>JAYKXP010000012.1:0-600000 GCA_037176845.1 Paramarasmius palmivorus | reverse complement strand
CCCATCGCTCTCTTCATAGACCCATCGTATTCGCCCAGTAGGCCCAGTCGGTATTCCACATGTTACGACATCTGTTGAAGAAGATACTCACAAGCGGTTTGCACGTGTACAGAGGTCTTCGACGATCCCGAAGCCTTCAAGCCTGACTGATTCCTTCTCACCGAATACGGCACGAAGACAGACTTTGACGATAGCGATTTTAGGTCAAACATCATCTTTAGGTTCGGCCGTGTACGGTTATCGTCGCTTTATCCTTGACCCAGAACCTGATGCTATTCGACAGAGAGTATGTCCTGGTATTCATCTCGCTCACAGCTCGCTGGTTCGTCTGGGTTTCATCCAAATAGAATGAGATGTGTTGATATTGTGTTTGTAGGCATCCAACACAATGAATCTTCTTTGGGCATTCAATTCTAAGCCACCCGAGGATCCGAAGACTGGAGAAGAGATACCTATCGATATTTGGGGGTATGAAGAGGTGCGTTTTCCACCAAATTATATCCGCCATCTCATCGATTTACTTGCTATAGGGTCTTGCCTTAACACCGAAACCGTTCGATTGTCAGATTATTCCCCGAGGAGATCATGTGAAAAACATCGTCAAGCGGGAGTTCCGTGAGGCGACAGAGACGTTTGTCAAGTATGAGAGGGACTTGGCGAAAGAGGATAAGGATTGGGTAGGGAGATTGCGGATGAACTGGCGATTCAATTGAAGAACCCGTGTTACAAAGTCTATTGAATATACAACTCCAACAGCTCCACCTACATCAATCTTTCACACGTTTTTCATCGTTCCTAAGTCCCCGAAAGTCATCTCTCGAAGGGTAGATCCGAAGAACCATCCACTACTTATAAATTTGGGCAACGATCCATTGTCAAAGCAGAGGCAAGTGAAGGGGACAAATCTCAAGTCTCTCGAGGCATCAACCTTTCTTGATCGAAGACTTGGTTGAGAAAGCGTACAAGATGAAGTTGGTTCCTAGTGAGTGGATCAGATAATACGGCCTCAAAATACCATTGAATGTATTCATTTTAGTGTCAACGGGAGCCGGTCAGAACGCCAAAAAGTCTCACTGTTGCTATGTTCTCGTGGCCGAAGAACTTCGAAGAAACAAGCATCTCACATGGCATCCATGCAGTATGCCATTGACATCATTGTAATGAAGACACTTCCAGACATTCAATTGTCCTGGAAGAGTCTCGGGACAAATAGGATGGCCGCCGGACTGCGCCACGCCTCAAACAGCAATTCAAAGCTCCTTTCAAGCCTCCAAACCTCACCGGTCTTTTTACGCAGAGGCAATTATACCGAGGCAATTCTGCTGTCTCAAGTTCGGTCCTCTTCATCGCATCCATCCATTTATCGTTCTGACGCACTCACAGACATCGTTCAAGCTTCAGTATCGCTTTCTCAAGGTCATTTCGCATTTCTACCTGACTGGAATCAGGACCCAAAGGATCTACTCTGCGAATCTCATAGTGAGGAAACCATATCGGTACCGATTTGGTGTCGGATAATATGTTATTCCGATGTTTTCAACAACTCTATTTGAATGCTTCTCGGAGTGAGTTTAGCGCTTTCCGCAATTTGGCAATGTTGTTCTCGGGACTAACGTTCTCTGTTCTTTCCAGCGAGGTATAAATAAACTCACTACTTGGCTGAACAATCTCTAAGGTTCAGCTTCAAGCAAAGCCATAATGTGGTCTGCGCTTCTCGGGTTCACCCTCGCCGCTTCTGGAGCAAATGCTCTCCTGCGTTTTCCTTGTGCTCAGCACACTGTCACGCGTGCTGATCCGTATGTGTTTTGTTACTACCTGCGCTATAGTTTTTGTTGAACCGACACAATTTCTAGACTCATCTCGCCTGGAGATGTCTCTGCCCATGTTCATCAGGTTAGGTTTAGTATCTCCAGTTCTTGACGCATGGCTGACTCCCACTCTCCATAGGTCGTCGGTGGCGTGAGTGTGTTTTGCGATCTTTGAGTTATATGTTGACTCGCTGACGATACGACAACACAGAATAGGTATGACCTAAGTGGCTGTTCCGCTATGCATGGAGCTGACTTTGTGTAGCTTTGATTTTGAGATGACGGCCGATCATGATCTTCAAGCCTCGACGTGCAGTACATGTTCAATCGTGGAGAACAAATCAAACTACTGGACACCGAATCTTTACTTTCAGTCGCCAACGAACGGTACATTCAAACGGGTATGCTTCATCGTCACATAGTACGCTATTATGCTGAACTCTCTTAGGTCGCACAGAAGCCAGGTGCTTTGACCGGGAACCCCAATGGTGGAATGGTTGTCTACTACATCCAGATCGGAGAGGTCACTGCTTTTCCCAAGGCGAGTAAAAGATAATCCGTCTTCAACCTTCAAAAATCTGACTATAATTGTCTTTCAGGGCTTCCGAATGATCTCTGGCGACCCATACCTTCGTTCTTATGATGAGAAAATCGATGACTCTCGATCTATCATGATGAGATGTCTCGACACGGATTTGACGAGTGGACCTGACGTCTATGGTATGCCAACCACTAAGTGCAAGGGAGGCATTCGAAGCCAGATCAATTTCCCTACGTTCGTCTTCCGAGGTCTAATCCATTCCTCCGTAACCTAAAGAACTTTTTAGGTGCTGGGATGGAAAGAACGTCGACACACCTAACCACAAGGTACGCGTTTGCAGAACTTTCTCTTCTGGATTCTGTGTATTCAACAAGTTACATAGGACCACGTAGCCTATGCTATCGGCGCAAGCTTCGGTAATTTCGGACAGGGGTGCCCTTCCACCCATCCTGTACAGCTTCCTTTGCTCTTCTTCGAGACCTACTGGGATACCACGCCTTTTGACAACGAATGGAATGAACCCGACGGACAACCCTTTGTATGGGCAATGGGTGACCCGTATGTCGCATCTTTGAATCGACTACTTTAGACACTTGGCTGACAACCCACTAGCACTGGCTATGGATATCATGCCGATTATATGATGGGCTGGCCCGAGGATACGCTCAAAGCAGCCATGTCTCAATGCACTGATGCTGGTGGACAAGTTTCCGCTTGTTCCGTCCTCCATGAGAGAAGTGAACAAGAGATGAATGATTGTGCCGTTCCGAACCGTGTAGAAGAAGACCTTGGCGGCTGTATGTATCTCAGGATCCGTATTTCATACCCGTTAACTTACAAATTCCGCACAGGGCTCACCGAACTCCCCGGATGCAATCCCATCTATAAGGGTCCCGACCGCGCACCAGTACCGACCGATTGCGGAGCGCCCACTACTGTCCTCGGAAAGGACACCGTCAGCTTCCTCAAGAGCGGCATAGAAGGTTGGACTCCCGTTGGCTGCGCCAGCGAGAACAACGGCGAGACGGTCCTCAACGGTGCCAAGACTACCATTGGCATGATGACCGTTGAAAAGTGCCTCGACTATTGCAATTCCCAGTCGATGTCTTATGCCGGCGTCAAGGGTGATGCTTGTTCATGCTCAAACGACGTGGATACGAGCAAATTCTCCAAGAACTATGCTTGTGACAGGGTGTGCTCAGGCGATGTGAATGGTGAATGGTCCTTAATCCGGTCTCCTACCGTCTGATGCTGATCGCCATTTTCAGAGTTTTGTGGTGCCGACAACCGTATTGCAGTATACAGCGGCAAAGGTGCTGTTGACCTTCCACCTGAGCCATCGACTACAGCAAGCAACCCGACGACTACACCTACCTCAAACCCAGGTGGTGGTGGAGGAGCAACAGTGCCTAAGTGGGGACAGTGCGGTGGCATTGGCGTACGTGAAACTTGTCATCCCTTTGGTACAGAGCTGATATGATGTTAGTGGACTGGTTCAACTACTTGCGAGGCAGGAACCACCTGCACATACAGTAATGATTACTATTCACAATGCGTATAAGACGATGAAGATGAAGTTGCGCCAAAGTTCCGCAGACTCCGGCGCTTGTATCACGTTCTTACAGCCTGCGTCATTCCTATGAGAAGTCTCCTCTTACTCGCTACTAGATGTCATGATGTTTCGTGTAATGATGAATGTGTATCATTGATTTTGCCTGACTACTATTCGATATTCAATTTCTAGCCAAGTTGGAAACTGAGTACAAGACATAGTACGTAAGAACAACATCAACCTGGCGCTCATAGTTCGAAAAGGATGCATCCTGAGGCGGAAGCGAGCTTTGCGGGCCAATGTCCACGGAATGTTGAATGAGCCTTGGGGTAGAAAGAATGGCCGTGAGAAAGTGTGACAAGAGGCTCATCAACTCTAGAGTGACATGTGACACGACGCGTCTTGTTTTTGCGACCTCTGTCCTTCATTCCCGAACATGAAGGCCCCAGCCAAACCAAGTGGAAAGAAAGCAAAAATCTCGTTGAGTAATGCGGGTGTGTGTTTGGATAAGGTCATATTGCGAGTGTATAGGCTAATCTTCGCGTCTTTTTTTCGAGATGAACTTTCAAATCGCGAACTCTACAAGGGCATTTCACATCTGCAGAAGAAGACACGAAAACTCCAGGCAATTCTCAACTCGAGGGCCCCGATATCCCGTCTTCCCTCTGAAGTACTCTCACGTATCTTCCTCCTTTGTGTTCCGCCTCTCACAGAACAGTCTTCTATCCGATGGTTGGCGTTCACACATGTCTGCCACTTCTGGCGCACAGTCTCGATCGGCAATTCCATGATCTGGAATGAACCGAATTTCAGCATTCCTGACCTTGCACGAGAAATGATCAAACGTTCTCGCCCTTCCCTTTTCGATATCTACTTCAATGGCATCGAAGCATCATCCAAGGCCATATCGGTACTCTTAGCAGCTCTCTCTTTCCCTTCACGTATCCGAACTCTAGATCTTACACTAGATGGAGAGTGTTCGAAAGACATTCTACCCCTTCTCGCTCGTCCTATGCCGTCCTTGCAGTCGTTCGCGGTCATCAGCGATCTAGACTCGGGACTAGCGGAGCTTCCTCCGACTTTCCTGCGCGGCGATATCCCAAGGCATCTTGAACACTTCCACCTGAAGGATTGTGAAGCGATTCTGCCTCCATTAAGCAACCTCACATCTCTCCATTTGATTGGATACCGTGACGATCACCCGACGGAAGATGCTCTCTATCGGATCCTACGTCAATCCCCACAGCTCAAAGAACTCAAACTCAGCGTTGATTGGATTCCGGATGCCGACCAAGCTGTCGTACCCGTCATCTCACTTCCTAACCTCGCTCTTCTCTCGATCTCGTACTCAGGATACCTGTTGTGGACGGTCAACTGCATCCATATGCTCAACAGCATCGCATGCCCAATCGAAACGGCTATTGAAATCAACATAAATTCCAGCGACGACGAAGAATTCCCTCAGACAGTTGATCATCATCTTCTGCCTATGTTCGACACCCTTTCCCAACAATTCTCGACATCGACATCTCTCGAATCACCTATAAAGACGCTGTACTTCAACGGGCGAAGCTCACAGGAAAGCCTCCATCTCGAGGGATGGCGCGAGGAAGTGGTGCCAAACGAGTCGACATGCGTTATAATGTCCCACGAATGTGTCGCCTCCCGTTCGCCAGCGGACTTCTCGCTCCGTTTAGAGTGGTCACCAGATCCACAACATGGCAAGCTCACGACGGCGGCTATGCAAATCCTTCCTCCCAGATTTGTCTCTACCCTTGATCTCACTTATTTGCCTGAAATCATGGACTCCCCCGCTCTCTTAGCGTTTTTGGATCCATTCTTGCGCTCGCGGACATTGGGTATTTTGATGCTACAAGGCCCGTATTCGGTTCGGGTACTTGAAGCACTCACTGAAGCTAGCATCGACAATCTGGCGGTGCCATCCCTACGCACAGTGACACTCGCTGAATCCTCGCTGCAAGGAGATACGGTAGATACGCTGGTTGGCTTCCTCCGCTTCCGCATCACGAAGGGAGCAAAGCTATCGAATATCAGCTTTCATTCTTGTAGGACCACGCATTCGGTGCTAGTGCGAATCGAGGCGTTAGTTGAAGATATGGACTATTCACATTGTCATTTCCACTGCTGTGAAGGGGATGTCTCGGACTCGGACTCGGACTCGGACTCGTCGGATGATTATTAGTATGGTAGCGCAACCAACGTGTGTCTGCAGATTGTTCCCTGGTGTATAATAGTTAGAAATAACGCTGGATAATTGTTGAACGCATCAACCATCTCAAGTATGGTCTATGAAAAGTCTGAAAGCGCCTCGTCGGAACCTAAGTACCCAGATGATGACACAATCGTTGTCAGGCGCCGCATGCTTTCGTCTTTGACCACCACTATCTCCAAACATTGTGCCTCCTGCCAGCGAACCAGACTATTCTCTACCTCGTCTCTATGCGCCGATCATTACAAGACACTGGGAGTAAATCCATCAGCTAGTAAAGCGCAAATCAAGGTGTGTAGTGCTGGTTTTACGGTGCACAAAGCTGTTACTCATATTGTATCGGATAGTCGCATTTTTACCAGGTGAACTCACGAGTTATTCTCGTATATACAAACAATTAGCTTAATTCGGTGCCCTTTACGAAGCTCAGCAAGAAACACCACCCGGATGTATCGAAAGATCCCAAATCTCGGGAGATTTTCACCGCAGTCAGCGAGGCGTATTCGGTGCTCAGTGACGATAGAGAGAGGTGCGTTCTGCCATATACAGCATTGAGCTTCTTTATTAATGTCACTTTCTTCATCACCAGGCGTGCATACGACAGGAAGCTCGCCTCGGAGACTCATTCTGCCAGCAACAGACCATACACATCCTATACCGGCTCAAGCGCAGCATATAACGCAGAATGGACGGAACGACGCCGACCTGGCGCAACATATGCATGGAGAGGTCCCAGAGCAGGACATTGGCCGACGGGTAAATACCCCAGTGGAGCATCCCATTCTCATCCCCATCCAAAAGGTGCCAGTGGTGCCGGCGGCCACTATGACCCTACATCCCACTACACTGCAACAAAGGACGACCCTGGACTCGCAGACAGACTGAACAAGACCCCAGATAAATCCGCGTTTCAGAGAAGACAAGAAGCGGCACATCGGGAGAGGCAGAGGGTTGAGAGCATTTCGGGTACCTGGAGAGGCATCCAACTTTTCCTCGCCCTCATGTTTGTTTCAATGATTGCTGGAAGCACTCGCCGTGATGAAAGGTGCGACCAACGTCTTATGTGTACGCGAACTGCGTCTCATTTGTCTTGAGGTCCAAGACAGTGACTCATTATACAACCAATCCAACTCGAAGATCCCCGGATTCCGAGCCCTCGTGACGAGATACTGTCGGTAACTCGAAGAAGCGATGCATCTGTTTCTGTTCCGATTCGTAATGGTCGTATAGCAGCTTAAACACATGACACATGTACAAGTTTCTAGAAATAACAAAGCATCAAACAGTAATACGCGCATCGAGTCCACTGTTTTTCGTGTCAGAGATAGAACCGCTCTTGCCAGGTGGGTCTACAGTCTCTTGTGATTCGACATGTACGAAAACCTGTGGATTTGAAATCAGCATTGCATGATCTCGGTTCGCAAGTTTAAAGAATGCTAGCCTCTGGCCGCGGGTTTGACGAGCTGTCGACGTTTTCTGATTGAATGAACTGGGGATTGGCATGAATATGCGAAAAGAATTCTGATAAAGACTGAGAGACTTACCCGCCGTAGACCGAAGTCGTTTTGAGACCGTCTTGACGTGCTCTCGCTCTCGTATTTCCAACCTCGGCGGGCATTCAAAGAGGAGAGAAGGGAGATCGTGTAGAGTTTTGGAAGGACACAATTGAAGATCAGATGCCTATAAGCGAAATTAGTTGACATTTCCTCGATGCGAAAGGGGTATAACCTACGTTCCATCAGGCTGCAGTAAATACACCAATAAATCTGCCATGGCCCAGATGGCGGTAAGAAGACCAGTTTGGACAGTGGCTATAGTAGTTTGCTTAGTCTAGGACAACGGAATGAGCGACCTCCAGGGAAACACGAACATCGAATGATTCGATCAAGCTGTGAGTCGGTGTACTTGAACCCAGTCTTGTGGGTTCTCTAGCAGCATTAAGGTTTGAGACGTGAATTATATACCTCAAGTACGAGCGCATACGCACCAAGTGGTGAACTAACGTATACGTGATGATGATGTCGGCCACTGTTGAACAAACCAACCCTGTTTCGGCGGATGTTGAGTCTCGTCGGCGTGTTTAACAAGAACAGAACGATTACAAATGATCACCACCACTCGAAATCTTTGTTGAGCTTCAAACGAGAACGATTTGACGATCCCGACTGCGATTGCAGTAGCGATTCCCATCACTGGAAAGGCAAGTATTAAATCCCAACTTGAACTTGAAGGAGGATCAACGCTGGCCTACGAAAAGCAGCTACCGAGCAGAATTGAATGATAGCAAATAAAATCCAGCTCCCAGTTAACACTTTTACACGCCATCCGAAGAATGCTTGCACTATTCCACTTATCATGCCCTATGTTGAAAGTATTCAGGGTTGTGAATTGTAGGAGCCTTCAAGGGATTACCGATAGCGCTGGCTCTGGGAAGACCAGTGAGTGTCAAAACCGTGCTGTTTCTGAAGTAACTCACCAGTGCCGAAGGCCCAAGTACTATGTGTTAAGAATGAGCTGTCGCCTAATTGAAAGGAGTCAGCTATGTCCAAGGCTGAGGAGTATTCGGCGTACCAAAGTGCTTGACCAGTGCATCATAGAGGTATACAGCAATAAAAATACAATGCAGGCCGTCGGCAACGAAGAGTAAGAGGACCTTCGAATCAAATCAACGAAAGCCCTTTTCGGGGTCGATCAACCAGAAATATATACCAGGTAACGAATTGCCCATCGGTCGCTACAATAGTTGAGCTGTATTATTTAGGACAGAACGACTTTGACTCGCTTGTTTTTGTATCTGCTCCAATAAACACAACTAGACAAGTCGAAAGATGTCAGAGGATCGGGTTTGTATACCATAACTAAAACGAGAGGTCTCACGTTTGTGTAATAGAGATCCCGTATAGAAGAGTCGTGAGGATACCGCCGACAAACAGCGGACCATGCCTATGCAACGATAAGTTCAAGTTGTGCTCGAGAGAAGGAGAGGAAAGACTTGCACAGGCTCTGCGGAACCCTTGTCCATCGTGAGTATTCTGTTCGGGGAAGAATTAGTGAATGGAGTCTTCAATGCTGTTTTATACCCACTATGTTGTCCAGGTAGCGTTTTATGAACACGGGATCCCAGCTAATGATGCGCTGAGGTCTTGATCATGAGGCTTTGGTGCTAGAGTTGCGTAATAACATTGAGTGGCGTCCATGCTAAGCCTCCATTTCCCAGTTAGCTGTTTGTAACCGCAGACCCGGTCGTAAGGGTAACAAGAGCGAGCTGACCGCGTCTGTACAGGTATGGCCGAAAATATTAACAACTCAGCGAAACATGCTGCGAGGACCTGACGGTGGGCATACACCGGTCGAATCAGATTAGGTCTCGATCGTGCGTAGAAGAGCTTCTAATGACAAAGACAATGAATGGAATAGATACCGAGTAGAGCTACCGGCTTAGTTGAAGTCTTTATCTTGGTAGTAATGACATGGTTGGTGAAGTGATGAATGAAGTATTGAGAATGACTTTCGCTTCGCGGATTTTCGAGAATAAGTGATTGACACAGTTCAGTACGAGGTGAAACAAGGGCCTCCACAAAACACCAGAACGGCCTGTTCCCCACGAAAGGAAGTGAATAGGCATAATTTTTACTTGCTGGGAACACCGTGACCCGGAAATTAGGAGTTGCTTCCATTCGAGCTGTCGCTTCTTTGTAGAGTTTCCAAGATACAGTTTTACGTTGAAGAAGTGTCTATGTAGATCAAGTTGAGTATATTTACACCTGATTCAAAAAGAGGTATGTAGTGACCTTTTGGATGCTTGGATTTTGCTTGAAGCGGGGAGGTATACGGAACGCATACTATGTCGCGGGTAGTTTGCGGGTAGTGACAGATTGCTCGGATTCATGGCGTCACACAAGGGTCCCTTCAAGGCCATATCGAGAATAGCGACCACCAAAGACCGTAGCTCCAAACGGTCACGATACAGCAGGCTTGGAGCGAACATGATGGAAAAGAGCAAGCAGGATGTGGCTGTGTCGCAAGCGCTTCAACATATTCCCACACACAGGCAAGCGCTAAAGACACTTAAAGTAAAGCGGGGAACGCGTTGAATTTGAGGCTTCCTAGCTACGATCTTCTCCACTTAATCGACTCAGATGAGGGGAATCCGAATTTTGGAGCCAACGTCATATTAAAACAATTGCTTGCGGGCAATACAGAACACGAATGAATACAGTAGAACAATATTTAGACAGCTACACTATCCTTCCAGCCACTCTTGTTTTCATCCGTAAAACTGTTATGAACTGCCTTTCCCGAGGGATCCACGGTTTCTTGTGATTCGACGTGAACGAAAACCTGAGTTGAAGCCTTTAGATCAAGGGTCTCTGACAGTGAATGATGGAAACAGAGAATGCTACTCACCTCTGGACGCGAACTTGGCAGGTTTACGACATTCTCTGAATGAGCTCCAAACTAGAGAAGAGATGTCAAACATGAGTACATACACCGAGAATCACAAGGAAATCGGTAACATACCCTTCGAAGACCGATGTCATTTTGTGACTGCTTCATAGACGTATTTTCGCTATCGTTGAACCTCCAGCCGCCTCGGGAGTTCAGAGAAGACAGAAGAGAGTTGGTGTAGAGCTTTGGAAGAACACAATTGAAGATGAGGTGCCTGAGGATGTCGTTAGTATCAGGAGACATTTGTTCGGCGTGCCCTGATCATGAGCGGAGTTACTAACGTTCCGGTAGGGTCTAGCAGGTAAACGAGTAGATCCGCCATAGCCCAGATGGCAGTGATAAGACCGGTTTGAACAGTCACTACGAAGAGGGGAGCAGACGGCGAGTCAGTATCCGATCTCGGCGGACTAGAGAGAAAAGACGAACATCGGATGATTCGGTCGAGATGCGAATCAGTATGCTTGAAACCCGTCCTATGTTTCCTCTGGTATGGAAAAAAGTTAGGAGTGTCGTCGCTTAGAGAGAAAAGCGTGGAAAGCGCAAACTGACAAGATGAAGAACCAAGGTACTCGTGATGATGATATCCGCTATCGTCGCACATACCAGCCCTGGACGGTGGGCGAGATTTGAGTGCCAGAAATGATGACACAGATATTGTGAATACTCACAGATGATCACGACAACTTGGAACTTTTGGAACTCAGCGAATGATTTGACGATACCACAAGCAATGGCAGTGGCGATACCCATGACTGTCGACAGCGTACTATGTCAGAGGACATGTTCTACAGCTGTAGATAAAAAGACATCTCACGAAAAGCAGCGGCGGAGCATATTTGGATAATGGCGAGTAGAATCCAGCTGCCGGTCAGGACTTTGACTCGCCAACCGAAGAATGCTTGGACCATGCCGCTAATCATGCCCTAGACCATACGGATTAGTGTCGAGCAGCAAACGTGTCATTGCGAAGAGGAGAGACGTACCGAAAGAGCGGGTTCTACGAGGAGACCAGTGGGTGAGCATAACGCCCCGCAGTCAATTTGACGGGCTACCTACCTGTGTTAAACACCCAGTTGCTGGTAGCGAGGAACGAAACGTCGTCTGAGAGATAACAGCGTTGACAGTCTGTATGAGAATGGATGTTCAAGGGACATACCGAAGTGCCTGATGACTGAATCGTAGAGGTATATCACGATGAACACACAGTGGACGGCATCGGCGACAAAAAGTAGGAGGACCTGAAGTTCTGAATCAGATACCACTTCTAGATGGTATACGCGCGGCACATACAAAGTATTTAATAAACCACCGGTCTCTGCCGTGCGTTAGATCGAGGGACGATGCTGGAAGTCTGGACTCACTTGTTTTTATAGGCATCCCAGTATATATAACTAGGGATCTATTCAGGCTGAAGGAATAAAGGCTATTGCAAGGGGTAACTCACGTCTGTGTAACAGATATACCAAATAAAAGGACTGTGAGGATGCCGCCGATGAACATCGGCCCATGTCTAAGAGATGTTCAGCCAGGAGGCCTAGAAACAAGACAGAAGACTCACGCAAGTTCCGCTGGACCCTTGACCATGGTGGATGTGTGATTTGAAAAGAACGAAAGGGCGCGGGAGCGGGGAAGGTCAGTGCTCTAAAGGCACGTCATATAAGTGATTCTTTTTGAGTTTATTTGAACAGCCAATCAAAGGAAAGCGAGGAGATCTCATGCTTTTCCCATTCGTAACGACAAATGTTCAATGTCTTGATCCCGGTCTGATGTGAGAGCAACAGTCTCCCCGCTGCCTCCGTTGTCAACCCTGAGAGGAAGTCATTAACGTGAAACGAAGTTCCATCTATCATGTTCTGATCCTTCACGACATATTGAGTGGTATTCGTACTCGGAGCTTTGGCTAAACAACAGTAGGAACGATACAGTCCAGAACGTTGTTTTAAGAACCCGTATTTACTAGTAAGAGGTCTAAGCGTCAGAATATAAGGAGTTGGACTATCTTTACTCACCGCATTGAATAGCTCGCACAGTCGTTAAACTTTTCTCGTCTCCACGACCATCTGCAACGGAACTCCGAAGACCAAGGAGTAGCGGAGTCAATTTCATCCTGGCGATAAGAATAATAGAGAAGTTCTTGGTCGCTTATTGCGCTCCAGAACGTCCCTTCTAGAGTAACTTGGACGTGCGATATGAAGATCGAGTCCACCTATCGCTCCACCATTCAACCTGTCCGTGTCGAACAAACCCTTCATGGGCCGAGGTTCCTTAATCCAGGGTGTATTGGAAGGCGAATTTGGCGTCAACTAGACTTCTTTCAATGTCACAGAGTCCTCTACGCCAGATCTCGGCTCTCGGGATCGTCATGAGCCATCATTTCCTCCCCGAAAATAGACAATAGCAGGCGTGTCGATGTTTCGGGTGCACATTGTACTTGGCCATTTCCAGAAAGAGAAGAGACATACTAATTTCCAGGGCATAAATTGCTTCTTAGCGACACAGAAGGGGTTTAAGAAGAGCCAGACTTACATGAACAATTGTATGAGTTGCACTAGGACCCACACAACACCTACGACACCACGCGCATCTCAGGGCTAAATATTCCAGTGAATCTTGTTATATACGAAAAGAGGAAGTGCGATGATCGCGTAAGTTGAGCCGAGATGAACGGTTTCTGGGGAGAAGAAATTTGAGGCTTTGGAAAAGAGCAGAGCGAGTTAGCGAAGATGATGATCTAGAGAAGTGGCAGTGTCACAAGTGTCACCACGTGCAACGTCGCGTAGGAAAATGAATTGGTTGGCGCAGGTTGGCGCTCCCACAGTTTGCCAATCACCATCATCTGCGTCTCTGGTTCTTTCACCCCATTTCTCCAAAAGAAGGCTCTGATATATTGCTTGATTTGCCCATACTCGAAATGGCAAACGCTTTTCTGGTTTATAACTCCAATTCAATGGCGCATCTGGAGTCCAAACTCGACCCGTTCAACCCTCATACAAGCTTTCAACTTTCATGGCATCTTACGATATCATCTTTGCTGGAGGAGGTGCGTGACCTTGCTCCTCATGTGCTCCTTGGAGCTTATATGACTTTGAACAGGTGCTGCAGCCTGCGTTGCCGCAGGTCGTCTCGCTGCTGCAGACCCAAACCTCAAAATCTTAGTGGGTTTTCGGCGTCGCTGTCATCAGTCTTCACGCGTCTCTTATCTTCAACTCCCAGATCTTGGAAGCTGGAGAACATACCAAGAATAAAGATGCTCATATCCAGCCTGCGCGGTACTTTAGTCACCTCGCACCCACCAGCAAAACCGTGACTTTCAATGTCGGCAAACCCTCTGAGAACATCGGCGGTCGATCCCTTGTGACACCATCTGGAAGGTGCTTGGGTGGAGGATCATCTGTCAACTGTACGTTGACACTTGATTTGAACAACATTGTGGTACTCATGCTTCTCCGAACAGTTACGATGTACACCCGAGCTGCTGCTTCTGACTACGACGACTGGGAAACAGTATTCGGTAACGCCGGGTGGCATTCTAGAGATCTGTTGCCCCTATTGAAGAAGGTTTACATGTATCGTTGCTCGCTACAGATCCTTTTCTCACCGACCCAATTAGACCGAAACATACCAAGTTGAACCCAACCAGGAGACTCACGGATATGACGGCCCGCTGAAAGTCTCTCTAGGAGGCACTATCACCAACGTCGGCAAAGAATTCATGGATGTTGCGTTGAAGGTCGATAAAGACCGTGGTCCCATTCGCGACATCAACGGACTTTATGAGTGCAATGGATACGGCGTAGGTCATTCACACGTCTCTGTAATCCGATAATCTTATCAATCTTGTAGATCTGGCAAAAGTCCGCGTCGCTCAAGCTCTTCGTTTTCAGGAGATTTGCTGATATTCTTCCCCAGATGGATTGACAAAGAAACTGGCCGTCGTTCTGATGTTCCACATCACTACATCTACAATCAAGAACACAACAAAAACCTCGTCATTTTGACCGGTAAACGCGTGAAACGCGTCATCTTTGAGTAAGTCCTGTTGTTCGCCGCTCTACTTACTCACCATTCCCGTCCCCTTGTCCTTACTGACCCGCTGTTCACCGTAAAACTAATTGATACCTATTCCCAGGGGAGACAAAGCCGTCGGAGTTGAATACGTCAATGACACTGTATTGAATCCTGATACCGATCAAACAGTAGAAATAGCACGCGCGGATAAATTGGTGGTCGTATCTGCGGGTGCTTTTGGGTCGCCTACTATACTTGAAAGGTTGGTGGCACTTAAAGATCGTGTGGTATTGCCTGTTTACATGCAATCAGGTCGGGTATCGGCTCCCCCGAGGTCCTGAAAAAGAATGGGGTAGACGTGAAAGTGAACTTGCCTGGTGTCGGTGAGAACTACCAGGGTAAGTTTTCAATTGCTTGCAAGGGAGATTTCGTTTTCTGATCTCGATCTTTTTCACCTATAGACCATAATGTCTGTTTCATTCCATACCTGGCTTCTGATGACGCCGACACCATGGACGCATTGTTCAGAGGCGAGGAAGCCGAAGTCAACAGTATGTCGGCCATTTCCTCAGACTTTTTTGTACTAACAGGACCGTAGAATGGCTTGCAGTGTGGTCGGAAGGTAAAGGTCTTCTCGCACACAAGTACGTTTTCTCCGAACACTAGTCCATCATTCGCTGAAGCCGGCACTTAGTGGTCTAGATGCCGGAATCAAGATGCGTCCCACACCTCAGGATCTCAAAGAGCTCGGCCCTGCATTTGAGCACCGCTGGAAAACATATTTTGAGAATGCGCCTGATAAACCGGTCATCTGGGTTGGTGCAGTTTCTTGGTACGCCTGTGAATTGGATTCGTAACTACCCTGGACTAATTGCAAATTCGATCCAGCAACCTCGTAGACCCAGCAACTGCGAAACCAAGAAAATATTACAGCGTCGGATATTTCACTCAATATCCAGTATCGATGGGCCACGTACACATCACGTCCGGTCAAGACGCCAATGCACCACACGACTTTGACCCCAACTTTCTGGCTGAGTACGTGCCGTCTCTCTGTGTCTATATTTATTCCGCCTCTCACTGCCCTCATGCAGCCCAGCAGATCACGCAACCCTCCGTTGGGGTTACAAGAAAGCCCGAGAGATTGCTCGTCGGATGTCCATGTATCGTGGAGACCACCTTCCTGGACATCCCAAGTTCTCTCCCAACAGTGATGCTGCCGTTTACGACGATAGTACGGAGAGAAAGCCAACGCCTTTAGACGCACCTGAGATACAGTACTCAAAGGAAGACGACCGTGTTATTGAAGAGTTTAATAAGGGCTTCGTACAAACTGCGTGGCATTCGGTACGCGTGTTCGGTTTTGTTAGATGTGGCTTGAGCTCACGATGATCTTGGGTTAGTTAGGAACCTGTTCCATGAAACCTAGGGAACAAGGCGGAGTGGTAGATAACCGCTTGAATGTGTATGGTGTCAAGAACCTCAAGGTTGCCGACGTACGCCCATTCATTCTCCTGGCTTGACAGTAGCTAATTCGGAATTCGCGTAGATATCTATCTGCCCAGCAAACGTAGCAGCTAACACATACAGCACTGCGCTGACTATCGGCGAGAAGACTGCTGTTTTGATTGGCGAAGAGTTGGGTATTCGGGTTTAAGGCGAGGCAGACGGTTGGAAATGGGTAGTCATTTCTAGGCTGTAGAAGGGATACAACAATAACAATGTAGGACATCGTGTAGTACAACATAAATAGAGAATAGTTTTTAAGTCTACTTTTCGTGTGCCAGTATATCTATTCAAGAAAGTCTAGTACTGTAGTACTAGTTTCCTAAGCCATTAATCAATATCCCGAGCCAATATAGATCATGTTGCTTTCTAATGAGACCCTTGGGTCGAACGCCAGGTGGCCAGGGAATACCTCCTCTTTCTTTGCCTGTGCTATTGTCAGGATTGGTGTTGGTGGTTGGATTGAAATCCAGGTCCATCCGTATCCCTACAGGATACCTCGCAACCCCTTCGCGACCTGCCCAGTCAAAGTCGACGAGCGCTACCTTAACTTCCTGCTCCAAGAGCTGTGCTGCCGTTTTCAGGCTGGCCTGAGGCACAAAAGGTGGTAACTGAACGAGCACATTACCCCCTCTTAAATCCCCGAACACGTACCCAGCCCCATGTAACACATCGACCGCTCTAGTCAACCTTTTTGCAACCTCCGCCTTTTGAGTCAGTGTTGCAGGAATGTGAAGGCTGGCCTCTGGTGGAGGTGCGGGTACAACGGAAGTGGTTGATAGAAGCGAAGTTAGGGGTACAGAAGGCTCCATAAACTCCGTGATGACCATACGCCAAAAACGTTTCCCTGTCTGTCCTTCTAGATCTTTCTCGTGTCTGGGTACGGATGTGGGCGTGGGTGTGGGTGTGGGTGTGGAGGCACCTGCGTCATTGTCGTCATCGCGCGGCGGATTATAAGAATCAGCGTCGGCGTAAACCAGGCCCACTGCTAGGCCTTCTCTCTCCAACAATCGATGTGCAGGTGTACAGTATGAACGGGTAAACTTCACGAGTACCCGTTGTTCACCGTCGCCTTCTCCTTCTGTGCCTTGTTCCGGTTCCCGAGAGATCCAAGCGCGCCATATCTTCTTCCCGAGTACCAGCAAGTTCTCGTATCGTATTCGATGGCTGCCTACTGTATCCCGAGAAGGAAGATACCGAGGCGCTTTCCTGTCTGCCCCAGAGGTTTGAAGACGCGCGTAGTACTCGTTCAGGACGCCTACGCCCGCTCGTAAGGCCCCAAAAAGCCTTCCAAGGTCTTCAAAGACTCTTCCAGGATCGGAAGGCATGGAAGTAGTCACCTGGATGCCGAAGACGCCCATTTTCAGTTGCGGCCCACTGGAAGGAAGGACGACAATGACTTACAAGGAATGGAATGAGAGGTTCTGATACAGCTACCAAGGATGGATTGGCTGCAGCGTATACGGATATGCGAGTGGGAGCTGGGGCTGGTGTCTGGCTTTGTGGAGAAAGGGTAGCTGGGGAAAGGACAAGGATAAATGTAGGCAGCGGTGCCGCAGAATGCCAAGGATCAAGCGAAGCTAACCCAATACTTTTGCTATACACCTTTTCTGCTGCTGCTTGCACATCTCCAGAAGAGTTGCGCAATACGATGAGCGCCGGAAATACGTCGTTGATGCGATAAATGGCATTGAAAGCTGCGCCTTCAGATGTACGTTTCGTGAATGTGAGATTGGGGAAGGACGGCAGGAGGAGCCGTGATAAAAGTGGTACGAGGTCGTCTTCTTGGGCGGATGTTTGCGACTGAGGATCTTGTGCCTTCCAACATGCCCCAGAAAATTTGATTGCTAGCGTGTACAACTCCCCATCCAGCTCCTCAGCCCCGTCCTGCCCATGATAGTGCCATTCCCAGAGAAACCTATCGAATGCCTCGCATAAGATAGCCAGCGGTATCTCCCTAAAAGGGTCTTCTCCCCTTTTTCTCTTCGCTATAACGTCTTCTCTGTTCTCGAATTCCGACGAGCCTAACGAGGCGAGCCACTCAAGATGTCTCTGCCTTGCTTCGGCGAATTTTATGTCGGTCAACTCGGATGTAAGAAGGTGAATTGTTCCCTCAGCTACACTTCGCGTGTTAGTAGCTCCAGCGAGTAAGGCACGTCGAGAGACGTACTCGCCTCTCTGATTCCCCTTTATCGACACCAATAAATGTAGACTCTCTTCCTCTGGTAGATCATCGAAAACATCTCCTAACACTCCAGAAGACGGCGAGAGCGTCGTAACATGCTCCAAGAGGTCGGTATAAGTCGTTTTTGTGCCCTCGTTTAGTCGAGTATCCGTACGTGCTATCGATGGGTCGAGTTTCCAGATATCCAAAGTAACGTCGTCGCTGGCTTTCACCTTGTGTTTGAGTTGCTCGCGTGTAGCAGCGATGAGCTGCTCAAATGTCTGTTTGGGATCAAAAGCGATGTGGAAGATACGGCGGATGACGGTAGAAGGAGAGCCTGTGATGTCTACACACCATAGCTTCGCGACGGGCATCGAGGAAGAAGAGAATTATAGGGGTCATCGCAATTGCGAAAACGAGTGTTCAAGTGTTCAACCTTACATAACTCGACCTACTGTAGGCAGTCACACAAGTCTCAGGGAGACCGAATGATATTGAATTCGACATGGCAAGGGAAAAGTATGTTCTCTATTCAATAGTTCATACATGGCGTGATATGATATATAATCAGTTGCCCAGAAAGAGGGTAAATAACAGCCATGAAGTAAGGCCGTACGCAAGGTTTTACGAGTGATATCTCAACATATGAGACTCGGAAGCATGTGCACGTCAATGCAGATCTTCGGATATTGTAGAGATGAACAGGTGAGGTTCTTAAATCTTGAGGCCTCGGCCCTGGCCCTGACCAACGAGTGAAGAGCTATCGTTGGTGAGGGTTAGCAATCCGACTGACGGCTTCCCATCACAGGCAAGTGCTTGAGCAGGGCCCTAATATACTGCAAGTAGGAAGTTATTGGTATACTGGCAGGGCCAACAAGCAAGTTGGACGTACCGACATCTCGACATTTAGAACTCATGCGCGATATGACGGTGTTATGGGATGGACACTCGGGCATGCCAGCGGTCGCAGCTTCCTTCAAATTGCATCTTGGAAACTTCGATCCCGGTGTCTTGACAGACCTTCCTTGAGAGAGCCCGTGACCTTTCTCTTCAACACAGGACTAGGATGAGTTGTTGATCCATGCGTTCAATGGATGATTGTTGCGACCCCCAAGTCTCAAACACAAGTCAACGTCGCAGCGGCTCACCGACACTCGACCTCCAGGTCAACATGTTCACGAACCATGATTTCTGGGAAGAATGGTGGGAGAACGGCGAGCTCTTGAATTCCTGCTCGTGTCCTAGCTGTCCTGAGAGCAAGTCTTGCATCTGAGAAGCGTTTTTGGTCTTTGGTCTTCAATGCTTCTGGGCGACAAACGCGAGATATGGGTTGGCTTGGACATATGGGTTGGGTCTAAGCCATGTATACTGGGCGGAAGAAGCCAATCAGATGTAGATCAAGTATTCGACAGCTACAAGCTGAAGAAAAGAGGACACACCTGAATACTGCGAGAACTCGTCTAGTCGCCGCGTCATGCCTCTACTGGCTCCTTCCGAAGATCCGGCCCTAAAGTCAGAGCTCTAGCCCTCAACTTTTCATTCTAGGCTGCTAAATATTGAAGTTTGAGCTCGAAGTCCCATAACGAGATCAGTCACAGTGGCCGTGGTCGTGGTAGAAGGGCAAGTCGTGGCGAGCGCCTCTTCCCAACGTGATCATCTTGGTACCTTGCATATGCATCTCAAATCGATTTCCAGCAGGGGCTTGCACAGTAAGACGTGGAGTTCTTGATATACAGTATACATCATCTATCGATACAAAGGAATGTCTACATATGACAGCCCAGAATGTACGATTCACTTCCTTAGCCTTCGCTGTCCGTCGAATCCAATGTTTTCTGCAGGATGTCAATATAACACCTGATACTTTTCTTTGCCAAACTCTCCACTCTATGTTTTAAGCCTGCCATAGCTTCCGTGGGGTATTCTGCCACTAATTCTCCAAACCGTAAGTCCAGACGTGTCACCCTGCGCCTGAGGGGTTCATTAACATTACCCAAAGCCGCCAACCGACAGCTTTCGTCCCTGGACTCGATCATGTCCAAGAGAGAGGACAAGGTCTCTTTAGAAATTCTACACTCCTCGTTTATCTTGATCTCGACCACGTTGGGGGATAAGATTGTCCATTGGGTGAGGTTATCCGAAGACGCTCGAAGCACGTCAAAGAGCCTGTAGGTGAACGTCTTCCGTCCTTTCTGTACACCAAACCCAGAGTCATTGATGTCCGCTTCGAACCTAGACAGCTCGGGACATAATGCGAGAAACTCCTGCAGCTCAGCATCTGAGCAATGAATCCGAGGTATCGACAAGACAAAGTCTTTGAGATGACACCCAGAACGGGATATAAGGCCTATGAAGGGCGCTAGAGGTGCCGAAGGTTTCTGGCCCACCTCAATTTCGAGCTGTTCCAGCATTGGTGTCGTGAGTTGTCGAAGAAAGTCGAAAAGAACATTTTCTCTATGGGAAGTGATGGAAAGATGGCGCAAAGACGCCAGTTTGACGCTGGTCTCTTGTGGATCGTCGAAACCATATCGCACGTGGACTCCGAATCGCAGGGATCGAAGGTTGGTACAAAGACCGAGTGTTGTGAGCAGTTCTCGCCGACTATCGACGGATTCGACCGTTAGCGACGTCAGTCGAGGATATGGCAGCTTGTCTCGGCCTGGAAGGGTGTCTATATCCACATGTGCGAGCCGAGGTGCAGTACCGAGTATACTCCAAACCCAACTTGGAAAGTTGTTTGACCCTCTACCACTTGTAAAGGAGTAGAGAGAAGAGAAAGCCGTGGAAGGGTAATAGAGGCTCTGGCTGTTGAGGATGTTGCTATGAATCTCGAGCTTTTCGATGTGAGGAAAGTGGGGAGACAAGATATCGAGGATTGCCGGTGCAACTTGGTAATAGTAAATGAAGACCGGTGGGTGAAAGTGCTGCGTGGAAGGATGCCGAATTAGCCTGAGATCCAGAGGATGCTCCTTGGCTTGGGAAAGATATAGTTTTAAGATATCACCGTAGACTAGGTGACGTGTGTTGGCTGTAAACGCTATCCTGATTGAGGACCATAGCCGCGCAGACGCTTTGACAACCTGTCTCCAGTGAAAAGAGACATGGGTGAGGTTCAAAGTGGTTGCGGTTACAGTTTGAGATTTTGACTCGTCATCTGCAAGTAGAATGTGTAGGGAGTGGCCTAAACCGAATTCGCGCATGCAAATCATCGAGAGAACCTCCTCAAGAATCTCGTTCGGTAATCGGCGAATCGGCGAAATTTGACTGCGACGACGTTGAGTCCGGGTATAAAGAGCCTGTCGTTGTATCTTCAGCTGTGCTAGGACATCGCGCAGACGAGCGATTTCCTGGTCGTACTGCGTCAATGTGCGTTCTTCCATCTCGATATATGAGCATATCTGCTGCTGCTCCGGAGGAGACGGTACTTGATTTGAGCGCAGTAATTCATCGGCAACGAGAGGGAACTGGTGTATGTGGGTGGTGTGCATAAGGAGTTCATTTTGACATTTGTCGCAAAGTATCGGTAGAGTGGGATTCATATCCGAGGCTAACTCAAACAATTGGTGAACAATGAAAAGTAGAATCCAATTGCCACGCACCTCTCAGTTTAACCCGTCAGACAAGGTTTTAGGTCTTTCCGGCCGCTGGGCTCCCGGTCACCTGGGAGCAAGGATTTCTATGCAAAAGCGGTTATCTTGAGGATAGGACCTTTTTAAGCTCTTCAAGAGACTCGTTCTCTGGGGTTTGGTATGATAGGTCGTGGTGGAAAACAAGCCGCGTTGAATACCTCTTTCGATGACTCACCTCCGAGCTCAACTCCGACACGGTGACCGTGACGGCCCTTTGATTGAAATCTTTCCAGTGGCAATTCCGGTTCGTACGCCATATCTATGCATGCGCATAATATGAATTGCATATTGTACAATAAAACACGGTGCTAAGTACTTGGTAGCTTTGTCAACTCCAAGCCGATTCAGATCCAAGGCCTAAGGATTGGCCCAAGCAATACAACACTTTACGCCCTTATCTGCCAGTTTCAGTATTCTGGCATCAACAGCTTCGACAACCTCTGGTGAAACCTCCTGGGGCTTCATCCCAAGATTGATATCGAAGGTCAAACTTTGGCGGACTCTTTTGCTCTTTGAAATAACTAACCCAAGATCTCTCCTTGCCTCGATCATGTCAAGGAGAGCGAAGGCGGTTGTATGGTCAATACGAGCGTAAAGCGTTTCGCGTAGGGTGACCTCTGCCAAATTGGGATTGAGTAGAGTCTGCGCATCAGGTAAAGATGTCCGAAGTATATCCAAGAATTGGTATACAACCGTATCTTGGTTTCTTGCACCTTCCCCGTCTAATCTGAACATATCTACTCGGAGCCGAACAAGCTTGGGGCACAAGTGGAGAAACTCTCGAATCTCTGCCCCGGGCAGATGCAGGCATGGAATGTCCAGCGCAAAATGCCTAAGAGAACATCGCGAACGGTGTATCAGGTCTATGAAGGGTATGAGGGACGCCGACGAGAACTCTTGTGTGTTTTGCGATCCTACGTGTACATTCAACGAAGCAAGCTGTGGTAACTTGAAAGATCGGAGAATCACAGGAATGGGGTTTTTGTCTGCGAAGGAGTTGAATGACAGATGACATAATGATGCTAGTTCCTGTGGGCCATGTCGAGTATCCGGGTTACCAGCGAAAGCAGTTCCGAACTTCAGGGACCGGAGGCTGGTACACAACCTGAGCGCTGAGAGTAGGTCCGTGAAGAACTCAACTCTCAGAACATCAAGCACCGTCAACTGATGATAGGGTATCATCTGGGTCTGATAGGGCAGAGCGTCAACATGTATGCTGGTAAGTCTCGGTGCATGAAGAAGGACAACACGAAACCATTCGGGGAGTAGGGTAAGAGAAGCATGAAACGACAAAAGGGAAGGTAAGGATAATGGATGTGGTGCAGCCTCGAATGCACCTGCAGGAATCCAGATATCGAGATCGGCGATACGGTAAAAGTGAGGATAAAGCATATCCAGAACTGCGAGGGTTGTTGTATGATCGGGGTTGTCCTTTCCAAAGTAACTAGCACTGAGGCTGATGTCCAATGCACATTCCTTCGATCTGGCGAGGTGGAGTCCTAACATGTGTTCAATAGCGTCCTTGCGTTCAGACGGAATTGATATACTAATTGACGACCACAACTGCGGAGACTCGTTGATGACCTGTCTCCAGTGTTGGCATATGTGGGTGAGTGCGATAGTTGGAGTCTTTGGGGGCACTCGAAACCCGTATGCCCAACTGGAGGTATAGGGGTGGATATTCAGGGAGTAATCCGGGGAAGAGACCCACGAAAAGATTCTTTCGAGGATATCGATGGGTAGCCTGCGAATCGGGGCAAGCAAACTCCGCCGACGCTCAATCCGCAGCGAAAGAGCCCGTCGCTTGTGCTCCAGCACCTCCAGCATTTTCTGTAAACGGGTCATCTCCTGATCGTATTTCTCCAGCGCATGTTCCTCTAACTCGATACTTGAAAGGATCTCTTGTGCTTCTGCGTGAGATGGCAGTATGTTGAATCGTAGTACGGCGTCGGAAAAAGTGGGTATGGCATGTATTATTTGCGTGCTCCTAATGAAATCGTGTTGACACTTGTCGCATGGTGTTAGTACATTCGAACCCATAACTCCGCTTTCCTTTAGAATCGAATAAATCGTAAACAGAGCTAGGCCGTAATCTTATCATAACTCACCGAGAGCAACTCACTGAATGGAGGCAGGACAAGAGAAGTAGTGCGTGGGAAATTCCCGCCAACACTCGGATGTGTGCGGGACTTTGAGCGTGATCAGCCTACTTATCTTCCTGAACCTCAGACAAATCCAGACATCCCAATAGCAACTATACCGCCAACATTCTACACCATTGGTCTTCTCAGATCTGACTACCCAGCTACAGGTCTCCAGCAGGATGTTTCAACCTCAGGCTTAGCCCTTCAGATTTTCAGAGGCTAGAGCTTCAGCCGTGGATTGAAGGCTTCGGTTGGACGTTCCTCCATCGGAATTCCAGGGAGCTTCGTCACTGTAGCTGTGATCAACGACTGGAGACTCCGTTGAAAGCATGAATGTACGTATGTCCCTCATGCTCTTGTCATCAATGCTTCTGAAATCGCTTCATAGGTTTTGTAAACCAGCGATGTGCGACCACCTTTCCTGGGAGTGGGTCTCCCTACGGTCTAGGCTTCCCGAAGCTCAGTGTGTTCAATTGCACCCCACTGGAATATTCCACGTACAAAAGGGGATGTTTTACCTCAAACGAAGCAGATGCAAGTCATGTAGTCACTGCAGGTGGTCCGTTGTGGGTCTTAGGCTCGTCATGAGGTCAACTTGTGACAGGCTGATGCACCCCGAAACCATGACTTCCGACCGCCATTTGAGGTATCTGAACGAACATGTCACGCTTTATGGGTCGGTAGCCTTCACTTCGAAAGGTTGCAGCTTTTCTGTTCCCTCCACTGGTCGAAGGCTGAAGTAGCGTTCCCAGTCACTTTAGGCGTACGCCAAACAAAGCGAATAACTCATCCAACGTGTTCGGTTTATCGACGGTTTGCCGATAAGGTTTAGCAACTAGAATGGTACCTGTACCCTCTTACTGCAATCTGGCCCTCAAACGCTCCAAGAACGTGCTCAACTGACGATTCTTGTCGTCACATTGGAGATTCGTACCGTTCTCTGCGGGGCGCTCAGCCAACAGCTGATTTAATCGGTGGAAGAGTGGCACAAGACGTGATTTTAGTTTGGAAAGCTTTAAAATGACGGGCTTTTGTCCTTATCTCTTCCTCCATACTCCATACAATGCATACTGCTCAGGTGATCCCCAAGCCCAGCCTTCTGAAGAGACGTGCTCTCGTACCGGTCCCTCATGTTCTGCTCGGGGAGCACAAGACGACAGCCGACGATGGCACTCCATTACCCGACCTCAACAATGTTCAGGGCGATGTTATCTTCATGTTTCCGAAGGTGTGTCCGCCCTTGACCTTTTTTATCTCCAGGTTAATCATTCTGATGTATGCTTAGCGATGGGAGCAATTTATGTTCTTTAAGATCACCAATGTGGTCCAATTTCGAAAGGCCCTTGGTGTCTATGCTCCCATGATCACTAGCTCTGCACAGACTGCGTTGAACATTGATGCAATTGACAAGTCTGGAGGGGCCAATCTCGACATCGTTTCGTATGGTTTCGCGATCACAAAGTCAGGCCTCAAAGCATTGGGCATAACCGAAAAACTGAACGAGCCACACTTTGATCAAGGATCCCTTATCAACGAGAAAGCCCAGCTTGGTGACATGCGTGAATATGATCCTGTCTTCAATGGTGACGGTGTAAACGATGGTATCGTTGTTGTCACCGCAAGGAGTGTGTCGATACGATTCCTTTCTTCGGGAGCAACATGCTAACTTCCTCTTTCAGCGGAAGAGACGTGCAAAAAGGCAATGGATGGGATCAAAATCATATTCAAGGACTCTGTCACAGTATTGTGCACGTACGAAGGCCGTGTCCGTCCCGGGGAAGCTGAGCATTTTGGATGGAGAGATGGTATTTCCCAACCTGCGCCGAAGTACGCCATCCTCTGCTCCTGTTTGTACCTTTTTTCTGACGTGTGTACAGGGAGATTGTCCATCCTAAGCCAGGTCAGCGTGTCGTCAAACCTGGTGTTCTTGTCTTGGGATTTCCTGGTGACCCTGTCTATGATGTGAAGGGCATGCGACCCACATTCACAAAGGAAGGTTCCTTCATGGTGTTCCGCAAACTGGAGCAGAATGTACTCTTCCTCGAAGACTATACGAACCAAAATTGGACGTTCATTCCAGCCAATGTGCCAGGGGACAAACCTCTCGATGAAGACGAGCGAAAGGGACTCTTCGGAGCTAGGATCGTCGGGCGTTTCAAGTCGGTAAGACATCGTTCATCGCGATCGCATTTTAGCTCGGTCAGATATACTGATATCTCATTAGGGCGTGCCACTTGCCCTTAGTCCATATAGAGAAGATACGAAGTATCTGCAGCCAGACTATATCAACAACTTTGACTATACGGAGCCAAACGGTCGTTGCCCTTTCTCCGCTCATGTTCGGAAAACTGCCCCTAGACAACTGCAGCCTATTGTAAGCAAAGAGTATCTCGATGCCTCTGTACTTGTTCGAGCAGGTATTCCATATGGGGATGAGGTGTGTAACATGAATTGGAGAATATTCGCTGCTCAATCCCGCTTCAGATATCAGACAAGGAACGCGAAGAGTGGGCGAAACTTTCTCCGTCCGAACGGGAGAATGCCAAAAGTCCTCGCGGACTTCTTTTCGTTTGTTATCAGTCCTCCATCGACAATGGATTTTTCCGCCAACAAGCAGGATTTGCCAACAATGATTTCTTCCCTATCACTGGCCTTGTTCCTCAAAAGATTGGTTAGTAAATCTAGCCACCTCGAGAAACATGCTGAATATTTCCAATAGGCCAGGATCCGATCCTTGGCGGACCAAAGCCCGTCACAGGAACGCAAGGAGAAGTTGATATATCTCAAGACGGTGAGGTTACGATGCAAGTAATCAACAAGAAAGGCGACAAGTATGAGGTCGACGGTTTTGCAAAGAAGATTGATCCATCGGTAGTGTCATATGAGCAGAAGTTCTTTGTCACTTCCCGAGGGGGCGAGTATTACTTTATCCCTAGTATCAGCACGGTAAAAGGCTGGGGTACGTAACATACATAGAGTTACCCATACTTGCCACGATAGTACTCGTACTTGGACTCAGCAGAAATATCAGTCTCCGCTGCTACATCCTTCATCCATATCCTCACTCGCCGATCCACAACGGGTTCAAGGGATCCTCCCTCGAATGGTGCAATTCATGCCATCTTCTGCGAGCTTTCGGAATCTTGCATTGACAGATCTCCTGACTGTTTGGTCGCATCCTTCCCAGTAACCCCCAGGTCCGAACTGAACGATTATTTCCAAAGGTGTTCTTTTCTTTGAATGGTTGGAAGCTCCTTTGTGGCGAGTCTTCCTCAACTCGACCATATCCAATATATGAAAGGCAGTTTCCTGATGTACATTGAATGCATCGGATGCATCAGATGCGGCAGTTTCCTCCACACTGATCTTCGCCAAATTGGGGGCCAAGACTGAGCCCAAGAACGGTCTGCTGAGTACATCGAAGAGAGTGTACGCGAAGGTTCCCGCATCCTGATGTCCGTGTGCGATTATGTTGACTTCAAGCTGAACGAGCTCGGAAGACAGCATTAAAAATTCATGGACATCAGTATCCGAGTATTGAAGGGAATTTGTGTGCAGCGTAAACTCCCTGACGTGACATCTCGGACCGCGTACGAGGTCTGCAAAAGCTGCAAACGATGGCGCGTCGTCCTCCCACTCCGGCAATTCCTCTCCCCATTGGTCCATCATAGTAATTTTGATAGAAGCCAGTCGGGGTAGCTTGAATTGTCGAAGGAAATTAGAGACCAGGACCGCATCAGTCCACGAAATCATGGAGAGGTGGTGTAGCAACGGAAGTTCGACACAAGTGCTCCATGTGTCCAACATAAACATATCCGATTCAGCTGCAATGATATCATGTAATTGTAGTGATTCAAGACTTGTGCACCACCTGAGCGTCATCAGCAAATCGATCAAATTCTCGATGCCGTTCAAGTTTAGTGAAGTCAATTGATGATATGGAAACTCGGTTTGATCTAGTAAAGCGCGGGTGCTCACATTGGCGAGTCTAGGTGCTCTACAAAGGGCATCCAAGAACCATTCTGAGAACGTCGTGAAACGGCTCTCAAAACAGTACAAGAAAGGAAAATCCAGAGGATGAGGAATGGACATCAATCCAAGAAAGCCTTCGGGTATCCAAAGACTGAGGCTTCTAATGCGTGAAAAGTGCGGAGAAAGCATGCCGAGAGCAAGGAGGGTGGTGGAAAATTCCGGATCTTCGTCGGCTGAACCAACTGTGTTGTTGGACAGCACAATGTCCAATGGATACAGCTTTGACTGGGCCAGGTGAAGTCTCAGTAATGCTTCGACATCAACCTGGCATCTGGGCGGTAGTGTAATCCTTATAGAAGACCACAGTCGCACAGATGCACTGACGACCCGTCTCCAACGATGAGATACGTGTGTAAGGTTTACAGTGGGCACTATCTGCGCTTTGGAAAGACCAGAAGTGTCGAGAGAATAGCCTGGATCAGGATTAGGGACGTGGTAGACCGCGGCGAAGACTTCTTCTAGTATCTCGTCCGGTAATCTACGAATTGGAGCAAGCCAACTCTGTCGACGCTCGACCTGCTCCAAAAGAGCACACCGTTGTGCCTGGAGGCGTTCTACCAGTTTGTGCAGGCGGGAAATCTCCTGATCGTATTTCGCTAGTACGTACTCTTCCTCTTTGATATGAGAATGTACGAGTTGTTGCATGTCTGTACTCGTCGGCACCATGTCTGAGCGTAGCAAGTCGTTGGAAACAACCGGAAAATATTGTATACGCCGTGTGATAGATGGAAGGAGCTGGGTTTGGCACCTGTCGCAGAGCACGATGGGGTCCATGAAGCTAAGTTGAAGGTTTTTGAAATAAAAGTTGTTCAGAGTAAAAGTAGTATGTGCTACTCACCTAGTGAGAGATGTACAAGAGACGCAGGGAGTATTAGGGTATGGTTGTTGAAGGTGTTGTAGAACAACAAGTACGTGAGAATTCCTCTCCATCCACGGTGTCCAGGTGCGGTGTCACAATGCCAGCTGTCTGTGTTTAGAGCGTCTAACAAAATCAGAGACGCGCACTCGAAGGGCATTCAAGTTGAAGGTCCGTGCTAACGAAAAAAAATCCCGCTACCTCAGCCTAGATGTAGATAGGTTCGTTGGTCAATACTAACCTGAGGGACATGGTTGGCGATGACATTACATTCGACGCGAAAAGAGCGAAAAAGCCAAGGACTAACCCGGGGTTGGGCGCATGATCAATGTTCAAGCGCTCAACGTTCAACGTTCAACACCTTGAACCCAGTAAGGTACACGAATCAAAAGTTACCTATACATACTTCCCTTCCCTATCCAAGAATCACTTATCGATTAGCTCCGGAACTTCGAAGTCACATATTACGCCTGCTTCCTCGAGTTTCTCTACCCTGGACCAAGTGTCTTCCATCTCCCTTGTCGGCCAATCTAACCTATGATTGTGTGGTCCGACTGAAAGTACCAGCTCTTTGACATCTTTCGACGCCCCACCACGCCGATGTCTGAGCTCGTTCCACACCTCAACCTTGCTCAGCAGGCCCAACATCGTATCATTCCGGATCGAATTTCGAGTCTCCGACACTTGGATATAGTTGAGATTGGGCGGCAAAATATCCTGTGAGTCGTGCGTGTCGAAGAGCTTGTGGGCAAGTGTCTCTTCCGCGGCATCGGCATCCACGGCACTGAGATAGAGCTCCTGAAGCTCAGGACAAACTGAGAAAAACTCGCGAAATTCGGCAGTGGAGCCGTGGCCAATGCGTGGCCCTTCCAAATCAAAGTCCCTGAGACGGCACCCGGAACGACGCACGAGATTCGTGAAGGGTTCAAGAGGAGCTGATGCTAATGCTGTGGTGGCCAATACGGAGGTCAGCGACGGTAACGTAAGAGACCGGAGGCAGCTGGGATCGGCGTCCTCATCAAAGTCGATGGAGAGGAAGCGCAATGTTGTCAACTCGGCATGCACATCCAGGTCAACTTCATATTCTGCACGTCCGGACACTATGACCTCCAGCGTTTGAAGGTTGGTGCAAAGCCTAAGGATCGTGACCAGCCTGTTCCAATCCTTGATCCACGCAATCTCCAGGACTGTCAACTGATGATATGGAAGGCTGTCTTGATTCGGAAGATATCCAATCTTCACTCGTGTGAGCCTGGGTGCTTTGCGGAGGGTTGCTGGGAGCCAGTCTGGGAGGTCATCGTGGTTGAGATTTGTGTCATCCCACTCGAGGACTCGAAGGGAAGCAAAGGAAAGCGGCTCTTTTATGTCCAATTCATCGAATGCATCGAACGCGTATTGAAAATTGAGCTGTTTGATGCGAGGGAGGTGAGGGTAGAGTACGCTGAATACGCCTTCAGCTTGACAGTTGGAGAGTACGATGTTTAGTGGATACTCTTTCGACATGGCAAGGTAATGTCGTAGTACATCAAACGGTAGATGACGGTAGATGCGAATTGAAGACCATAAGCGCGTAGATGCACTCGCAACACGTCTCCAGTGACAGGAGACGTGTGTGAGATAGAGGGTGGGTGCAAACGTTACTTTGGAGCACATGGCGGCTGAGGTGGTATCAAGGCCGTAGCCATCGTCATCGTGACAAACCAACTCAAAGATCTCCTCGAGGATCTCAATTGGCAGCCTCCGAATTGGCGAAATCAAACTGCTGTGACGTTCGATTCTCTCCGCGAGAACACTTCTCTGTGTTTTCAGCTGTTGCACCACCTTCTCCAAACGCGCAATCTCCTGATCACATTGCTCCAGTACACGTCTTCTCAGTTCCAATTCCAGCTTTTCTTGATGCGTTTCTGCAACGGATAAAAATCGGTTTGAACGTAGCGCGTCGATGGGGGTGTCTGGAAAGGGATGTATTTGAGTATCGAAAAACGCATGCTGGCATTTGTTGCACAAAACGATGGAGTCCATGTCTCACTGCTTGTCGCTGGGGGTATGAACAGTAAGATGGGTGACATTTGCAGCTAATCGCAACGGAAGTAAGCTCACCGATGACCCACAGATGTAGACTCTGCGTAGACTCATCGGAGAAAGTCAGAAAAGAGCAAATTTGCACGAACAGTGGCACGTGATGGTATCCCAATAGAAATAAGATTAAGCGCTCACCGTCGACTTTGAGCGCTGTACTACTTGTCCTACACTGTCGATCGCAAGGATGTACTGTATTGTGTCAAATATCTGGTATATACAAGAAATACGATATGACAAGCTAAATAGACCAGAGGGTTACAAACATGAGAAACGAGAGAAGACTATTGACTCGATCTCGTTATTTTGAATTCGCATCTTATGCCATCTTTCTTCAGCGCTCTTATTCTGGCCCTAATACCATTTATATCCTCCGTCTTTTGCGTTGGCCAACAGAGCGCAGACATGCCCTGATTGACCGTCACTAGAACATTCTTAGGCTTCAACACTCCTGCCGCAGCATGCCTAATCCTGAGCTTATTCCATGACTCAATCTTACTCAGAAGACCCAAGAGGTCCTGACTCGTAGCTGTAGGCCAAATGTCAAAAACACGGATGAGCGTCAAGTTGGGGGTTATGGATCCACGGCTTGACAAAGGCGCCGAGTCACTGGATGTGGGTGACTCGCCCTGAGCGAATCCTCCTGGTATCCCTGTGATCTCCGGCCGGTCGTATGCCCCAAAGAGCCTGCCCGCTAGCGTCTCTTCTGCACCTCTATCCTCATGTATGTAGCAGAACTTCAGCTCGGTAAGCCGGGGACACTTTGAGAGGAACTCGTGAATCTCAGTGGATGAGCTGTGATGTGCCGGAGAATGGGCAAAGCGAAACTTCACGAGACTGCACCCAGAACGATGGATGAGGCGTGTAAAGGGCTCCAGGGACAGTATATCCCGAGCGTATATGGTTATTAGCGACGGTAATGTGAAGACGTCGATGCCGGAGCCGTGGCGGGCATTAGAAGAGACGGAGAGGTGACGCAACATTGGCAATTCGACCTGAGAATCATGAAGATCGTTTTCGGACCCTGCAAGCAATTCGACCTTCAGATGTTGAAGTCTACGACAGAGCCTGAGAGTTGTAATCAAACTCCTCCAATCTCTGTAACCCCAAACCTCAAGACGTGTCAATTGGTGATAGGGGAGCTCATTGGCATCTGGAGCATAGTAGATTGTCAGGTCGGTGAGATTGGGCGCTGTACGGAACGCATCCGTGAACCATGCTGGGAGACTGTCCATAGTTGTATGATTCCAGTTCAGGAAGCGAAGTGAAGCAAAGGAGGGAAGTTCTGATACGGATATCCCATCGAATACTGTATGATTCCAGTGGAAACTGAGCCTTTCGATGCGTGAAAGGTGGGGCATAAGGATGTTGAAAACACCTTTGACAGTCGTCCAGATGAATTCAATGTTTAAAGGACATTCCTTTGACATCGTCAGATAGTGTCGTAACAGGGCCAAGGCTGATGAATGACCGCAGATACGCATCGAACACCATAGCCGCGCAGACGCATTCACGACCTGTCTCCAGTGACAGGAGACATGGGTGAGATACAGGGTAGGCGCAAATAATGTTCCCTGCGCGACGATATCAAGCCCATACCCGTGCTTTCCACGACAGACCATTGCGAAGATTTTATAGAGGATCTCGTTCGGTAGCCTCCGAATCGGCGAAATCCAACTATTGCGACGCTCAATCCGCCTCACAAGAACAGCTCTCCGTGCTCTCAGCTGCTCCATCGCCTTCTCCAATCGCCCAATCTCCTGATCGCATCGCTCCAGCGCACGATTTTCCTGTTCAAGATACAAGGGTACCTGCTGCAAGTCTGCGGGAGTAGGCAATTGGTTTGTCCTGACCATTTCTTCGGCTATGATTGGGATATGCTTTATCTCAGCATCGGGAATGAATTCGTGCTGGCAATTGTTGCATAGTACGACGGGGTCCATGTTTAATGTTTGACACTGGAGTATGAATCCTTGAGTGAGCGAGCTCAAGAGCAACTTTGAATACACAATGACCCGAGTACTCACCGATGATCGACGGACAGAGCAAGGTTAAAAGCAGGCTATAGTTTCAAGGCTTCACGAGAAGCCAACAGGCATGTGACTGCCACGCGGCGCGCGCACAACTCTGAGCTTAAACATTTGGAGTTCATACCAGAAGAGTCACTGTCATGGTTAGCAGTGAAAGTGGTACAAAACCATGAGGAAGCATGCGCATGGATCATATACACATAGTATACGTAGAGGAAACAACAGTGAAAACGTCAACTTTTTATACGCAATACGCCTACTCCTCATCCTCATCCTCACCGCCCTCCTTCTTGGCGGCAGCAGCAGCTCTCTTTCTCTTGACACGACCAGGGCGTCCACCACCATAAGGCGAAGTAAGAGCAAAGTCGATGTGCTTTTGAGAGTCCAATCGGACGACGAAAGAGGGAACGTTGACAATTTGTTTGCCGACGCTGCAAAAGACGGTCAGCGCATCAAGGTATACAACGCAAACACCAGAAAGAACGATGACACCCACCGAATATGCCTCTGCCTAATCAAAACCCTCGCATGATGAATACTCTTTGCCAACCCAAGCTTAAACACCTGCGTCTGCAACCTTCTCTCCAAGAAATCCTCAATCTTCAACGCCAACACGTAATCCAGTCTCATACGGCTCTCATCGAGCACACCGATACGAACGAGACGACGGATGAGGGCATTTCCTTCGAAAAGACGTTTGGGGTCCTTGTCGTCGAGTTTGAGCAGTTCACGGGCAGCACGACGGATTTTGGAAAGGATGAGAGCGATACGCCAGATTTCGCGCTTGTTACGGAGACCGTATTCACCTGCGAGCTGGACGTGGTTTTTTGGTGTTAGATATACTGGTATATCGTTGTGATCATAAGACCACGCACCTTGAGCTCGGAATCCAAACGAGCGGATTCGAAAGGTCGACGAGGGACCTTGTAACTAACATGGGGCATTTAAAATCAGCACCCTCCACATTTCCTGTGGATCTTGAGGATTCAAAAGATTTCTAGACTCACGTCTTGCTGTGGTTCCGTGGGGCCCTGTAACATTATCAGTATCACATTTTTCAATGAAATCAAGAGAGAAATAACGGGGAACAGAAAAATGAACACTGTACCTAGGCATTTTGGTCTTGAAGTCTTGAGGACGAGGAGGACGACCAGCGAACGATGTAACGAAACCTTTCTTGTGTCCAGGGACAAACAAGTCAAATTACTCTCACGTGGATGTGGCGGGTACTGTACAGTTGGTGCATCACGTGGACAGAGTGGCTTCGGGGAATGCCGAAAGCAGAATTTGCAAGCGCAGGTATACACATCGCCGTCGATATCGTCAAGCCCCCCGACGTGAGTATACAAAATCTTTGCTGGACTGGAATAGGACTTATTTTCTGACTTGTAGACCTCAAGATGCCTCACTCATTCGGTTACCGCGCGCGTACGCGCCACATGTTCAAGCGGGGGTTCAAGGGTGCGTTGTCCATCTTGTAGGAAGGAGAAGAGGATGCTGATTGCTGGTATTGTGATATAGAACATGGCCCCGTCAAAATCTCCACATACTTGATCAACTACCGTGTAGGAGACATTGTGGATATCAAGGCTAATGCCGCTCAACAGAAGGGTATGCCTCACAAATTCTACCATGGGTGAGTGTCTTTTGGTTTTGTCATTTTCAGAAAGCTGATATGTGATTGTCATTTAGCCGCACTGGAATTGTATACAACGTCACCCCCACCTCTGTTGGTGTCATTGTCTACAAGGTCGTCGGAAACCGATACATTGAGAAGCGGGTTAACCTCCGAGTTGAGCATGTTAGGCATTCAGCGTGCAGACAAGAGTTTTTGGATCGGGTGAAGAGCAATCATGAGGCACATGTCAAGGCTAAGGAGACTGGCGGTGAGTGTCCTAAGAATTTTCTGCTATAGATTTTGGCGTCCTTTTACTTCATTCCAAATTGACGATTTGATACTGATTATACTTTTCAACAGAGCGTGTCAACCTTCGTCGTGTCCCTGCACTCCCCCGTGAAGCACGTACCGTCTCCGTCAAAGACAATGCTCCCCAGACGATGCGGCCTTTGCCTTACGAGACTACCATCTAAGCCTCAGACTTTTGGTGGTGTCTTTATTTGCTCGTGTATTCGTTTAGCGGTAGTACTGCGTACACATACACACTCTATCCATGCGTACATGCCCAGGTTGTACTTATGTTTCCATGCCCCCAAAAGAAGATTAAACCTGCGCTTTGCGTCGATGTTCGAGTGTCATGAACCTTGTGATCCTGGACCTGATCTGATTTTTCTTTGAGATTTGATCGTGTATCTTTTTTCTTCTGTATCGCCCTTCATGCACATGTCCGAAATACTTGGGACCTACACCGCCCAAAATCCCTTCACGAAATGTATTCTGATAACCCTGGCTCGGTGCTGCCGGAAAGAGAGCGCTGTTTCGGTGGCAGTGGGGCCTAAAACAGTTTACACGACGTCAGCACAGCTCGCGTAACTATAAGAACCCCCGTTGCACGTTCGTGTTCTTTTCCCCCTTCCTTCACCACCTTCCACGCCCATACCACGCACCCCTACACACCTAGCATCGATGGCCACCCTTACACCCCACGGTACATCCAAACTCACCCCCGACTCTGAATTACAACTCGCCTTTGCACCTTCCCTCATCCCAGAGGACGTTAGGAACGCTTTACCCGACGACATCCATATTCGTCCTCTCGCTGCGACAGATTATCACCGTTCTCATCTTGATATCCTAAGCGTACTCTCTCCGTCTCCGGACACGGGATACCCTTCATATCTCGCTCAATTCAACTTTATGCTCTCAACCCCAGAGACGTATTACCCCATTGTTCTTATCTCCAAGAACACCGACCAAGTCGTCGGCACTGGATGTCTCTTTGTTGAGCGCAAGTTCTTGCGGGGTATGGGGCTTGTAGGGCATATTGAGGATATTGCGGTGGATAAGAAGCAGCAGGGTAAGAAGTTGGGGTTGAGGATTATCCAGGCGCTTGTAGGGATCAGCGAGAGCAGGGGGTGCTACAAGACGATTTTGAACTGTAGTGATGCTAATATTCGTGCGTTCCTTTTTCTGGTTGGTTGGCTGAGTGTTCTTACTGACCCCGCGTGGACGAATAGCGTTCTACGAAAAATGTGGGTTCATCAAGAAGGAGAATGAAATGGTACGTTCTTCCTGTGCTTCTCTATACGTTACTACGAGTTAACGAACCCTATAACACCACACAGGCCAAATATGCATCCGAATTCCGTCCCGTAACACCCCTCATCGGAGGTGGAATGACGTTGACGCCATTGCCTAGTCGGGCGAGTAGTCCCATGCCTCAGCTTTGAGAATTGAGAGTTGTTGACGTGTAATGGGTGTGTAGGCTATGTTGTAAGACGAAGAAGGACGCGAAAGTGTAGTGATATTTGGCCGAGGAGGCGTAAGGGTTAGATGACTAGCTACAGACATCGAACGCTTGGACGTTTACAGTACTTGGACATGGACGTTTTTCTACAGTAAAGATACAGATACCGATACAAGATTGTGTTTCGACGTTTGGTTTTGTATGCGTTATATGTGGGGTGAATGATGCGTTGTCTGTGGGCGTCTATCTGTATGAGAAGGCGCCTAAACCAAAACTAAACTTGACCGGCAACCACCACGAGCATCGAAAGCTACATGCTTGCCATCGTCACTAGGGATCAGTTACAGGTCTATTTGGAAGCGCTCTCGAGTTCAACTACTCGGACCTGGTGAGAATTACAGAGCACGCTTCCGTTCAATCGTTACTCTCAAGTCAGGAAGTTACTGAACTCTGGAGAACTTCTTCGCCAGCCCATTTGAGAGGCTTTCGGAACTGACTATGGAGGACCACATATAACCACACTCCAGGATAATCGGTCAGGATAAGAGTCGTGCCGCCCAAAATCTTCCTGTAAGCCTCAAGTCAACTGTATGAAATACTGAACGTTGAACTTCGTGCAGGCTTCAGCAGCAGCGAAATTCTTCTCTCAGGCCCATCTACTACTAAGTTGGCACTGGACATGTATGATGCGCAACTATGAATATGGTTCAAATGATCTAGCCGCGTACCTCAACGTTCACATCATCCGCGATAGCCTCTCCCTTATCGAAGAGGCCGCCTCCAATGCCGACATACACACCGATGACCACGAAGCTTCTGGACGTGCTATTGCAGTCTATCTTGTCGAACATCCGAGTCTCTAGAATACCCTCCAGCCACCACAGATCGCTCGCATTCGAGTCTGACATACTGGTCTCTTGGATCCATACGGGCGGTGTGTTAAGTCTTGCTACCGAGACGACGACTGGGTGTTATGGCGAACCCCTCGATAAGGTCTACAATGACTAGAACAATACCCTTAAATAAGACGGCGATCCATTTTTGTACTGCTTCAGTGTCGAAGTACTTACGATAGTGTAAATGTAAAACAGGTGTAATATATTGGATAGGAAACCGTTCGAACTGATGACAAAATAGTAAAAGTGATCGGGGCAAAATCGCCGGAGCGAATGTCAAAGGCTGAGCAGTACAATAATTAGCTCCTTCCTAGTTCATATGGTGCAAAAGCCGAATTATCAAGAGGTCCACCCTCAACCATCCAGCCTCTCAACACCTCGTATGGAATGGGAGATGTGTTCCGGAACGAGACATTGGGCAATGGCGCACCATATAGACTGCGAATGTCAAGATATCTGATGAGGTTCTGCAAAAAAACGTCCCACTTCTCAATGCCTTCGAATGCCAGTTCCTGTAATGCCGGCATTGTTAACATTTCGCTACTTGCTTGACAGAGTACCGACAGCATCTGGGTGACCTGCCAGACGTTCTGGATGAAGAGGTATTTCAACTGTGTTGAATACATGAAAGGCACAAGAAGTGGTCCAAAGTCTATCTGGGGATATCCGATATAGAGTGTCGAGATGAATGCGGATGGAATGATAGCCGACGTAGCGTTGATCACTGCATCGTTCGAAGGCGCAGTGATATCCGTCTCCACGTCCAACTTGAGATGAAGTTCGGGGTCATGCAGATCTCTTCTCTGTGGGAGTGGGAATATGTGATTGTCGAATGTCTCCATCGACGTCATTTCGGTGCGCCAAGCCTGAAGATCCAATCCGCCACCAAAACATGGGAAAAGGGAAACACTTCGTATTGCAATGTCCTGCAATCCTGCCGAGACTTGGAAGTGCTGCGAAAGAGACCGGACGATTGGCATGAATAAGGTAAGAGGTCGAGAAAGACTGCGAAAAGCATGCTCGATGACAGTGATCTTGACTTTGGTATCTACGGGGAAAACGATGTTGTTGAGCACTGCACTGCAGTTGTCGACTTCCGACCTAGAAATTGAGGATCGAAGGGAAAGGTGCTTCAAAGCGGGAAGCTTAACGGTGAGTGGGGTCATCGCAGTGGACCTAGGAAGAGCATAAACTCCTAGTCTTACGTCTTCAAGCTGGGGTGATCGTTGCAAGACGCCATAGAAGGCCTGCTCTGTGGGCCTTTCATACTGAAACCCTTCGGCATGAAGAGCGGTAAGATTCGATGACCATGATCCAAAAGTCCATGGAACATAGCATCTACTGAGGCAAAGACGGGTGAGATGCGACGGGGGTTCACCACCCAGCAATTTTGTGGAGAGCATCAGAACCGTCTGCCGTTCCGGTTCCAAACCAAAAAAGATCGATAAGGATTGCAGCGATGGCATGGGTTGAATCAGAGAAGATATGATATCTCCCCATAGTGGACCCTTGTAGTTTAGATGAAGCTCTAGCACTCTGATTCGGCGCATTTGGTGAGGGCAGGACACTGCCTCCCAGAGCACCGGGTCAGCTTTGAGTGTGCGTTCGGGTGACATGGGCAGGAAGTAGATGTCCAAGAGAGATTGCCGTGACCGTGAAATCATCTCTCTTGCGAGGCTAGGAACGAGAAAAATGGGTCGTGTCCATATCATGGAGCAATCGAGAGCGATTTCGCGCCAGAGATGGCAAACGTGTGTAATGGCCAGGTCTCGGGAGGTAGAGTGCCAAGTCTTCGGATCCGGGGCACAGAGAAGAAAAATGGAGGTCAGAATCTCGGTATGAAGACGGGATATCGGAAGCCTCGAGTTCTGCTCTGCTTGGAGGTTCTGAACGCCTTGCTCGTCGACAAGCCCAAGAATTGCAGATGTACCATCTGGAGTATCTACGTGAACAAGTTCATGAGAAGGAACATCCAAGTTGTCAATCACGTACCACCAGTGTCTTCGTGTGGCATCTGGGTTCAAGAAAGGATGAGAAAGACAATGTTGAAATTCAACACATGGCGCATGCGTTTTGACCTCGGTTACCAAATTTCCCATTCCCACGGACAGCCGACAGGAATCCGTCGATACTAGACCTGTAACCGATCCCTAAGTGACGAGCAAGCTTTGAGGATTGAGAGTTGTTGACGTGTAATGGGTGTGTAGGCTATGTTGTAAGACGAAGAAGGACGCGAAAGTGTAGTGATAGTCGGCCGAGGAAGCGTAAGGGTTAGATGACTAGTTATAGACATCGAACGCTTGGACGTTTACAGTACTTGGACATGGACGTTTTTCTACAGTAAAGATACAGATACCGATACAAGATTGTGTTTCGACGTTTGGTTTTGTAACGCGTTATATATCATAGTGATGAGCTTGCACGACCGACTAATAGTTATTGGAACGCGAGAAAATAACGTGTGGATATAAGGGCGGGGGCCTAGATCTGAGCCATCAACTTGGTTGGTGCTGCCTATTAACAATCCAGCCAAAAAGCTCTTCATAGGTAACATCGATAGATGTGCCCCTGCCTTTGGGTTCTATAGTGATGACAGGCAATTGGACTTGGTGCTTGATGCGGCAATCAAGATAGCTGATGAGCGCTTGCATAGTCCCAAGCTCAAAGCCATCCTTTCCAGGCCTCGAAACATTTATGAGTGTGACAGCCTGCAATGCTGGCAATGCCACCCGTTCTGCACTAGCTTCCGAGAGGGCCCGCATGACCCCAGCACCGCAATAGGGTCCACATACAAAGAGTCGCACCAACTTTGTCGAGTGCATGTACGGGGCTAGCAAACTAGCAAACTTGAAGTCCGTGGAAGGACCCGGGGGAAACTCTAGCGAGATATAGAGAGTTTTGATGAATGCGGATGGAATGATATGTAATGCAGCTGTTGCGATCTTGCCCTGTTCGGTGGGTGAAGAATGAGGCTGTAGGAGCCTGGTATCCCAATTACAAACCACGCCCACATCTGAAATTCCTTTGGACCCTTTACAGGCGTCGAATTTATCGATAGAATTGAACTCCTCGTGCCAAGCTTTGAGTACAAAGCTCTCGTAGTTAACACTGCGATCCCGTTTAACGACATTACATTGGATTTCCGCGCTTCTGTAGACACTGTAGACATCAGGAGACGAGGCCTGAAGGTGAGGCGCTAGTGAATTGAATAAGGGCAAAAGAATATCGATGACTGGTTCAGTCGGGCGAGCGCCCGACAACCCATCGATCTCAAGCCTAAGCTTGGCAGTCGTGGGGAAAGATATGTGGTCGAGTAGACGACCACAGTTGATAGTCTCCGATGAGAAGATCGATGACTGGAGTGATAGGTGACGCAGCTCGGTAAGAGCAAGAGAGGGAATGGTTGCACTGGTGGCTGCCGGAATGGCATAAACTCCCAATTTCAGCTCCCGAAGCCTCGGTGATCGCTGTAGCATTCTATAGAACTCCATCTCCGAGGGCCTATGCATCCGGTCACCGGAACCGTCCAGATGAAGATGTGTGAGGTTCGTTAGCTTGGAAACAAAACTCCATGATACATGGCATCTCTCTAGATGGAATACGGTTGTGTGAGAGGGTGTTTGTCCGCACAGGAAGGTTGGAGGAAGCAGAAGGTTGAATTGCGGATTCGTGGAGTCAGTGTCGCCTGGAACGTAGGTTATGGATATGGATTGCAAAGATGGCATGCGACGCGCCAGAAGATGGAAGAGTGCCTGCGCTCGCGTAAGATGGGAGTGCATGTGGACTTCAATCTCCAACACCCGTATTCGATGAGAGAGGCTGAGTGCTTTCGAGAGCACTGCTATGCTGGCGGGCGGCATTTTGGAAGAAGAATAATGAATGTCCAAGAGACATGTACCAGACCGCTCGATCATCTCCCGTGCTAGCTCAGGAACGCAAAAAATTGGGCGGGCCCATATCACGGAGTAGTCGATAGCGGTTTTACGCCAGAGATGGCAAACGTGCGTGAAAGCCAAGTCTCGAGAGACAGAATGCCAGGTTTCTGGATCTGGAGCGCAGAGAAGAAAAATAGAGTTCAACATCTCGGAATGAAGCCGAGATACTGAAGCCCTCGAGTTGTGATCTGTCTGAAGTTTTTGGGCATCTGTCTCATTGGCGGTGAGTCGGAGGTCAAGCAGTGCTTGTAGTACGTCTGGAACACCAAATAAACAAGGTTATAAGAAGGCACTTGCAACTCAATAGCCACGTACTAGGGTACATCGGGGTTCAAGCAAGGGTATGGATAAAGAACCTGTCAGAAAGACGTTGAACACATGGCGGCGGGCGCGTGGCATTTCGTCACATTCCCACGGACAGCAATTCGCTGATATAGCTCTTTTACGATAAAAAAGATTGCGAATCTTATTTACAGGTTAAGGCATTCACAAAAGACAATTAAATAGTCATGTTTCGCCGTGAGCCTTTCACCAATCCCATCACGGTGCTTGAACCACAGAGATATAATACCTACACAGAAAAAATAGTCAATCGATGCACAAAAGCATGGAGAGCAAGGATGTCACCTTTCGATATAGCCCTTTACGGTCTTCAGCTTCACAAGGACGATCACCTCTAAGCTTGTCCCGAGATGGCGTTGCAAAGCCTTCCAGCAGATATCCTTGAATCAACGGAGCGGGGTGGTTTTTGAGTGACTGTGTAGCGAGGTTTAGATTCGAGCTTCCTGTGAGATGTAGGTCTACGAACGAGCGATCAGTTCACATGAAGAAAGATGAAGAGCAATGAATTGAAACTCACCTCTCATCCCCGGAATCACGAAGCACAGAATCCCGAAGTACCTTCCAGCCTATCAGGATGTTTCCCTGTCGTCTTGGTCGATTTCTGATTTTTCTGAATCCTCGCTTGCTGCCACTCCCACGGACGGCCATCCGCATAGAGTCGTCGATACAGCTGGGTAATGTAAGATGCGGGACGTATGTGGATAATATATAGATTCAATCAGAAAAGGTCAAATCTACGTCGACTAATTCTGTTGAGCCACTACCAGGACGCCTGGATCATGCTAACAACCACATGCAGAGCCCATAACACAGGAGTGACGACGCCGAGATGCAATAATTATGTGCCTACACAGAACAAAAGGTCAAGACAAAGGACGCAACGGGCAGGAAAGATCTTAGATGACATTACCTGTCAATAGTCAACTCCGGTATTCCTCTGGCTCGTTCAATTCGCTGCATCAACATAACATAGGTACGCCCACTGCTCTGACATTGGTCCTGTACATGAATATTGAAGCATCAGGTATGGCGAGGTCTTGAACACTGGTTTCGCGAGGCTGTATCGTGTGTCTGAGTGGGCGATTTCGCAGGTGCAGACTTCCAATCATATTCAGGGTCTACAACTGGAACGGCCGGGCTTCAGAAACATGAAATACGGATATAGCTATCACTCACCTCTCTTGGTAGCCCAAAATGTCTCATTCATGATCATGTACCCCCTCCTGGATGTGAATACCGTCATATCGAGAGCTTGACTGTTTTCCATGCCTAGGAAAGGGAATCAGTCCATGTTTACTATTCTCAAGCATCTAAAAACAATGATAGAGAGGATTACCAGACGCACCTTTGACATTCACGGATTGGCAGGATGTTTCAAGAAAATCAACCGGGCTCTTATCATCCAAGGTCTCGTCTGCCTGAGGCTTGCCTCAGACAAACTATCGGAACGTCCATATGTAGAATAATGCAATGATGTTGAGGATCAGCGACAGTCAAGACCGTTGAAGACATTGGATCCAGTACTTGAGTCATTGTGAAGGGAGGAGAAAGGCGTCGAGACTCAACGACGTAAGCTTGTCGGGCGTCTAACCACCTTCCACCACAACTCTAACTTGACCACACGGAGCATTTCTTTCTCTGGAGCAAGATGAAGATTTGGTTTTTTCATGATTTTTCTAGAATTCTAAGGTTACTCATAGACGCGGAAGGTTGGTGTTAGGTGAATCGGACCATCAGCTTACTGTCGGTTGTGTGCGTGGCATGTTCTATCAAAACCCTTCACTAGAGCTAACATTCGAGTTCATCTAGCGTCTGTTCGTTTGATTTCTATAATTAAGTGCAATTTGAATGTGGATCTCGGCATGTCATATCCCATCTTCCCGGAACACGATTCATCGACAACACCGCCCAGAGTTGGACAGACTGCTCTCTTCGAACCTTATTTGAACCTGCTATATTCTCCGCTGAAGGCCTTTTGGAACGAAGAACGTCAATTCACGATGAAGCTGCTTCCGGAAATCAAACACGAGGCCGGTGACAATGGCCTTTACAGTGACTGTTACGCTTCCCTACTCACTGGAGGTGTCCAAAGAGACCGGTCCAAGCAGTTACCGCAATTATGAAAGCAAAGCAAAGCACTGCATTGCATTGCATTGCCGAAATGGACTCAAAAGAGAAAATAACACTTCTGCTCTGAGCACTGATCCCCTGCCCTCATCCGCTCTAGTTCGCCCACCATGGCAAATAGTCCCGCGGGATTCGTGTATGTGACACTCTATTTCTTCATAGCTCAAGCCCTTACATATGAAACACATAGGCATGGTCCCTTGTTCATTGGCAGCGTCTTCACACTCCTTTTATTCGGCATTTCCATCACGCAGACGTGGGTTGATTCATCGCCGTTTCAAGTTCTCAAGCTTCGGCTCACAAACCCCCAGTTATATCTACTGGACGAGGTACAAAAAGAAGTGAACTGCCTGAGCTTCTCGTCTACTGTGTCCGACATTCATGCAATACTACTATAGGGATCGGTTGTTCCTTAAATGCTTCGTGCGTATCTATGATTCACTTACCAGTTGTGAGAACTAATAAGTACATGTCTGAAGGTCCTGCTACTGTTCGTCGCCGATGCTGCCCACTGCGTCTTTATCGTCGTATACCTTCACGATTCAGTAATAGAACACTTCGGTATGTCCAATAGTTGATCTCCGCGCGTCACCTCTGACGTTGTGATTTCTCAGATGATGCCTCGTTCCTCGTAAACACCAACTGGATGTTCAACGCAGGTCTGTACCTGTCTGTACCCGCATGATGATGAATCTTCACCTTATTCAATACACCGTGCCCGTCTCGTTCAGAACCCGCACTTTCGGTCCGTCTTTGCTCCCGTACTTTGCTCCCGTCTGATCCAGTCTCAATAGGGCATGATAAGTGGCATGGTACAAGCGTTTTTCGGCTGGCGAGTCAAAGTCATAACTGGCAGTTGGATCCTGTTCGTCGTTATCCAGATATGCTCCAGCGCGGTTTTTCGTACGTTTCCTTTCGTGTACGAAGCACATTCTCTAAGCTAATGCATGACGTAGTTATGGGTATCGCTACTGCAATTGCTTGTGGGATCGTCAAAACGTTCACGGACTTCTATAGCATCAAGGCTATAGTAATCATTTGTAAGTGGCCCATCCATCCTGACCCAGCTCTTGAATTCTCGCTCTTCCTCTTTCTCCTGTTAGGGCTCATATGTACGACGGTAGCCGATATCGTCATCACGAGTGCTTTGGTCTTTCATCTTGTGAATCCATGTCTTCTTTTCAAGTAGCCGCATGACTAACTTTCGTTCCGTTCATTTCGTCTATCAGCGGAAGTTCAGGACGGGGATCAGAGATACCGATTCTCACATCGACCGAATCATTCGGCGTACGTTTTCTGCTCTACCTGCATAATATCGAAATGCTCAAGACTATCGTCTTTTGTTAGTTACCGTTCCGACTGGAATGCTCACGGCCATTTGTGCGATGACAGACCTTCTCGTATTTGTCACGGGTTCTGACGGAACGTCAGTTATTTCACCCTAGTTTCAAGCAGCAACGCCGATACTGATGGTATATTTTATCAGGCACCTCATCTTTAACTGCATCCTTCCGAAACTCTACACAAACTCTTTTCTGTCGTCACTCAACTCTCGGAGTGCCCCGCAAATCAAGGATCGTGATGCAACAAAGCCATCGCGGATTGATATTAGTTTCCTACAGGTATGTTCACATGTATACCCTGTTGTCAACGTGTATGTCATCTCTTTTCCAGTTTGTTGTTGACGCCGAGAATACACTTTCATCGAGCTCGCGTCCAGTGACCGGTTTCGGGCTAGATGCTCTAGGGGATGCTGTGGATGAGGGCAACAACAGGCGAGAGAGCAGTATATCTGTATAATTGCGACACGTAAACTGTAAATGGCTTGTTTGGTGTGATAGCAATGCTTTCAACTTCCTATTTATCATACTACTAGCAACGGTCCGGATCAAAAAATCATTTGGGAAGCGGGTAATGGTACGGTGAGCTTCAAAATACCGTGGCATCAGGTTCATGTACTCGAAACTAATGCATGATACGACGGAGTGAAAATGGGATTGTACCAAGAAATATAGGGAGCAAAATGAAGACGTGGTTCGAGAGAAGGAAGTGGAACGAAGTTAAGGGGGAAACCTCGACCAAAGTCTGATTACAGAACCCATCTAGACAGCCTGGACAGCGATGTCCCAAATGGCAGAGGCTGTGTCGATGTCGTCAAAATATGACAGCAGGGAGACGCACGCCACGACTTCCGCGTAGATCGAGGTACCTTTGTATGAGATCCCCCAGAGTTTCGACTCCGAGTCGGACGCAACTCTCGGTTTCTCGAAACTCCATTACTCGCAATGCTGGCATTGCCAAATTGGCATTAGCGCTGGACCGCAGGAGAGCACCCAAAATTCGAGCAGAACATGAGCTGCCATGCATCACCAAATTCCTTAGCTGCGTTGAATACAGCAGAGGGGATAAGAACTCGATGTAGTCCATTCCAGGGGGTGTGTATCCAATACAGAGTGTCGAGATGGCTGAACATGGAACAACACGCATTGCATCTGTGAAGAGCCGCCCACTGCCACTACTACCCCAGCCCGAGAATTGCATGAACACATCCGGGACTGAAGAGCTTGCCTCGAGCTCAGATGCTGATAAGTGAACACGATATGCTTTCAGGTCTATGCTACGGCCCCGATCATTGAGAAGTGAGAGGGTCTTGATCGCGTCGCTGGATGGTACTGGTGTTGCGAGGTGTCGTGAAAGGGAGTTAAAGATCGGCGAAAGAGGGCCGGAAGTGGCTGACGAAATAACGAATGAAGTGAGAATAGCCTGAGCTACGCCAACTTTAATGACGGCGCATGTAGGGAAAGACATGCTGTCCAGCACATGACTACAGTTGACGACCTCAAAAGGGAATACACAGGACAGCAGTGAGATGTGCCGGAGGAACGGCAATGTAATGGTAGGTGCTGGCAAGCCAGCCACAGATGCTCGCGGAAGTGCATTAATTCCCAGGCTTAGCTCTTCCAGCTGGGTTGTTTGCCTCAGAATAGCATAAAAGCGCTCCTCCGTTGGTCTGCTGTCAGGGCTCCCATCCAAAAAGAGCGATGTGAGATTCGTTGAACGAATCCCAAATGCCCATGGTACATGACATCCTTCCAAATGAAAACGAACAAGGTGTTCCGGTGTTTGACTTCCTAAAGTATTGGGAGGAAGCAATAACTGCTTCCTGTCTGTGATCGACAAACGGAAGGACCGCAAGACCGGCATGGAACCAACCAAAAATTGCATGATATCGGACAACAGGGAAAAGGGTAGATGAAGTTCTAACACTTCAATTCGCCTCCGTCCGAGGGACAATGCTTCCAAGAGCACTGACGCGGCTAACTTGAAGTTGAACCTTCTCTTCTCGCTCATCTCTGGGAAACGGATATCCAAACGAGATCCTCGGGACCGTGCAATCATCTCTCTTGCGAGATCAGGTCTCGTGAAGTCTGGTCGCGTCCAGAGAACGGAAGAATTGATTGACACCGTTCGCCAGAAACGGCATACATGCGAGAATGCTAGCCATAGGTATCGTTGATATGAGTGTGGTTGGCTGGAGGTCCAGTAGTGAAAAACGAGTGATTCGTTAGGTTCTGGAACACACATCTGAAAGATGCGAGAGAGGAGCTCAACATGCAGCCGGGATATTGGTGCTCTCGCATTGCGTTCTGACCTGAGCCTTCGAGCATCTTCTCCAACGCAGATGAGAGTTTCATCTAGTGTGGGGGCTACTCCGTCTGAAAAAAGAAATTAGCGTATAAAGATACTTCCACTTCATCGAACACGTACCGGACACTGCTGGAGACATCTAGCGTCACTCAAGGAGCTGGTGGAAGGCTTGAGGGAGCTGTGATTCAACGAGTGGCTCGGTTATTGAAATTCCCACGTCAAGTTGTATCTCGTGATTGAGTCCTGCTTCGGGAACGGCGCTTCCACGGTACGAAGATAGTATTGACGAAATAATGTTCGTGGCCGACGAGCGGCACAGCCCGCTCCTGCTTTGACACTGTTGTATTCAGAGAACGCATAGAATGAAATGTTGTGACAAGAAATTCCTTCCGGGTCCAAGCGTCAATGCTATAACGTCACCCTATGTGTTGCCCGGCCTTTAGCTAGCTTCTCACAGCCTACAGGGCTTGAAGCTTGAGTAATCTTTGAAACTAGACTTATTCCGCCAGCGAGTGACTTGGTACACAATGATACTTGTAGCATGTAGGCCACCTTACTTATCATGCTCAAGAATTCAATTTTGCAATGGGTGATGAATTGAGTACTGAGTATTCAGCCGCGTTTTCTATGTGCCTGTTCGTCGCCCAGCCTCTGGCTGGCTCCTCACAGGCACAGGTGAGTTTCTCTTGCACTTCCCTGTTCACACGGATGTAAACTGTTTTCTTTTGTCACAGTGGGGTATATGAAATACACCTATCAAATGTTTAAACCACCATTAGCGATGATAAATGAAACTGAATTCTGGAAACATACCTCGAGATAGACCAGTCCAGTTTAATCGTAATGAGCCGAGACCCATCGGTGTAACTTTTTGAGGATAAGGGGTAGCATTCAAATATACGACTGCGTCGTCACGGCTATGCATCATCCCTAAACATGCAAAATGTGGTCATAGTTTTAGGATTCAATTGAAGAAACGTCCAGTTTCTCATGGAGCCCGGGCCGCCTCGAACTCGATCCATTGTTTATGGTATCTCTAGGGTATCATAATGAATGTCTAGAATTTGCAGAACGCCTACTCAACATGGCCATTAGCGAAGGTTCGAAAGACGATGTTCAACATATAAATTTACCTTGAGCGGAATTGGGCGCTAATGCACGGATGGTAAGCGCCCGTTGGCTACCCACTTGCGAAAGTGGAACAACGTCGATACATGCCCAAAATTAGACGGGATATTTGTTGTATTCCGATGGGGCGCCTGCCCGCCTGGGTCCGACAAGAAATATAGGGATGGCAAATTGAGATATCATTGACTTGCCCACCGACGGTTCGCTAATGATTAGTACCAGAATCCATGACAGAAAGGACAGGTGAACAAGATGGGGTACCACATACTCGGAGAGTGAGCTGGACGTCTGACAGCAGTGATCTATCTGTTTAGCAACCGTTTCGTCGCTTGGGCTGAGCTGTCCCGAGTTTTCCTAACCAATTTCCTAGGACAAGAACGTGGAAACAGTCGTTGGACGATACATATGAGTAGGCTCCGCTTTCATGAACAACATGCTGCCAGAGGAAGCGCAGAAGTACAAGGGAGACTCTCGCGTCTACGCGCGCGCTTTCTAACACCAACGTCAATGCCCAACATCCCAAACCACTCAGTAAAGCGCAACGAAGGTTCTGGAGGCTTCATTAGTTGTGCTATCATGAGTGTGCACTCTAATAGTCCTATCCCGATTCCCGAAGGGTCCGAGGTGGTTGAGCGGTAAGTACTGAAGTACGTATAGCCATGAACGTGCCTATACTTTTCGGGTATGGAATGTTTTCCCATGTCCAGGATGTTGCGAGAGTTGATGTTGAAGGAAAGCCGGGCGAATATAACTTGATATAGGTGCCTTAAGAGGTCAAGACAAGGGAGTTACTGAAGGCCCTATCAGAGATGCTGTGTATGTGGTAGAAAGGGATTAAGATGAGATGATCAATGATGGCGGATTCGGTCTGAGGACTCGGGCCGGGAGTGGGAAAAAAACATGTGATGTCGTCACGTTTCTTATCACGTGGAGTGAGCTCGACGGTGCAAAAAAGAGATCTGAAACGGGGCTGTATAATAAACCCTCTACTTAGCAGTAGCGGGAATTACTCTTCATGGGATATCAGATGGTGCCCGTCATCTGTATCAGCAAAGTTAAGCGAAGGCTGGAAGGTAAACCAATAAAAATACCTAACGGATCTCCACGCTAAGGTACCGCAAACAGCGCGAGCACTTGGGAGTGGTTGCAAGCCGAGATATGGTTGAAATGAGGTTTCATCATCGTCAGCAGGGACTGTTAGAGCGAAGGACAGATTCATACATATTCATTCTACATACTGTGGACTACTACACAGTAATCCATAGTTCGTTTGATTAAAAGACGCTCTCCAGCCACGATCCAAGTTCCCTGTTCACTTCATCTGCTTGATAAAGCTGTACCCAATGATTCGACTGGAACTCCTTCAAGGTCAGATTGGAGCACAGTTGCTGGGTAGTTGGAACCTGTGTTTCAACACGGGCAACATAGTCTTCCGACGCAGCGCCAAAGAATGCGGGCTTATCGGTAGCCACACGAGGGAGACCTACACCACGTCCGTCAGCAAATCGAGGGATCGAAAAGCATTCGACAAAATATACCCTTATCATCTTCTGGCCCGATGCCAAAGAACATGACCTTGTAGTAGTTCAGAGGAGCAGCAAAACCACCCTTCAGGAGCACCTCTGTCTGGATTCGTCTTTCTTCTTTGGAAATCCATGAAGGAGGTGGTGCAGTCGGCCTGGATGTGAGGTATCGTTTGAGAGCGCCCACAGGAGCGAAGTCCGTAATCCATTCTTTAGCGTTTTCAGGGAATCCGAGGTTGAAGAACTTGTCGAACTAGTAAAGCTGCATGAACTTTACGGTCAAAGTAAGACCTGAGAGACAGACATACCTTGGCTTCAATAAGTTTGTCTGCACCATCTTCGCTGAAGAACTCCCAATATCCAAAGAGCTCATATCCGAACGCCTCCTTTGTCTGAGCATTGCTAGCCTCCCAGTTGAAGTCAGCAAACGAATCTTGATACCCAACGGCGAGTACTCCGAAAGCAATAACGCGGTCGGGATGGTATTGTACAATTCTGGAAGTCAGCAGTGCGCCCCTGGTGTCGTGAGATATGAGAACTGCTGCCAGGAGCGTCAACAGAACTCACCAGTCATGCCCGATAAAAACTGCAGTTTCAATCTCCTCCGCATCCAAAATGTCAATGACATCCTTGCTAGTTAGACTATAGCGATAGGCTGCTGGGTCGAGAGGCTTTGCTGTACCGCCATATCCCAGCAAATCGGGAACGATTAGACCATAGCCTTTTTCTTGAAAATATGGGACCTTTTCAGTATAATCCGTCAGTATGGGCACGCACGCTGATCAGCGTTGAGTCCTACCTGTTTGTGCCAGTCGTAAGATGTGGATGGGAAGCCATGCAGGAAGACCAAGAAGGGTTTTCCATCGCTGGGAGGAGAGAAATAGTAATGGTAATTGAGTCCCCGGCTGGTCTGAACATCTTTGTAGGCTGAAGCGTCCATCACGTCGGCACTACCAGTGGTGGTTGATGACTGCGGATGTACGGTGGTGAGGGCAGAACAGAACAGAAGAACGTCACATTACGTACCTGTGCATCAAGCAGTTGGCCAGTATTGACGGATGCACCATTGACAGGCCTGATACCTGCATATTGGAAGAGCGTGGTTGTGATGAAAGCGGTGAAGACAGAGAGATACTTCATGATCCTGGGGAATAATGCAGTCAGTGTCGAAGCTTTTAAGGTATGGCACTATTCCGCATAAGGGAGTACCGACCTTTACAAAGCCAAACCGCTGACGAGTGTTTCTATGGTTTTAGAGATGATTCAGCATCCTTCTGCTTGTTGTCTTCGTCAGCATGGGGAAGGGTGATGCGGGGATACGAGCCCTGAAGCTGGAACTGGCATGAATGAAAGAAAGGACTGAATGGGAGACTTTTAGACTGTGATTTAACCTAAAGGAGTTTGATTAGCCAAACTCTGAGGTGGGAATGACTCGGAACGCACCACACAAGCCAAAATCAGACCATTCCCTTCGGGGGGCCTGATGCTAATAAACAACACCGACGGCGCTAGTCCTGGGGAGAGCGTGCACTTCTTCTCTTAGAAGGGTCTGAGAGCGAGTGGTGAGGGGATGCGAATAACAGGTACCCAGAACATCATCAGAATGTCAGTAATTCGATTTGCTCAACAGGCTGAAAGAATGCGCACGTTGTCACTCTTTCGCAACCGATAACTATGCCCGACAAAACCCTCTTTGACTTTGTAAGCCTGTGAAAAAGACAGAATACAAACGTCTAGAAGGCCGACGGTGTGATTGATATCAGTATAACGAGCTCGGAGGTAGAAATGGTGCAGTTGAGTACGTACTCTTGAGATACATACGTTTACAAAAAAAAAAAAAAAAAAAAAAGAAAACTTGGTTTCGTTTCTGGCAAACAGATCCTTTAGGATTCCGAGCAAGGTTGTAGTGACAAATGAAGGACGAGGTGGTGGATGAGAAACAAGGGATGTTTATTAGGCGCCCAGGCTGCCGAGGAGCTAGACTCTTACTCAGTACAGTAAGCAGAACCACCCATTGGTCGCGTTTATTGTATCACAAACTCGCCCACGTATATATCTCTTTTAGGTGTATGGATATAAATTAGTGTAGAAGCCTCCCTAGCAAACCCATCATGCCAAACATCACTAACTCTCCCGGACGCGCTCGACCCATTCTTTATCCTCCTGCGCCAGCTCCTTCTCATATTTGACGAAAGTCTCCGACGCGGCACGAAATTCACGCTCCACAATCTCTTCGACGTGTTCCCCGCGAGGCACAATCTGGCATTTAAACGGCTTAGGAACTAGTGCTAGGCCCTGGAGAGTGATGAGCGAGTTGCGTTCAGTCATGACTGTAGACTACTAACCTCTCCGTAACCCCATATATCAATAGGTATGTCCTTCCCAGTATCCGGATCTTTGGCAGGCTTGAAATTAAAAGCCCAAAGCAAGTTCATCGTGTTGAGCGCCTGGAACATGATGCATGGTGAGCCATCATCTTAAAAGCACCCGAGTCTACGTACCAATGAATCCCGAGCCAGATGAATACCTGGGCACATTCTCTGTTACGATCGCTGGTTAGTATGGTCCTGCGTAGGTAGTATTGAACGCACCCGTCCAATCCCGAAGACAAGGTTCGCCCGAAAGTCACTGTCGTCTACACCTGGCTTTGTCCCATGCTCCGTGAGGAGGAACCTTTCGGGATAGAATGATTCGGGATCTTCGAAGAGCTCTTTGTGAGACGAGTTTCATCAGTGACTTTAGGGCCCCTTGAAAGAAGAACGATTACCTGGGTCATGATAAATACCGTCTACAAACCTCAGCGGTGAGGGGTATAGACTATATGAATCACATAGACATACATGTATTAAAGAATATTGCTGTTCCCGAGGGTATGATATATCCTTCGTACTATAAACGAGAATTCATGCCTTGATGCTTAGTGTAGAGCGAAAAATTGCGTACATTCTCGATTTGCGTCGTAGCATGCGGAATACCAACAGGCGCTACCGGACGAATTCGATGTGCCTATGGAAGCCTATTAGAATATTATATCATTTGGACAGATGATGTACTCGTACCTCTTTGACGATAGCTTGCAGATAGGGTAAGTTGTCGAAATCCTTCAAAGTCGGGAGCCTCTCAGCACCGACAACACGATCTAGCTCGGCTTGAGCTTTTTGTTGAACCTCTGGATACGCAGTGAGGAACAAAATGAGTGTTTGAAGGGCAGCTGAAGTGGTGTCGGAGCCTCCTTCGATCAAGACCGTTCCTACATATCTTAAGCATGTTAGCGTGTAGTGAGCTTTTCCAGTACTTGAAACAGAAATACCCAAGGATCTCCCTCGTCAATCCAAACTCCTCCTGGCGGCTCAGAACCTCCTCCATGTACGAGCCGTTCCCTTCTCCGCGTTTCATTCGTCTTTCGCATTCGTCGAATAAAGCAAGGTGTGTTGTTCGGTGCTTCTCCTTGAGTTCTCTGACCTGACGTTTCCATTTTGCCCAGCTCTCCGGGATATAGCTAAGGAGAGGCAAGATATCAATGGGCGGTATGGCACCAGGCGCAATTAATTCGTTCCAGATACGCGAGGCTACGAAGATATCGATGGTTTCCTTGGTCTCGTGTCTTGGGCAGCGTTTGCCCCACAGAACCGACATGATCACGGAGTTGGAGTAACGAGCAATGTGATGAAAGAAGTTCTGGCATAGGTATTCATATCGGGTTTGTAGGGCAAAAGTCCTTCACGTACTTCTGGAGTTTTGAGGAAATCGTATAAAACTTGTATGGCTTCGGCGCGCTTTCGGATGACGACGGTAAGCAATAAAGACCAAATAATGAGCATCGTGAGCACCTGTATGGGATAATGCCGCTGAACAGCAGCAGGGGTGAGGATTGTTTGAACAAGATTTCGCTGTTTTTTCCATGCCTGATCTATACAACTGTAAGCACGGAGCACGACAGCGATCCAAGAGGATACTTACCGTACCTGCCGAGAGCCATATGTATCCCGTTGGTAACCAGCTCTGCTGCCATGCTCATTGGTCGACCGCTGGTCGTTTTGCTACGCTTGTCGAGTAGTTCCCTGACCGCATCCATGCTGGTGAGGACGATTACGGTTTTGGGACCAAGTTTCAAGGAGTAGATTCCGCCGTACTTCTGGGCCCATTCGGTGAATCTGTAGATAGATCGGAAGTCAAAGGAGACTAGGAAAGAGATGTCAGGACACGCACTTCCATTGTACTGAGAGCTTGGGAAAATGGAGTAAATTGCCTAGGACAGGTATCGTGGGGGGCCAGGAGGTAGGAAATCTTCCCGAGTACCAATTTTCAGGAGCTTTGGCGCGAAATAGCACAACAAAAGGATGACAGCGGCTCGACAGTATAGTGACAGATCCATTGACAGAGAAAGCGATAAAATTCTTGCGATATTTATATACAGTGCCATCCCTGTACAAGGTCTTATCATGATCAATACCGGAGATTTCAGCGACCCAGTAAGAAGTGGAGAGCTTGTCAGACTTACTAGTGCTAGGCCTGTCTGGAACATGTTACATTTGCCATAATGGACGCGTTATATCATCAACAGCCTCCATTCCGACCCCATCGACTAAGCCTTTACTTAGGACCCAGTGCTTGATAATAATTCAATGTTTGGGTCTGCTGACCGCAGATGAAGTTGCTAGTGTGTGGAGCAGATGAGGAGGACAAATGACGACTGCCGGGGAGTCGGAACCGAGTCGGGACGCGACAAATTTTAATCGAATTATATGGGAAATATATCAGGTGACCTTGATTATCTTCTCTCAGTGACTCAGTGTTACTCTAGTGTTACTCACCAGCGCTCGACCATTGAATCGATACAGACAAGCATGGAGGTCGCCGAGGTCGCCCAAATCATGCCATACGATATGGAGCCGCATTACCAGAAGCTTTCAATTAACCCGGCAGAAGAGAGATGAGGAAAACGTGTCAAGGAATTCACATCGGCGTCCCTTGGTCTTCGGAGGTTGAATTCTGTGGTGTAGACATGGGCGAGCCCCGTAGTTCAACTGAGCCTTGGTGAGCAGGAATGATCATGAACTTATGTCTTCTCATTCTAATGATTTGTTACTAGCAAGTTTGTGAAGAGGAATAACCAGCAACTTGCGTTATCGCCGTCGTCGACTCAAAGCGGACTTACAATGGTGTGATGATCCACGATTAGAACAATGATATATATACCACGGTAAGAGTTTCCTGATAGAGTCTACAGCGGAGAGGAGAAGCTAATGGGATCAGCACTCAGACTCAATTCAGCGCTGGGAAGCGAAGTGCAAAATGTTCTCATCCTTCTCATTTCGTTGGCCGAAGACACGAACTCAGAGTTGAAGCTATTTATATGAACACTACATCTTTCGGGGTCTTGACTGCTACCACCATCTTCCCTCTCAAATCGCAAACCGACTATGGGTCACAGTCCGGCAGAACTTGCGTAAGTGCTTTGTCCTATATCCCCGGCGAGTAGCCAGGGACTTACAACTTCTTGTAGGCATGGACCGTTTTTGATTGGTGGCATTCTCACAACCTTTTTGTTCGGCATTTCCATTACGCAGACGCGAGTTTTCTCCGTCACCTCCTCTACAATTTGGCTCAATAAGTATCTAGTTACATCTACTGGAACGCTTACAACAAGAAGTGAGTCCATGGTTATCACGTCGCGTTCTGTTCCAATAATCGCAAATCAGGGACCCATGGTACATCAAATACCTCGTATGCTACTGCAAAGCTATCATTCTGAGGTGATGATTGATTGATCATGGAAGGTTGTTTTACTCCTCGTCTCCGACGCCTTCCACTGCGTATTCATCGTCATATATCTATATGATTCAGTGATCAGGCATTTTGGTACATCAAATTGCTCTTGCTTGCCATGTGCCCTCTCAAATCGTTGCTGCTTCTCAGATGATCCCTCATTCCTCGCTACAAGCAACTGGGTATTCAACACAGGTCGGAGTTTTTATCACTGTTGCTATGCATTTCAATGCTCATCTCAAGTCCAGAACCCGCTCTTTCGGTACACCCCCCGTTTCTCATCGCTTCTCGCTGCTCAATACCAAACTAGGGCATGATTAGTGGCATGGTTCAAACCTTCTTCGGTTGGCGAGTCAAACTTCTAACTGGAAGTTGGTTTCTGTTTATCGTCATCCTCATATGTTCCATTGTCGCTTTTCGTAAGTAACTACACTTTACATTTAATACTTGTGTTAATTCTGTGAATCTCGTACAGTTATGGGTATCGCTACTGCCATTGCATGCACCATCGTCAAGATGTTTATTAAATTCTACACATTTCAGGTAGTGGTGATCATTTGTAAGTGTCAGGTCTTTCTGTACCCGGCATTCGACACCAATAATCTTGTTTCTTCCCAGGGCTCGTATGTGCGACGATAGCGGATATCATCATTACAACCTCACTGGTCATACACCTCGTGAGTTCACGCTTCTTGTTCTCCGTCCGCCAGCCGGATGACCTTTTCCGTTCCATCACGACAGAGGAGACACAAAACCGGATTCAAAGATACTGATTCGCGTATTGACCGCATCATCCGGAGTCCGTTTCTTTCTTTCCCTGTCATGGTCGACACTGGCTAACCGATCTTTACCTCAGTGACCGTTCAAACCGGTCTCATTACTGCCATCTGTGCGATGGTAAACCTTCTATTCTATCTTCTAGGTTCAGGCGGAACGTCAGTGAAACCATTCTAGGAGTGCACGCAGACGCTGACAGCATTCTTCCATCAGGTATCTCATCTTCAATTGCGTTCTTCCAAAGCTCTACACAAACTCTCTTCTGTCTTCTCTGAACTCCCGAGGCGGCTTGAAGTATCGGGATATCGATAACACGTGGATGAAACAAACTCAAGGCGATTTCGGTTTTCGACGTGTATGTTCATGTCCACGTGTTTCCTGTCTTCAGCTTGGATGCTTGGTGGCTGATTTGTTCTCTTCCCAGTTCGGCGTTGATTCGGAGATCGGCCCACAAATGTTGAACTCGCGCCCGGAGGTAAGAATCTCTTCATTAGTGTTGAGCGGCAGGGGTCCTTATCTTTGAGCGGCCAAGGTCTTTGTTCATGTTGAATCGCGGGAAGCCGTGGATCCCCCGGCGAAGGCGAAAACCGTAGTGGACGGAAAGATAGTGTAGTTCCAAAGACAATTGTACATCATATAAGTGTCATAGCACATACCCGAACTTACTGTCTACTGTAGTTGCGATAGGTTGACATAGCTCCTCAAGGCCTCAATGTCTGCCGGTTGACGTTGAGCGCCTGTTCTAGTGAGCGGCGCCTCATGACGCGTAGACGGAGTTCACCCATGCTATCTACGTTACAGTTATGTAGATGGCTACACATGTGCGCACTGCGATACCATGAAACTGCTAGACAGGATAAAACCATCCGTGTCCGACAAGCCACAGTTCTCAGGTGAGGAAATCTGCAAGAACAGCAAAACTTAAAAAAAGATAAGACTCTTCCGAAATCCGAATTGCCGTACATATCTAATGTATACTGCAAGTTATCAAAAACGGAGATCGTGCTGTTAGGCGCCAGGTAGTTTCCACCTCCGCACTTCCGAACTTGGCCCTTCTCGTCAAAGAAATAATTCAGAAGCGTACATAAGTAAGAGCGAGAGAACTCGGAAGCGTAAGGATATGGAGATAGGCGAGACGGACGTAGATAACATTATGGGCATCCATATGCCTCCGCATGGCTATCCCGTAACTTTATCGTAGTACTAGCTTTTTATGGCAAAGAGATAGTTTAGAAGCGTACATAGCTGGTATATTTACAAATGGTAGAATAGTCAATACAGTATACTGACAGGACAGTAGATTGCGGGTCTCTGGAGAAATTCATGCCCAACACCTTTCCTATTACCACGCCCGCCTTTGTCCGGTTTGACGCTGCTCCTGATGCAGTATGCACGCTCAACTTGACTTGCGCTATGCGCGTTGCGTCGAGTTGCCTGGAGATCTTCTTTTTCCTATCCGATGTAGATATCGTAGGGGTAGACGGTGCTGCAGTAGTGGCAGAAGATGTTGCTACTATAGGGGGCATTGACGGTGTAGGTGGTATCGAAAGTAAGACTTGATGGCATGGAAAGTGAATTTGAAGATGAACCCCGATCCTTATCTTTGAGCGTATGGATTGTGTACATGACTTGACGCATCGCATGCGATTACCAGCACCGGGTGAAAGGAGAAGGCAGTGGACCAGTGCGTGACGAAAGGATCCTAAGTAGCTTGTGGTATCGAAAAGTGGGCGGCTTAGAGGTGTTGGGTCCGAGATTGGGTACTAGTGACCGTGTAGGGGCAGTGTAAATAGACTCCAGTATTAGGACGCATCAGGGTAAGCTTGGTGTAAGTATAGAGTCAAATTCGAGGAAACAATGACGCACAGAGGGGTTATGATGACCTGCTAAACACCTTCTCTTCACAATACTTGCATTCGGATGCGTTTCCGTGTTTTCTACAGGAACTAGGTCACGGTGAGCAGCAGTGGACGTCTAGTGGACGGCGGTGATCATGCATGAGATGCTGAAGATGCGACATTGACGGCGGAAAGTCCCGAGAGTCGCTCAGGCTACACGTGACGGAACTGGAGTCAGACCTTCTGCAAAAACGTGGGAGCGCGGAGCCGCGTAAAACACTCGATCGAAAACTACCTCTCACTTGGTTGAACCTCAATTCGCCTTGTTAGACCGACTCAGTCTCAGTCTTGGTATGTACATCAATTTTATTTCTTACCTGTTTGTCTTCATTTCTAATTGTCCTTTCATCCAGCCTCATATCTGGCCTTGGCGTCGTCCATCTAGCTTTGGCCCGCTTGCGAGCCTTGCTTGGCCGACGTCCAGGCCTGGGTTCAGGATCACTGAACATTAACTTCTGAACCTGCCCCAACCAAAACATGAACCTCTTCTAGGACAGTCCGGGGGGGTCACCAGAGCCGATGAGCTCTCGCCGAGTGATCCCGCCTTACTTTCCATTACGGTTTCTGGTTTGACGATAAAAACATACAAAACTTCCAACAACGGCAACTGCAATCATACTAGAAACGGAGAGAGCCCGCCGGATAACTCTGGTATGTGGACTATAGCCCTTCCTTTGTGTTTGAGCTCATTCGACGACAAATTTGTAACAGACACCGGCGATCTTGAACCAAACGGTTCTACCTCTTCAGAGCGTGCTCCTCCTCCAACGCCACCTCCCACAACGCAGTCGCATTTCCGTGTGGAAGTACCAATGCTTACAACATCGATGCCCTCGGAGACACTGTCTTCCACCGAATCACTTCCACAGACCGTTCAGGATCAGCCATCCCGCGCAACGCCGACACAGTCTGAGGAGCCCTCATCGATTTCCAAAAAAGCCTCACCCCCAGCCTCCATTTCGAGAGCTGACATCCCCAATGTGACTTATCTCAACACGCTGAGGAGCCCCAGTCTCCTGACTGTGGCTCTAGTGGTGTCCAATGCCATGTTGCTCACATTGGTAGCTGTCCTGTTCCAAGCTCTGAAATGGTCGTTGACATCCGAGCCCAGGCCCTGCAGTTGTCACTGTTTTAACACAATGCCTTGATTCGGTGATTTCTCGTATGCGATTCTCCACCATGCTCCCGAATAGCGATAGCGTCGACTTCCTGCCTGTTGTGACCATTCTCCTCCCTATCGTCAGCGAACTGCTGTCTAGATCTTTATCATTTTTGTTATTGTGTTTTCATTCATTGCGGATAGATAGATAGATAGATATTACCCTGCAGTGGACCCCGTTTGGAACGACAGGGGGTCGTACTACACGTGCATGAGTGTATACTAAGTAACTACGTGCTACGGCCAATTATGCTCCCCGCCGGTTCGTATGATAGTTCACCTCACGGCACTGAGAACATAACCAGGTGTAAAATGCAAGTGCTCAGATCGGCACCGGATGACCAGAAACATCACGAGTTACGTCGTAGTAACTCATGACCAGGACAGGTCGACGCAGCGCCGTGTTGTAGATACAGCTGCTAGGTAGAATAGAGTATAATGGGCGACATGTAGGAGGGGCCTTGACATTTGTGTCCTGCTACGTATTCGGGATACTTACCTATAGATTTTATCTCGCCATTTACTTCTCCTGTGTCCCTCGTCTCCTGTTACTATCAGCGGTGCAGGAGGGCACCTGATACAAAGTATCATTTTCGTGTCCTGCTACATCGTTGGTGTACATACATCTCGGGTTCCACCATCCTGTTCCGGGCGGGGCGGGCGGCGGGCGCATCAGCAAATCGGCAAATTCTTTTTGAACTTTTTTGATCAACTTTTCGGGCTATTTATGCCCAAAAACAGCGAAAAAAGTGCGAAAAGTCACAAGCCGCAGGCTATGTGATTTCGGCAGAAAACGACAGTTCTCATTTCATCCCTCCCCCGCTCTGGGGTCACAAATATTGCACCAAACTCTTCAGGTGAACTTATTCTCTCCAGATGACATAGAATATAGCAGTTTCATGGCAAATTTTGGGGTATAGAACTTGATTTTGGGGACTCGCTGTGCCGTAAAATGCCGAAAAAGCGGCAAATTTATGTCATTTTGCTGATGCCGCCCGCCCGCCGCCCGCCCGCCCCGCCAAATGTACAGTCGCGGCAAAAACAATTGCAATTCCTTATTGGGAAGGAGTTTCCCATCTGCCCTGGGGACACATTATGACAGTAACAACTTTGCGAAATCATGATTTTTCTCCTTATTTTTTCAGTCTTGGGGTTTATATGATACACTATGGCTATGTGCACCCAAAAAATGAGGGAAAAATGAGAGCTTCCCAACCGTCTGGTGATGTATGCTGGGCCATTTTTGGAAATTTTGGGGGGGGGGGCGCGGGAATGATCTCCCCAAAAAGGAATTGCAATTATTTTTGCCGCGACTGTATGTACAAGCCCGGAATTCGAGGATGACCGTCGGTTTTGAAGACATTCGTGGGAACTCGAAGGACAGCCGCGTTTGCATGACGCGTTCAAGTTTATCCTTCTACCGTCAGGTTCCCCACTGGACGGAATTCCTATCACTCGACTACTCAAGTACTTTCCTAAGGTTTGAGGATTGCCGACTAGTTGGTCGAAACCAGACCATTCTTAAATCTCATATTTTGACCTTTTCCAGAGAGGATTATACATGACGAATGGTGGATCTACTCCGTTATTAATACTCAAAGGTGACAGGTCGAATGGAACTTTCAACTTTCAGACCCCGGATGTCTTGGATGCGGAACAGTGTGCTTCTATCACTGCTCCTTTAAGTAGGTCTATTGCTCAATGGTATACATAATGGGACTACCTTAGACATTCTTGACCTTTTATAGCTAATAACGTGTTATCAGGCTAACAACATTTCCCAGAACTTTGCATGGCCTGGTCAGGGACTCCATCGACTACTGGATTATATTTAATGGAACACTCCTGGGTAGAGTAAAGCGAGCATTTCCCCCCGAAATTTTCTCAGCATGGATAAAGGACTCGCAGAGCCCATGTACGTCTTTCTTCTCATAACATTAGTACCCTCGCTGAATTGGCATCGTAGTCATGGACCACTCTTAGTCGGCGGTGCTCTCGCAATTCTTTTGCAAGGTATCACAACGTCACAAACGTAAGATACTTCCACTTTTATTACTCGCTCACCCCACTAATAGTCCGGCCAATCCCTCTAGATTCACATACTTCCACACCTATAAACATAAGTGAGCGAGAGTCTCTTAGGTTTCTTGTCGCACTCAACCGTTATATCAGGGATCCGTGGGCTATTCGATGTCTGGTACGTGTGACCTACCCAAGCATACCGAAAAGGAGCTAAGCATGCTTACTCAAGGTTCTGTTACTCTTCGTCGCGAACGGCATGCACTGTCTTTTCATCGTGTTATACCTTCATGACTCGCTAATCGAACACTATGGTTCGCCCCTGCCATTTTAGCCTTTGTGTTGAGAAGCCTGAGGATCTTTCAGACGACCCTTCGTTTCTAACGCGTCCCATATGGACGTTTATGACTGGTTAGTCCCCTTGTACATAATCCCTTTCGAATCTGAATTCCATTTCAGAGCCCGCACTATCGGTAGGTGAGCTCTTGATTTGTCCTCTATATTACTTAACAACCCCGTCGCAGGGAATGATTAGCGGGCTAGTGCAGGCATTTTGGGGGTGGCGGGTCAAAGTATGGACTGGAAGTTGGATTCTTTTCATCATCATTGAATTCTGCTCTGTGGCCGCCTTTTGTGAGTCGTTCATTTGCATTTAAACGCACGAGCTAACTGGTATCCTTGTTTCATTTCTCAGTCATGGGGATTGGTTCCGCAATCGCAACTGGGATTATTGGGTCGCTAACATCATCTGCTCTACGACAATCTCGCGTCACGGTCATCATCTGTAAGCAACACATCATTGGCTACCAAGCTGAGGTAACACTACACTGCAGGCTGACGTATTCGACCTCCAGGGCTGGTGAACTCTACGGTGGCAGATATTATCATTACGTGCACTTTCGTGTACTATCTGGTTCGTATTCGTTCATATTCCTCGGGAGGTACATCTACCAAACGTGTTTGCCAGCAAACACACAGAACAGGTTTGAAGTCTAACGACTCGCAACTTGACCGAATCATCCGATGTTTGTTTTCCCGCAACGGTAATTTCATCTGAAAGTCCCTAGTAAAGCGTTTCTTCTTCTAGTGACGATTCAAACCGGTCTTGTTACGACTATCTGGGCATTCACGGATCTGTTGGTATTCCTTCTCGTGCCAAATGGAACGTAAGTCTCCTACGCTATTAATCTATAGGTACCCCCAACGTCCACAGGCATATAATTTTCAACTGTGTCCTTCCGAAACTGTACAACATCTCCTTAGTTTCATCTTTAAACTCTCGAGCAGGCTGGAGATACGACACCGACGAAGCGGCCATAAGACCGACTGACACTATCAATCTTCGACGGGTAAGTTCCATACAATGGATGTGATATAGCATGTCTTTGACCCTAGTCCTCTACTAGTTCGTTCACCCCGAATCAGAAGCGACAGTGGTACCACCAACCAAGGACGACTCAATATTTAACGACGGTGAAAGCATTAGTGGAATGAAGGCGCACCTCTCTGTTTGACAGTGATTTCCGGGGCCTATGCATGGAAAGTCGTGATCAGATTCATGCGCATAAGTACGGCAGAGACAATATCATGTTCATGGACCTCGAATTGAATCAAAGTAACATTTGTAAAATCATGGTAGAGAACAGGACGGTAGCCTGCGAAGGCTGTCGGGACAGGTTTCTGGGGCTTTAACCAACCCCGACCATGAACCCTCTACGGCTCGTCCTCAAGACTTAGCATCCATCGGTGTAGTGTCTGGTAAGATATAGGCTCCTCGTTGTCATTAGTCATGATCATGGGCAGGTGTGCGCCATATTCAATACGCTTGTCGAGGTATGCGATGAGGGACTGCAGAAAGCCTCCATATTCCTGGATGTCTATGAACACCATCACCTCCAACGCCGGCATTGCTAAACGATCCACACTGGCCGTTGAGAGAGCTGCTAGTACTTCGGCCGAAGTATCACAGCTAACCACGAAGAGGCGTTTTAACTGCGACAAATGTACCAAGGGTTCCAAGAAACGAACATAGTCCAACTCGGGCATAAAGCCCCCAATGCGCAGTGCTGAAATCGACTCGGATGTACGTGAGATGGCACGAATTGCCGCTATCACGATGTCCAGTCCGCGAGTTTTGAGCTGTATAGAAAGGTCGGGAGGGCCTGAAATGGAGCAACTGAATTCGGAACAATCCAAGAGTTCGGCGCACCAAGCTTCACAATCCAAGCCTTCGCCACCCTTTGGGTAGAGCGAAACACTTATGATTGATCTAGCTTGGCGAGAAACAAATCCGAGAACCGATGAAATATCTGAGAGCGTGGCTGACTGCACATGCTGAATATGGTCCGGCGGAGAGGATATGGAGAGCTTGATGGCGGCCTGGTTCGTGGGGAAAGATATGTTATCAACGACACGTCTGCAGTTCGCGATTTCTGGGATGGAAGATCGAAGTGAAAGATAATCGAGTTTGGGGAAGGCAACAGGCGGCAAAGCGACATGGCGGGCTTGCGGAAGAGCGTAAATGCCTAGCTTCAGGTCCTTGAGTTGTGTTAAACGACGGAGCATTGTATAAAACGCTTCCTCGATCGGTCTACTCCCTGGAGCTCCATCTATATGAAGTGAAATAAGGTCGGTGAATGGAGCCCTGTACGTCCACACTGTATGACATCGTTCTAGTTGGAGATGAGTAAGGCGATCTGGAGCTTCATGACCTCCCTGAAAGTTGGGGCCAAGAAGAGCTGTTTGGTTCATAGTGCCATTCCACTCGGGTGTGCAGGAGATCGATACGCTTTGCAAAGATGGCATACGATTTATCATGTAAGGTTGTATCAACGACAGAGCTGCCCTCGACAGTTTGAGCTTTAATACTCGAATCCTGGGAGCACAGCTCAGTGCTTCCAGAAATGCGGACATGGCATGCTTGATGCTCTTCTTGGTCATGCTCGGAAGTGGGAAGTGGATATCCATGGGAGAAGGATTCGACCTCTGGATCATCTCTCGCGCGAGTTCCGGGACATTGAAGTCTAGCTGAGACCACATCATGGAGTTTTCAATGGCAATCGTACGCCAAAAACGGCAGACATGTGTGAATGCTAGCCATCGGTATCGAGCACGACGAGGGTAGTAGTAATGGTGTATGTTGTCCGCAGTCGGAACACACAACTGAAGAATGTATGCAAGCACCTCGATAGGTAGACGGAATATCGGAGATTTCGAGTTGTGCTCTAGCGTGAGCCCGCGAGTTTCTGTCCTGCTGTCGGAGACGACGAAACGATTTGGGTGTACAGTCGTACTACCTGAACAAGGTGAGACTTTGTGACAGGTTAACTCTTCACGAAATACGCACCGGGCTCTTCTGGAGGCATCATGGTTCGAGAATGAAGGGCGTCTTCGCGAAAGACAACGTTGCAAGTTACGAGAACTGACAGCATTCTGACTTCGGCTGCTGCACTTGCCATTCTCACGGACAGTGGGTCCACCAGCAATCAACCAGCAATCGAAGCGACGAGAAGAGCGGAGTCAGAAAAACACATAGCTTCGAATACAAAGGCGCGCGGATGTATATAGTTCGAATGAAACATGGAAAATGCAACACTCTGGTAATAAATAGCCAAAAGCTATAGTCAGCCTGCCAAGCATCCAATTCAATCCTTTGCAAATGATGTGTACGTGCAAGAGCAGAACATGGACTATTAGGTCCCCTTAAGAACAACGAAAATGTAAGTCATGGGCGCAGAAAGTTACAAGAGAAGGCCCTAACCTCGCCTCATCGACAACCCGCTTGCTTATGGATAATGCTTGCTTATGGATAATGCTCGGTTGTAACGGCCACGTTGAACTATAGGCCTCTGTTTCTGCAATCAGATGAGGTAACGGCCGATTCTGGAGGTAGATATCTTTCATGTTTCCAGTTCTATAGACACTGGCGCTGCCGGTGTCGATGTATAGAGAGGTATCGCTTTCTGTTGAAATGTGTATCTTCCACGTTACGCTGAGATTGAATAGGCATACTGTGGCGAATCAAATCTGGGAAGTCATTTCCTGGGCGTATCTATGAAGCAAACAGGTCTCAGCGTCAGAAGTAGTGCTGTACAAAACGGATGGTTGGGACTCACCTGTGCTCCGAGATATTTTCACCATTCGCACTGTCGTCCAAATGTCCTCGCTTCGCTTTTCCGTCTCATCTCGAGTCTTGGTTCATTTGAAGGTCTTCAATGCAGATACAGCAAGCCTGCTCTCCAAGACACGTTTAATGAGCCATGAAGAACACATCAGTGTACTAGAAGAGACGCACTTAGCAAGTCGCTCAAAATTTTGCCAGCGTTCGGATTTCTTCGGTTCGGCAGAGCCTCGAAATAGTCCGAACATATATGCCCTAGCATTCATGCCTTCAGGTCATAAGTATCCTTCCCGACTGAGAACGCGAGATCTTGTCGGAGAAGATGGAGGTTGGGAAACAGGCTCACGCGCTTCCGGTCCGGAGCGAGAAAATCAACCTCATGCTTCTGCACTACCACGACTGCTCCCGCCTGGTCCTTTGAGGACTATTCCACACCATTCATGCATATTCTTGGCTCGATCCGTATACCCAAAGGCATTTCGATATCGTCGCATTGACGTACTACTCGCCTTTACCCACTTCTCTGGTTTCTGGGACCCTGCTTACCGAACGATTGCTGTCTGAAAAGCTGGATACGTGGTACGAGATGTATTTGTATGTCTAATCTGCGGGTAAGACTCTTTCAGCAGCTACTCATGCCCAAACATTCATTGATGCAAATGCAGATCCCGCATCGAACGTTTCAACTTTACGCACCTTCCTCGACACCTCCCACACTAGTACAACCATGCTTCAATCTACTCCTAAACCACTCTCCATGACATGGATCTCGAGGCTATTAGCTTCGCCCCAAATCACAATTAATCACACATTGGGATTCAACACCATCGATACTATTGTTATCGACGCGTCTTCATCGTTGGCGCCTTCAACCAGTCAAGGGGTAGCGCCTTGAATCAATCACGCACTGATGAACCCAGTCTCTGACCTTGATAGCCATCCTGGTCACATTGAAGAACCTGGTGTCGCAATTGTTGTGTACAGCACTGATTTGAGGGTTCTTTTCGCGTACGTTTTTTGCTGAATATTGCCGAATAACTGGTGTTGACATAAGTTCCTCCTGTCTATCATGGTCGAAGTTGCTGTTGTTATCGATGCCAGCGACTCGCTATACACATCCGTCCCTTGATGATTGGGCATGTGCTTGATATCAGGGACACTGGTACCCTCTTCTCCCGTGCTTCTTGTTCTTTCTATCATGGGCGGTGCAGATGAGACGGAGTGTAGCCATTTATTCCTAATGCCCCGTTGTATTCTCAACAGCATTATCTCCCTGCCGCACCCCAACTTGAAGTACCCTTGAAATATATACAGCTTTCTGCTGGTCCCGCAATCTGCGCTCTAGTATTCATTCCTTTCGGATGAGTCTATCTAGCACTCGTTTGAATTGACGATTTGGTATGCCATATCGGCTTGCAATATCAAACTTCACTGTGCTTGAACATGCTGTGATGTATGCCAAAGGACTCTAGCTTCCATTCCACGTAACAGCATTTCTTACCTAACATCTTGCAGCCAGCTTTAGGGTGCTTCGTAAAGCGTATACAGCATATGAGTGCGGACCGATCCTTGCCGCTAGAGTATATAAGTTCTTCCAATCTCAGTATCATGTTCCTCACTCAAATTCATATACGTCTTTTCGCCCGCCTTATCCAACACACCTTAGCGTCGTAAAATCCGTTGGGGCTTAGGCCCCGCTCGGTCGACCTGGGAGTGGGGCCGGTTGACGTTGAGATTTAAAGCTTGCGCCGTTCCCGTTCAACTTCTCCTTTTTCCTCTCGCTCTGAAGGTGTACCCAGTTATACCCCGCCCTGGTGTCATATTACCACCATAAACTACACATATCACACCCAAAACAACGGCAACCACAATCATACAGGGAACGGAGAGCCCAGTCATGATGATTCTGGTATGTCGATTCTGAACTTCCCTCAACAGTTTAATTACACAGCAACCAACCCAGGTTCTAGTGGCATGCCCAATCGGCACAGTACCGACCAGGGATCGAATGATACCAGAACCCAATTCTCTTCGGTATGTTCAGCGTCTTCGCAGGCGCTGGGAGCAGCGAATTCCGTAACCCGACGGGGCGACCTACATCCCCAGGGAACACCGGTGATTCCAACGACACCTATGGCTACTAAGCCACTGCCTCCCCCCGAACCACCTCCCGGATCACCCCCACCCACCACACACGCAGGACAGTCACTTCATACAGCGCCATCATTCACGACGAGCATGCCACATCTGGAAAAGCCTACCGCGTGAATTCACGATAATTATCGGAAATTCATGTTAATTCTAGAAGTCTACTGATTAACGTTTATAATAGATAATAAGGTGGTCCCCCAATTCTCGAGTACGGAAATGCATCCTAATTAACTTCGAATTATCGCATATAAGATGTATCGTTTCTTACCTATTTGCACCAGTCATTCCAGTTACGCAAGTAAGAAAGGTCAAAACACAGCTCTGTTGACACTATCAACAGTACATGAGGACTACAAGTGTGTGTAACTTTATTATTCATCGGGGCTAAAGGAACAAATTGTGTAAGCCATTACTCAAGAGCAGGAAGTGGCGAATACATACAAGGGTACCACAGGGGGAGGAGTTCCGAGATGGGTTTGACTTGGAGGTGGTTGACTTCGGTCACGAAATTGAGGATACATAAGGAAATCGAAAAAATATCAGTCATAAGAAGCCGGAAAAATCTGAACATAACTCACCTATACCTTTCAACCTCCAGTACTACTAGTCTAGTACAGTCCTAATTCCGTGGGTCTTGATGAGGTATCCATGATTTGCATTGGTAGACTTAGAGAGGCTGGTCGAGGCAACTTGCGCAATGAGAATATTCTTGAGGGATCCTGAGCGAGTACTAGCTCCAGTTATGTGGCAGCCCAAGCAAGGAGAAGACATTCGAGGCAGCAGAGCGATTTTAGAGCCACAAAGGAAGAACCTGGAAAGAACTTGGGAGAAATGGAAGAGAACTAGGGGAAAGCAGGAGGAAGGAGCGAGAACTTCTGACGTGTCAAACTTGAGTGACACATGTGATCGTGAATGTCACCCTCGGTAAGTCCCGAGTGACTGTATAGCTGTGACAAAATAGGTGGCTTGTCACAGCTGTGACATGATAACGCAACCGTTTCTTTGCCTTGAAGTTCCGACGAGTGCCCACTGCCATTGTACTTCTGTCCCTTGAAGATTCAATCGCGACTAGGTCACAGGCTGAGCGCTGAGGCCCAACGAGAAGTGCGCTGATGTAGGCTGACGAATCTGATGACTGCCGGCGCTAGTCGACGTTTTCAGAATTTTGAGTCGATGCAAGCACTTAGCTCAACGTTTTTAACAACAACAATGACGGCTTGATGACGGCGTGCCTTATCAAAATTAAAAATGTTCATCGTACGACTTTGGTTGTGCACAAACTCCGAGCCGAACAAGTCCATCCAATTTCCTCCTTACTTCCTCCCATCATGATCGCCCCCGACTCAGCTCACTTTCCTCCCTCTCCCTTCGCTTCCTCACTCTCACTTCTCCTCAGCAGGTCTCGAGCAGGGAAAGTCTACAGAGGCATATGTCACGGTGAGCTCTATTGGGTCAATATCATAACGACTGGCACTGACTCAACTGTTTTCTCGTACTATATGCGTACTCCGACTTTGACATCTTCAGTGGTATGTCCTATTCATGGCATACCTATCTCAGCTTACATTCATTTAGTAGCGACTTGTCACACATGGATGGCTTAGCGGGTTTCAGGATCGTCGTCGAGGGAGGCGGTGTAGCACAACGTACGTTTCCTTATCTCTCTCCAGCTTGCCATATCTGATTTTGGCTTCAGGTGACCGTGAATACAGACTACACGTGAAGAGCATCGCACATCCAGTGGAATTTAGGAAGATGGTGGTCTCTGAACCGGTTAGGAGAAGGGGATGGGGTCAGATAGCGGTATCGGTATTACGACGCGTCGTATGTACCCTGTAGTTGATAGTCGTCAATAAACATCATTTTTCCTTCATATTATCTGATCATGGCCGACAACAATTGACGGAAGCAGGTAATATGGGCAATCCTTTGTGAATTCCAGTCTATGTCAATAGATATCGACTGGTGTCAGCATAGCGGCATCTTAATGACGACCATCGACTTCTACCGACGTTCCTTGACAATCTTGAGGAGTGTCGACAGGAATCGGCTGATGTCAATCAATGTCAATGAATTTCTCACTGGGGCTGAGGCCTGAGGCCTGAGGCCTGAGGCCTGAGGGTTAAGTAGGTACGTGGATGCACTTTAAAGCTGGTGTTGTCTAAACTCAAGAGTCAATATCCGCAGAACAGGCTTTATTTTCATTCCATTGGGTTACCACTACTATGTTTGCATCCCACCACTTATTCGGCGCTCAAAGGCAGTTTATTTCCATGTTCGAGGCTTAGCTTTCACGGACAGTTTACTATGAGGTAGTTTCAGTCACACTTCGGTTACATTCATTCAATATTCACGCAACATTATATCGTATTATCTCGTGGTGTAAATTATCTGTTATTTTTGTCAATTAACGTGAATTCATACATATTACAATGCGTGCTTAACCATACTCGATAATTTTCGATAATATTACTAAATATTCCTTAATTCACAAGGGAGGTTTTTCCAGATGCATCGAATATCATAGCAGGATCGCAGATTCCCAACACAAGAACTGGTGCCTCCAGTGTTGTCGATATCAGCGCATTGAAGGATCCGAATCTGCTGATTATCATTCTGCTTGTGTTGGCCATTATCCTGCTCGTATTAATCGTTATCCTGCTCTTGTTAATCGTCGTACTGTTCGCGTGGATTCTCGTGCTGCTTCAAGGCTATAGTAGTCGGTGAAGTCTAGGAGGTTCAAAGAAAGCCCCGTCGTGCTCCGAAAGAGGATTTCATTCGCCCCTTATATCCCTTCCGATTTGTTGTCGTAGAATACCAGATATGTCGGTGATGAGTTGTAGATGGTAATGACGTATGTATTAGATTAATATTGTTTACGATGATACCCGATTAATTTATTGCTAACACGTATTATGCTATGGTTTGACATGGACTGATAAGAAAGTCCACCGGCAAGCGAGTGAGTCCTGCATCGAGGTCAGAGGAGTGCTGGAGGAATACGACTGTTCCAGTGGGCCATTTGTGAGTGCTTCTGGTGCAGCTGATGCCTCGTTCGATTTAGGCGGAGAGCGAGGCTGGATTTGAGCTGTTCTGAGTGAGTGAGGAGCGCCCTAGGTCAGAAAACTGCCACCGCACCTTCAAATCATGATACACTTGTAGACACATCTCAGCGACCTCCGTTTAATGCCCCTTCTCCGGTTCTGTGATTGAATCCAACCATCGTGTGGTGGAGGGAAAGTCGTTACTAGGGTGCACTGTTTATGTCATTCATAGAAGGTAATATAAGAAGGCAGGGAGAATCAGGGAGGATAGATGACAGTTGACGCGTTGAAGGAAGAGGACCGTGGGAATGACGCGGAATTGCAACTGCAGAGATGCCGCGTCTCTTTTACTTACTATCCTTCAAGCCAATCACCATGCATCAGGCCTCAGGCCTCATCAGGTCCCCCAGCGAATCCGGACGGATTCCAACACTTCCTCAAGAAACGCAGGAGATTACTAGCCACAAAGATGGGTACTGTTATCCAGTGTCCTAGCAATTTAGAAGCAGTTTCTTTCGAGGTTTGACTCGGACTAGTCGCTAGACGCCGGTCGGCGGTATCCTGGACTCAGGTTCTCTCAGATCTCCGAGTGTCTTGACTATCTTCCAGAAAAGGATCTTAAGTGGTGAATGGTGAATCTAATCTCCAAATCTCCGTTCCGACAGATGCGTACGCTTGGAGGTGACAGGCCGAATGGAACTGCCCTTCTGAGACACCAGATCTCTCGGAAACGGCAACAGTGCTCCTATCAATGCTACTCTAGTCTATTGTTCAAAGGTGATCCAATATTGCTATACATACTGGGTCGTTGGCCTTGTACTCTTGGAGTTCGGGACCCGAAAAACGTCCCAGCGATGGGCAAAAGTTTGAATTCTTTTGCTTTCAAGACATTCAAGAATCAACCGACGTCTCCAAATACTTCAACTTGATTGCGACACGACATCACGATCCTTGGTGGACTGCATTTCCCACTTAATGCAACTATGTTGGATTGGTTCACGTGTGTACGCAATTCAATTGAAAACTACCTTGCTACTACTTACAACTCAACAGGAAGCCTGTAGTGTTGCTCTCCTACTGCTCCAGCATTCTTAGAATCGAAGGTCTTTATTACGCCACCGTAGCAAGCAGGTCCCATGGTCACGGCCAGGGATCTTATTGACTACTGGATTATATTTAACAGGACACAGCTAGGTAGAAGAGAGCGAACATTTCTCCCCGAGAAGTTCTTCTCACCATGGATAAAGGACCCGCAGAGCCCATGTATGTCTTTATTTTCTCATAATTGTACCCTGGCTAAAGTGCTACTGGAGTCATGGACCCTTCTTAATCGGCGGTACTCTCGCAATTCTCCTGCATGGTATCACGATGACACAGACGTGAGATATTGTGCTTTGATAGCTCGTTCAGCCCACTCAGAATGGTTAATCGCTCTAGTTGCACATACTGCAGCACATATAAACAAAAGTGAGCGAGGAGGTTCATAAGTTTCTTGTCGCACTCAACCATTATGTCAGGGATCCGTGGGCTATCCGATGTCTGGTACGTCTGATCTACCTAAGGATACTTAAAAAGGGACTAATCATTCTCTCTCAAGGTTCTGTTACTCTTTATCGCGAACAGCATGCACTGTCTTTTCATCGTGGTATACCTTCATGACTCCTTAATCAAGCACTATGGTTCGTCGCCGCCATTTTTTAGCCTTTATTTTGCGAGACCTTAGGACTTTCAGACGACCCTTCGTTTCTAACGCGTCCCGTATGGACGTTTATGACTGGTTAGTTTCTTTGTAAATGATGCTTTTTGAGGCTGAATTTCGTTCTAGAGCCCGCACTAGCGGTAAGTAGATCCTTGAACTTTCAATTTGCTTTATGTCTTGACCTCATCACAGGGTATCGTTAGCGGGCTAGTGCAAGCATTTTTTGGATGGCGGGTCAAGGTATTGACCGGAAGTTGGGCTCTGTTCATCATTATCGGATTCTGCTCTGTGGCCGCCTTTTGTAAGTCGTTTCTTTGCATAAAAACTCATGATCTAAGTGGTATTCTTGTTTCATTTCTCAGTCATGGGCATTGCTGCGGCAATTGCGACTGGTATAATCGGGTCGCTATCATCGCCTGCTCTACAACAACCTCGAATCACGATCATTATCTGTAAGTAGCACATCATTTGGTTGACCGAGACGATTACGCTTAACGTACGCGACACCTTCAGGGCTGGTAAACTCTACTCTGGCTGATATTATCATTACGTGCACTCTGGTATACCATCTGGTTTGTATTCAATCACATTTGTGCGAGCCTCATCTATCCTAACATCATATGTTCGCTAGCAAACACACAAAACAGGTTTCAAGTCTACCGATTCGCACCTTGACCGAATCATCCGATGTATGTTTTCTCTCGGTGGCATTTCCCGTTAAAGCCTGTGACAAAGCGTTTACTTCTCCAGTGACGATCCAAACTGGTCTCGTTACGACTATCTGGGCACTCACAGATCTATTGGTGTATCTTCTCTTGCCCGATGGAACGTAAGTGTCGTGCGTTTTCACTCTTCAGTTGCTTGACAAGGTATATAGACATCTGATCTTCAACTGCGTCCTTCCGAAACTATACACCATCTCCTTACTTTCTTCGTTGAACTCTCGAGGAGGCTGGAGGTACAACACCAACGGAACGACTTCCATGAAACCGACCGAATCGCAGGATAATCATATCGGTCTTCGACGCGTAAGTTTCGTACAGTGGATGTTATAGCATGTCTCTGATCACAGTGGATCTACACAAGTTCGTCGTTCCTTCGCGTACTAACGATTGGCTTCCATGTTCTCCACGGGGCCCGCCAGAGGTGAGCACTCTCTGCTTATAATTTTCATGATAAAGGTCTCAAACATACTGCCTTGGCTTAGGTCTTCGTTCACGTTGAATCAGAGGCGACAGTGGAACCGCCGAGCAAGGGAGACTCGATATTTGGTGACGGCGAAAGCAACGGTGGACTGAAGGCACATGTCTCTGTTTGACCGTGACTGTTTGACCGTGACTTCCCATAGATGAAACGTTTGATTCATGTGCAGAAGTGTGGTAGAGACAATATCGCGTCGAATACAAATATCATTCGTATCGTGTCAAATCGTGTGATCCCATACGATATCTACTACTCCATCGAACAGCCGCACCGCTTCTTCGTCGATCCCGTCGCATCCTTTGAATACAAGCGTGTCCAGCTTATGATCGTGCTTGCCACGAAATGTAAGGCTCGTCGCCAGGGCCTTCAAGGAACGATACCAGCCTGGTAAAGACATCGTCAACTGTATCACGTGAACCTCCTTCAACGCGGGGAAAGCTAGTGCAGTCGAATCGGATGTAGCTGGCACCTTCAACATCAGCGATAATGAAGACAGGAGAAAACAATTGCCGTGCTCAATTTCACCCTGTATTGCTAGCGATTTCAGGCCATTCGATGCTAGAAATGGCCTGATACACTCCTCGAAGCACGACCAAGGTATCTTTTCGATGTGTAGAGACTCGGCTCCAAGAAGTGATGGTATATGGTTCCACAGCTTGGCTGAGGCTTGGCCGACCGTAACTCCGCCATCGAGACGCCAGCACACTTGGAGTCGGAGGCAGGGAGTAGACTGCGGCGACTCGTGTGCCCAATTCTCCTGGGGATCTGTAGTATTCCAAACGGCTAAATCGAATGTATGCGGAAGGTCTGGTTCGCCGATAAGAGACACCGTTCGTATCGTTCCTGCGGGAAGGGTCTGGGACAGCGTGCATCGAAGGACAGACAGTAAATGTGTCCAATCACTTTCAGATTCAATGAACTGACACCCCAGGCTTATGGCTGTCCCCAGTGGACATTCTATCTGACCGAGGAAGGTAAAACACCGGAGATCGTCCGAACGGAAGGAGATACGTCGCAGAAGCGGCAAAGAGATCGTTGGTGAGTTGTTCGTGGTGACGTTGGGAATGTGATCGAAGATGTCGTGTAGCTCCAAAGCCTCGAGTCGAGGCGAACCTCTAACGACCTCCTGGAGTTCTGTATATGAAGGGACCGCTGTACCACCGTTTCCGTGGATAATCAATGAGGACAGGTTTTTAAGGAGCGGGGAGGTGAGCAGAAGGTGGCAGTACTTCACACTAAGGTGAGTTAGTAGGGGCGTTCCGCTAGCAAGGAAATCGTCGGGTAAAAATGTCATAGATGAGCCGGAGAGGCTCAGTGAATGAAGATTTGGAGCGGCACAGCCTGCGAGTAGTGAAAGGTATGGGTGTAAGTCATCATATAGAGAGTCGAGATCCATGTTCAAGCTCCCGATACGGTGCAATTGGCCCATCACTTTGCAGAATGCGTCTCTCCTCCGCGGAAGAAGCCTCATAGGAGTCATAGATGACCATGAAAAGTCGATATCCAAGATGCTACTCTTTGATCTCCGTAGCATCTCTTCTGCAAGAGCCGGAAATGCAAAATCAGGATTTGTCCAGAGAGAGGGGTTGTCCAAGGCCACTGTACGCCAACAGCGACAGACATGAGTGAGAGAAAGCCATTCCGGCCTGGTTCTCCTATGTTTGTTTTCCGCGGTAGGAGCCCCGGCATACCAAAGGATACGCCCAAGGATCTCCGCTGGAAGGCTTGATATCGATGTAGAGGTATCCCCCAATGGGGCCGAGCAGGCAAATGCTGATTCAAAGCAGGAGTGAGATACTGGTCATAACTCAAGATTGTCCAGCACGTACCAGTTCCAAAAGCCCGTTGCGCCATGTTTAATGTTCCCTGACGCTTCAGCATTCTCCTAGGTAATCAAAAGTTTGCAAATCCCCACCAAGAGTGGTTTGTACGATTTTCGTTGTTGACGACAACAACGCCAGCGAATGCGATGTTGATGTGCTGGCAGCTGGCCGCAAAGACTTAGCACAACACCCGACAGGGTGATGTCGCCCCGGTGAAGAAAAGACACCAGAAGAATTGGCGGTGCAAAGCTGGGTTCAATAAAATCGATGTGCTTGCAGAAGGTAGGTGTCCGGGGTGTCAGGTGAGGTGCTTTGGGATGCGTTAGACCTGCAAGAAGAATGAGAAATCCGTTTCGCACCTGCTATCCTCCCACCATACTATAAACACGATCTGTCCCTTTCCTCAGAAGAACTGCACTGATCTTCCTTGCAATGGTCTTGTTTATCCAATCTAAAGGCAGGAAGGTCGTGATGCACAATAGATAGATAGATAGATCACCCTGTTGAAAGGTCCCATTTTGGAACAACAAGGGGAAGGAAGGAATCTGCGTCATACAGTGACACCACATGTACAAACAGTAGCGAGTGTCAAAAGGCTATGAGTCAGGTACGATAGTGCTACATCCTTTGAGTACTCATACAGTCATTTAAGCATTGGATATTGGATTCTGGACTCATAACAATCATAACATCGAAGTGATCGAAATGGTACAGCATTTACTATCACTGACTCGGATATCACCACCTCTCCCTGACCCGCTCGACCCATTCCTTATCCTCTGGAGCTAGATCCCTCTCATACTTTACAAACAGATCCGTCGCACCACGGAACTCCCGTTCTACGATCTCCTTGACGTATTCTCCCCGAGGTACAATATGGCATTTGAATGGCTTAGGGATCAATGTGTGTCCCTGTATGCGAACAGGTGAGCTACCTGCCGTGTATTGACACGAAACGATGAACACACCTGTTTGTACCCCCACAAATCCACAGGCATCTCCTTCCCGGTTACAGGATCCTTTGCGAGTTCATACTTGAACGCCCAGAGGAGATTCATCGTGTTGAGCGCCTATATGATCAATGCTCAACTGCTGGTCATCTTGTAAAAAGCCAGAACGAACATACCAATGAGTTCCGAGCAAGGTGGATACCTGGGCAGATCCTCTGTTTGAGTGCATGGTCAGAGCGATGCTGCAGGACGATTTAAGCGAAGAACATACCCGTCCGAAGCCAAACACCAGATTAGCCCGGAAGCCACTATCATCAACACCTGGTTTTGTTCCATGCTCTGTGAGCAGGAAGCGTTCGGGGTTAAAAGTTTCGGGGTCTTCGAAGAACTCTTATAATTGGCAATCATTGGTGAATAGACGAGAGAATGGCGAAATAGGATTATGTACCTGGATCGTGGAGGATGCCATCTACAGTATAAAATCAGTGGACAGGATGTCTGGATAATCACCATGAACGTACATGTGTTGGAGAATATAGCTGCCCCCTGGGGTATGGTGTATCCTCCGTACTAGGAATGGAACTTTTAGTGTCAATCTTGGACTCTAGGTGGCATTCATACCTGCTCCGGCTGTGTGGTAGCGTGTGGGATAGCAATCGGAGCTATAGGACGAATTCGATGCGTCTATGACACTCGATTAGCGTACGGCTATAGTAAACAACATCCACTCACCTCCTTGATGATAGCTTGCAGATAGGGTAAGTTATCAAAATCTTCTAAAACCGGCAACCGCTGATTGCCTACAACACGATCTAGTTCAGCCTGGGCTTTGCGCTGAACCTCTGGATGTGCGGTGAGGAACAGAAGGAGCGATTGCAGAACAGCCGCAGTGGTATCCGAGCCACCTTCGATCAAGACTGTTCCCATGTATCTAAAGAACCGTCAGAATCTATAGTCAGCCGCTAGAGAAAGCATACCCAAGAACCTCTCTCGACAGGCCAAATTCTTCTTGTCGGCGTAAAACTTCCTCCATATATGAACCGTTCCCCTCTCCGCTCTTCATTCGCCTCTCGCATTCGTCGAACAGAGCAAGATGAGTTTTTCGCTGCTTCTCCCTGAGGTCTTTCACCAGACGCTTCCATTTCGCCCATCTTTCCGGAATGTAGTTGAGGAACGGTAGGATATCGAGAGGTGGTATTGCCCCAGGTGCGGCAATCTGACTCCAGATGTGTCCTGCCTCGTGAATTTCGAGGGCTTCCTTAGTGTTGTGCCTTGGGTAGCGTTTTCCCCAGAGAACGGACATGATCACCGAGTTGGAATACCGAAAGATGTGTTCAAAGAAGTCCTAATAATGGATTTAAACCTTGAGTCTGTTGGTCGAGTAGAGCAATGGTTGATGAAACATACTGCTGGAGTTTCTAGGAAATCATGCAGAACTTGGATGGCTTCAGCTCGCTATCGGACGAATTTATCAAGTAGTCTAGCATGATGAAGTAATGCTGCCGTACTTGTATAGGATGATTTTGTTGAACTGAATTAGGGCTGAGAATGATTCCTGCGATCTTTCGCTGACCTCTCCAAGGCATATCTATCCGACAGTCAATATCATGCCAAATAGCACGAATATGTAAGAATGCTCACCATACCTGCCGAACGCCATGTGTACCCCATCCATAACCAGCTCTGCCGCCAAACTCAACGGCCGATCAATCGTGGTACCACTTCGTTTGTCGAGCAACTCTCTGACCGCGTTTATATCGTTGAGGACAATGGCCGTTTTGTAGCCAAGTTTCAGGGAGTAGATTCCACCATATTGTTTCGCCCATTCGCCGAATCCATAGACAAGGTAAACTTTGACAGGATCACTGAAGACAGATACGGCACTTACTTCGAATACGCTGAGTGCTTAGGAAATTCGAGTATGTTGCCCAAAATTGGTACACCGGGAGGTCCAGGTGGCAGGAAGGGCTCTCTGGCCGCAATCTTGAAGAGTTTCCACACGGAATACAGAAGGATGGCAGTGAGCGCAAGGTACGAAGTCGACTCCATCAGAGTAAACGGTCTCGGGACAGCTTGGCTAATATCCTTATAAGAAATCGATTCATCTTCATGCCATCAAGAATCCCATCCCGCAAATAAGCAGAAGTGAATAGATGTACGCATTTGGAACGGCCGCTGTCGATGAGAGAGAACTCGTGATGGCGGGCAGCTGATGCACTGGCAGTTTTGTTTGTCCTCATTGACATTAAGCCCGGCCTAGAACGCCATATTGAATACGCGCGCGTCCTCTTTATCACTGTTCGGAGTGTTCCTCCATATCTGGTTACGCAGAAATGGCAGAGCGAAAACGATGTGAGTGCCTTCAAGCATCCACTCGAAGGCGACTGATGGTCGGTGAATTGCAGCGCGAGACGGAAAGCAACTGAGTGACCTAGTATTGTTGTGAACATTGTACAGGGAGAAGGCGTTGCCATTCATCTTGGAAGCGACTGTTACACTATCGCGAGAAAGCTCGTGCGAAATTAGAAGACTGTAAGACTGCATCATTCAGCACTGATTATTCGCAAGATACATAGACGGTACCCGTACTGGGAAGCAAAAGAGGCCATGGCAACATCCTCCCTCATCATAGGGAGCTATGCATCGTCTGATGCACAATCTAGTTCAAGTTCTCTAGCATGATCGCGAAAAACATCAATAATCGATTCTGAGCGGTCCATACCGCAACAGATCACTTTGACCTTGTGAATAGGCTGCGATTCCGCTTCTTGGCTGCGTTCATGGAACGAATCATGAAGCATGTCCATGAGCTCATCATTGAGAGTGCCAAAATCGACGTGTGTGAAGGTCAAGGTACTCAGCGCCGAAAACGCGAGCTGACCAGCCTTTCCATGCGAGAAACTGTATGGAGGTTCGGTTCCAACACGCTTTATCGTCAGCGTACGAGGTACTTGGAATGCCGCCGAGCCGGCCACGACGAGGTTCTTGAGCGTGAGCCCACAAAAGCGAGCACAAGCCATGAGAGGAAAATGCTCGTCTTTGAAGGCATCTCCGAGATGGAGTGTTTCTATTGAGGAAGAAAAGACGCGCAGGGCAGCGTCTATGACACGTCGAGATGTAGCAAAACATGCTGAAGGATGCTCACTGCGCCATGAAAACTCGACTGTGAGGTCTGCAGTGGATATTGGGTTTGGAGCTTCGATGTCAACAGGGACGGCATGCCAAGCTCCGATAAGGATGTTTCCAGGGTTTCTAGTGGGATCGCCGCTAATAGAAAGTACTCGAAGAGACTTCGAGGACACGCGGTGAAGGGCTGTCTCGAGTAGGTGTATGATCTCGTTGTACGAGTAGTCCACGACATTGTCGGTATCGCATCCTACATGAATAGAAGGCGGATTATCGGAAGGGAAAGATATATGGTGAAGCATATCGAAGCAAGCGCTTCCGCTCGACGTGAGGCGCAGCCGGCGCAAACGTGGCAGAGAGATCACTGGTGAACTGGTGACCAACTGTGGAAGGACATGGCCGAGTTCCAGGACCTCAAGGTATGGCATCCTCGCAAGTGCACGGAAGAACGCGTTCTGGTTGTGCCTTATGGTAACGGTGCCTTTCACGTTCCATATGAACGTCGTGATTCGCTGGTGAAGTAACGGGGAATCCCAGCCTTCCGAAAGAAGGCAGTTTTGGAGAGAAAGGGTGGCAAGGCGGGGAGCTTCGTCTCCTAAGAATCCCTTCGGAAGAATAAAAGTGGATGTGCCATGGACGGGGTTAGATGAACCATAAGTGAGATATATGGAGCGAAGAGTGGGCATGGGTGTAACACACGTCGAGAGAAGCTCTCGAATTGTCGAGCTCGCATCGAGGTTGAGGTAGAGGCATCTCAAGCGCTGCGTTTGCTCCATTGCCTCGGTTAGTACGTTCTTCGGCTGGTGATCCTCAGAAGGAAGCCGAGAAACGACAATGTTGAGGGGTGCAGCCTTGGACCGGTCGAGCATCACCCGAGCGAAATGGGGAGCTTCAAATTCCGGTGTACTCCACAATGCAGGGTGGTTGAGCGATACGGAACGCCAGTAGCGGCATACCGTCGTGATAGAAAGCCATTGCAGCTTACTGTGGAGGGGAAGATGTGAACGCTCGTTGGAGATAGCTGCCAAAGGACTGGGACTGCAATAGACGAATATCTTGGCGAGAATTTCTTCAGGAAGTTTGAAAATTGGTGCTTTGGAACTATCCTGGTCTGGACTTGATGTTTCAATCTTTGTTGTCCCTTCATGTCTTTCGCTGGTAGTCGCAACTCGACTTTGGCGCGAAGAAGCTACCACAGACTGAGATGAGATGGTTGAAGCGGATGAACTGACGAGTCAAACGCACCATTCACGATTACTGGATCCTTTCCCATGTCCTTGTTCTCCTTCAAGTTTCCCGATGATTTTTTTTGCGTATTACGGCCGAGTGTGTATTAGCCGGTTATACCTAGGATAAGGTAGTCGTTAGAACTGCGTTTGCCGCCCTGTATATGTATGTGTCGGCTTTGCATGGATAGCCAGAAAAGGATTGACACGCATTTCGGGTTGCGGATGTGTTGTGAATCAAGAGCTGATCAAGAGTGACAGTCAGCGGCAAGTCACCACCCGCGCGCATTTTCAAGATCTGACAAAGTTTCACACCTCAGGACTATCCTTGCACCGCAGATTGTAGCAATGCATTACTTCCAAATCTATTACATTACAAATACATAGGGTATATTGTAGCTCTTAGCTTCATAAACCATCCCAATCGACATCGCCCACTATCCCTTTGAGCAGACCTGCGCCGTCTTTGGGGAATTGGTGACATTTTCTGATATAAAGTTTACTGAGCGGCTTCGAGCGAGCTGTCAAAGCATCAAGCAACGATGGCATGAACGGAATATCGTCATCCCGAACGAAATCCACGCATGCCAATACAAGCGTTTCTAAAGCCGGAAATGGGAGCATTGTAGCTGTTGAAGACTCCGCGCCCCCGTCTAGTGCCGCTATCCCAAAGTGAAGGACGTTCACCACCCGATAAGCATGCACTTCGCCAACGAGGAGGTTCTTCAAAGTACCAATCCAGCAAACCGAACGAAGAAGAGTCTCCAAGGCGTTTCGGTAGGACGGGAATTGGCGGATGTCAAGAGTCTCGAGGCGGGTAAACGGTACAGTCTGGACGATGGTGGTCATCAACTGTGGATATGGCGGCCAGCTGTCGTCGTTGTCTTCGTATTCGAAATGGATGTAGATGGGTGTGGTAAGGGTCGTGGTCAATTTATATCTCTCCTGCTCCAGTAAATCCATTAGGGGTATTGGATCGTACCATGCTTGGACCAGAAGGTCGAGGTCTTTGCGATCATCCTCAAGTCTGAGGGTGTTGAGTAGACGAGGATTTGTGACTGAGGATGATGGATCAAACCAACGTGAAAGGCAAGAATATATTGCATTGGCGAGGGTAAGAGTGTATGACAAGTACGGGATATAAAGGTGGAGCCTGGTCTTTTCGGAAAAGATGATATGATTGCAGAGGTCAAGGCCAACAAGCGCCTCTGAATATGAATGTGAATCCAGACTGAGATCCCGCAGAGATGGCAAGGAGACTACTCCGTTGGGAATTGAAGGCGGTAGGATACCCTGAAGAGACAGACTCTGGAGTTTAGGCGACATGCGAAGAATATCCAGGAGTTGGTCTCCGGTGAGCACGACCTCCGGCGACCCGTTACCGTACCAAGTGAGAGTTGTGAGATTGCGCAAAAGGGGAGAATCCCGGGGAATGTAGTAGTCGCAGAGGTCGAGCACCTTGAGACCGGGTGCACCGTGACAGAGAACATCCATCTGGGATATAATCCCACGCGAATGCGCTGAGCTCCAGAGTGTGGAGATTCGGTGCAGGACCGGTGAAGCTCTCGAAGGCTTCTTCAAGCCGCGATGTGCCACCCCATCCAAACTCGATAGACAACCTTTCGATCCGTGCTACATCGTGTTTGAGAATTGTCTCCAGCACTCGTGCCCTTCGCTTGGTGACGTTCCGTTCGCAAAAATCGATATTGAGAAGTTTTGGTTTCGACCTATCCACCATCTCCGATGCAAGCTTGGGGAGGCTGAAATCTGGTCGCGTCCAAAGGGCCTTGCAAGCCAAAGCTACAGCACGCCAGTAGCGGCAGACGTGGCTTACTGCAAGCCACTCCGCCAGTGCCTTTGGCGGCTCAGAGCTTACTGAAGCTCTTTCAGGCACCCATTTCTGGAAGATGGATTCGAGGATCTCTGGAGGTAATCGCGGCACAAGCGAATTTGGGTCTTGTTCTGGTTTGGTATTCGGAGAGACGGTTTGAGTACCAGCCTGTAATCCTATCAGCAGTTGTCGTCAAAATCAAGAAATCGTCAATCCCAAGCATGAAACGCACCATGGATACTAGAGCAGTCCAAGACACTCCCACAACTGTCGTTTGTCTCCATTTTCACCGCATCCAGTAGCGAAGCCCACGAAATCGCTATTCCGGTGTCTAGGACTCAGCAGGCTTTTACGATTCGAAAGCCTGTCGGAACTGCTACAATTTTTCACTTCCATAGAGACAAAGAACTTAAGTATGAAAAGGAAGATTACAAGTCGGGAGCTTACCAAGTATGTATCAACTATGGACGAGGTGGTGGTTCGAAGTTGACGCTGAGCGCTGAATATTGAATATTGAATAGCCAGTCACAGTGCGCGCCGGCCGGCATCGTTCGCATCACCAATTCTTGACTCAACCACCATCAAGCGAAAATAAGAAATTTCGTCTTAGACACTCCCCAACTGCCCAACATATCTATACGGGTGGCTTCTGTCGGATATATATTGACAAAAAACACCTCAGGTGCATGGTGCGTCAATTTTCAAAATTTGGCTATTCTTGGACGTGACCTGACTCTACTTCTTGAACGGGGTACAGTCCCTACGAAACCGATCCCTTCGTGATATTGAACGAGCCGACACCTTCAACTTGAGGTCGGACAGCAGTGTTGATATCATCGCAATGCGCAAAAAGTACCGAATTCGGAATGCATATTGGTCTGGGCGTGGAGAAAACGTGTATATGGATTTGTATTCGATGATCATGATATCCTAAAGGTATGGAGAAAACCCGTGATAGGATAGACTCGAGTACGCATGCTCTCTGATACCCACAGCCCACCTAAGACTGACCTTGATTGCAGTGTCGACGTCCTTGGGAACCTCGATGTAAATCTCGTACTGTGAATTGGATGGGGTCTCTGTTTGTAAACCGACTTGTATTCGAGGATCCTGATTGACTGACCTCTCCTGCTAAACTGCTATCGCTTTCACACAGTGTACCACTGAATGTGTTCGGAAAGGCTTTTCCCCAACGCTCCTATTCAGTGGCAACGGAGCTCAAACTCTCCGATACTTCACTGCCATCCCCTGGTGGAACATGTTAAGCGTCACGGCGTTTCGATCTGGCATAACCACTCGACGTCCCGAATCTGTTCCTAGTCTACCAGCCCTGGCCCTGTCTTGCAAGGTATTGAAGTCGCCGCTCTAGCGCTGGCCTACTGTGATTCAAATAGCTTTGCGCTAGGTCTCCTAGTCGGTCGAATGAGATAGTGTTGAAAGCCATAGTCCACCCAGGTTCTCTATGTTCACCCCTCCAAGTATTAGAATGGTAAGTATACCCTATTATTTAGACCTCTAGCCCCATTCTAACCCGTAACAGATTCCAAGCTACCTGAGGAACATCAAGTTCCAGATATACCACTCATATCTCAAACACACCCTCTATCCTCAACCCATCTCCTGCAATATGCGACGTCGAACTGTTCATGGTCCTGTCATACTCTCTAAAACATACATAATCACGAATGCGGAGCACGCCAATGCCGCCTATCTCTGCAACGATCAGAAAGGCGCACTTGTGACTACTGTCAACCACCGTTCTGCAACGCCAGAGGCAGCTATTAAAGTAGGACTCACCCCTCAAGTTTTCTCCGTCCTGGACCTGCAAACTCACGTATCCGATTATAGTGGGAGTTGGAACAATTGTCGAACAAGAAGTACACCATCAAGAATGTGAAAACTGGGACCTATGCCGGTGTCAAGTTCGAGGACAAAAACTCCGAAGTTGTGAGTCATAAGAGCGAGACTCAGTGGGAAATTTACGAGGTTAAAAATGGGAACTATTCGTACGGCGTTTCTCTGCTCGTGCGTGTCAACATGTTCCCTACCTTTGACGTTGCAGGATAGGCGCTTCTATCGGCGCTGACAAAAACCTATATTGGGACCTGGAGAAATCAGACCAAGGCACTTCAGTAAGAGTAACCTCATGCGTAGCTCGAATCTGTTGACAAGCAATACAACGTCAGGTCCGGTTAACCACTGATAACTCAGCTGGTTCCTGTTTGTGGAACCTGACATATGTCTAAGTTGCCTGCAGTTCGTTATCGCTTAATATAATGCTAGAATAATCGAAGTCCTTGGTATAACATCTTTTTTATTATGGAACTCTAGCAACGTCTACCGCCTCTCCAAAACCAGTGCCATTGCGAGCACTTAGTACGACAAATCGGAGAGCATACGTAACCCGAAAGTTTGGCAATGACTGGCTCGATGAGATGTTCCGCCTAAGTTGTCCAGTGAAACATGCTGGTACGTGACGCTCAGAATGCTAACACCGGTGTTTGGATTGCTCCGACAGCGTTTGTTCGCCACTCGTGTGTAGCGCTGGCTCTCAAGGCCTCGTGTAATTTAGATCGTCCCTCGCCACTCTTGTACACTTCATGAATTCCTGATTGACTTGGTTGGACGAGGAACAGTGTACGGGGTCAACAAGGTGTCATTTTCATTTGACATCAGGTATCAAAGCTGAGGGGGGGATCTATAGTTATCCTCAAGTGCGTTGTAAACTCACGCTACACCGTGACTATCATGATGTAATCGCTTGAGCTCCCGTATGAGGGTTACGTGCTAGTAGATTGGATCATCCACTGATTCTGCTGGAGGCTAGCATCTTCGTCCAACTGCACCTGATCAGATGCATGTCAGTCTCGACGGCGTTCATCCAAAACGTAAATACTTAGACTGACTTCTTGCCCGATATCGGAATCAACTAAGCCCCAATACAGCGGTGAATTAGAATCAGCCGGGGGTGTTGTGGAAATTCTTTGTAGAAACAACAGGAATCAGCTCATTACCAACATGATTGTACAGAAGTGAACTGACGTGTAGTATTGTTTATCGCTTTCACTATGGGCCTGAATAACCCATTGTCGCGACGTCGGACTACCCTCAACACTGGAGCCAATTGCTGGGGTGCTGCTGCAGGAAACAAAACTGCGTTGTCGGCGGTTCTGTATAGTGTATTTCCCGTTTGTAAGGAGAATCAAGTCCCACTGACATTGTTTAATTAGCCTTGTCGATAGCAGAAAACCGATTCAATTGAGGCTCACAAGATTGTTTTGGTCCTGAGCCGCGTTCGACTCGCTGTAATCATTGACCTGGATTTTCGTGCCCTTATCGGCATTTAGAAGCGCAACAAAAGCTGCATGTTCGTGGTTCATGAAGAGATAACAGCCAGACGGGAGTGTGCTGCTCGACATGTCGAGGTTCGTTGGAAGTCCCTGCGTCTCGGAAAAAAATATGGCGCTGCGTCAACTGCTAGTTGGCGTTAAATGCATGGACAGCTCGTACCTAGAGACGTCAAACTTGGTCATGGAGTGTTTCATGTCTACACGCTGCAAAGAAGTGACAAATGAAAAAGATCTGGATCTTTCTGAGCCGGTAGGTCACGGTGATCAGGCTCACTTCCACTCAAGGCATTGGTGACTTTTTGGGACTTTCAATCTCTGAAGCGCAAATCCAAGATTTGTTCAGGATATAGTTGGGAAAGTAAAATGTTGTCGTGCTACTGGGCCTGGCCTGAGAACATGACCGTGTGACCGAGCTGCCCGATCCGATCCGATGGATATTCCAGGCTTGTTCTGAACCTTGCGCGAACCACCACGAATGTCCTCCTCCTCCATGTGCACCACCACTGCCAATTCCGTGAGTATTTTTTTTTTGTTTGAGCAAGGGACCCACATTCACTAATGTGAGTCAAGCACTGCCGTCACACTGGTATCTTGTAGGATGACACCGAAGTGAGCGCCATGATTTCAGACTGCACATCTTAAACCCTCGAACACTGACAAGGAGTCACCATGTGAAGGGAAGCCGCTGAGGTAAGGCCTTAAGGTTCTGTCATTGTATCAATTTCTATAATATTATACAAGGTCAATTCACGCAAAATTATTCGCTACGACGCAATATAATAGGTTCAACAATCATAAATGATTATCCGTCGGAGATTCATTAGTGCCGCTATACTCTGGCGACGATCGGTGCCTCCGAAGTCGTTCAGAGGTCCATGTATGGTATGGCCATTCCTCATTCTGTACCTGAGATTACGACTGAGTGTACACTAAGGTCCGTGGATAATATTATCTGTGGACACACTTCCAAATTAATAATTAACAAGCAGAATGTACGGGAAACAAGGTTCGACAAAGCGGTATTCTTTGCCTAGTTCGGGGAACTTGTACTTTGCACAGTACCTAAGTGAATGGTTGCCTGGGTTAAGTGTCCACGCGTTTGGCACGGTAGAGCTTTGACACTTTATTTGGAACTGACAACAAAGCAGAATACAGGATACTTTAAAAGGCCCTAGTATGGTCCCATGTCCTCAGCACAAAGATCCTCTTCTTCTATCCGCCAACAAGCATCTACTTACTCCAATATGTCTGCTACTTCTGCTACTCCCGCTACTGGTTGCTACCTCTTCATCAACCTTGAACATTCCACTGTCGCATCGCTTTCGAACGGCACAGCTGGCACAGCTGTTCGTAGTGCCGATGGAGGTGACAATGCCGGTCAAGATAAGAGGAACAGGGTAAGATATCCATGGTCCACATCTGTCGATGATACTGGCTCACCACACGCATATCAGTGGAATGTTGCGCGATTGGCAAACGGAAAGTACACGATTCAGAACTATCAGCAAGCCAGTTTTGCTACTACTGTCGGTACCAACCCGACTACCGGCTCCAATGTTGTGGGTAGCGCAACGCCGAAGCAATGGCTGATCAAGGCCGGTTCAGATGGGGCTTTCACGTAGGTTTTCGTCACGCTTCACTTTTCACCTCATTGATCTCTCATAGTATCTCTACCACGAGTGAAGCTCACCCCCTGTTTTGGGGTCTGATTTCTCAAGATGTTGACACAGAGGCAAGATTTTCTATTCATCCTCTGGATCTTACTACCGCTGATGCATGTGGTTGATCCAGGTCCAGTTGAACGATGACCCAAAGATCAAGGCTAACCAATGGATCTTCACCAAGACCCCCTAATCGCACGTCACTCTAATCGCCCTCTTTCTCTTTTCTTCGATAAAATCAAAAACCCGTTTTAGAAAATTTGGCTTCTTCGTGGTATATACGGCATGTAAAAATTGATAAAAACCCATTGAATGTTGAATTGCTGTTCGTGACTTCTCACCAACAAATTGAGATGTACTCGAAATCGTTCACGCCAACCGAGCCAGGCGATGAATGGCAACCCACAGCAATAATCCCCGTGGACATTTTAATATTGGTGAATGGACGGGGCTGAGTTTATGTGCAGACACATTCGACGAGTAAAGCCAAACTGAAAGCCTGCAGTCGAGAAATAATCGATAAACACTTGGCTATACTTATGGGTGATGACAGATACAAGGAACGTCCCGGAAAATGAGACATGTTGTAACACCATCGAATATCATCTGAGGTCCTCGCGTTGAGAACGGGAACGCGAAGCTTGAATAGTGAGACTACCCTGGAGTCTGTGGCCGGGACAAGTAGATCCTTGTCCGTTTCCTCGAACAGTAGCATGCGCTGGAGAGCATCGAAGAACTTTACAGTCGGTCTATTGGTAGAACTATTACCGCTCAGCCGCGTCTGTGTTAGGTTCAGTGGGGAGTTCCACGAGAGGTATACAAAGTGAGCCGTAGATTGGTGAGGAGAGGTGCTCCATCCGCCGCAAGGAAACCGTCAATAAGAGCTCCACTGGACCGACACTCTCCAATGAACGAAGTAAGGGAGCACCATGCCCTGTCTAGTAAACATAGACAGATGAATCCCCCCACTCAACAGCTATAAGGAGATGCAGAGTACAAGGGAGATGATTTACTCCATTATTCGTCGTCAAAATATGGAAACTCAACATCTGGAATGGCATCTCTGGAACGTGCTAGCATTGCCTTTACAAATGGGTTACAAGAGTCTATGCATGTCCACAAGCCAGCATGATTCAGTGCCAACCACCAATACCAGACGTGTGTGAAGGAAAATAGCAGGCGACGAGCAGAAATCTTCGTATTGTGCAGGCTACGTAGTTAGAGCTGGCTCTCGAGGGATCCGATGTTTCGCTCTATGTCCTTGAGTTCGACCGGTAAGGTACCTGCAAGCACTTTTGATTCAAAAGCTAGTGAGAAGACATATTATCACGCACCAGTTTGGTTTGATTTTAGTTTCTTCTTCCTAGTCAATAGCGCGATCATCTGCCATGAGGTTCGCAGATACCCAAAAGCTGATTTGAGGAATATATTTTGACAAGGTGACAACCTGAAGATTGGCCTCTTGTCCGAGAAGGATGGTGTCGAGATCCTGAGGTCCAACGCTTGTTGATAAGAGGCAGAATAGTGCCTGGCGTGTCGAGCTGACCAGATTAGACTAGGACGTGCTGGGCCATATTGAAGGGTATAAATGAATGATGGGGGTTTTGTTTCAATCGACCTGCTGACAATTTGTACGGAGGTTGTGGAGGTACTGGGGTAGTCGAAGGTTTTGCAGTCGGTCGTTGATGGTTGGTGCAAGAGGAGAGGCGTTACCGAATTGTCACACGTGCACGCTCCTGCACGCTCCTTTTGTTTTCTGTCCATCATTACCGCGCAAGTCGAAGACAAGGAGAAATGAAAAGAACCTTGGTCATGGAGGCCATTTCAGGTATTTATCGAGCTAAAACGTGGAGGTTGTATCTCAGAGTCATTTACCAGATATCGATGCTATTCATCAAATCGACGCGAGACTTGCGGTCCTTGAAGAGGAGGCACGAAAGCTTAGAACAGAACGCAACGCGCGGACCCCCATAATGCAACTTCCCCCCGAGATCCTTGCCCATATCTTCACATTTTGTGTTCCAGCTCCCGGCTACGCTCCAATTTTCATTCCTCCTGAGACTGGAAAGGCACGCAAGGCGGCTATCTTTGGTTGCTTCTCGTTCAGCCGTGTATGTCGCACTTGGCGCATAATATCACTGAACAACCGGTCACTCTGGACGTACCCCAGGTTTTCGATACCAGATTTTGCCAACGTAATGGTTGAGAGATCGAAGCCTGCCTTGTTGGATTTCCATATTACCTTCCCGGAGCGTCTAGTGTTGCCACTATTGCAGGATAACCTATCGCGGACAAGGAGTTTGACAGTGCGCACGTTTAGCCCCGTGGTCCTCGAATGGGCTGAACATGCAACAAATCCTGCCAACAATCTTAAAACCCTGGATATCGAGACTATGCAGTCAGGAATTGGATCCTCGCTTCTTCCTCGAACATTGTTCAGAGGAGAAGCACCACTCCTTACCGAGATCCGTTTGGAGAATTGTTATCTCCCATGGGAATCAGCCCTGTTCTCCAAGGTCACCATTCTTTCTCTGGGGGGCGTTGACCAGAGACACAATCCCTCGGGTATGCAATTCCTCGCAATGCTCCAAGGGATCCCACGGCTCGAGGTCCTCAAGTTGAAAGAAGTGTTCCCAACCACAATTGTCCCCGAAGTACCTGTACTTCATATCCCACACCTCCGCCGACTTGTACTCAAAATGTCGGGTGTCTCCTGTACGAATGTCCTTTGCCACATCTCGTTTCCAGGCACCGTATCTCTCTTCTTCGACAGTTATCCCGATTCCGAAGATGCTTTCGATGGGCTCTTTCCACAATTTTCTCAACTATACTCTCCAACGGGTCTAGAATCAACAGGGCGGAGGCCTCTGAAGTCCCTAGCCCTCAGTCTCATCGCTATAGATTGGGAAATCCCAGCGATACCCACCGCAGGATGGGCATTTAACGACATTACCTTTCCGACGCAAAATTCCAGTGCTTTGGCTCCTCCGGATTTCAAGCTCACCCTCAGTCCATCATCGCACCCGCCGGATTTCGATTTCTTGCCAGTTGACAATGTGGAAGTACTGGGTACCCTCGAGTCACTTCATCTCGATTGTCTCGAAACCATTCTCTTGGATGGCGACTTCTTCCCCATAGTAGAGGATTGGTTCGGTTCACGTTCGCTCCCGCCTGAAAAGGTTCTATCAGAATTCCTCGACTCACTGCTTTGGTCAACAAGCATCAAGGCATTACATGTATGGGGTTCTCGGATGGCATTCCCAGCAATCCTGGGCTTGCGGGCAGTTGAATCTGAACCGAACGGCCAGGAGCCTCGCGCTGCCTTTCCCAATTTGGAAAGGCTCCTTCTCTATGCGGTCAACTTCTCCGAAGAGCACGAAGAGAAACACCTTCTCGACGTACTCCGGTCCATTGTCGAGTTCCGTTCCTCTCGAGCTTTGACGATCCCCAAGCTCACGCTGGAACAATGCCAGATACGGTCCGAGGAAGTCAAGGAGCTCGAACAAATCTTTCCAGCTGTAGAATGGGACGGTGCGACTTCAATGGATGAAGCCCTTGAGACACGCTTCTGGAGTGGAATCGCTCAATAAGTCGTTCATTGGTATCTTTTATCTTTTACCCTTTGTGTATTCCGGACCCACTAAGTCTAAGTTAGGCGCCAGGCCTGTATTGTACATATGCTTGAATGTGTAGTTATATAAATTCGAGATCGCAGCGAACATGACTTGGTTTGAGCTCGATTTCTGCAGACCCGTGATCATTCACTTTTCAAACCCTCGATACAAAGATAAGCTACATCCACGGTCAGTAGCTTACGGTGTAAACGTAGCCAAGACGACCTGGTCCTCCAAAGCTCTTCCCTGTTCTTCCTCGACCGCAGCTGTCCCATGACAATGTCGGCCTTGGATGTGGATACTTTCTAGGGAGTTGATAGTCAATGGAGTGATGACAGCCTGATCCGTGAGGTTGTTCCCATTCAAACTCGAGTGTTTATCGGGCTAGATAAAGGATTTCGGCGGAAGCTGATGACAGTGTTCCATGCCTCAAGGACGGTGGGGCAACGATCTAACTCTACTTCGAGCACGATACAAAGGAATTTGATGGACCTCGGGCTCTCTGCCCGCAATTGAAAGTCGGAGCTAGCGCAGCACAATGAGCTTTGGTGGAGTGGAATAAAGAAGCTGAACACATACCCAGGAGCTGGCCCAGATCTCCACCGTCTAAACTCACTGTTCGCCCTCGAATGGTACAGCCTGAGTTTCCACCTCCAATGCCATCTCCTCAAAATCCCAATCGAGCTCCCCGACAAGTTGCCTCAGCAGAGCTGTCTGCTCAGGCAAAATGGTATCACAATTCCTCAAGATGAGCTTCTCCACCTTTCGACCGTTTTCCGAACGCGACTCGAGAATCCCTAGGAGTTGGTTTAGGATGGACCCAATTTCGTCGGCGTAATCCTCGAAGCAAATGCTAGCATTCGAGAGTATGAGAGTGCGAATTGAAGGGAAAGCCTGGACGGGGGATCCGCCGAGGCGTGTATCATCGAAAGCAAACCTGGCAGCTCTTTAACATAACTGAAACCATCAAGCGCTAGGGTCTTTATGCTAGTAGACCAAAGCAACGACTCCATGACCTTGGGGAGGATATTGACCACAGGGGGTTGATCCCCATTACTCTCGTCGGCGACTTCTGAACTACCATCGACCCCAGAGTAACCTCGGATGTGAAGACTTTCCAAGGAGTTGGTAGGGAGCAAAGCAATGGCGGCCTGGATTTCATCAACTATCTGTGAATATGACCGGTTCCACTCAAAATCTAGGCGGATTATGGGAAGTGATAGACGGCTGCTAGTAGTAGTGGAAGCAGCTGGGATATCGGTATTCCGTGCATTAACAGTGACGGAACAGGGCCCCGACCCAGTCTCGAAGTCGACTGACATGGATTTGATGGTTCTCGGGCTCTCTACCTGCGACGCGCTGTTCGAAAAGAGGGAAGATAGTTGGGAAAACACGGTGTCGAAAACGCCATCTGATCGAGACTCAGAGTAGCAAGATACCCTGATGACGGTCGCTTCCGGAAATAACAGATGCCCTAGCACAGCCGCACATCCTTCGATATCATCTGTCTCCGCCAATAGTGCCAGCTCTTGAAGGTTGGGTAGCGAAACCGCCGCGGTACCTTCGATAATACGAGGTAAAATCTGGGTCAACTTGAGGACACTGAGCATTGGCATACGCCTAAGTGCATCGAGGAACTGATTCCCGGTTGGTAGATTGCTACAACTGTCGCCACCTAGCTCTAAATGAGTGAGGTTCCGTAAAAGGGGGGAGTCCCAGGAGATATATGTGAAGTAGAGCCGGAGATCTGTGAGTAGAGGTGCTTCTCCTCCGAGGAAACCGCTCTGAAGATCGAGGTTCGCATAATCCCAGATCTCCAATGAGCGAAGTGAGGGTGCAGCACGTTGGAAACCGTGAACAAATGCCCTCATGAGATCGACGCGACACATGTTCACATGTAAGTGACGTACACGATGAACTTGATGTTGTATGTCGTCTAGCACGTCCTGCCAGCGTTCCGCCTGCCCATAGAGGATACGTGGAATTGAAATATCCAGAGCGGCATTTTTGGATCGTTCCAGCATCACCCGGGCGAGATTGATGTTGGAAAAGTCGATGGATGTCCATAGCGAAGCCTGGTTCAAGGCAATTATTCGCCAGGAACGACAAACATGTGTGAAGGCTAGCCACCGTGTCTTGGAGCGTCCGTGCGGAACGCAAAATCTGAAGATGTGGATCATGACATCAACAGGCAGACGAGCCATGGGTATCTTCAAGTTGCGCTGAGCACGTAGTCGTTGAAGCTGGGTTTCGAGTAAGCTGATGTCTCGGTCGATTTCTTTGATTTCCTCTAAGGAAAGTTCAGCCCACAGAACAGTCATTAAGAGCCGAGAAGTGCACCTGTGTTATCCCAAGCTGGATGGATCATCAATGCATCATCGCCAATGCAACCTTTCATTCGGGTTGAAGAGATTGGACTAGAGCAGAAAGTTAGTTTCGTAACTGCGAGGAAGTGCAAAAAAACATCGAGAAAGCATACTTGAATATCAATGATATAAATGGGTTATATCCTTCTGTTGGTAGTCTCAAGAGGTTTGAGGGTTTGTGTTGTCGTGGTTGACAGTGAAAGAGGTATGTGTGGCTGTGCTACAACACGGATTGAAAAGAATATGTAGACTGAAAGCTTCAAGAACCATAGGATACGCAGCTTCCCATTCTCTTCGACTTGAGTCCGCATGCTAATATGTATAGGTATTTGGCATATTTGTGTCATGCGAGTCGTGCAGGAATCATTGTAGAAGCTGACTGAGGATACTTAGACGAAACCGCCAATTGGGTAGCAGATTCATTAGTCTTGTTCAAGTTTCGGTTTTATTTACATGCACAGGATATCTACTCTCTCCAACAGTGTTCCATTCCATCAAGTACGAATATGTGATAACAAACTAGGGCTTTACAATCGTCAATACGGGTAAAGATATAGATAGATTCAATAACATAGTGACAGTTAGTATCAAGAAATTCAATTCACTGCGAGACACTCAGCAGTTAGACAATTCCACAAAGAAGCATCGTACGACGCCAACATAACAACTAAAGCAACCCAGCAGCCCTTAGATCTCTCGTCAAACGCATCTCCTCTAAGTATTCACGTGAGGGAACGACAACTGTATGACCATGCTCATCGACATGTACGGTATGGGTTGGCAGGGGTTGTCGTGTATCAGGGTCGAAGGAGATGCCAAAGACGGTCTCGAGGTTCCGGCGCACTTCCTGCTCTTGCTCGAGTTGCTCACGAGTATAAGGCTGTTCACCGGGGGTACCACCACTGGCGGTGTTAGCAGAAGAGCCTGCGGACTTGCGAATGGAAGATTCCCAGCGCTTGACACGCCAGAAGCCAACGAACGAAGTGAGGAGAAGGAACCACCCTGCAACGGAACATGTTAGTACTCAAGTATATAGTTTACATCACATAACCTTACCGATGGTCATCAACAAGAACGAAAGCCAATCTCTCGCCGGAATCGGCTGCATGAACTCTTGCGTCTCGTAGGTACGCGTCCCATTCCAGGAGAGCGTTACAACGGGTGACTCGCCAGTCAACGTTGTCGTAGGTTCCATGCCGGTCATCTGATCGGGGAATCCACCACTGCCAGTTGCATCCGAATAGTCGCCAGGCTGAGGGCCATACTCTAGGTTCAACGACCTCGAGTAGTATCCATACTGAATGAGTGTAAGCCCGAGGCCAGCCCGAGAACCGTACTTTCCGGCATGGGAGGTGTGTAGAAGGAATGTGAGAAGGAAGCCTATGAACTGGAAGAAAAAGGAGAGTAACATGTTGATAACGAACACCAAGACGGAACCGGAGGGAAGGTCTTCGATGATCATGTCAGAACCTGGATCACCAGCACCACCAGGAGCGACGATGGTGGTTTCAAAGTAGGAAGGCACGGCATCTGCTTGGGCTGATTGATATGACTAAAATGAGAAGTACCGATCAGAAACCAGTCACTGAGATGGATAAAGCGATACACACCGGCGGTGCCTCCTTCTGAACGTCCTCTGGAACCAAATGTACATTTCCGTCTGGCATTTCAATGACCTGAGCTGGCTGAGGTTTGGCCATGACATTTGCAAAAACGCCGTCGTTATCCACACCACCGCCTATCGCCATCCTTCTCCCGGAGCCTTGGTCTTCGGTAGGAATCCTCGCATAGTGAGTGGGAAGGATAGCACCCACTACCTTCCTAAAGAATCCTCTGCGACCACCCTGACTGCTACCCTGCAATTGAGGCCGAACAGGTGATGCCGGCAACAATCCGTTGCTATTGCCATGGTCGTTTGGCAGGGCGAAAGCTGAAGGACCAGGTGGCGAACCAGGAGGAGGATGGTCATAGTCGTAATCCTTCTCGAAGTCGTAAGCTCCTGGAATGGCATTGGCCTGGCCAAGGCTGGATGCTCGGCTGTGAAAAACTGGGGCGGGTGTACCCGACTTGACCTGATTGGGGTTCAAAGGTGTCGACTCGTCCTCTGAGTCTTCACTGCCATTGAAGGCGGCGTTGAGCTCGTCATTGTTCTCGTCGTCACGCTGGAGGGGCGAATAGCCAGCTGGCATGATGGGGGATGTTGGTGGGGAGAAGGAAAGGGGTCGCCTATATTATATTTCTGCCCAGCCTCCCATCAACAACTGATCAGGCGCGACATGATCTCTCCCAGGCCGAATCCAGGGTCTTGTGCCTTCCAATCGCGAGTACTTGAGCAATTAGCTCAGTTCCTTGGTACAGGAAAATTTTCCGATGGAATGATAGAAAATTGAGAAGGACGATGGCGTATGCGGGGGATCCATTATTAGTCACACGTACATAAAATGAAGTGCAGTAGACTATGCAAGACAAGGTACTCCTGTCTAAATTTGATATGTACACATGAGGCCTGGATTTTTTCTTGGTACCAGTGGGTTACTGCTCGAATGCGGGCGGTCTACCTTTTATCCACTGTAGATCTGTTTCCGCTACAGTAACCCCGAAAAACTCCTTTAGAGCGTCCCTTCGATCCAGTTCGTTATTCATTTCACGAACGACGGTTGTACAAGACCCAATGTGTCGCTTGACGACTCTCCCGTCCATGCTGTAACGACCCATATACATCGAGGGCGCGCCAGGATGCTTCCTAGGCGGTGATGAATTAAACTTTGCATCTGACGAAAGCTGCTCCACATCCTTCTCTTCCGAAGGGCTCAGCCAGAAGCATCTGCTTCCAACAACACCATGCCAGAAGATATCATTCCTGCCAGTGTAAACGCCATAGTTGGCAAACTCGTAGTCGGCAGTATGGAATTCGTCCGTGATGAATGAGAACAAGACCCTGGTGTCGGTGTCTTTCCCGCCTGATGATTTGATGTGCTTGACGAGTAATCGCCATTCCGTCTTCGCGGCTGCGTTAGTTGCTAGGGACGACACTAATATTCGAAACGTGGTCAGGGAAGTCAACCCTCGGTAGATATTGGGCAGAAACGCTCACCCAAACTTGACTCTTCTCTGGCGTCCTTGACAAGGCCATGGAACTCGGTAGGCGTCGCTCCCTCGACCCATTCGCCGTCCTCTAATAAGATCGGGCGCGTCATGCAGGAACCACCACTAGATGCATCCAGGAAGTAGGTTGTGTTATCGTTCTCTGATGGTTGGACAAAGATAATCTTGTGTACGAATGCAAGGAATGACGGTGGTGCAGGAAGCGATGGGCCAACATTGATCTTGCCTGTTATGAGGTATGGAATGAGCCATGTATCCGAAATCGTATCGTATTCGGATGCAAACCTGCACCAGTGTATGTTCTGTAACTGATGATCAACGCGCGACGTAGACACGAACTGATGAAGCATACCTGTACCCCAACCCCTTCAACATCTCAGCAAACAACCCGTTGTTTCCGAAGCAGTAGTGTCCTCCTTCAGCGCGCTCGACCATCCTCTCGTACAGGAAAGCAGGCGATATTGGCATTGTGTGATGTTCCGAGCTGGTCGTCAGAATCGACGGGCAAGAAGAGAGAAGAAATGCGGCGCTTAGTCTCCAACAGTAAAATGAGCTTCAAACATTACTCACTAGTGCTGTACACTGTTTTCAAATGCAAAGGTTGTGATATGGCACCGCATAAGCAGCTCCAGATTGTTGAGATTCGCATCGAAGTCTTCAGGCCTCAATGGGGGGTTTGGGTACTGGATACGCTCCAGATATCTAGACACCTACAGATAGTCCAGTCAGCTCAATATTGTATCCCGTCATGAAGCCTCTACCTGCTCGGGTGAATAAACGGATGGAACACGTTTGATATAGGCACCATGTGGTAGCTTGCCCTTCGATTCTGACATGGCGGTATCCAAGAAGAGTAAGGCCTGAGTGTTGAGCACTGAGCTGACTTTCCGAGGGAGTGATTGAGATACATGTGCATGGCAAACGACAGGTTATATGTATGGCTCAGGAGAACGCGGAACCGGTCTTGATTCCGTACACGTGACTGGTTTCTCGCGATTTCCGCACTTCCGTACCATTGACTCAGCAACGTTCAAACACTTTGCTCACTGTCTCTCAGCCTCCTCCTTTGTCAGTAGAGTGTCTAGTGCCTGAGAGTTACGACCCGGCTTACTATTGTGACAGTCTGGCGCCAATGGATTTGTCCGGTCATCCGTCGATTCACAACTAGTCAAAGGACAGTACTATTCATTAAACAATCGCAATCAGGTTGATGGACGCCTTGTATGGCCATAACGAAATCACGAATGACAAAAGATTCAAACAGAAGCTCAACCGTCGAGACATCGGTGTCCGAGTCTCTGACGGGGAAGGATTCGGTAAACTTCAGAGTGTCCAGACCCGAGACAAAGCGCGTCAAGACACATTGCAAGCAGAGGGAGAAGAACTTGAGCGTCAAAAACGTTAAGAAAAGAAGTCCACGAACCAACTACCCAGAAAAACCAGAACGTCTTCAATACCAAGCATTATCCACATCCACAGGATCTGGAGCGTCCTTTAGCTCCCCAACAACTTCGTTCAACAGGCGGACTTCATCCGCATCAAGTTGACGGTACCCCCTGGCTGCCAGCACTTCCAATCTCTTCCCTTTCAACTGAAGCCGGTGCCGCAACATATGCAGCAATTCAGTCATATCCGTTGACTCGAAACGACTCCAGCAGCCAGCAGTGCCACTCAGCAATACGAGGCTCCGCAACGCAGGGAACGCGAGTGTAGGAGGTGAAGTAGATACATCCACATAGTCCAACACTTGGAAAACGCATGACAGTCGGTAGACGAGGTCATTCCCTGCCACCACAATTGTTTCGAGATTCGGTGATATGAATGGCAGGTCTCCGAGACATCGAACGAGGATATGTGTATCATCTTCTTCCCTATCGAGTCCGGAACATTGCATGTGTAGTGTTTCGACAGATCCCATCGGTAGCGAGCCGAATATGTGCTCAAGATCTTCTTCTACATCGGAAAGAGCCTGATGGTCCCATCTGAGCATCAAACGAATGCATGGGGGCAATTCCTCCATGTACATAGAATGCTCCTGCAAGTCGACGGGTATCGCCCTGTTCCAAGCATCGATAACAACCCTTGCAGTCCTATAATCGTCCTCGAGGTCGATGCACATAGTCTTCGTGCCTCTGAGATCCTCTCCCCGAGTATCTGCCAATGAAGGTTTCGCTAAGAAGATTCGGGGAAAGTGTGAAATCAATGATTCAAAGGAGGAGGTATCCTCTACTTCGACATCACATTCCAAGCTGAAAGTAGTGGTCTCTGGGAATACGAGGTTACTGAGCAACCCATCGCATCCACTGAGATCCCCAGCTAAGCTCAATGTGTGAAGCTTGGAAAGTTGGATGTCCTCGCTGCGCGGAATGTGTTTCGGAAGCATGCGGACCAGACAAAGCGTCTCAAGTAGTGGCATGGCACGAAGTACGTCTAGTAGCTGTTCTGGTGTAGGGATATTGATATGACCAGGACCATGCAGTTCAAAATGAATGAGATTTGCTAGAAGCGGAGAAGACCATGACAGAAAGCATGATCCAAGTTGGAGATGGGTAAGAAGAGGGGCTTCACCACCGAGGAGGTTGGCAGGGAGAGTGAAGTCGTTACCGGTGATATGTAACAAACGTAAAAGCGGTGCTGGTTGGGATAGCTGGGAAAGGAAATAGATATTCGGTTTGTTGTCTTCTCGTGCACCAGCGGCGAGATAAAGTCGCAGGTGCCTAATACGATGAAGCTGACGCTGTACTTCCCCGAGCAGATGTCTTTCATTGGGTCTTGTACTGTGGAATAACCAAGAAATCTCGACATCTAAAACGGAGGACTTGGAACGTTCGAACATTGCTTTTGCTAGATTGTGATAGTTCAACCTAATACATGTCCACAAACTGCCGTCGTTCAATGCAATCGAACGCCAGGCCCGGCAGACGTGGGTGAAAGACAACCACTGCAGCTTCTTATGTTCAGAGTGTTGTGAGGGTACGCAATAGCCAAAAATCTGTGCTATAATCTCGAGAGGTAGTCGGAATATCGGAGGGTTCGTTTTGCGCTTGAGTGAACCGGTCTGCGCAGATTCTTCGTCGTTCTTTGGTAAAGAAACTACTGTCTGTTCAGTTTCCAGTGAGCAGAATGGTATCGCGCCACGCACCGTCATCCCGAATCTCTTCTGTCTCCATATATAATACGTGAAATGTTGCCGGACAGAGGCAATTGGGAAGCTCGATGAAAATCTGGCTCTGCAAAGAATCTGAAAATACAAAGGCGTCAGATATTTCCGTACGATAGGGAGAGAAGATGAATATACCGACACGGGCAGACTGGTCTGAGAAATGACTCGTGTTGTCGTCGTGGTCGTGGTAAGAGTTAGCGCGTTAGCGTCGTATGTAATTGAGCGTCATACATATGCAATTACATATCATCAGTTTACATGCCTTGGTTAGCTTATCATTGAAATCGAGCGCTCAGGTAACACTGAACAGTACACGACCTGATGATTATAGGGTCCCTCTACGGTAATCTGTGTCTACTGTAGTACATTGTTCAATCAATCCACCTGAACTCTTCAACTGGTAACGCCTCAAACCATGCGACTTCCTCCGATGTAAGATATTTGCAACTCTTCGCCACTAAAGCTTTCACCGCTTGCCCCCTTTGAGAGCGGAACGCGAGTGTTTCTAGCAGCAGGCCCCCAAAGCTCGACCGTCCAGGGGGGTAGCCTGGGCTGCCCTGCCAGAACATGACATCGCGAAACAGTAACGCCAGGGAGTGGAGAGCTGGAAAGGCCAATACTGGGGGTGAAACAGTAGTGTCCATGGTACGAAGCAGGTTGAAAACTTGCGTAAATTGGTCAGAGAAACCACCCCTATCGAGTATGAGGGTTTTCACGCTACTGGAGTTTAAGGCCAAGCGCCGAAAACATCGGAGTACGGAGTTTGAGTTGTGTTCGTCGACAACGTTGGGGCCCCTGATGTGAAGAGTTTCGACTGACTGCATGGGTAGCTCGCTAAAGATATAGTCCCGATCCTCCGCTACGTTAGGTAGATCCTGATGTCGATCCCAGACGAACGAAATGTGAATGCATGGAGAGGGAAGGCGGCGTTCGACTTCATCTGAAGGTTCATATGAATTGAAAGCGTCGATAGGAATGACATCGTTGTTCCAGGCATCCAGAGTCACCTGAGGAACATCGTCCTGCTCTTCGAGGTCTATGAAGAGCGTCTTCATGATTCTTGCCTGGTCACATGGATCTTGAAATTCTGTCGAGAATGACTGATTCGCCAAAAAGAGCCGAGGAAAATGGGATACTATAAACGATTTGAATGACACGTTATCCTCTATCTCGACGGAACAATCAACGCTCAAAGCAGTCGTTTCTGGGAACGAAAGGTTATCGAGCAGACCACTGCATTTGGCTGCATCTCCTGAAATCCTTAACTTGCGCAGCTTGTGAAAGTGGACGTCCTCAACACGGTCAATGCGGTTCGGGAAGATGTGAGCGAGCCTCAGAGACTCCAGGTGCGGCGAGGCACGAAGCACATCGAGAAGCTGCTTGGCCGCTGGAATGTTGGTTTTCCCGTCACCGCAGAGCTCCAGGATAGTGAGGTTGAAAAAGAGTGGGGATTTCCAAGACAGATAAGTGCCCTCGAGTCGGAGATGGGTGAGAAGAGGTGCAGTATGCGCGAGAAAGTCTTCAGGGAGAATTAGGTTGTGACCAATGACTTCGAGCGAGCGGAGACATGGAGCTGGTTGCAATAGTTGCTTGAGGAAACCAAGCCCCATCTCAACGACTCCGATATTAAGCTGCAGGTTTCGGATCCGGAAGAGCTGGCTTTGAAGTTTTCCCAACAATCGTTTCGTTTTCGACCCACGCTCGTAGAGACAGGGTGCTCTAATGTCCAGCGCAGCGGCTTTGGAGCGTTCTATCATCAATTCCGAAAGGGCGACGCGCCTCAGATCGATGCAGGTCCACAGCAAACCATGATCCAATGCAATCAAACGCCAGACACGGCAGACGTGACTGAAAGACAGCCAGCTAGTTCCTGCTTCTTCGGAGCCATGAGAAGGAACACAATAGCCAAAAACATTGACCATGACGTCTGGGGGTAGTCGAAATACCGCAGTATCGGGGTTGTTTTGAAGATTGGGAGAAAGGGCTTTCTCGTCAGCCATTTCTTTGGCTGTCGCTGAGCAATGAGCCTCGAGTCTCTATGATATCAAAATACGCACCAGCACCCAATCCCACTGTATCCATAGCTAATGTCCTCCTCTTCTACGCTCTTGATGTCAAAGTGTTACCAGCAGAGCGCTATTGTTTCACACTGAACGCTGGAGCCACGGTCTAGAAAGATATCAAATGTTTACGTATGAAAGGCGAGATAAGTAGATGCACGAACGAAGACAAAAGGACCTGAAAAAACGGGAAGACAAGGAATAATTTGGGCCGTGGTCGCGGTAAGAGTCTGAGATGGATGATGACGCAACGCGAGCGCCCAGTCCCGTTCCTTGTTTTCACTTATTGCATTCTCGATAGTACAGGTAGATGATCTACAGCGGTACGTAGTCTACATTAATCAGCCATAGAGGCCTTTTCTTCTCATATTGAACGATACACGATCAACGAATATTCCGAAGTTCACCAACCAATTCGTTCAACAATGCAGCATCCTCTTGTCCAAGAGAATTGTATCCCCTAGCCATCAAGACTTCCACCTTTTGCCCGTTCTGAGAGCGAAACTTCAGCATTTCCAAGAGCAGATCCAGGAATGTCGACTGCCCGTCAGAGTAAGCGGGGTGGCTCCAGCAACTGGCATCAAGACACAACAACGCGAGAGTGTGCAATGCTGGGAAGGCCAATATCGGAGGAGACCCGGAAGTATCGATGCTGCTGAGCAATGCAAACACCTGGGTAAATTGGTCGGAAAAGCCCCCGCCGTGAACCACGATGGTCTTCGTGCCAGTTGAGTTGAATGGCAAGGATGCTAGACATCGCACCAGGAAGTCTGGACTACCATTGACGTTGGCATCCCCTGTAATGTGAAGCATTTGAACGTGGCCCATGTGCAAAGAGCTGAAGATCCACTCCATGTCCAACTCGATGTCTGGAAAAGGCTGTTGTGGACTCCATTCGAAAGACAGATGGATAGACGGTGCAACCATTGGAATACGGCCTGAATACGTAAACCTGCGATGGGACTCCAATGCGTCGACAGGAATCAGGTCGATATTCCAAGCCTTCAGAGACACAAGCGTACTGTCCTTGAGGTCGATGAGAAGTGTTTTCATGATTCTGGGCCGTTCTGCCTGAGGATCAATCTCTGTCGACGAGTGATTGGCCAGAAAGATCCGGGGGAAGTGAGAGATGAAAGATAGGAAGGGGTCGACATCTTCTGGCTCTATATCGCAGCGAATGTCCAGAACAGTCGTCTCTGGGAACGAGATGTTGTTGAGTAATCCTTCGCATCCGCCAATGTTTCCCGCAATGGTAAGTTCACGCAGCACGGAAAATCGAACCTCTTCTGTGCGCTCAATGAAGTTCGGGAGTATGTACGCGAGCCTCAAAAACTCCAGTCGCGTTAGGACACGTAGCACCTGCAGGAGCTGCCTGGCCGTCGGTATGTTTGTAACCCCATCACCACTGAGGTCTAGAGCCGTAAGTCTGGTAAGGAGTGGAGAGTTCCATGGGAGGTATGTGTGTCGGAGTCGTAGACTGGTGAGAAGAGGGGCATTGCGAGCGAGGAAGTCGTCGGGGAGAAGTAGGACGTTAGTGACATTGCCAACAACTTCTAGCGAATGGAGAGATGGAGCTGGCTGAACCAGCGCATGAAAAAATTCTGTGTTGTTGTTGTAAGCGAAGAGCTGTAGATGTTGAATGCGGAAGAGTTGGTGTCGGAGTTTCTCCAGCAAACGCTTGGTGTCCAGTCTATCGGGATTCCATGTCCAGGGCATTCGAACGTCCAAAGGAGCCGCCTTAGAACGTTCTAGCATAGTTTCGGCCAGGTGATGGTTATTCACATGGATATACGTCCACAGTTTGCCGTCGTTCAGTGCAATTGAACGCCAGAGACGGCAGACGTGGCTGAAAGCCAACCACCCAACGCTCGTAGCTTTGGGATCGGAGTGGCGAAAGGGGATGCAATGACCAAAAATGTCTGCCATAATGTGTACGGGGAGGCGAGAGATTGGAAGGTCCAGGTTGTGCTGAAAGTTGGTATGGGTCTTTTGTTTGCATTCTTTTTCATTTTTATGTGGGACAGCTATCTCTTTTTCGAGGTTTAGCTTCAATAGTGTGGAAAAGAATCGCAGTACACACCAGCATCGGAATCTTCTAGTAGACCCATCCTCGAAAAAAAGGTGTCGCAGCGTCCAGACCGTTCACCAGGACTATCGAACAGGGGTTCTGGAGGTAGATTGTAAGCTCTTTGACTTTCAAAGGGTAAGAGCAATGGACGAGGAACGAACCGGTAGCGCGGCCTTCAAGAAAATGGTGGTCTCTGGTATAGTCGCGTTTAAAGCTCGTGACCAAGTTGCGTTAGAACTCTCACAACGCAGACCTTTCAAACCGACACAGCAAGAACGATCTACAATACACGACAACAGCCAACCCCAATTTGAAGATTACACTTTAAAAATTACACCTTTGCCTAACAATCGAGTCAATTTCAGTCCCGTTACAGTCTAATATGGTGCCCAACAATCTTTTCAACGCCCACTCTCCATAAGATCGGTGATTTCAGGGAACTCTGTCAATTCCCCGACTACTTCTCTCAACACCCCAACTTCCTCCGCTCGAAGAAGCCAAAAGCATCTAGCCATTAGGACTTCAATCCTTTTCCCACTCCCGAAACGATGGGCCAACATCTCCAGAAGTACTGCCATATCTGTTGGACCACCATGGGGAGCCAACCTCCAGAAATCGGCAGGGCTACTCGTTAACACAAGAGTATGCAACACCGGGAAGGCTAGCCCTGCTGGCGAAACTGAAGGATCGATACGGCGCAGCATGTCGCAAATCTCTGACAGTTCGTCATGTAAGGCGTCACCGGAGACGACAATGGTCTTTACGCCAGTCGAGTTGAATGGTAAGGTTCCGAGGTGTCGAACGAGGAAAGCTCCTATACCTTCTTCGTCAAGATCGTAATCGCGAATTCCTCGAAGGTGTAGTGTTTCAACAGAATGCATGGGCAGCGAACTGAAGATAGTCTCCAGATCTTCCTCCACATCCGCGAGAGCTTGCTCTGGATCCCACTGTAGCGTCATATGGATGGATGGAGCGGGTAGTTTGACGAAGTCGGGGCCATATTCGAACGCGTAGAGGGGTAGCGTATCCTCATTCCAAGCGCTGAAAGTAAGGCAAGGTGTGTCATCCGAGGATAGGAGGTGAATGAGAAGGGTCTTAACGGTTCGAGGCTTCTCTGTCCGTCCATGTGTTCCTATAGATGATGAATGGGCCCGAAATATTCGAGGGAAGTGGGAGAGAAAGGAGTAGAAGGGGTCGATATCGTTTTGTTCGATGGCGCAAGAGAGGTTCAAGACAGTCGTTTCCGGAAATACGATGTTATTGAGCACTCCTTCGCATCCACCGATGTTGCCTGAAAGGCGAAGCTCGCGTAGTCTGGGAAGTACGATTTCTGCGAGACGGTCCATACCGTCAGGGAAGACATAACTGAGAGCAAGCACTTCGAGCTTCGGCATGGCACGAAGTACACGCAAAAGCTGCTCCGCCGTCGGTATGTTTGTTTGCCCGTCGCCTAACAGGTCAAGATGAGTCAGGTTCGATAGAAGCGCCGAGTTCCATGGCAAGTAGGTATATTTTAGATGGAGGTGTCTGAGGAGAGGTGCGTTGTGAGCAATGAAGTTGTGGGGGAGATCTAGCATGGGACTGCTATGGATCTCTATGGAACGGAGCAACGGAGCCGACTGCGTGAGTTGTTGCACGAAATCAACAAGTGGTTCCATCCGGGTGGAGACGTATAGTCGCAAGGACAGGTGTCCAAGACGGAAGAGCTGCCGTTGTAAGCTCTCCATCGGACACTGCCATGCATCTCTTGTCATGGGAAAGTACCATGGCGTGTGGAGGCTCAGAATTGCAGTCTTGGAGCGTTCCACCATGGTTTCCGCGAGTTTGGGATGTCTGAGTTCGATATACGTCCAGAGAGGAGCATACTCGAGGGCAATAATACGCCAACGACGACAGACATGAGTGATATACAACCACTTCAAGCCACCATATGCAGAATCGGGAGATGGAACACAGTAGCTGAAAATTTGCGCCATGAGTTCGGGAGGAAGGCGGAATACTGGGATGTCCATATTATGTTGAGTGAGTTCACGCGCATCGTCGTTGCGCATCATGCGTTCGTCGAGAGCTATGTCCACAGTTAACAGAGTGCTATAGAGCCAGTATGTAACACGCACTTTCATCCAGTTTTTCGGTGCTCATGAAGCTCAGTCAGGATTTCCTGGAATTTTCCTATAAGATAACTAACTTGTGTTAGCCCAGAATGAACAGGAAAGCAGCGGAAATTACCTCGAGGATTCAGGGCAAACTCGGAAGGTTGTTCAAGTTGAAAAGTTTGGAAAATTTTTATTCGCGCTTGTGGGAACGGATCTAGGTCCGAGGAGTTTCCGAGGCATATTGGCCGGCATTTCGGAAAGCGACTTGAAGTTGCATGAACGGGAGAAAGAAAGGACTAGTATTTTAGATGAGTTAAATCGACGTGAAGTTAGCTAGTTTTTCAGTAGTCAACCTATGCTACCCTGCTGCGATCGACCCGACTCGGAGGAGGCTCGTCACACTCAGGAAGACCTCTCAGCTCCCCGATCACCCCTTTCAACAAATGGTCGAGATGCGTACCAACAACTTCACAGTCTCTGGCCATCAGGACTTCTATCCTCTTGCCATGTTGAAGACGATGCGTTAACATGTCTAACATTTGGTTCATTTCAACCGAAGGTTCATGAGTGAATGGGTGAATCCAACGTAGAGCAGAGCCGCTCAATATGACCAAGGTGTCCAACGCAGGAAAGGACGTTCCGGGTGAAACCGAGCTGTGCACTTGGCTTAGCATGGTAAGAACCTGTATCAATCGAGCGCAAAGTGAAAACCCGACAATGACAAGGGTCTGCACACTATTCGAGTTGAATGGCAAAGCTCCAAGGTATCGAGTAAGTGCGTGAGAATCATTTGTGTCATTATCACTGGATTCTTTGATGTGGAGAGTTTGTACGGAACCTGCAGGCAGCGAAGTGAAGATAGACTCTATGTCCTCTTCTACGTCCGGCTGAGCCTGATCTCTGTCCCAATGAAATGTCAGGCTGATGAGCGGAACGGGCAGCGTGGCATTAAAGTCGAAAGGTTCGAAGGCATCGATGGGAATCACGTCCTCGTTCCATGCTTTGAGAGTAAGATATAGAGTACCGTTATGATCTTCGCGGAGGTCGATGAGAAGAGTCTTCGCGATCCGTCGTCTCTCGACCTGAGCGTTTACGTTCTTTGTTGAAGAATCTTCCAGAAAGATTCGAGGGAAGTGTAAGATAAAGGAATAGAAGGGATCGACGTCTTCTATTTCGAGCCAACAATCGAGGTCCACAACAGTGTTCTCTGGAAACGAGATGTTACTGAGTAGCCCTTCGCATCCACCCACATTGCCTACAATGCTCAGCTTGCGCAATCTGGGGATCGGGATCATTGTCCCAGTGTGTTCGAAATCGTTGGGGAAGATATATGCAAAATCCAGCTCTTCGAGGAGCGGCATAGAGCGAAGCGCGTCCAACAGCTGCCTGGACGTTGGTGTATTGGTAGTAGCCTCATCGCCCCACAGCGTTATCTGGGTAAGATTTGCGAGTAGTGGGGATGTCCATGGTAGATAAGCCGAATCAAGACGAAGGCGGGTGAGAAGAGGAGCATCGCCAGCAAAGAGCTCGACTGGAAGGTCGAGGGGATGATCGCTGGTAATTTCCAGGGAACGAAGAGACGGAGCTGGAACAGTGAGTTTTCGGATCAACTCTTCGCAAGGTACTAAGCCTCTGAATGCATGAAGTTGCAAATCTCTGATCCGAGAGAGTTGCTGCTGTAGCTTCTCGAAAGGACCATCCCAACGAGAGGTCGTAGAATTAGAAACCCATGTAGAGAATACACTCAAAGGGAATGCCTTTAAACGCTCTAGCATTGTGTCTACGAGCTCTGGATTCCTCAACATGATACACGTCCATAGCACAGTGTGCTCCAGCGCGATATAACGCCAGCGGCGACAGACCTGGGTGATCGATAGCCACTTCAGCCCATGCATGAACGAACTGGGGGACTTTGAAGGCACGCAATAGGTGAATATGTGTGCTATAATCTCTGCAGGTAGCCACGAAATTGGAGTATCCTGACTGCGTTTGAAGTCATGGGTATGATCATACCGAGACAATTCTATTTCAAAAATGTCTTCGAATGTGAGCCATTATTCCATGAATTGACTACTGCGACGCGCACCGTTGTCTTCCGGATCTTCAGCACTGGCCATGACTTTGAAGAAAGGAGTTGAAAGAAACCCAAGCCAAAGTTGCTTATGTTAAACTGTAAAGGAGTCTCCGTGAGGCCAGCTAGTGAGAGCGTCAAAGCCCAACCTTACCTAGAGAGGCTGGATGAAAGATATCGAATGTGAAGGAGAGAGATCAGAGACAAAGACCAGCAAAAGACCAGACACGCGAGTAAGGAGCTCTCAAAACGTGATCGTGGGAAAGTAAGCGGCGGTCAAGCAGTCGAGGAATCCATCGACACCACTCGCACTACGCATGACGCGACCCCGACCTCCTCTCCGTACGCGTCCAGTACGTCCAGAATTGCTGGAACTCTTGAGCATATCTCGTTCTCCTCTGACACCGGTCCGGATGGCTTAGCCACAAATCATGGCTTCGGAATACAAGAGTCTTTGCCACCTCATCATTGAGCTTGAAAGGAAGGAAGGACATCTATCGGAATAGAACGATGGGATTATTCTCTGGAACAGCGGGTGCGTTAAGTCTATCTATACAGACAATAAATGTTGAAATCGAAAGATGCCCGGGTTCTAGCGTTCGTTATTATACAGCAACCATAACTGGCCAGCGTTCACCCCGTATCTTTGGTCAGCCAAGACTTCATATCTATCTACGACGAGAGACGTAAAATGAAAACTACCGCTGCCGTATTCAACATAAACACATCAAAGGTACACTTCTCCCATCCAATCAACGAACCATTTCGAAACTGACATCTTCCGTCAGACATACTACATCTATTCCTGTTATCGCGCGACTCTTACGTGTCGGCAACACACGCAGGCAACAATCGGCCGACTAAACTCATCCCGACACGTTCGCCATTCAAGTAACACTGAGATAAGACTTGCCTGCCTACGCCGCCAACACCTTCGAGCTCCAGCTTCGAACAATGGGATACACTTTCCTCGGTGATAGGTGTCGGTGTCTATCTAATGGGTGAGAGAATAATGCGCTATCTTGAAGAGATGCACAATCATGCCGAAAACGAGTATCGTAAGTGACTTTCGTCAAAATCTTATGGGTCCATGTTCATTTATTCCCAAGGTGTCTCGGTACCGAATGTCAGGGTTTTGAAGAGATAAGATGAACGCCGTCGAGTGTTACGGAGATGGTTCGGATACTGGTATTCAAGGTCGAGAACCATCCGCCAGCGGACATGTTAATTCTAGACCTCATCGCAATGAAACCACGATCCTTTGCCAACTTCCATGCGTCCGAGATAAAAACGGCCACCAAGCACTCAAATTTAAGAACATGGAGACCAAGAAGATCTTCCTTCGCTCCGTAGCGCCGGTACCTGCCTCATTGTGATCCCTTCCCGCCTCTAGACCGAATATAAACGCTCCCGCTGTACAGAAAATCCAGCCATTGTACCAAATCCGGTAATCGATGGTGGCGGTCCATTCCCATCACACAGCCGACTGTCGTGTTAAATTTTGACACCCACACCAGCTACTTGGTGCTAATCCTCGCGAGTAATTAATCCATTGTTCGACGGTTTGGTTTTGGATTGTGATTCCCTGGTCAATATTGGGAACGTTGATCGTTCCCATTCTGCAAACCAGCAGGAGACAACGATTCACTGCTGAATTTTACCGATTGCGATGCCTAGGCAGTCTGATTGTCGAGACTCGAGTCCAGCGGACATGCGTGGATCCCACTATGGCCCTTCATTGAATCATTCGCACGAACATCCTTTTGACTGTTCCATTCCAATGCCATGTTACGGGTAGTCATAGCCATCCATATCATTTCGTTGATTCGCCTGTTTCTGATCAACGTGTATGTAGGGACTCCCGACACCTGCTTTTCTACCCTTGATTCTCGTTATTATGTACATACGCCAATACATATGTGCAGGTCGCGCCACCGGTACCACGAAGGGGACGAGTCTCTTTTTGTTCGCCAATCTTCCTCAAGCTTTGATGACTACGACATAGGTTAACTCGGCGACGATATTATTAACGGTACTCTGGTGGCTCAAGGATCGAGCGCTACATTGTCAAACGAAGAACAAGTACATAGATAAGCCACCTATGTGCTATCCTCGAACCCAAAACCTCAGGAGTCAGCAAGCCTCGTCCTCGCCAATATTCTTAGCACGTCTTGGAACCTCCTCATTCGCCACCCTCGAAAATTTTAGAGTTGTCGCTAATCAAACGTTCCTGGACTTTTGCATATGCTCCCAATCCCATTTGAAATAACATACCGTACATGTAGAATGCCGGGGACACAAATACCGAGACGATGAACACCAAGCCCGGAATCGCCGCGGGCTGGTGTTCGTGAAAAAAAGTGGAGAGTACGTGAACGTTGAGCCATACGCGGATAACGCATGCGCAGAGCTGGGGTCGACCTGGGACGACTTGAAAAAAGTGGGGAGGAGTGGGGACAGCTGTGGGAGGTAGTGGGGAAACCTTTAGGCGCAACGATGGCTCGTGGGACAGTCGGACGTGGGCGAGCTTTTTTGGACGATGAGTGTTGGTGATTAGCTGAGAGACCATGCCAATCATTATCCCAGTCTTCTAGGCTACGCCGCTAACCACCGCCGATCAGCGTCTACCCGAGAGAATCATAATATGGCCAGCACATACCAGCTTTGTGCACTTCCATAACATTGTTCGACATAAACATATGCCTCTGTCGTAGTACTTTCAACATATCCATATCGATGAATGTTCAGAGTTCCTGATCGCCTTCCAGACTTCAGAACCATGGCTTGTAGTAACGACATCCACATCGATACACCAATTGGCTAGCATACCGTTATGGGCGTTCTCCGACGGTACGAGATATGAGAAGACCATTGTCACTGGTAGACGGCCCGGAGGAAAACTGCAAGGAAATATCAATATCACCACCAACACCAGCGCCAGCGCGATAGCCAATAACCACGCACCGACCGACATTGCGGAGATCGCGCAATATGCGATAGTGAACACCTAAGACTTAATCTCCGCTCAATTTCGGGCCTTGGTTCCCGCTCCCTTTTCATCGGAGGTCCTGGAGGCGACGGTGACTCAGCCTATGTGCATCAGTCCGAACACCCTGGCACTGAAAAACGTTGAAGCGAGAGACCTGGTTGAGTCGGGCCTGAAGTAATACTAATAGAAGACGTCGGTATCACCCAATGTACGACATAAGGAACTACGTACCGACTTCCGTTTAGCCAGCTCAGCCTTCCATTCGATGCAGAGCTGAAGAACGTCCGCTAGGTCCGCAATGACGCGTTTGTTCGAGAAAATGCGAAGGTGTATTATAATATCTGATGTGTGTCTTCTGGAGAGAATGTTCAGAAAATCTTCCAAAGGTGGTACGACCTTGAAACACACCTGACTTAGTTCACCCCTAGTAGTACTACCCCGACCTTTAACCAGTGACGGTCCTGCATGAGTGGTACTGAACCATGAAAGAATGCAGACCTCCCCAAGAATCTTAACCGTTTCAGCGGTTCTATATGTGACAAACTTAAAGGTTTTGCGATAGTATGAGGCTCCAAGGTTCTTGAAGGTTTCGCAAGGTGTTCCGAGTTCTTCTGACTTCTTCCAGACGAGGCCAAGAGGAGGTACCACTGTAGGACGCGTATTTTCTCTCTTCCTGGTGTTCTGAGACGTAGTCCCCCTGAAAATTCAATAACATGAGGAATCAGGATACCGTTTCGAATCTCGCTCGCAAAGTCAACGCACCCAACGTGAAGGCCTCATCTCCTCTTTCTCTCCATTATCCACCATCTATGGTGTACCCAATACTAATCGATTCTCCAACCCAAATTGCATGCCTTAAACGCGTTTCAAGGCCGACTAGGACTCCGCAAGCTTCAACTTCTCGACAAAATGGTCCTGCGTCCGCATCGTCAAAAGATACGCTGCATTCAAAAAGGAACACGTACAGGGCCGTAAACTCAATCCCCTATTCCCTATCCCCTATTCCCACTTGAGAGCTTGAGCCTCGCATCGCATTCAGTTGTAGTGAATTGAGAAGAAAAAAACCCAAGACGATCGTCGCCTCTCCGAGTCCCCATCAAAAAAGTCTTTTCATTTCCCCACACCACCTGACCCCAGACTATCAACTTTTTTACATACCTTTCAACGTACAAGTTCCGTCCGACCGCTAAACCGTACCGTTAAATGAAAAGTAAAAAACACGTATTTTTTTTCTCTTCTCTTCTTTCTCCTTTTCCCTCTTCCTTCTACTTTTCCTCTTTCCTGGTACTACTACTCAACGGCGAACGAAGACGGCTCGGAGGACTGTGTATGTATATCCAACTAACTAGGCACTATCGGACAGACAACACGAAAGCTCGAACAAAAATCGAAAAATCACTGTATATTCAACCCTACGAACTAGTGACTAGTAACACAAAAAATCGGCTACATACGAGATATCAGATACGTGAGTGTAAGTAAAAAACGACGATGCATGTAGAAGGTGAGGTACAACGGATCCAAAAACAAATTGGCAAATGGAAAGTCCAAAGCAGTTGTGGTGGTGGTACTGGTACATTTTGAAATCAAGTGAGTGAGTAACGATAAATGAAAATCAAGTAATCGAAAGACATTTTTAACGTCCAGGACATAAATAGCTCGAGCGCCAAAGCCCAGAACCCAGGAAGCGTGTATGTGGGCCATCGGCGGCGACTTTTAAAACAAAACCTTCGTGCGGGGGTCGTCACTCGTCACGTTAATCTTTTTGAAATGAAGGAACTATAGGTCGATCTACAACCAACCAAACACGAGTAGTCAGCAACACGTTCGAAGACAGGAGGAAGAGGCGTGTGGCGCAGCCCAGTCGATGGTAGGTATATAAACCCACACCAACTAAGGAGACGCGACCACACCAAAGTGCTATCACCAACTCACCTAAACCGAAAACAAACCATCAACGCCACATTCATCCTCTCAACACACTACTCGGCACCTCACAGATAAGAACACCAAGCTATCTCCCAACCTCAACACTAACCCCCGCCCCAGCACCTGCACCTGAGCCACCAAAACACCACTGCTTCACAAACGCCTTGTACAAACTATCATCTGTCCCCGCTCTCGGCGAGAACGGTAACACACTAGGAGACATCAACACAGGTGAAGACGACGCCGTCGACGTTATTGAGGACGTCACCGAAGACGAGAAGGATGGCGGTGAAGGTACGGGTGAATCAGAGTTGGAGTTGGCCAAGGGTGAAAGCTTTGGCGTGCGCTCCGTCTCGGTCTCTACTTCTGTTTCGGTGATGTCTGCCTCGGCGTCCTCGGAGTCGTCTTCAGGAGACCACTGAGACTGTGTACTCGGTACGTCCTTGACAGGTTCAACCTGCAGCGTTGTGTGGAGGAACCCGCCATCATAGGCATTGTACACCCCCAAATCCCCATCAGTGAGGCCATTAAACGCCCCAGGATGATACCCGTACTCCAGTTCCTTAACGTTCAAACGCGGCATATAAGTCGTTGTTGAGAACGAGCTTGCTGTTCGATATCATCAATACCAATACCTGACACAAAGAGGAGAAGAAGAAAGGGAACTTACACATCAACGAATCTAAACTCTCCGAACTCCCACTCGTACTACTCGCGTTACTCCCATCCTTCTCCAACCCCGGCACAGGAACAGGGACAGGGAAGAACTCCTTCCTATCCTCGGCCTTGGGAGTAGGCGACGCTTTGGGTGAAGGCACGACGACGACTGACGCTGAGCCGCCTGCTTTCACCTGTTTCTCGGTGGAGTTGTTGGTGGAGGTGGAAGAGGCAGAGGAATTCGACCCCCAAGGCCAATACAACCCAATCCCCATCCCGGAGAACGACGGCTTATTTTCACGCTTCATCACAAGAGGCTCGGGCTCAGGCGCAGGCTCGTCGGTCTTAGGCTCGGGCTTCTCCTTCTCCTCTACCTTCTTCTCTACCACCTCAGTAGACGGCGCAGAGGTAGATGAAGGAGTAGAAGGCGAGGTAAGGGAAGACAACGACCCAGACCGACTCCTAACAGCCGCAGGCGAGCCAGGCGCAACGTAGTTCTTTAAACTGAATTTACTCAGTCGTGCGCTAGTGGCTGCTGTTAACGCTGCTGTAGTCTGCTCTCGCGACGTTGGAGACGTAGGCGGTGAATGCGTGGGTGCTGGTTAAAGCGTTAGCATTAAGAAAGTGGAAGAGAAGGAAAGGCTTACCTGTAGCGGTGGCGGTAGCAAACGTCGTCTTGGGCGGAGGCGGTGACGGTGCTGTTGTCGTCACATTGGGTACAACGACTGGAGCTACAACAGGTTTATGATCAGCCACTGCCGGGGTCAAGGTAAGAAAAAGACAACTAACCAGCAGGCGCACTCAAACTCCTTCCTTCCTTCCTCTCCCTATCTTTCACCTCAACCACCTTCTCGGCCACCTCCTGCTTCTTCTCCTCCTTCTTCTCCTTGGCAACAACGACCTTCTTCCAACAAACCCTAAAGTTCCTTCCACCGTTGTTATCCCACCACTCTCCTTTCCCTGGAACAACATACCGTCCGACAGCCCACATCGTTCTCTCCTCAAGTCTCGCAAAGTCCGCGAGGTTGATAGAGAACGAGAAACGATCCCAATTGATCATCTCCGTCTTCCCTCGACTGTTTAACGCTGACTCGGAGAACGATCGACCATGCGCTCCAAGACCCGGCGCTGACGACGAAGAGGCAGACGCAGAGGCAATGATATCACCCAACGTCCGCCCAGGCAACGCAGTCAACGAAGGCAACGTCAACGAAGCCTCGTATTTCGCAGTAACCTCCGACACAGTCGCCCATTCATCAAGTGTAAACCTCAAATAAACCTGTTTCTCAAACGCAATATTGCGGACTAACAAGCTCCCTTCGAGCGCTAGCTTGCCTTTGCCTTGTTCCGTCGAGAGCGCGAGCTTCTCGAGGATGATATTGGCGTATTGATCCCTCGACGTGGAGGTACTAGGTACGCTGTACCCCTCAGTATCCAAGACGAATGTCGTCTCAGGCGTAGCCTCGGGTGTCTGAGGCGGTGAAGGGAATTTAGGGAACGGGAAGCCGCTTGAAGACGATGACGAGCTCGAGGCAGGTGCAGTAACTGCACCAAAACCCACAGAAGATCGCAAGTAACCGCCAACCCAACCTTCACGATCGGTTTCGGTCTCAGTCTCTGTTTCCTCGCAGGCTACGCCAATAATGGCACCTGTAGGTCCACGCGAAGCGTCGCTCGACCTACGTAGGGAGCTAGGCTTCGCAGACCGGTTAAAGATCCTGATATGTTCAAGATCGTTGGGTAACGAAGGAAAGTGCACGTTCTTGGGCGTCGCAGGTGTACTCTGCGTCGGTGAACTCCCCGTGGAAGTAGACGCTGAAGTAGAGTCCGTGGCCAAGCTGGGAGTGCTAGGAGCGGACCGTGCACGGATGTGTGCGTGGGAATGATGGTGATGGGCATGGGGATGATGGGGGTGGGAATGCGATGTGGGATGTGTAGCTGGGATGTTTGAAGTGGATGAAGATGATTTGAGTGATGATTTGAGGGGTTTACCGTTTGAAAGGAGGATTGGGGATGATGTGGTACGGTTAGGTGAAGGACGAGAAGGTGGAGCGAGGTATTTCTCGTTGGTTGTTGAAAGGGAGTTGATGGGTAGAGAGGATAACCCGGTACCGGAGAGAGGAGATAGCAGGTTGGGATCTGCGGGTAAAGGAGAGCTGAGGGGGCTACTCCGCGGAGAATTGCGTGGAGATGAGCGGGGGAAGGGGACACCTACACCGAATGAAGGAGATAGTGGTGTTTTTAGTTTGAGAGGTGGTGGTGGTCCATCGTCGTCGTCTTCATCACTGGATGAGGAAGATGATTCCGGCTTGAGATGGAATCGTTTTTGGGTGTTGACGGATATAGGTGGCTTGTAGGATGCGGTGGAAGAAGTAGCCGCAGCAGAAGAAGAAGAAGACGATGGTTGTCTTCTGGGCAGAGTTCCAAGAGACTGAAACGCTCCTGGCCCTCGTTCGTCTGTAAACCGTTCAGAAGAATATGACCTTCGATGGCCAGGTCTTCCTAATGAATGAGTCGGAAGTGGTGGAGAAGCAGTCGTTGAAGATGGAGTTGCATAGGGCATTTCCTGTGAAAAGTGAAATGGGGTGTGTGGCTGAAAGGCAACCAACACAACACTGTTCTCAGCTCTCTCTTTCTTCCCTAAACATGACGTCATGCATTACACTCACCAGTATTATACTCGACAACAGCAACGACGAGACGTTCAAGTCCAATGGACAGGACGTATAGCAAGGGGAGGAAGACGAGGAATGAGGAGGAACGGGTAGATGCGATAGGAGGAGCACCGCTCTGCGCTTTAGATATCTACTTGTAAAATAAAAAAATAAAATTATTAAAACATTCCGAATCCTACTCGTGGGAGGTGGCCAGGACTCCAGACACCCCTCGATCGCGCTTCTTCTCTTCGCCCGATGAGATCTCGAGATAAGGGACCTCGGTGGAAGCCGATTTCCCCTTTTAGACTATACAAATTTTTCTCTGCAATCCTTCGGCCGCTCGGTTGACTATACCGACGACTCATAGACCTTCTTGGCAGAAAACACCCATCCAGACCACCCAATTATCATTCTCGCCCCCCGAGTTGCTCGGAGGGGGGCGTCTACTTACATCCGCACACGCCCGCATTTCTTGGTCATTTTTCACCTAGACCGCACCACACCTACTCCGCTGTCCAATCCATATTATCCAATCCAGAGCCGACGTCTAGCGTCTAGCGTCTGGGTAGCGCCTCCGAACGAGTGGCTACATAACAACAGCCCAACCCTCGACCGTGCCTTCATTCATTCTTCCTTCTACCCGTTATCTTTATGTCAACACACGTTTCTTTCCCATTCTCACTCAATACTCCACTACCCCTCTTCCTTCTTCCTATACTTCCCTTCCAGCCTTCCAGTCCATAAACACCGCGCCAGTCGCCGAGTCCCGACGCTTTTTGCCGCCGGCATATTACCTACCTCCCCTTACGCGATCGGGTCTGTAGATATGAATACCTGCCTAATATAGAAACAACGCTTAAATCTTTCTGAAACCCCGACCTACACATACCTCTGACTACGATAGAGAAAATTCAAAAGTAGGTACTTAAGGATAAACGGCCTCCTCCTACAAAGCCTTTCTCACCCCATCCCAAAACCACCGAGTCCCCCACCGAATTTGCAATGCGTCCCAAACCGAGGGTAACAGATAAGGTAAACGCAAAGCGTCTATCAGCATCTCGATCCCCTTGATTCCTGGCTATTTCAAAATCCTTCATCCCCACATCGTACAGGCTCCCTCGAAGCTGTAGAACGTTGGTCGGAAGGTTGATACCCCACACTGCGAGAACGAGTGACGACTCGGATAATCTTAAAGCGTGAAGTTCGTTCGGAGGTAAGTATGGGGAAATGCGTCCTCATTGATGCGCGCACGGTCACGCGTCTGTTTCGTCGGGCTCAGTGTACGCTGACCATTGATCTCCCTTCCCCATCCCTGTCTCCATGCACGTTCATTGGATAGACAAAGAAAACAGACGCAGCCGCAGCCGGATGTAAATCCCAGTATAAAAATCTCCTGCTTGCTTGCTTTGTCTGATGAAGGCGGAATAGTACCGCCCCAGCCCTATTAATCTTCCCTGACGATCCCGCTTTCAATAAATTGGTGTAGTAGGTTTTGATTGGCTCAAGTTCCGCGTTTTATCTACCTGTGGCGGCGGGAAGGATACATTTCAGCGTCTACGGGGTAACGTAACTTCGCTGCTGTTGAGGGCATGAGGCGCGGTGGTTCGGGGATATGAGAACCGTCGTAGTTGGGGTCATTAGTATCTATCATGCATGATACATCCAATATGTGTGGTGTGGGGAAACAGACTGCGGGGTAAGAGACTCAGCGATAATGAATACAAGTTCTTAGGTCAGGTGAACACCCCAAGAACGGGTCGCCACAATTGTTATCTATCAAGTTTTCAGGTAGATCAGCCCAAGATGGTATGTGCTCCTGTTGGTGTTCAATGTTGTTATCTATACACGAGGACTGGGGATTGTGGGGAAACAGACTCGTCCTTGTGCACGCCGACAACACGTTTCCTGAATCCTAGCGCCTACTAAATTTTGGGTTCGAACTAATCAATTGTAACTAACCACCTCTGAACTAAAAACTAGGTGACCGGCGTCTTTGAGTCCGAGTCGCCACAATTGTTATCTATCCAACTGTTCCGAGTCGACGTGCCAAGTAGAATAGAATAGAATAAGTACATTGAAGAAACGAGCAGTGCCAGCCACGAATTGCCACAATTGCTATCTATCCATCTAATCTATCACTAACCACAATTTGAACACCAATACAAATGTGGGGCAGTACTAGGACTCAGGAGTCTCTTTCTCCACATCCATCACTGCGCTACCACGATCGCGCGATTCGGAATCCAGATGTGGGGCAAGTTACACAGTACTCAGTACTCAGACCCGAGTCTCTTTCCCCGCACCTCCACACCCTACATCTACGGCGGCCTTGAAGATGATCGCATGTTTTCAATGTTAATATCAACACTTGGGTCTCAGGTGTACATGCAAATGCTCGATGGTATCTAACCATCTATCAACCGATCACCGAATCAAACTACGGAACGCATAAACCCCAACAAATCACAGGTGCCATTCCCATCTAAGAGAAAACTACAGCTTAAAGACTGGATTGGGACTTTGGCGCCTGATTTCCGCCGTATCGTATATAGTACAAATCAACAGCCACTATTCAGGTAATTCAAAAGTTCAAAAATCGCGCAATTGGGATATAGGTGTCTCTTTCCCCACACCACTCGCACTACGTCTACGGCGGCCTCTGCATACGTAGAAGAAGGAACGTTCCCTGATTTTCCTGCCTCTTCTTGTAACAGAAAACAAGAAAATCCGATGTACCCAGTCCTGATCTACCATCAAATCAACTCATATATCAAGGCGCGTAAACCCCAACAAAGGTTATCCGGCAGGTTCTCATTCCCATCACCCATCTCACATATCCCATCTAAGCTGAAAACAGCAAAGTGGCGCCGTGAGTCAACTTGAATAAGTGCTATGTCCTTTTCCGGTTTCTAGTTTCCGGCTTATGTTTTTGTAGCTATGACAAGTCCATACTCGTACATAACATAACATACGCGGGTTCTATTCTACTACTACGCCCGACATAAAATCAGGAACGCAAAGAGAAAAAAAGAAGGAAGATCTTCATTCCGCGGTGTCGGAATATCGAATAAAGTTAGGTTTTGAGCCTAGTTTATTTCAAGTAGCGATTTAGAGTATACGCATTATGGTTATGAATGGACAGGGAGTCGGGAGAAAACATATCGCGAGTCGTAGCTAATAGTTTGAATAACAATAGAACAACACATAACACAGGCTACGCAAGAGATAACACGAGAAATCAGCTAAGTAAGAACCAGAGAAGAAGAGTGTTCGGAAGCCACCACACAACGGGAACGAATCACAACGCGTAACGAACGTCCTTCTTCAGCGTCGGTTAGCTCCCGAATGCGAATGTTGTATATCATATCAAAGAACCTAGAAGACCATAAACACCAAACACTGCCGACGAAGATGAAGATGAATAAATGGCGCCACGTAGCGCAGCCTGAGCCTGAGGGAGAACATAAAACACAAAACACAGAACCGTGATACTTGATTTCATTTTACGTCGACAGTGTGGACCGGCAGAAGGTAAAGGAGGCGGGAGATCTACGTACGTCGGTGATTCCGAAGAGCCGCGAGGAATCAGTACAGTAACAAGAATATAGCGTAGTGGCCCAACAAGAGGACGAACGTTTCCCGAAGCGAGGTCAAAAATAACACACCGGGATCTGCACCCACATCGTACCTTGGAGCGTTCATTATGTGTATGTTTTCGTGGCGCAGAAAACCTACCAACGAGCGAGCTAGAAGATTCCAGACTTGAAGCGTGAGATGTGAGATGTGAAGGGGTTTACGTTCCGCCGCAGCCAGAACTGAGAACATGGAACAGAGATAAGAAATATTAAATCAATCATCAAAGCAAGACCATTCACAGTGGACAGCCACCACGATGTGAACTCGGAGATGCCGAGATGGTAAGACGAAAATAACGATAACGATAGCAGGCCCCTTGAGTTTTATTGGTACGCAGCCGCGAAAGAATAGGTTGGCGTAGACGACAGCTTGATACCTAGGGTGACAAGTTACATCCAAGAAGAAGAAGAAAACAGCAACAAGCGTGTGTGAAAAACACCAAGAATAAAAAACCGTGATTCGTCAGGTACATCGAATTCTGTTGTTATTGATCTGGGGTGCTGCCATCTATCTCTTGCTATCCCATATATATACACACAATGGAAGATGGAATGTTCGCGAAATCCGCTGGCCACATGTGAATGGGAACCCCAAGAGACTAGTACTTCAGTCTCCAGTCTCCAAGGGACAAGAAAGTTGGTGCCAACGACATAGGAATTTGATGTGTTAGCGTCAAGTAGGAGTAGTTAGCACCTAGGTGTCATCAGTCCGACGTAGATCCCAAGTGCTTCGTTATCAGAGTTCAGGGTTTTTGAAAAGAGAGCCTCTTGGATAGATATATCACATCGCATGTTATTGGAGATTGGAGTGCGCACGCCCCGACAAAAGAGACTCGTAGATTTGGAGTGAGTTTGCGTCAATGTTGCGTCGAGTTGGAGTGTGTAAATTGTGGTTCGATCCAGGGCCAGACTTCAGTGACAGTGAGAAACGAGCGTACAACCCAGACCCGACTGATGGCGGCGCGTCTAGACGCCCATGCGCCTTCCCATTCCTCCAGATCCATCTCCTCACCAAAATCCAATAGTCCACACCTTGTGATTCAGATATATGTAGCAAAAACATACGACGATACGATCCCAAAAAGACGCAAAATCGTCATATCTGACAAACAGGGACATGGGAAAGAGGGTGCAAGGGCAGAGGGGTATGACGTAGGTGTAATTGAGAAGTAAGCTTAAAGCCCATCCCTTCTTTCTCTCCCATTCGTTCCTTACTCTCCAATTCAACATAGCATGGCGTATGTTCAACAGTTACTCTGCTCCACGAGAATTGTTATCCCACACCAAGGGGGAGAATGATGATGGAGGAAGGAGAGCGGCTGTTTTGGGTTCGGGATGTGGTATAGTCGCTTGGGCTGGGCTCGGCTGAGGTATTCACTTGGGATGTCATGGGTGAAGACCTGGGGGAAGTAGGGTGGTCGTTGCGAAGAGGATGACGGAGGTGAGTGTTCTAGTTTCTAGGTTCTGGGCCAACAATTCAAAGACGAGTCAAGTGGTTTTTTGCAGTGACGTTGGTATGACGAGGGCTTGATCTGGCAGGGTACATGATGGACAGGGAATGCGAGTGCGAGTGAGATGTCGGATGGGACGAAGAGGAAAGAGGATGAGAGACGATGAGGAGAAGGAGATGAAGGTCAGAAGGAAGCCTTGTGGGGCCGCGTGGGCGTCTACTCTCTTGTCTTTTTCCTTCGTCATTCGGAACATGTCTGGCACGCACAAACTTGCTTGCTCAAGAAGGGATTGAACATTACTTGGTTATGGTGATATGGTATGTGTCATTGAATCTCTATAATGAACTGAGACGTTATTGGTAGATGATGTACATTGCCTCTAGGCATGGCAAGAACCCTGGACGACACAACTCAATTTCGATGTATCCTATACGGCACGACCTCTACGTCTACGGTCTAGACTTGCTTCATCACACCGGCCCATGTCATCAACGTCGAAGGGTAGTTACACCCCGCAAGACATCATTTCTAGATGGAACATGGCGGTGGTCTGACGGTGACTGAAGAGAAGAGATGCTTAGGTTATCGGGATTGAAAGAGATAGTTGCATTATGCTGAAGGAGGCACGAAGGTTTCTTTTTCCTTCTCGGTGCGTGTCACTCGTGTTTACATCTACCTACCTGACTACTCCCCTGACAAGAGTGTTGTAACTAGTTCGATACCAGATTCAGCTGTTCGGAGCCAAGATAGGTTGAAGAAGATCCCGAACAATATTAACATTCTTCGAGGGTACGCCTTCGTCGTCGATAGTTAAGCTCATGACGTCGTTGACGGTATTCATCGTAGCTGCGCTATTAAAAATCCCTCACCCTTGAGGATCAGGGCGACTTCTACCTTCGGGTTCGTTATCTCGGACTTATAGACTGCTGCTACTACCTTCGCTGTCGATACTATCTCTGGTTACCAGCGCAGCGGCGATAGGCGGTTGTGCACCGCAAACTTCTTGTCGTGGACTAATCTTAGAGCTCCCAACGCTGCTTGGAAGATACCCTGCTTGAACCAAGGAACTCTTCAACGTCCTGTTCAATACCTCAGATGTAGGCACTCGAAACTGTGGTGATATCGCCGAACCTGGTTTCCATCAGCTCCTGTGGAGTTCAACAACGCTTTGACGTGACACGGTCCCTTCTGAATGATGGAAAACTACAAGCTGTGTACCACGACTCGAAGGACCGGGCACGTTGCAAGCCATCCCTGTCCTTCCATCAGGCCAGGTGGAGTCGTTCCTACGTTTTCAACTGCCGCAAATCCTTCTCTCGCTAGTCTATTCTATCCCAACCGACCTCACCCGATATTCTATTCCTATTTTTGGCGACCGACTGACACTCGGACGCTTCGTGGCTGCGCCTGTCTCGTTTAGCTAGGCGTTGAATACGAGTTATCTCTGGTGCCGACCCTTTCTAACCGACTCCAACGAAGTCCTTCGAACCCATATTCTTAGTACTTGCTTTCAAACTTACTCTTTCCATTCTATTCTCTACCGTCCCGAGCCTTTCTCCTATGTCCGTCCCTATTTTTACCCTTCACACCTATATCGCAATAGCAATAGAGCTGTAATGATTCATCCATTCTGATTCTCATCCATTCCCATTGACCTTCTCCCTGCCGCGTAATACCAATACAATCTTATCTTACCCGAGCTTCAAGGGAGGACCCCAAGCACCCTTTCATTACACGTTGCCCTGTTTTACCTGTTTCGCTGTCATTATCATCATTTTTATGACGTTGAGAATAGTTTCTAGTGGGAATAGGGATTCTGGACCGACACGCCGAGTCCGGATGCGGGTTACGCGTATGCGTCATTCTTCTTGTTTTCTGGACCATATGGATCCTTGGAATCATCGACATCGACGGAGGATGAGATGATGTTCGTTGGTCGATGTTGTTGGGATGCAATTGGGCACCTTAAAGGATCCGAGTGTCAAAAGAGCCTGAGCTTGAGGTTAATCGGGAAAGGATTGTAGAGTCGTAGAGGCGTTGAACGCGAATACGGCAAGTTACAACTGAACTCGGGACATGTAGTTCCTTTTCTGGACTCGTGCGTTGAACAGGTTACTTCAATTCCTATGACGATTGTACAGAGGTAATTCGAATTCGAATGAATGCGTTTAACCTCGTTCTAACAACTCTACCACCAACTCTAAGCCAAACCATACCGCAAATCCCGGTTAAGCCAGGTAAATCACAATTTGCAAAGTGCGGTAGACCTTCAAAGACCTCCGTCGACAGTCCAGAGACAAATGTCAAGCAGTATATGAGCAATATATGATGAAAGTGATGATGAAAACTAGAGTGTTTCTCACCGGAAAATCTAGTCGGCCGTAGTACCTTCAGTACCTTCCGGAAGGAGGGCGATGTATTTGACCTGCCGTCCCCGTGAGCCTCGACGGCAACCGGTAGAGTAGTAACTGCGGAGGCCTCAAATGAAAAAAAATCGTCATAGGCAAAGACTATATTCCCCCAAAGATCAATAAACATTCATTCCCAACTCAAACTCAGCTGTACACGTACAAAACGTTCATAAAACTCTACACTTTCCCTCATCCCGCTGCCCAGATGATGGATGAGATGGATGATCCCCCTGGATATCAACCAAACTACCTTTTTAGATGATGTCATGGTACCTTGAAGTGTTTCCGACAACATTTGAGCCTGACGGACGACAAGTGAGCCATCACGATGCGCATCAAGCATCAGATACCGTATATCCGTCCGGGAAGCTCGGTGTACTTTGTTTTTGGATTTTCAGCCGAACAGGGGGAACGTGAGAGGATTTGTAGGTCCATATATCCACAAATCCTACCTCCCTATGCTGGGCACTAAACGAGGGTGAAAACAAGCTGTCTTGGATCACTCACAAGGTGCTTGGGAAAGGCCAGAACACGAGCATGTGATGAACCGTGAACACGCAGGTGGCAAAAGCCTAAATGTGAGAAAACAAGTAGTTTGCTTCGGGTAGATAATCATAAAGAAGTTAACCTCGAGTAAAGCTTTGTGTTGCGACGCCCACGTCAAACTTTTACAACATGACGTTGTAGAAAAAAATGCTTTGCGGAACATGTTTATGGAGTAGTTGGACGTTTAACGACCGAGGAAACTGCTATCGAGGTCGCTGAGTTGAGTTAGAGATACATAGATATGAATCACACACACCTGCTCCGGCACGAAGAGACGATCAACGATAAAGATTTTTCACCGGGTTTGTCGCATATGTTTCCCAGCGCACATCACAATTCAATCCTCCCTGACAATCTGTAAGTGCTTCAAGTTCAACCGCTTGCTAATTGCATCATTCTGTCAGAAAGCAAGAAGAAATCAGCTTTTCGGAGATGAACTAGGCGAGGTATGCCATACATACCTTGCTACTCAAAACGTAAAAAGCGCGTCATTTTTCGGAATAAAGGGACGTTACGGGATAGGAAGTATCTGGTAAGTAATCTGATTGCACAGGCGTTGAGTCGGTCAATAACCATAAGGAACCAGCACCGTGAGACGTTTCCCGTACTGGGTTTTAGGTCGGCCTTTCGACAGCTTTTGAAATACTGTCAATGAAATACGATCAGCGATAGTCGTGAACACCCAGTATTCAATATTCACCATAACTCGGAGCAGTATCATTGTCAATCAGCATGGTCCATCGAGGTCGAGACGCATGGTACCCACAAGTCTTCACGTGTCATTGCCGCCCTGTCCAACATAACCTCTTCCTGGGAAACACCTGAGTACTGGCTTGTAGTGGGAGCAGATGACCTTCTCAGCCGTTCTTTGGTAACTGTCTCTCAAATGAGACCAGAACTCTAGAATCTCTGCAGCCCGCCAGCTCATTGGTTGCCGCGAGAGAAACCTGCCAGCAATCTTCCGCCCACATAGTGTCTCGGCTTCTCGACCCCTGCACAGACTGCTTGAGCTGTTACCGCGATGAGAACAATACACTCGCTAGCAGTAAACAGGTCAAAGAACAAAAATCATGATGGCTATGATAGCCAAGGCAATCCCCGGCGTTGACCAGCGTGTACAACAACATATCTTCCCACCGAGTTGTAGTGGTATCCATTCATCGCGACGAGAAACCGGATGCTTCCAAGAACATGAAGCGTGCAGGGATGATCATTGACAGCCTAAGGAGTCATTAATCGTCGAGATAACCCGTTAATCAACCGCAGAATACTTGACTCCTTCTCCTGGTCTCTCCCATGACTCCCTAAGAAGATAAAGGCATGTTAGTTGCTAGTACCACCTGAGCAACAGTCACTTGCCTGCCTCGTTCCCGTCTTGGTTTAGACATATCAACCAACAGCTAGTGTCGGTAGCAGAACTACCTTGGGTTTGACCATATACAGAGTTATTTACTGAGGAAGCAGAATCAAGGATATGTTGTCCGCAGTAAAACCTATTTCATCAAGGTTCGAACTTCGAGGAAAACAACTGCCTTATTTGGACGTAGGAGAAAAACGACAAAGTAATAGCTTGAAGTGTCCTCGAGTTCTCTAGTTATCGTTCAATAGAAGCTGTCACGACAACTTGCGTCGAACAATGAACACTCTATCATCTATCATCTATGATATTAATGAGCTTAGGAGTTAACAACAACCGCAGTATACGTACATGTAGTATTCCAGTACGAGAACTCATTACAACTACATCAATGTTCATATCATTCCCCAACTTGACAACAAGGGTAAACCAGCTAGCGGGTAGAGCATCCCTAACAAAAGAACAACATCAGATTCTTCTAGTTGTACATTTCTCAATACAGTAGCACACTCACAGCAAAAAGATCGACGGTTGTTATCCGCGTTGAACATCAAAGCGTCGGTACCTCCATTTTGATGGGGGACGTATATGTTTGTATTGGGTATGTCTTCCTTTTCCCAGGTATTCACAACCTTCCAACTCAAAGATAAGGGCCTGAACATGCCGCGCCCGCCAACGACTTCGGAGATCGTCGGCATCGCATGTTGGTATCTCAAGGACGAGGTGCCATACACCATAACGCGGTACCGATCATACTACCCATGCCGCGGAACAGTACGACCTGAAAGAGACAGCGGTAGTGGTCAGTCACGAAGGCAGTGATAGACAGAACGCTAACCCATTGTTCATATCAGAGGTAGCAAATCAGCGTAAGCCAGCTAGCACCACAACGGGAATAAGATGGAATACAGGACGAGCGAATGTTCTACGCCGAAATTCGAAGCAGGCTGTTTTTCCAAACCCCGGGATACTACAACTTCTTCATCCTATTACAGCTGTATGAACGCGGTATACGCATCAAGCAATCAACGACATACCAGTTGCTCTAAGCCCGCACCAGGACCCTTACTTATAGACACTCGGCTCCTACCAGTGCCAGCGCCAGACTCCAGTTCCTAGAACACGCCAGGTACGGTCACGAGGAGGTTCACATTCTTCCAAACACCGCGGGCGGGAACGGTACCGCCAGGTGGTGCAGAGTATAATAATGTAGAGACACAACAAGTCACTACACGAGCTCACATGTTCGAGGAAAGAGGCAGACTGAATTAGGATGAGTCAGCAGTAGAAGTGAGAGATTGGACAACATGGTCATACTGAACGGGAAATGAAAGCGCTAAAGGTTGAACGCTAAAGTGTATCTGACTGTGAGCTGCGACCAAAAAGACGATGCGCATGCAAATAATAAGCATATCCTCGGAAGGACTCCGGCGTTCCCGCCTTCCAAAGATACGACGAGCGGACATCGGAAGTGAAGGTAAACCAATTGGCGAAATGCGGATATCTTCTGAATACAACTGTTTGCGGCAACGACTGAACAAGGGCATGGAATGCGGCTAGAAATAGCAGCACTCTAACACCAGAAGAGCTGGCATGTTCATAGCCTGAAATGATATGAGCCAGTAGATGATAAGGAATGAACAGGAGGCTCACTACATAGATTGGGGCTGGCCGGTCGAGGAACATTCTCGACAATGTTCAAAGCCTATCTGGCATCGGAAAATATTGCACCCAACAGAAACCATTCCATACTTGGCAACGATAGCCCTCCATAATAGTCCTTTCTGAACAACTCGTCAAGAAAAAGCCAAATTGACGGGACAGTAGCGAAACATTTTAATAGCGTGGAAGGTACTGCGAAAAACAGACGCTCCGAGAATAGTGAAAGCTAGTCTTGATTATATGGGAAAACGAAGTGAAATGAACGCGTAAGGGGGCGAGAGGGAGATTGAAAAGAGGAAGAGGTTACGATGAAAGGGAAACACGTCGGCATGCGTCATTGACAGTCTTTTGGAGGCGTCTGGACGGAGTTGGTTTCGGTCCATTAAATGTAAATCCGCCTTTGGCGCTGGATCTCATGTCGATGGGACATTGCAGGAGAGTGGAAGATAGGCATGCGCGAGTTGACATGTATGATTCAAGGATATCTGGCCAACGAGCAATTGCTTTTGAAACAAAATGTTTTAATCGGAAGTAACATCGGTATGGGCAGCTTTACGTCTGAGGGATGATCAGAGAGGAAACATAGCAAGTCTGAATGTGAACTTACTAGTTACTCTAATAGTCTACTTCGAACTGGGGTAAAGCTCCTCCTTGACGCTGATACCTAAGAAAGAGAAAAATTGGTCAGGATTCGACCAGGCTCCAGGGAAGCAAGTTTCACACACCAAGCTCCTCTCTGAGACCCTTCAACTCATCCAGATACGCCTGGTACTGGGCAACATTCTCAACCTTTTCCTTGATACCCTCGAAAATTCGGACGGCCGTCGAGTAGTCGTTTACTCGTCGAGCAGCGCGTACTGCGGCCTCTACAACTTGAGGTGAGGGTACGAGATCGTGCGCAAAGCAATTGTTGAGACCTCGCTGGACTTCGAAGAGGTCCTCAGCGTTTTGGAAAAAGTTGACGTATCGTTCCGAGAATTGTTCAAAAGTCTCCTGGGCATGTCCATGAGCCTGACGAGTGAGAATGGGTGCTGAACGTGAAGCCGAAGCAAATGAGGGACGAGCAGCAGCTCTGAGGGCGTTGGAGACGATAGGGCGCATCATGGTGGGAGGCAAAAACGTTGTCGGACGGGGTCGGAGTGAACCGGGCGGTCGAGACCCGTCAACCCTGCGTCGACCTCTGCCATCACAATCTAGCCTTGAAGCGAATTCTGGGTCTTGGACTCTGGCAAATTCTGAGAGTTAGAGATCTTGGTAGAATCATAGGATTTCCCTTCTATTCCTCTTGGATCATCGTTTTCTGCTACAGATGATAGATCTCGCAAGAAATTTTCACGCCGAGGCTCGACCGAAGCACCACACAGGGCATTTCACCGCCGTTGGCTCCGAGTCGCTATCTTCTAGGCCTCATCTTCACTAAGCTGTACTACGTACAATAGAGTCGCACTGACATCGTCACTTTCGTCGTCGCGAAGGTCATCGCTGGAGCTTTAATGCCTGACAAACGCCGTCGGCCGCGTCGGTCAAAACACAGCCTCCTCATTCACAGCCAAGGGGCGGGCAGGACATCCATTAACTTTCATCGGGTAGCAGTGACTTGACCGACACAATGGCTTTCGAGACGGTATTCGATGACAGGTCTGCGACGTGGAATGAACCGATGTCGTCCTAAAGTTCACGCCGAGTAACGGGGCCGAAGGTGAGTGAAAGAAGAATTTACTTGCTCTGTCTTGCTGACCAGGTGTAGTCCTTTACTCGTGTGTGAAGTCTCTTGTGGTGAGTATCAAACAAGGACCCACTTCTCTATACAGGAAAATGAGGGGCATCACCTCCACAATGCGATGAAGAGTACCTGAACGGTTATCAGCTGTGAGTTGGGGTGACTCCGCTGTTATAAACGTCATCATCTGATTGGCAACTCCAAGAAGGAGCACAAGCTTTGGCCTTTAATTCTCCAGTGTATTCCCTGCTGAAACTCCTACACATGACTCTCTACAGCGGGCGCAATATAGACAATGGGGAACGAGTTGCCCAGCGGAACAGCCGTGAGTCACCGACACTCATATCGTGTAGCTCTTCGTCTGAATTTTCTTTTTTCGTTCTTTTTTCTTTTTTCCATTTATCTGATGCCCGTGCCATTTCCAGCGTGCTCAGTGACCCGTCCTAATGATGACCGTGATAGGGGGCAGCTATATTTACCGTGTTTCCCTTTCACTATGCTGCACAGGGAATCGACGAGGTGTCAAATACGTGCCGAGCATCTCTCAAGGCTTTCAAAAGCACAATGGAGCTCAACCGAACCCAAGGAGGCGCGACACATCACAACGAAAGAGTTGCTGTGCACGGCGCTAAATCGTGCGAAAGTGACCGCGCCATCGAAGAAGTACAATGATGCACAGCCCAATACGACGGTTGTCCGCTTGCTTCCCCACTATAAAAGCGAAGCGTATGACACGGGAGACTCACCAGTCTCCCAACATCTCCTATCCTGGACACCCGCGGACGTTTCGTGCCGTCGCCCCCGATCACTCTTTTCGAGTCATACCCAGTCCCCATGAATCCTTCTCAATTCTCCTTTAATCCCGAGCCATCGAGCTCACCTGGTCTCCCAGCGGACCAGTCGATGAACCCTGCGTTCTATCTTAATCAGGCTTATTCAGACACCACAGACGATCAACAAGGAATTTCTCCTAGCGCAATGTCGATGTCAGCCGGACCTTCGACTCAGTGCTTGCATTCCCAGCATCCATCGCTGCATACACCCTTCCATCCTACTCCAAGTACTAGTCGTCGTCGATCTCCTGATGCTCTTATACCACTCGATGCTCCAGTTCAGCCTCGTCATTACGCCACTCCTTCCGCCACGTCCAGAAAGGATGTTCCTTCTTACTACCTAAAGCGGCGACCTCAGCCTCAGGTCTCTGATGACGAGGAAGATGAGCTTGCCGAGGAGCTACCTCCCAACGCTACCGACCAGGAGAAGATTGAACATCGGCGCCACAAAAACACAATCGCCGCTCGTCGCAGCCGTCGGAGGAAGGTCGTATATCAGCAGCAGCTGGAAGACCTGGTAGAACGTTTAACAATTGAGAAGGAACAGTGGAAGACTCGGGCGCAGATGCTACGTCAAATTGCCGAGAGCAGAGGCATCGCTTGCCCTGAGTGGGGAGACGAGTGAAGGCGTACAATTCGGTTGTCCGTTTGGACGTCTTCAACTCTCAAATGATCTAATTTTATCAATCAAAACAAGGGTCTGCTTCCTAGGTAAGTAAAATTCGCCTCTCTCCAAGATACTATGAAGAACTGACTCGTCTATCAGATCGCAATTGCAAGACCACAGCAGCTCATATTTCTGTCTTTCTTCTCGCCCTTTACTACGGACCGTTCACGCAAACGACAAGAACTTTACGATTTATGACTTTAACGGATGGTTATTCACTCAAGATTTACATATACCTCCCTGATACCCAGTTATACCGCTATTTCTGATCTCATGTATCAAGACTCGTCTCTCTTGCCTGCGCCGGCGCTTCATGTATCTATACCCCTACATTATCATCCAATGCTGACTTGTAATACTGGATTTCGGGCAAGATGAGTAAGCGCTTTCAGAGTGGCGCAGAAATACCGCAGGCAATGCCGCCTTTCAAGTCAATCAGCTGCATCGTTCATCCGATCATTCATGAGTGGGCTGCGCTACTAAATATTTCGCAGATCTTCGAGGGGCTCGGAGATCCTCAATACAACACAGCTTGAGAACGGATCAAGTTTTCGTTCGATGGGCAAGTTTAAGCCTTAGTGATCCGGGCCGAGGGAACCGGTGGAGTGTGATTAATTGATTTTTCATCCGGCATCATGCATCATGTTGTGCCGGCGCCAAATGCAAAATACTCTCCTGCCACCATCACTTCTCGAGATGATCTTTCGAGCTCCAAAACATTGCTCAGACCAACGACCAGCAAGCTTCATTTCTCTAGTAAAGTAATTCGACTAGCGGAGGGATGGCAAGATATGGGGGATGCAGTTCTCGAGGCCAATACAGTACGTTTCTCCATCTCTGCCTGAACGATTCTCTGATTGTATTTTTGCATTGCTCCACAGATTTTTGATGAACCGACCAAGCTTCCCGAGAGCACTGGTACACAATGTATGCAACAGGGGACTCTTTGACATCCCCTCCATGACGGTATCCTTACCTATGCATGCACCGTTTAGCACGACGGCCAAAAGTCAGTGCTCGCATCGCCAAACCGAGCTCGTTGTCAATGTCAAGTGCTTTCGCACGGTCACTGCCTCCCGCACGAGGATTCGGACATTCAAGTGACATCATTTCCCAGCCTCGCCAATCCCCGCAGGGGCTGTGCTGAATTAAGCATGCGCCCCGTCGCTTTCCATCTAGCACCGATGTTGAGGGCAATGTTGTCCGAACCCGAGGAACTATCAGAGTCTGGACCTGGTTGTCAATCTCTCGAAGAACTGATTTCTTCGAATGTGAAAGATCGACGCTCTCGCAGTACCACAAGAATAGAATATCACCTTAAGACTGTGATACTGGCGATGAAGGTAGGAGACGAGGCATTGTGTGGAAACGAGTACGTATCAAATTTTTTGTGTCTCTACTCAATACTCACTCTGTTAAACAGATGCCCAACTCAATTTGATGGGGGAACCTGAGGAAATTATGAAGTGCATGCGATTTTGCCTGCTTTTATAGCGCTTATGTCAGCGTTCAGGGTACCGACATGATTCTCGCGACTGCTGGTGAACTCCAACTACATGTGCTCGGACTGTACAGAGCTGTGTATTCATAAAGGCACTCGCTCGGTGTCAGGGAGGCGGGTTTACACACTAGACCCTGAACACAGCGTGGGCTGTGCATTTCTATCCTAATTTGGTCAGGGTACGTAACTCTCGAGTATCGCCTCGGCCTTCGTATAAAGACTACTCTTGGAATGCTAATTGAACATCACCAATTCACACCTTCTTCCATTCGAAACAGCTCTCGAGTCAAGTTTTTCACGTTAGCAATGGACAGTTACTACCACTCCGACTCTTACAATGCTTATCAACAACCCAATAACAATCAAGGCGTCCCAGGGATCAATCTTTCCCATTCAGTCGCGATGTACCACAATCAATCGCCTCAGGTCACTCAGACGCAGACATCTCCATACCAGGACATCTCTGGTATGCCCGCATCTCCCACATATTCCTTGCCACATATCCCTTCACCCCCTCCTCACTCCCTTGTCGGTTTGCCTGGTCCCGCAATGCCAAACGGTGTTCCCCGGGCCATACCTCCATCAGCTGGACCCATTCGTCGCCGATTCTCTCCAGAGAATAATCTACCCATGGACAACCAGAATCGTCGCTATAACACCCGCCAAGCGGCGATGTCGACACCTTATTACCGTCGTCGTCTAGTACCTTCCGACGAAGAGGATGATGATTACCTAGAAGACCTTCCTTCGAACGCGACCGAACAACAGCGAGCGGAACATCAGCGTCACCGCAATACGCTCGCTGCACGACGAAGCCGCAAGAGAAAGGAGGTTTACAAACAGCAGCTCGAAGAAGCTGTCGAACGTCTGACAGTGGAGAAGGAGAAATGGAAGACCCGCGCAGAGATGTTGAGGAGCGTTATCCAGAGTCAGGGTTTGCCGGTCAACTGTGGCGACTGGAGTGAATAAACGTCACACCCTGAATCTGATTCCTCACAACATCCCCAATATCGCATTATCTTCAAGCTCAACTGCTTAATTTTGTGTATCGCTGTAACAGTAACAGTGTACGTTGTAGCGGCCACCAAAGACATCCCAAGTAAGTGTCTTAATGCTGTGAGTTGTTGAGCTGTACTGACATAGACCTCTCTCCAGTGGAATCTCCATAATATTCCCAATAGATGTCGCAGGCTATATAGCACGCCGCGTCAAGACGACGCAACACATTGTCCTCATCCTATTCTTCGTCCTCCCGACTAGAAATCTTAGGACACTTGCACATATTTCGTGCATACACTGGCTACGTAAACCTTGTATCTTTGCGGCAGTTGTGTTACCCAACTCCGTTCCTTCTTTCTTCCTACATATGCTATTTATTCTCGCTGTCATTCGTAGATATTTATGCGGAAAATGAATATTCTATTCGTAGCCTCTCAGCTAGTTGTTCGGTCTGTGTCACTCCAACTCATAGTGAGGTGACATGTAAATTGGTCTGTATCAAATAACAGAACATGTCAATCATTCGCTTCCGAATCATAATTACTGTCGGGCTCCAAGTCTTGAGCTATAGTGGAACAACTTTCACAGAATGTCCGGATGTACAGCCAGTCAGGCGAGCGCTTGTGTAGAAAACGTCTCATAATACCAGCTCCTTCATCCATTCTCCTATCTTGTTCAAACCCTCTTCTCTTTGCATCCCACAGAAATCCCAGCAAGCAAAATTATGCACAGCGTCCGACACCTCGACGTAGTGTACCCTTCCATTCCCCAGATCTCGTCTCATCATATCGCGCAAGGTCTTCATCTCATCCAACAAGACCTCGGCGCCCCCAGACAAGATCATTGTTGGCGGGAACCCGTCAAATGACACACACTTGATGTTCTGAGAGGCAGGAGAAATGTAAGGATCTTCCTCTTCTCTTCCGCGCTGACCACCCAGGTAAGCAGATATAGCATATCCGGACAAGCCTGGTCCATCCGGTGTTGGCTCGAGGTGGTCTGCGTAGTCACGCCGGGAGAAGGGAAGGGCGGAAGAACCTTCTGTGATGTGCGAAAGGCCTAGATCTGTCCACGGAGAGATCAACAGCAAGGCTTTCGGTTTCTGAAGTTGGAGTTCGGGATATGAGACAATATAGCGGGTCAAGGCCAACGCCAAGTTGCCCCCTGCGGAGTCACCGGCGATAATGACGTTTTTATAGAGATTGGAAACGTGGATGTAGCCAGCGATAGCGTCCAACAATGCTGCAGGATAAGGATTCGATTTGGGGTGAAGCGATGAGAGGCGGTATTCCAGCGTTAGTATTCTCTTCGCAGATGTGTATTCCAAAAGTCCACTAGCAATTGAGGACGTGCAAGGGTCAGATGGATGCGCGGAAAATGAAATATACGCGCCCCCTGTGACCGATCAATATCATGAAAACGGTGATGAATGTACCAGCGCACCATGCAAGTAGAAGACCACTGTATCACCCTCATTCTCTTTTTCTCCCATTTCAACAGCATCTTTCGTATACCAATATCCCGGAATACGCACACCCTCAATCCCAGCTTTCTCTGCAGCAGACCGGATCTGACCAACTATCATGTTCGGGAGCGCCGGCGCAATCCACACCCCATTCATGCCACGTCGACCAGTAGCCTGCAGTGCGGTGTGATTTGGGCTAGGCAGAGCCCCGTTCACTCTGCCAGACAAAAGTAAGTAGCCGAATAAGACACTAAGGCAATAGCGCGTACCTCAAATGAATCCAATAAAACTTCCTTAAGGCGTAAACGCATAGGCAGTACTTGATACTCCACGTGGGGCGAGGACGCCACGAAGGACGGAGAGAGGCCAGGGTCCAGTACGGTAGTCGAAGCAGAAGGTAGACGAGGAGTTCTCCAGCGAGGTATATTCCTTTCACTGGGTGGTAGTGAAGGAGCGACATGCTTGGGTGATCTTGGTTGGTTAACGCCAGCACACTCTCTATTTGAAGGGTCAGGCTGCGGTGACACAAAAGAGAGAGATCTCCGAAAAAATCGTTGCTCTATACGGGATGGTGTGCCGAGGAAGTAGGTTGACAGGTGGAATGAGAGCTGTCACCATCAAGCGCTTCAGGTTCAATGAGTCTTAGAACATGATTAAAGCGATATCATAATGACATGTTTCGCTAAGCTAGAAGATGTACCAGAACAATAAGCTGAAATGATGATTGGAATCAGTGACGAGCTTCATATCGAAGATGAACTGCACTCACCTTGACTGTCTTCCATCGACTCCACTGACCTGATCAGTCTAGTCGATTCAGGATCGCCGGACAGTGTGACGATACTATAACCCGGGTCAGGCTTTTCAATGGTGAACACCATATGTGCCTCTGCCGCGCTCATATATCCTTCTAAGCCAGAACAAAGGGATTCAAGTGCAGGGAAGATCGAGGCTGGGATATTAAGAAGATGAATACCCTTGTCAGTATTTCGAGTGCTTTTGTAGGTTTCTTGACGCGTAGAACACTCATCGTGAGTCAAAGAGCTGTTGAAATCCTGTCGAGGGCTCGGGGAAAGTGGAGGAGGACTGCACAGCCTTTCCCGCCCTACGACTTCGAAATTTGAAGCGAGCCGATTTCAGCGTCGGTATTCAGCTCTGGTGCGATTCCGTCGAACATTCGTCGGGTACTTTGATAGGGTCGATAAAGAAATGTTTTTTGACTATTCAGAGCTATGGAACCACGAGATTCAGTGTCTGGCTTCATTTTCATTTTCATCTTCACTATATGTACACGTTCCATAATGGAGTGACTGGTTCAACAGCTTTAGGTGGAGGCGCAGTCATTATTCGTGAAGAAAACGTACCATTTGTGACAGAAGAGCAGTGTCGGCGCAGTTGAGCACCGTCGGACACTGCCTCAAAGGCTCAAATCGCCACCCTTTCCCCTCTCTCTCCAGAGACAAAACAGCCTACATCCTTCATTAACGTAGTCATTGGCTCGATCTAAGAGTGAATGAGTCGTGGAATATGTCGCCTAAGTAAGAAGTACCTTCTCTTCCATTCCCCGACTCGGTACCAATTGAACTGGAGAGTTTGACACCGCCTCCTCGATGTCCAAGGTGTTGAGCTGGACGGACTAACACAACAGAAATGGAAATGTATGCGGAAACAAAAACTGCCACGTTCGATTAGACGAGTCATGTTGCAGTCGCATGCAAGGTCAAATGGTGTACCTTCAAGTCCGAGGAGCCTAATGTATCCGGGATGTGGAAGAAACGATGTGTGTCCGGGGTATGACTTCATCCAAGGCGTCGCCCCCTGGGTTGGCAGGTCTTCGTGCAATGATGGTCGCAGCAATAGTCCATACACATAGTGGTCAGAGTGAAAGAAAGAGATAGCCTAGACCCGGACGCAGCTGTATTTCTCACGCAGCGATCTCGTTCCCCAATTGACAAAGAGTATGAACGAACACATTGGCATTGGCTCTACATAACGATGGTTCTATTGACTAAGGGATACTAGAGCCGAAAGACTTTGGCAGGGAAATGGGCACCCTCTCACACCATAAAACACCCAACCGTTCTATTTCCATTCGCCAACGAATTCGAAGATGTTCTGGAATGTAATTCTCCGTCATATTGGCATGTTCATCAAAAGAAACATGAAGAACTCTGCAGGCTGCTTGTGGTAACGGTTGATCTTGAGGCTTGTACCTGTACCTGTCTGGTAAGGGCCAGGAAATACATTCAGCACCTGGCTATACAAACCCGTACCCAAAGATGCAGTAGCTTTGTGCATAGTCTTCGGTGTCGGCTTGTCCGATCATTTTGCTAGATCATGACCAAAAAGGCTTGCTGGCAGATATTTGGCTTGTAGCATTCTGGGCGCTGTGAGCAGTTTAGCTAGAGAAACGGGACAGAGACTACCAGCTTACCACGCTTTCGAGAACTCGCTATGATTGGCACAGCCAAACCCTCCTGCATCCATACTCGCGGAGCCTGCTGCATCCCAGCTATGAATGTCCGAGGTCACCACAGCCCAGGTGAAACAGTCCTGCTTGTGATAGGGTCAGATCGAGGAAAAAGAGTGGTCGATGGAGGTCACGACACCTGCCTTCCGCGCAGGTACTACGGCATCACCACCACCAGCAGACGCTATCGACGCAAACGTTGTAACTCCAGGATAATTGGAGGCGAGGGTGTGAGAATAAACCCTCAGTACGTCCCTACTGACGCTCAAACCGGGGGGCGAGGTGTGGAGCTTGGGTGAGATGTAAAGAGGTCCACTATTGGTTCAAGGCCCAGAAAATCAACACCTGGCGGGCTTGTCTGCTGGTTTGCCTTGAAAATTCGAATTTGAACGTGACGATTTGGCATTATTACAACATGGGCTACGCTTCGCGGTCGTTGGGTGTCGTCTTTCTGTTCTATTTTCCATGGGCTGTGAAGGATGTTCGGCTGATCGTTCTGTCCGTTCAAATTCCAGGAATCCTCGTATGAGCCACGTAGGGCCTATTCCATTGAAGAGTCAGGTCCAGAGATGTGAAAGACGACTCGGAACGCACCGTGACACTGACTGTGTCGATTGTCTACCTTTTCCAAATCTTTAAGCATTTCTCCGTGACATAGTGATGGTGCAAATATCTGAGATGCCTTCGCTAGTTTGACGTTTGCAATGAGTATGAGTGCCAAGTGTTGAAGATAGCCTGGTCTGGATGATAGAGCAGCTCATAGTCTAAGTATTTGGTAACGATGGAAAATGCTGTCAACACCCAACCTGCACCCGACCCGGCCCCACGCTCAACCATCTCTTTCGACTCAACGCCGTCGGGCTTATCGATTATCTCCCTAGCACTTCAATACGAAGATTCTACATGTAAATATTGCTAACATTGTATTGCTTCAAGTTCTGAATTTCAATCGATCATGATTTGTTCAAGATTTGTTTCGGAGTTCAGTCAGCGCCGTTCAGCACCTCTAGGTTCCAACGTTAACGTTCAAGATCCAGCAACCTTCGAAGGGGAGACACGGTCAACTGGGAACCTATCACGGAGATAATCAGGGACCGTTTCTTCGAAATTGATTGAAGTCGGATCTGCCTTCTTCATTCTTGCTTTCAATTGCACCGACGGCATCAGAACAGCCTTGGAATATAGCCACTCAGTAGACACTCAGGAGCTCTCAGGAGTCGATATTGAACACTATCGACATCATCAAACCTGAATGCTATCCCAGGGCCAGTATACCTTCTCACAGTGGCCAAAGGGTCACCTGTCAAGGGGATTCTATCCCGTATGTGAGCAGCGTTGCGGCAGCAGCATTCACCAATGAACAGCCGACATGGCTCACCGAAATTTCTCTTCTTTTGAACAAGGATTGATTGGTACCCACAAACGTAGTTCAATTCGCGAGAGCATTAGATTGACCACAGACTATTAGTATAACCGCTGCCAATCAATATTAATCAATCTTCGCCGGGCGCGGTCTGGCATAGCGAGAAAGTAATTCGAAACTTCCAGAAATGCCGGCAATGGAATCCGAGAGTCCAAGAGTGTTGACACTGTCAGCAAGGCTGCATGAAGCTAAAAGAAAGCGTGCAAAGGTTGTCACGGGTAGCATGCCGTCCAGAGCCTGAAGCTTGAAGCTTGAAGGCTTAACATGACCTCGAGTGAGTAGACTGGCAGGAAGCCCTCATTCGCCCGAGCGCTAAAGCGCTCATCCATCGTGTGGAACAAGAAACGTGGGCGTTACGGCACTGCCGTTGTCTCCTTTCCAAGCCTTTCCATCATCTGACAGACCAAGCCGTCTGTTTCCGCTCTTTACTTGCTCCTAGCACTTGGAGGACATAGCTTCGTAGGTTTGCTGCTTCACGTTGAGTGGGATCAAACTGAAACATTGCGACAAGAGTCACGCCCCTTTACGACATGGTGACACAACTTGAGGGTTCTCAGGCGGCGGGAAGTGCAGTTGTTGGTGCGTATTGGATGTCCGTTCTTTGAAGCTGACGCTAATTGGAGTACTTCTGATAGTATCTGCACCAAAAAATGACGAAGCATTCGCGCAGCCGACCCACTCAATGATACTACAATTACCCCCGGAGCTCATGGCTCATATCTTCCGTTATTGCATGGCTTCTCGAGGTTCCACGCACAAGTCGAAGGACAGCAAAGCACATTGGCTATCTTTCACTCACGTTTGCCGTTTTTGGCGCTCGGTTGCCCTGGACGATGCTTCACTTTGGACCTCTTTCCAGTTTGGGCATCGCCACCTCAGCCAAATCATATTAGAGCGTTCAAAAGCACTCCCTTTGGATCTTTGGTACTTTCATCATACGGGCAGAAAGTCATACTTTGACGACGAAGATGAGCTATTGGAGACCCTAAGGCGTCATCTTCATCGCACCGAAAGCCTGCACTTGACGATCTGCATTGCACAGAATGAAGACGTCCGTTTCCTTCATCGCTTAGTCCAGCCAGCCCCAATTCTCCGGGCATTAGAAATCAACAGTAACGATGGTTTCACCCTTTCTGCTGACTTTCTTGCTGGTGAAGCTCCTTCTCTCACCAACCTTCGCATCCGTTCGGCCTATCTGTCATGGGAATCCCCGCTCTTGGCAAACCTCACACATCTCGAGTTACGTGGTAATAGTCGTAGCAACATCCCGACGACGAGCCAGCTAGTGAAGGCACTTCGTGCCATGCCACTCCTCGAGAACCTAGTTCTTCGAGGCATCTTGCCAAACATCATCGACGCGGCAATGGAATGCGTTGCGCTTCCCAGGCTACACGAACTCGATATCAGCGGGAACATATATCAATGCACTGGATTGCTCAGGCTGGTCTCGTTCCCTGTGACAACAGTCCTGAGCATATCCGAGGATATTGATTCGGATTTCAATGATGTCGGTGACTTTGACGTCTTCGTCTTTCAACTTCCGCTACTATTTTGTCCAGTTGTGTCGTCTGTGGACTCGGAAGAGCAAAGGGACCATGCCAGAGTCACGAAAACGCTCTTCATTATCCTCGGGGGCACGTCTGGACCTGTCGTTGATGTTACTCTCCATGCATGGAATCATGGGGACGTACCCATCAATGTGTTCGACTCGGGAAGTGACTCTGAGCAACTCGATGATCCTACTCCGGTAACCTCTCCATTCCTCAGCCTTTGGCTGGAATGGTGCCCGGTACCGCCACGCTCCTGGGTAGAGGAAGACTTGGAGGTTCTGTTCAGCTCATTACCCGTGGCCTCCGTTGAAACGCTACGCATCAAAGGCTATCCAGAACCTCGCTTTGGTGCTCGCGAGAGCAACGAAGATGAAGATGAAGATGAAGACCCCGTGGCTAGAAACCTGGGGGATTTACCATTCCGAGCAACCAATACAAAGTCCCTTGTTGTATCGGATGATTTTATGAAGAGCCGAATCCCAGAAATCTGCGCCGTGTTGCGCAGTAGAAATGATTCAGTTACTCCTCCGGTTTTGGCCTTTCCTGCGTTGACCACCCTTACGTTGTTGCCGACAGATGGTTGTTTGTCATTTCTGTCGAATCGTGTGCCTCCAAGCTTCATGGAACTCCTACTGGACACGCTTAGGTATCGTTCCGACCACGGTCGTAGGGTCGAAGTTTTACTTTTAGCAGCAGAATGGTTTTGCTACCTTTCACCTGAGACGGTTGCTCGCCTGAAGGATGTTGTCGGGGAGCTTAGGGAATTTACTAAATGTATATAGACCAGTGGTGATTACAAAAATGCAGACTATCGGACTGGTGCTACATGCCGTCTGGAGGTCAGACTGCATACATAGGGAGTTGGGAATAGGAAAGTTAGGTTCTCTTTCCCGGGCCATGCTGTGTTAGTTATAGACGTTATCAGGGCATAGGTATTCGCCAAGGATATGCAAGCCCCACTTGGACAACCGTACTGGAGACCAACTGGAGACGTAAAAACCATGATCCCTCTCCGAATCGGACGACCCGATTTCTCCGCGTGGCTGTTCCCTACGTAATGTTCACGTGAGCGTTCCGATCTTGGTGTTCGTGACGTCACGTCTTCGAATTCCAAGTCAGACCACTTTCCTCCATAAAACGAGGCTGCCTTCCATCCTTCTGCCTTCATTCCCCTCCACGACTACTTGCACGACTCGCACGACACACAAATCCCTCGAATATTTTGTATACTCAACTCAGTGATAATTCCTGAAGAAAATGGGGATGGATAAGCATGTGAAACGGGGTCACCCTGGTGTGTACACTATCGTTCTTTTGATTTTGAGTAGTCACTGAAGGGAAATTTTATCTCTTGCAGTTGTATTTGGTCTCATGGCTCTCTTTGGTATTATTGAGCTTGCCATATCGGCGTGGCTTGTCTCCCGATTCAACAAAAGACATGACTATTCTTCAATCACGGAACGCGATAGGTACGATGGCTATATCATCGCAGTTTTCATTCGGTTGAACACCCAATTCTAGGGTTCGGTACATCCTATTCGCCAGTATCTGGACGGTTGTAGGATCGTTCTTGTATTCATTACTCTTTTGGCATTCCTCGTCTGGAAGCGTTTTGACTAGCGTAGCTAGTCATTTGGTCTAGTGAGTATTTTCGTTGAACGAGCCGATGTAGCGTCTCATCGTTTCTGCTTTGCACCTCGCCGTCTTCCTTCATGATCATTTCCCGCCTTGTCACTTCGAAACAAACACGAATCCGGCCCACGTAATACACGCTGCGCTTCGCATATTTGGCCGCGTAACAGTCTCCTCCTCACTTGGATAGTATGGACCGCTGGTGCAGCGGCAGTTACCGAAATGTTGGGAGGCGGCTTGAACTGTTCGAATCAAAGCGAATTCGCGTATTGTGGTCAGCTGAACGCATTGGAAGCATTTGCATGGATTGAATGGTTTGCCGCTTTTTTCATTAGCATTCCCATCATTAATGGTTCAAATTGACAGGATTCTTGCGACGCTAGCACTGATTGTTGTTCTTGTCCGAGGCATCTCGGCCTCAAGAAGAGGCGATGGTTATCGTGGATCCCTGGTGTAGTAGGCATTTCATCTTGGGCATGGAAATGTACATTGTGTTTTCTCGTGTCAACGTTGTTTATGTACAGCACTCGTTCAGCGTGGTTTAGCGTTTGTATCTATACAATGAAGAAATGAAACACCATATACCGTCCATAGATGATGACACGATTCTGTGAAGCCTTAGCACAGCCACTCAGATATCTTTCTTCTCGACGGCGACGACGCCAAATAATACTACCTGCAACTCTCGCAGCACGGTCACGAGAGGGACATAAATTCGCTCATTGTATTGATCGAGTATGTTCTCTTCGATTTCTTTATCAATGCGAGGCTAACTCCTCGTTGCATCTTCAGTTTCCTCTCTTTCCCGAAATGACAGGCGGCGTTGGGGAGGACAATCTGGCTTTTGATGGCACAGGTGCGCGTTTAGACTCGTATTGACTGTTTCCTGTACTAATAGCTCAGAAAAAGAAATCGAAGACATTGACCAACACATCATCTCACTCGAAACGCAGCTTCAAGAGTTACGGGCTCAGCGAAACCTGAAGGTCCCCATGTCCCGTCTGCCGGTCGAAATCATGACTTCTATCTTCAGATTTTGCGTTTCGCATGGACGCTCCGAGCCGAGAGGAACACGGTGGCTGGCCTTCACACATGTTTGCCGTTCCTGGCGGTCAATCGCATTAAACCACGCTCCGTTATGGACATGTATTGATTTTTCAAACATGGCTCTCGCGCGGATGATGCTGGAACGTTCCAAAAATGCGGCCTTGGATGTTGCAATTCGACGTTTGCCCTACGGGTCTGAACGCCAGAACGCGCTAGATGTCATCCAAAATCAGGTCCATCGTGTCCGTCATTTGCATGTGAGCATGGGCCACGTCGAGTTCTTGAAGGTGTTGATTCGGGTGCTCACACACGCTGCACCCTCACTTCGCTCGTTGAAGATCGTGAACTACATGAACCTCGATCTCCAGAGCGACTTCCTCGCAGGTGAAGCACCTCTTCTCACAGACCTCCGACTACATTCGACATATCTCTCCTGGGATTCCCCCTTTCTGCAAAACCTAACTCGTTTAGAGTTGAGTGGTGATAGCTGGAGCAATTTACCGACTGGGAAGCAGTTCCTCGATGCACTCCGACGGATGCCGATGCTCGAAGTTCTCGAGTTGAGGCAGATCCTACCTCGTGCAATCGAGGGTAATGAGGTGGTTTCGCTGCCTAACCTTCGAGAACTGTCGCTGGAGGCGGAGACGGACGATATTGAAGGATGTGCAGCGGTGCTACAGCATATCACGTTTCCGGTAACAACTACCATTAGGGTATCGTGCTTCTCTCAATCGCACCATGATGGAGCGTTCGATTCCGTGCTCTCCCAGCTATCTTCTCTCCTTTCGAATAGCCCATCACGATTAGAAAGCCCGAGGACTTTCAAGTCCCTGTGGGTCGAGCTCGAGACGGGCCCAGACCGCTCTTACATCGCCCTCGACGCACGGAATACCCACATTCCGGACTATATCGCTCATGAAGGTTCTCTACCCACTTCCATAGTCCACCTCGAATTTGAATGGGACCGGTCGGGTCTGCGGGTACTCGAGGAAATCAAAGCCGTTATCGGCGTGTTGCCCATCAAGTCCCTGGAAAGTCTCCACCTTCGGGGTTACTCCGGTGCCGATGGTGGTTCAGAAGACATAGATGAGACCAATGGAGGACAATCCCCTGCGGCGAATATCCTTACCAAGATCATAGAGCCGTTGCTCTGGTCTACGACCATCAAGACCTTAGCGCTATACGGCTCTTGTTATGCCAAAGAGCTGGCTGTCTTCCTTCCCATGTTGAACACATCAGTCCAGCCCCCAATCGAGGCACTCCCTTCGATGCGTACCCTCGTACTCTCAAATCCTGGGATTCATTTTGACGATCATGACGAAGAAAGGCCTTTTCTAGACCAACTCCTAGGGATTCTCAAGTCGCGTTCGGAATATGGTCGAAAGATCGAGAAGCTCGTCTTGAGGAGCTGTAATGGCCTTTCGCGCGAGCAAACAGTTCTGCTCAGGCAAGTTGCTGGGGAGCTCGATTGGGATTTTGAAGAGATGCTACTGGGGACAGAAACACGGACTGAATCGCCTGAGGACGAACAATGAGGTGCTCAGGGGTCGAGATCTGGCAGTTCCTGGGTATGTGTTCAATTTCTTCATTCAACTCCACCGGAACTCATTGTGCTGCACTAGCTTCTGCTTCCAACGGTTCAGAATCCTTCAAATATGATGGACAATCTCCAGCATTCGCTTAGGCACAATCGTCGGCGGCCCCATTGTTCGTATACAGTTGACGCAGAGTATCTTGTGCGAACAAGTGGAGTCTCAGAGGGGGTGCTCTGACCTTTTTGTTGCCACCATGTTATTTGCACAACTAACATCAGCTAGCCAGCTTTTTCGCTTGGTCACTCCCCCGCCACCACATTGTATCAACTATCTTTGGCCGTCGTTAGTAAGTCCACCAATGTCTTTCTCGATGTCAGTCTCAGGTTTTTTTTTTCACTTCTAGGTCTCCGTTACTCACAAACGAAAGCCCATGTTGGTGATGAAGCTCCAGCTTCAGATGTAGTAAAATCACGCTACTTTTTACTTATTGTAATAAATTACAGAATAACAAGACACGAAACATACTGTAATGAATCATTGTGGCTGTGACATACCGCTCCCATGGTATAACTCCCAAGTGTCTACTGAGTCTACACCATCCCACTCGACTATCGGAAACTTCTTTCGGAGTTTCCTCAGCTGTCTAGGGTCAACCTGACTTCGGCTCAGCACAAGCTTTGGGACCTCCAAACCGTGCTTCACCCGAAATCGAGCACTGTCTAACACGTCCTCGAGGTGTAGCTCCTCAGGACCCGAGCCAAAATGGACTGCGAACAGAGCGAGAGTCTGTAAATCGGAAAATACGACTTCGTGCGCTGAGCTTTCTAACCTGAGTTTGGTGTTTATACCTAGCACATCCTCTATATAATCTTCAGAGATCCGTATTTGAAGACTCTGGAAAGTATGGGCCGCCATACTGGAACCCCAGACATAGAGCGTCTTTACGCATGATGACCATGATAATGTTCCCAGGAAATCCGGGAGAAAGTTAACATACGAGGGACATTTGTTGCCATCCTCGTCAAAGGCAGAACGATCCCGATATACACCCTCAAGAAAAAGGGTTTCAACCGAGTCAAAGCAGATCGCCTCTAGGACCTGTATCATGTCCTCGTCCCACAGTCCTCTCTCCAGACCGGTAGTGTAGTCTGGACGACGAATGGTAATATTCATTTTCGGAGGTGGTGGTGGCGAGGAGCCACGCGCAGGAAAGGCAATGTCACTAACATCCCATGCGAGAATATTCAGTGCTTCCTCTTCCGAGGCATATGCATGCCATCCATCCAAGCCAGTAATGTGGAAGTCGAGGGCTAAGGACTTGAACGGTACTCGTCCTACCAATTCCATGGCAGAAGGAGAGTATAAGCGAGAAAGATGGGAGAATAAAGTCGAAAATGCATTCGGTGAATCGGAACTTGGATAACAGCTCAGGACAATTGACGTGGCCGCCGGAAGCAAGATGTGGTGAAGAACATTGGCACAAGCTTCGGCGGACATCATGAGTGAGAGAAAGCGTAGGTGAGGAGTGTGAACAGGGAAATCTTTGGCAGTTGAGTTTGGGAATATTTCCATTAATTGGAGCTCTTCAAGCCTCGGCATTCCTTGTAACGTCGTAAGAAAATCTGTCCCCGATGGAATATTGGTATAACCGTCTCCTGTAAGAGAAAGAACAGTGACATTCCCAAGCACTGCAGTGTTCCACGGGAGGTAGCAGCGACACAGAATGACCCTGGCTAGCTGTGGTGTCTCGCCTCCGAATAAATTTTCGGGAAGAGTCATATACTCTGATCTCGTACAAGTGTTCTGGATTTCCAAAGATGTTAAGCTGGGTACCGGAAGAAGTAGACAGTTCTCCCAGTTGTAGAGAGGTGAATGTTGGATATACAGACTCCTCGTACGTGGGAAGCTATCCTTGATCAGTGGTAATACCGACTCGATAGCCCTCACATTAATACACAAGTCCAAAAAGGCAGGCTTGGACCTTTCTACCATTGCTTCTGCAAGCTTTGGTATCATTAATTGTGGGCATGTCCAGAGAGAAGAGCAGTTCAACGCAATTCTACGCCAGGTACGACATACACGGCTAAACGAGAAGCAGCGAAGAGTTTGCACTATGTGTGCTCTGTCAAACCAATCTCTCGATGTGGCGGTGTCATGGGGACTGGGGATACAAAAGGAGAAGATGCGAATGAGAGTCTCTGGAGTAAATCGCGCTATGGGCATCCTTGCATTGCGTTCTTCGTTGAGACTTTGCGCATCCTGTCTAAGCGCCTGTATCTGCTTGTCCAAGATAGCGAGTTTCGCGTCGATTTGAGAAATAACATCAAGATCTGTAATAAATAGATTAGATATAACCATGGGATACAAACATGTCAACGTACTGGAGGGGGGGCCTGGGTCCATCATGTTGCCAAAATTGCAAGAGGCGTTGATGAACGTCACTGGAATAAATAGGTCGAACGTGGGAACAAAACGGGAACTGGCAGTCCCGTGGCAGTTTCGGTAGATACCATCACTTTCGTTGGACTGCGACCTTGTCAACTCAATGTCCTCGTTTCCTATTCTGCCAACAACTTTACAGCGCTTTTGCTGCTGTGGCGTATCATGATGAAAAGGCGACTCCCTCGGCCAACATTGACAATAGCTCTCGTCATGTTTTCCATATAAAATTTGGCGAACCCGCTACTGACCCTGCAAACTGCGATGTCTTCCCCTTACGCTACTCAGGAAGACCCGACTGTCTTATGGTTCGAACAGTCGACCTTTGTGTCAACACATCTCTCTTCTGTCGGTTACGGTGCGTCCTAAAGTTCATCGAAAAACTCGACTCTCAATAAAGTTTTCTTCATACGTAGGAATCCACTTGACAGTCTTTGTAGTCGTCACCTATCACATTCTCAAACTCAAGCCGAGGTTATGGATCTTCTGGCTCGTGTTCAACACCTCCCTTTTCGCGTTCGGCACTATCAATCTTGCATGTAGCATTCGGTATAATGAGAATGCTTGGGTGACGCAGAGAGAATACCCTGGAGGACCGTTCAGCTACCTCATCGAGCAGCAGAACCATCCTGTTTTGACGTTGGGGAATAGTGCGTCGATTTTGGCTTCGTTTTGGGCAGACGGGCTCATGGTACGTTCATCCTTCCTTTTTGTTTGTGCGCTGACGCTAACGCTATATGCTAGCTCCAACGAGTAATGGTTCTATACCATTATAAGTGGTGGGTCGTGCTACCGCCGATATTATTTTACATTGGCTGTGTTGGTACGTCGTTTCTTGTACTGACCAACCACCGGAACACTGAAATGACATCCTGTGTAGTCTTGTCCATTCTCACGACAGTTCAGCTCGCTCTACCAACTCAAACTTCCTGGACACCTTTATCCCTTCCTGTTTGGATCGTGCTCATGATCCTTCCAATGTGGCTCTCCGCTCTCATCGTAGGGAGGATCCTCTGGCACAAAAAGGAAGTAGAATCCGTCATGGGAAAGGAAGAAGCCAAAGTGTATACTGGCATCGCAGCTATAATTGTCGAATCGGCATTGCCGTTCACCATCATTTCTATCATTCTCCTTGGCTTGTTTGGGAACGAAGATGTGGCACAAAATCTGTTTGTTTCGTTGATGGTTCAAATTGAGGTACGGGTATCCATCTGTCGTTGTGCCGCGTCAAGTATCGCTGATTTGAGCTTTTGAATGGGATAGTGTATTGCCCCCGAGATGATTATCCTACGAGTCATTCGTGGTCGGGCTTGGTCTACGCGAACACTTCAGCGAGGGAAGAAGAATGATGTAGAGGATCCAGAGCCTTCGTCAGGGATAGTCTCGCGCATAGAGTTTGCTGTTCGTCGTGACAGGAATTCAGAATTGCTCTCGACTGGGCTCTCTTCCACCACTCCAGGACAGAGTACATCAGTGTTCGACGATGGAAGTACGCGGAATAGCAGAAACTAGTAGGAAAGACTTGACCATGTTGTTTACTGTAAGGACTTTGTTCGCATCCGTTATATTGTCTATATTGTCTTTTGATACCCAGTATTCTCAAACTGTCATTCGTTTACCACATCTATCATTTAACAAAAGTCTGTGCTCTGCGAAACCTCTTTCCACGTCTCCAGTACTTGCAGCGCTTTCTCACATTCTTCCTTCGCCACCGAATAACAATCGCTACCGAGTTGCAAACTCGTCGGGAATGGTTTACCCTGCGCAAGCCCCTCTCCACGAACAACATCCACAACGACCTGTACTCCTCGTCTAGGGTCACCTGGTTGTTTGCTGTTGTAGGCTTGAGATCAAGGAAGTGTTAGTCAGAACTCAAACTGTATGTAAAGAGGATATTTACCTTGCAGCGCGTCTTCAGCTTGCGTTGTGATCTCTTTGTAATCAGCAATCCTAGGTTCATACGCTGCACGATGACCAGAAGACAGGAACGAGGTTCGGAAGTAGCCAAAGTCGATGCAGGTGCTACGTAGACCGAGAGGCGAGATTTCCTCGTGAAGGGTCGAGGAAATGCCTAGGCAGCAGGTAGCCTGTCAGCGACATTGAGATGGGTAAGAAATAACATTACGTACCTCGCAGTGCCCATTTCGTCGTACAGTATAGGCCAGCGGTAGCTGATGATCTAGTGAGAAAGGTCAGCGAACGAAATTGCTTGGATGGAAATCATTGAACGTACGTCCAACCACCAAGGGAGCCCATCCAAACTATCGTCCCAGTTCGACGTTCACGCATGTGCGGTAGGAATGCTCTCGTCACATTGAGAGCACCAAAGACGTTGGTACTGGGGAAAAGTCAGTTTTTGTTGGATGGCAAGGCTGGGAATTAACCTACTTGAACTGATTATACGTTTCCTCAGGCCTACGCAGTGGATACTCAGAGTCAGTGAGCAGTTCTATATCGTATGTAGATCGAAGAAACGCACGTGTTTTCCTCGATAGCCCCGACCAAGATGTACCCTGCATTGTTCACTACGACGTCTATTCTCCCATGTATCGCTACAGCTTCCTGTGCAATGGCCTTGAGATCATTCAGAGGGGCGGTCACGTCCAATTCCAAGATATCGGCCCCCTTCTCCTTGAGATCTTCGAGTTGGGACAGAGAACGGTTTCGGGCGGTTGCTATGACTTTGTCGCCTCGCTCAAGAGCTGCGAGTGTCAATTCACGTCCGAGACCGGTCCTAACAAACAGGCTGATAAGTGCACAGATAGCAAAAGGCTGCAACTTGGACGCACGATGTACCGGTGATGATCCAAACTAGCTGTTTAGATTGTGTTTCTGAAGACATGTTTTTTCTGGCCCAACTGAGGGACGAATACAGCTTTTATAGCGACCAAATTCCATCGGAAATGTTGTGGATATCGTCGAAGGTGTGGGTCGGCTTGGAACCTGGATCGGGGTGCCAAATGACAATGCCCAGAGCGAAATTTCCTGGTTTATCAAGTAGATTTTCGGATGTGAACCGACACCCAATCTTGATGCACTCATCATTATCAGGAAGAGGAACACCGAGAGAAACGGTACTTACTAGGTCTCTATGAGGAACTGCGTCTTGAGGTACCCTGGTGGTCAAGCGAAGAGTTTGCTGGGAGACGCGGGTAACGACGTCCTGGTTTCCTTTCACCACCATCTTGTTTCGCAACCACTTGGTGAGCCCTCTCAATATACCATTTGCGATACACTCCTGACCTTCATTGCTATTCAAGCTCATCTTTCCAGGCGAAGGTCAAGCTAGAACCTCAAAGCCTTGGGAACTGGGCGCACGAAATATCCTTCAAAGACGCGTTTTGTGGACACTAAGGTTCGAAATTCACGGACAGGGCAAAGGACGATTTGCAATGAACGATACAGAACAGTATGGGCGTTTCGTGGGTTCTGGTGCCAGTGGTGGAGAAAGTGCGTTTTACCATCAGGCTTTGGCTCTTCACTAACAAAACTCCCTCCAATAGGGACCACTGATCAGGAAAACGCCGTGGAAGTCTCACACATCAATCCATCCATATTGCGCCTTCCTCCCGAGTTACTTGAAACCATTTTCATAAATTCGGTACCAGCAAAAACCTCTGCATACTCTGTGCCATCGAAAGCCTTGGCAGAATGGCTTGCAATCACTCATGTTTGCCGTCATTGGCGCACCATAGCCCTGAATCAAAAGGCCCTTTGGACCCGACCGGATTTTGGGCTACCCAGGCTTGCATCGGAGATGCTAGAACGGTCAAAGCCGAGACTACTCAACATCGAGTTCACCGATCGAGGCACCACTCGGAGACGGGTCCAGGTGTTGAAGAAGGCCTTAACTAGCTATGCATCACGCATCGAGAGCCTGTGTATCGAGTTCGGATATACACGTACCACACCTTTGCTCGAGAAAGCCTTCGAAAGCTTTACGGGTCCCGCGCCAAATCTTCACACCTTGAAGCTCTTTGCGTTTGCATGGGATAGGCTCCCAGATGGGGTTTTACTTCGTGGTGCACCCAGCCTCAGAGTTCTCGAACTTTGCGACTACCACATACCCCCAGATTCTTCCCTCTTACACAACCTCACATCCCTCTCTTGGTACGGAAATGGGTCTACCGCAGCCATGCTCACCGCAGAGCAGCTTTTAAACATTCTTCAAAAATCACCATCCCTCGAGAGCTTTGCTGTACAGGGAGTTTTGCCCCCTGCGATGCCTAATGCGGTGGTCTCGCTACCCTGTCTGCGAGACCTTAGCTTGGATTCAAGAGAACCCAGAGAAGCTAATGTATCTCTGGACTTCTGCAACCACATCATCTTTTCCGAGAAGACCACGCTGAATCTGTTTGTGCCGTACACAACATACACGCCTTCCTTAGCGAATGCCACACGATCATTCTTCTCGCGGTGGTTCCATCCATCCTCGTCGGCCACAAATCCGCGTCTCGTGAAAGTCATTAGGTTCGAAGGCGAACGGAATGACTTCATGTTCATGGGGTGGTATGATTCCCCGTCATTATCGGAGTTCCGCACTCTCGGCGACACAGATTTGGGAGAAGTACCTGTTTACACTCATTTTGAGTACGACAGCGAGGACTTGCCACCATATTCAGATCTCATGACAATTGTCGTGGAAACGGTCCCATTCACAATCCTTGAAACCCTCGATATCCGCCTCTTTCCTCATCAATCCGCCGTGAAAGTGCTCCTGCGCTCGGCCTGCTGGTTGGCCACCTTGAGGGACATTTTTGTCAGTGGAGACAGTATAGATGAACTAGTCGCGGTCTTCTGTTCTGGAATATCGTCAGACGCCGCGGCTTCATCGGAGGCCTCAAACTTTCCGTTCCCGGCGCTCGAGACGTTGACTTTGACGTTCTTGAATCACAATCAACTGGATGGTATTCCAGACATGCAGGCACTGGTAGATGCACTGGCGCTTCGTCCAAGGCGTCTCCGAAAGCTGTTCCTGAGGAACTGTCACGGGCTCCCCGCTCGTTACATCGAATTGCTCAGAGACGTGGTTGAAGAAGTTGATTGTGAATCTCGAATCAATCTGCTAGATGACTGGTAATGGCCCATGTGCTTGCAGAGTATCTAGTAGGACTCGCTCTCCGAGAGTTTTCCGGGGCTTGACTACTGTGCCTGGACCTTTGGACCACTACACGGCGCACGTCAGTACGCCTTCTATTTCTGCTTCGTATGATTCGGAAAACATTCCATATTCTTATAATGGCGATGGTCAATACTGCGAAACTTGAAGCCCAATGCGGGAACGAGAGTGCCAATCAATCGCAAGCACGTAAGTCTTTCCTTCCAAGTTCTCCGTCATACTGAAAAGCCATATTCGGTAGCTTCAAGGTCGCTCACTCGTCGTCTCCCTCAATACTTGGCGCGAGTACGATGGTGCGGTGGTTTATCCTCTACAGCTCAACCGCTAGCTGAGCTCTGGGCCAGAGCAATGCTCTTACTTTCTACGCGAAACGCTCTGGATATGCCTACAAAAATCTCATCTCTTCATAACAACTGAATAGTAGGTAGCATTACCAATATGTTTCACTCGGCTCACCTTTGCCTGGCAGTCCTCAACCGAGGTCTACCTCTTTTCAAGTCACCCATTATGCAGCTGGGTATTCACTCCAACACTGGTATCGGTTCGTCCTCTGACGGGGGTAAAGCTGGTTATGGCATATTCCCCGCAGCAAACCTGGAACCTCACACGGCTGGCTATTGTGCGTATGATATTTCAATTGTTTTTGCATCATTTGTACGATTTTGTTCAAACCGTTATGGCACGCCCTGTGTTAGTACCGTGCACCGAAATATTCATGTCCTCATTTTGATTATACCAAACAAGATACTTACACAAGACAACAGGCCTATTTGAATGTGACATGTCTACGACCCGATAAACCACGCCAACACATCTCTGACAAAACGGTCAATACAGTCGATTATACATTCGTGGTATGGCTGACGTCCACGTTCTTTCTTCTTGGTACCGACTGACAAGGCGTGCTCCTAGAAATCTCCCTGCTGCTGCAAGTGACGCTCTGCTTAGAATGTCAAAATTCAACAGTGATTCTGCGGCTGTCATAGACGGTGTGTGTCTGGTTCATTTGTTTACGCTTTCCAACAGGCTCAGACGCTTCAGGTTCCTTTCAAAACTATTGGCTTGCAACAGGCAAATCTGAATCGGAAGCCGAAGGGCGCAGAGCGAATTTGCGCCATCCAGACCACCATAATCAAAGTGCAGCTGTTTTTTGCCTTCCGGAAGAAATCCTTGCCTCAATATTTCTTCTTTGTATTCCAAAGTCTTTCGCTCGCCACCTTCCTTCCCGGAGCAAATCGCAGTGGCTCTATGTCACAATGGTGTGTCGTCACTGGCGCCTTATATCACTCAAACTACATGCGATGTGGAATACACCAGATTTCGAATTGCCTCATCTCGCAAGGGTGATGCTACATCGATCCAGAGACGCACCCCTCAACATCGTGATTTCGTGGCTTCCGTCCGAGGATCAGGAGTTGAAGAGCGTGCTCTCGGAGGCAATGAATCAAAGGAATCGCCTTGCACGCTTGTTCCTCAACCTTGATGCAGCTCCGGTCGTCCAGGAAGTTGTCTCGATGTGTGTTGGTCCGGTACCTATCCTACGTTCCGTACACCTCCAGCATGATCATCTCCACGGAACTTCGCCTTTCATGCTACCTAAGGGATTCTTAGGAGGTGAAGCGCCCCGCCTCTCTACACTTTCCCTACACAACTGCCTCCTCTCAGAAAACTGGGAGTCACCGTTACTTCACGAGAGGATCACGAAACTTGTCTGGAACGTGAGTAGCACTACGACCCTCTTGCACTGCCAGAGAGCGTTTTTCCAGACCCTCGCAAGGATGCCATACCTTGAGATCCTGGAACTCGACCATGTTCTGCCAAGCTCGATCACCAATCCACCAGTGGTCTTCTTACCACATTTACGCCGACTTCGTCTCGCGTCAACTGGGAGCGTTTCTTTTGACGCACTTCACTACATCACTTTCTCTACCCACAACCCGCCCTGCATCCATTTAGGCTGCGATACCAACAGTGTCATCGATTATTCTTATGGGGAGGTGAAACATTTGCTTGAGATAGCAATCCGAAGTGTTTCTCCAAAGTCTCTTGAAGCGCTATCGATTAGTGGTAATCCCACAAACACCGTCGGAAATATCGTCGTTCGAGCTTGGGATGTCGTCCCGGCCGACATCGAAACCTTAGACCCAACATCCCAAGCAGACCTCACAGTCGAATTTTCTTGGCACAACGAGCATCCTTCAGCATGCTTTGTGACTTCTCGACGAGTCATAGATGCTACATTGTGTATCTTGTCTTCCTCCATTGAAACACTTCGTATCGGGGATGCATTCAAAGACGAACATTTTCCTCTCATGGCATGTGCTCGCTTTTGTGGGCCAACGCTCAAGTATCTCATCTTAGTCGGGTCTGCGGCGTGGCAGATCCCTCGTACATTGACGATAAGGCGCAAGGGACGTGAGCTGCCGTACAGCTTTTCGCATGACTCCTCTGGTCAGCTTGCGTTTTCGGCGCTGAGCATCTTGACCTTCATACATGTCAACTTTGGCACCCCCGATAACGGGCTTATGCGTTGGCTCCAAAACTCGTTTCTGGAACGCAGCCAGGGAGACTGTTCGACCATCGAGAAGGTTAGAATTATTGGGTGCACTCAGCTTTCAAATTCGGTGGTTGATATTTTGGGCCATTTTACCAGAGAAGTGGAACTCATCTCCCTTCGTTGAACCTCCGAGGCTCTTCCACAACATTTTTACCCGAAGATCCCTTGCTGGTGGGACACTTCTACTGATTCACCTCAGTGTGAAGTACTGTCATCTGCCTTTCACTTCCCCGTTCCTCAAGGATTTAACGTCGTTGATCATCCACGGAAATAGCTCTACCACGTTTCGGTCGCACAAGCAGCTTCAAGATGTCGTTGGATGTTCACCTCGACTCGAGTTTTTGGAGCTGCATGACGCCTTTGAGAGTCAGGTTGCCGCCGACTACGACAGGAACATCCCTTTGACAATTTCTCTACCGTCTTCGCGACGCCTCTCCTTTTATTCGTACCAGGATCACTTCTTCCCCTTCCTCCGACAAATCCAGTGTCCGTTGGGCGCTACGATAAGACGCAACCGTCCGATCATAGAAACCGAAGAGGACTGGGCAGACTTATTACCTGTAATCCCACTATCCCAAACTCTTCCGGCTCACGCGATACGAGCAGTATCTTTAGTCAATGAGCCCGATAATACAATCACTCGAAACATCGCTGTATTGGATAGTACAGAACCCGAGCTGGCGAATTGGGCGCGCGAGTTATCGTAGGGAATCCCCTGCCTCAAACTACGACTTGCTCAAATGAGCAATTGACCTTTGGTCAGGTGGCGAGCAAGCTCTGGAATTCGATACTAGCTCTCGTTACGGCGGAAACTTTTCATGTTGGGAAGGCATCTCGGACATGTTTTGAGGAATGTATCTACCTCTTCCTTTCGTCGAATGACCTGAAGACGTTGGCGGTATAAGGTGATATCGAGTGCAGCGACTATTCTCTCGTATCATTCGTATTATCGATGCCGAAGGTGCCAGCCTTCGCCCGCTATCCCCGCGATGACAACAGTTCACCTAATCAAGTTTACGCTGTCTTCCAGATAGTGGTATCATTTCTCGAAGGTCCTGGCGGAGAGCCTTGCAGCTCGTGGTGAGCACGACCCAAAAGTAGCAACACTTGTGTTCGGACGATGCTCAGGGATTGATGAAGAGGTCATGAAGTCGTTGGGCAGTGTTCTGATTGAGGTTCTAGGGATGGACTAAAACAAGTGCAATAGCGGTAGATCGCAAACCAGCACAGCTGTATTTTATTATGCCTAACTCGACTTCAAATGAATACAATGTTTCCGAAAAGTAATGCCTGGACGAGGATACTTGCAAACATCGGCAACAAGAACAGAGGTATACTAATGTGCTATTGGCAAACAGCGTGAGGTATCATCTGGACTATTGGTCCCTGACGCGGTGGCATATCCAGCGCTGCGTAGTAGTGTACTCCGACTTCCAGCTCCTCGCTACCGTAGTGACTGTAAGAGTAGCCTGTCAACGAAAGCTCCGACCGGAGAACATGAGACCGCCTACTGATAGTCATGGTGATCGGCCATATCTTCCACTGACATAGCTCCTCGGTCTTCCCAAGTATCTCTACATGTTCCGCATCGCCATCGCCGTTGCGCTTGCTTGTTATGTCCGCGCCGCTCACATTCCGCATGCTCCAGTTCTCTGGCACGAGCTGCGTCCTCCGGGGACAGCATCTGCCACGAAACACCACTATCACCCCAATGCTTCTTGATACTATGCTGGACCTGAGGCGGGGGTCAGCAGCGAACAACATTCTCGTCAATATAACTCACCGCATTCCGCCACGTCAAAACCGGAAACCTTCTTTCACCATCTGGCTTCGCCCCATACGTGCACTTCAAACAGACCACCCTCGGATCTTCCTCATCCAACTCCATTACTGTCGTCATGTGGTTTAAGGTGCACGCATCCAAAATATTTCTGACAGTCCTGGATGCTTTATGATCGAAAGCAAGCCACTTCGTCGACCACTGCCTCCGTCTCCAACCCCGTCCAGGAAATTCGGCGTTTACTCTGAGACTAGGACCTTGATGTACATCGCGATCTATACGAGTGGCCTCATCGTCATCCGGGTCATGCTCGTCATATTCATCGTCCTCTCCACCATGCCAGGTTTCAGCGAGTTTGTCCAGGGCATTGCAAGGGTGGTGCAGGAACTCGGGGAACCACATACAGGGATGGTGATTCTCCGGCCACGATACCTTGGAGAATTGGTCGTGAAAGCTACCCCGCTGGCAGGCAAATACACTCGTTGCAAGTTTGAGGGCTTCTGGTCCCGTATGGCCGACTTTGGAAGGCAAAAGTCGAACGAGCTCTCCCATTTTCTCCCCTTGCCATTGGGTGACAAAACTAGCGAGGCTAGTGAAGGGTTTTGTGATATAACTGAAGCCGACACAGGAATCACTTGGTGATTCAATTCGTTCCTTGATAGGTGGATAAAACCAGATATCGATGGGGTTAGGAAGGAAGGTTCCAAGAGGGTGGTGTTCGTCGCGATACATGATCCATGCATCGGTGGCTTTGTGCCTACGTTCCCAGATAAGGATGCGGCGCTCTTCGCGTAGACGGTCGGCCTTGACGGTTTCCATGTAGGATATCATCTCTTGTTTGATTTGGTTCCAGTCTAAATGGTTTCTGTTGTCAGTACAGACTCAAAAGTAAAAAGGATCAGTACTAACTTCGTTCGGTGAGCGGTTTGGGTTGTTTAACAATAGGGTGGTCATACCACAACGGAAAGTACGTGTAGGGGGCTGTACTGCACAGCTCGTCGAGTCGATCGAGTTCCGTTTTATACCCTTCAGCTTCTAGTTTCCTGCGCAAACTGTGTGGAAACCATTATGAAAATGACCTATGATAGCCTATTCAAACGCACCTGATGCTACGCTCGTCTCGTATCACATCCAACTCTCTCTGTCGTTCATTGTATAGATCATTGGCCCACGATTCCCATTGCATCGCGCGCTGAAAACATTGAGCCTATCGAGGATGATGGAAGAAAGGTAACATACGTCAGTGCGTTTTTCCAATTCTTCCCTCTTTTGACGTATGAACTGGGCCTTCTGCTCTTCGGATTCCTCCGCGAAGCCGTGCAAACACCTGAAAAAGGTATTCACTTCACTTCTGATGCAGACTTCGCCTGTGGAAAGTATTGTGAATATTCGAGTAGTCAAAGTTAATTTTCGTACTCACGTTCCGTGTTTCCCCATTCCGCGCATGGTACACATTGTCGAATCAGTTCTCGCTCGCTTTCGTCGCTCCATCTATCTACATCCAAAAGGCTAGTAGAGACTCGTAAGAGATTAGTTGAAAAAGACATGCGCTCCGACTCACCGAGCTTTTGCACACCTTCCACATAATCGGATGCGAAGACAGAAATTCATTGTACGACTGTTAAGTGAGCCACAGTTCTGGACGGTTGATGAGTATGTGCTTCAAGGTGATTGCATTGATTCGTACATGACAGTCTTTGTCCCAAACTAGACTGGCCCAAATGGGGTGTGACACGTCGTTGGGGCATCCAATGTCGTTCACATTGCTGAACGATGATATCCAAGTTGACGTGGCAGACTTTCGCATTACTAGAGTGGTAGTTAAAATGATGTGTGATGAAAAAGTCAAGCAACGCACTGAGATTCCTGAGACTCTTATTCGTCCGTGCAAGATGTAACAAATCGAGGGGAAGTAGGTGGCCAAAAATCTATTCTGAGCAGTTAGTCCGAAAGCTGTACAGAAACGTTTCGCCACTCACTTCATGAAGAATATCCACAGGTAGTTCTGGTAGCTTGGACAGCTTTGCTGAACGTTTGCGAGCAGGACCGTTAGCGGTTTTCTTCGAAGCATTCGACACAGAGATGGGCTCGTTTGGGTTGAGTTTCTTTCTTTTCTTGGGCGGAGGCGCGTCTTGCTGCCGTTTGTGCGCTTGTAGCAGAAGATCTTTGATGGTTCCAGCCATGGTGATTGGAGGGACAGAAAGAGACGCGCCAGGTCACAATGTGACTATTCGTGAAAATGTCACAGACGGAAATTGCCGAAAGGGCCAACTTACTGCTTACTCACCACCATAGTATGCAGCTACCGCACTGTCCGCAGGAGATCCTCGACCATATCATCGACATTCTAGCAGATGACGAGGACCAGAAGAAACTATTCAGCTACTCGCTAGTATCTCGCTCATGGATCACCCGCGCCCGACACCACCTCCTTCTCAACTTTGTCTACAATCCAACGAACAAACGATCTCTAACTCGCTATGCAGAGCTTGTTGCTCTTTGCACCCACCCAAATAACACTATCTTCTCTGTCGGCTTGAAAGGAGATGTAACTCTATGGATGAACATTCCATCTCTTCGAATGATGAATCAATCAAAACAGCGGTCTATGGTCGAGGTATTGTTCGGAAAGACTACAACACTCCAGCTAGGATTGATGGCTGTCGAGGAGCTGAGGATCGCATTGTATCTCGGCGGCTTTGCGAGCGTCACCACGCTCACCCTGACGGCGATGAAGTTCCATTCACCAACTCGCTTTTTGGACGTCTTGACCGGATTTCCCCGTTTAACATCGCTCACACTCCTTCGCATTCGCTTCGAGTTGAACGATGAATCATCCATTCCTTCTACAGCCCTATCAAATCTAGCTACCCTCCGACTTTTGGAGCTGCCAAACGACGACGACACGGTCTCTTCCCTGGCAGCTCTCCTAAAGGCTTTCGAGGGGTGCATGACTCTACGCCGACTCGATGCCTGCATCCGATTGCTTGGGGAGATGGCACACCTCAATACCTTCCTCCGCGTTCAGGGAAGCCGCCTTTCTAGCTGCTTGCTAGACTTCTCTAGCCTCCAGCTCCCAGACGATCCAGAAGTCTCATTCGATATGCTCACATCCCAAGACGGTCCTCGATTCACGATTAGAGGTCATCTAAAGGACCTACTAATACTCTTCGCCAAAGCTCGAGCCAGCAGTCCGCACCCCGAAGGCCAATCGCGTCTTAAATCGATCGTTCTCCACACGCACAAGCAGGTCGGACAATTCGAGCCCCATATTGCAGCTTTTGACCTTAGTCAACTCGATGAGCTGGTTGGAAATTGGCCTGTCCTTTCTAGCCTGGTCGAGATTCAGTACCTATTGCATGCAGGATCGCTTCGCACCCCACGGGATCCGGTTCTCTGTGACAGACTCGAAAGGATTGTCGCCTTCACGTTCCGAAGAAATCTGATAGAGTGTAACAAGAAGGAGCTATTCGTTGTACAGGCTAGACCGAGGAACGATGACGAAGATCTTATATCTCAATGTGTACTTGCAGATTTTCTTCGAAGACTAGAGATCGAGAAGTAGAGGGTAGCGAAGCAGGTGGGAGGTTGATATGTTCCGAGTTGGTGCATCATCGCTTTCATTTGGGATGTGTTCAGCCTGTTATTTAAATAGCTAATTACGAAATTCAACTATTGTACATCCTCAACATCATATGTATCCGAATCAGTATAGCGGTGTGGTAGTAAAGAATCAAGATGCATGTTAGAAAGGGTAGTAATCTGCGCAGCCTACAGTACCTTAGGAGGAAGCGCCTTCTTCCTTCGGCAAGCACATAACACAGCCAGGCATCAGCTTGTCGCAGTTCACTTTCTCGTTCATGCCCATGAGCCTATCCAAAGGTATGCCGTTATCCTTGGATATCTGCCAGCAGGTATCGCCAGGTTGTACACGATAAACAGACGCATTCTTGGGGCAGGCTGGAGGAGCCGGCCCTGAAGATTGGAAGAGGACACGCCAAAGAAGAAGCATGACAACAGCAATGAGGAGGAAGAAGGGGAACAAAGTGCGGTATGCGGAGTCTTTGCGGTATGATACAGAGTGGTTCTAGAAAGTGTACATTGTGAGCACGATGATAGTGGAAACAATGATACCCCATACCGGGTCAGTGGCAAGAGGTCCATAGCCGTCAGATCGTGTAGGAAGAGCTTCAATATCGTCATTCTCTTCGCGTTGGAATCGGCTGCTGTCGCTATCGGCAACTGCGTGATTATTAGTTTCTTCGCCCTCGCGAACACAGAAGGCTGGAACTCACCTCTCTTCATTTCACCAAACTCAGCACCTTCTGGACCTTCCCACAATGTGCCATCCCTGTCTCTGAAGAAATATTTCTGGGTGTCAGAATCGTATCCCACTCGCTTCATGCCTTCAGGGAGACGATAGGAATCCTAGACCTTTTGTGAGCTCCCTTGCCGGATAAATATAGAAAGAGAAAATATACTTCATCGTATTGTGTCCAGCGACCCATGTTTCGTCAAAAGCTTTCGCTCAATAAAAGAAGGAATTAGAGAATTATGCCAGAAAGATGGAAGTTGTCGAGAAGTTGTGTAAGAGGTGTCGTGGTCCGAGGCAGTGCCTCGGCATACTGAGGTTACTCCACAACGCCCATCATCCCACGGTGCATGACTGTAAAGGCACAGAGACACAATATTACTGGGAATATTGGGAAGGCTCTGGAAGGCTACATCCGTAGCCGGTATCCTGTGACTAAAATTCCTGTACGAACGGTATAAAAATCTAGGCACGTCATTTTAATGGTTTCCCCGCAATTCTCATTGTTTAATACAGCAGCTTGTGCGATTCAGGAACTCTGCATGCTCTTCTCGCTTCAAGTTTCACATGTTGATCCCAACGAGGGGCTAAACTGGCGAAAAACCATGTTCTCATGCAAGCTGTTCGACTTTCTTTGTTTCCAGAAAGGAACTCTTAGTTCAATTTGTACCAGGACAGATTGAATGCCAGACGCATCTCGTCTGGTGTCCAAGTATCAGGATATCCTAGCCAACAACGCTCGACCAGGCTACCCTGTTACCAAAATTCGGCCCATCATCTGACTCACGAAAGCACATGTATTGTCGAACCGGGTGATTCTTTTCTCGCGATGGATGTCATTGACTCAGGACGCGCGCTATATAAACCAACCCACTTCCACTTCCACTAGTCAGGGTTTGCTTTCTTGCACCTCGAATCATCAAGATGTTCGCCCGCCTCTCCACTTTGTTCGTCGCGTTCTTCGGCCTCTTATTCCTCAATGCTCTGGGTTCCGAGCTCTCTGCAGCAGAGCTGAGCGCTCCGTCTGCGGACCTTGCAGGTCTGTCCATTGGAGATATCATCAATGCCCTCGGTGTCGGATTGGTGGAGAATATCAACGTGACGATCACTTTGGAGAGTTTGATAACGAACCTTGTTAGCATTGAATTTACTGGTGCGTCCTCTGGTTATTGATTCGTCTCCTCTGATACCAACTAACGGTCTCTGACAGCCAAGAACCCCCTCATCCTCGAGTTGACCTTGGACAAGGTATCCAGCAAGGCTGGACTCAATGGCACAACCTACTCTGAATTCACCCACACCTTCGACCCACCTGTTGTCGTCCCTATTCTAGGAGAAAAGGGATCGGGGAAGATCGACAATGTACTCCTTACTCAAGGAGCTCTCGCGAGTCTGGATATTATTCCGTTCGGAGTACTCGATCTTCAGGAGACGAATATATCTGTGCGGTATGTTTTAGCTCTCCCCTTCGTGGTTCGACAAATTCTGACCTGCCCACGTTTGTACCATAGCGCTGGTACCATATTTGGGTTTGGAGGCATCCCGATTCCAATTGACGGACTGAAGCAAAGCAATGTACCAACTAGGCAAGTTGTTTTCTCACCCGACATAGATGTGCATAGTTGACGCGACGCGGCTCACAGGTATGACCTTGATCTATCCTGAGCCTTGAAGCAAAGCGAAAGTAATATCTGGTTTCTCTGGGTTTTTATGGCTTGTATTCGTATACCATGCCAATACATACACCATAGCAACTCGCCTTACGTATGAGAAAAAGAATCTGCCCAGAACGGTGGCATCCCGAAGTGACGATCGAGGCCTTGTGACCTCGGTGTGTCGAGTAGCCTCACAGCAATATAAATCCTCCCCTGGCGCCGCTCTCCTTTACCCCACACCCCCACAAATGACAGACGCTAAACATGCACCGGCTGGTGAGCATGCCCCAGGCTTTCTAGCATTATAGGTTTTGTTACTGACGACAACGGTGATCCATAGTGAAAGTAGGCGGCCGACGTCTATCAACAAGTCGGCCAGCGCACAAACCTCACTCGCCTCCACGTTCGCAGAACAATAACATGTGAGCCAGCTAGTCCTTCTGGTATCTGCCCCTCATGCTGACAGTGAAACAAATATCCAGTAATGAACCTGTAACGAACACCACCAAGGAAGACTACCCTCGCCCTCACGACAACCACAACGGGACAGGGAAGCATACCCAACACACAAGGGACTACGAAGTCAAGGGAAGCTCAAAGTAGGAGCAATTTCGGAATCGAAGAACCAGAAGCACTGCGATGAATGTATTTGTACAATTAATATTGCAGGTGTAATGCATCGAATCATATTGCATGGCATGACATATGACGACAATATGGACATGGGGTAGTAGCAGGTAGAGGAAGGATCGCTTAAGCAGATGCAGCGGCCTTGGCCTTCTTTCCTCTGGGCTTCCTTGCGGGGGTTGCCTTGGGTTCTTTTTGTGCGGCAGTGAGGGCAGAGATACGGGCAAGGGTTTCCTGCCAGAGAAAGCTTGGTTAGCATCGTGTTCAGTAAATGAAGAGAAAGAGAAAAAGGTATAAAATGTGATCGCCAAAGAGTCAGACACCTCGCATAAAACGGGCACTGATAGCGACATGGCGAGTTATCCAGCAGAGTTTGATCGGCTCCACTGAACCATGGTAATATTGCAAACATGTCCACGCCCACTTTCCCTGGAAATGTAGGGGAAGGCGGGTTCTAACGAGAATGCGTTTTCGGGTTGTGCCGGAATGATAAAAAAAACGAAGAGAAAGTCGAAGGTGAAAGTGAATAGACAGTATCCAACACACACCTTCCTCAAATCCGGTCTGTATCCCCTCTTGGCTACTGATGATCCAACACGAAGAGCACGACGTCCTCCTGATCGTGGTCTAACGTTTGAGACGGTCCGAGCAGAAGCAACAGCTTGTGGTGAAGTCTTGGTGTTGCGGGTAGTGATTTGGATGGTTCCGTTCACATCAGAGACGTCAATGGTCTGCAAATCTTCAAGTTATTGATGTATACACGTCGGAACGCTTACAAAACGCACCTTTGTGTTGGCCAATCCAGAGTACTTGTGTGAGTGGATGTTGACGAGGTTTCCAGGCTCCTTGGAAAAGATGGGTCCTTCAGGGAGGCCCTTGACCATGTAGGAGTTGTATTTCTGCAAGATGAAGCACCGTCAGCATCTTCCCTGCATGACCACAGACTACGGGACGTACGCGGATGAGGAGCCATTGGAGATCGGTCGACATTTTGGCGGAGGGCAGGTAAGCGTGAATTTGAGGCGAATTTCGCTGCCAGGCTGTGGCTTGAGGTCACATGAGTAAAACTGTGCAGTTGCTCGGAATGTGCCGGATCACTTTCTCACGGGGTTAGAGTCTACTTCCATGTTAACCCTTCAGAGTATACTGGATAGCTTCTCTACGTCAGGTTCCTTTGTCGTTGTGCGAAAAGCTGTGGGTCGACTCTTGTTCCGTATAATAAAACTCTGATAAGTCGCACCAGGCAACCTGCGCTCTACCTCTACCTCAGGCATCGGGATGAAACGACGAGCTGGATTGAGTGTGCCTTCAGGTCATGATCCGGAACGAACTTCAGGGTCACTGCTAAAGTATCACCACGCGTGTACTCCAGCGTGCATCATGGTATGCATCTGTCGTCGGGATTTGGGCATACACCAAGGACAGTCGGCCTTGGCAAGCGCCCCTATTGCTGTAAGCATACCACTTGTGTGTTGTGCCTATGATATTGACCTGTTCGACCTAGGCCTGATGTAGCAACGAGGGTCGCCGCATTGGAGAATCAAATCTTAGTCCCGATAACTACCGCAGTCTTCGTTCTTATCAACTGGGAGGGTCGCAAGTTACAACGTAGATCGGCTTGATTCCGCAACAGCACATACTTCAACTTCCCGTTGTTACTATCGGGGAAGAGAAATGTTTACGCTATACCGACCTTATACACAGAACTCGTATGGTTGGAATCCATTATCCCGTTGATTTTTGTCGAAACGTTCACCGCCATTCTACCTCTCTGTCCGCAGTCGCGAAGACTTCTATTAGGACCCGGTCAAGGATACCCGCCGCTCACGACCACGATAGATTTTGGCCCGCATGGCGCATAGTGGTAATCATCATAATCAAAATGATATGGCTAGGGTATGGCCACCGCCGTGCTGTGGGCCATGTGAGGTATGTACCTTTTGATCCCATCGTTCGCTCCCTAGTCGGCTCGGGACTAATCTGGGTCGACGTTCAATAGATACCAAAGACCTATAAAAGCCAGTTGCTTTCGACTTGCTCTCCTCAGAAACGATTCGAACTCTCAAGATGAAAGCCTCCTTCGTTGTCTTCTTCGTTGCCCTCTTTGCCGCTGCTTTTGCTGCCCCAGCAGTGGGTATTCTCTTTACTCTCGCCCATTTGTCGTCAAGACTGACAAATTGATTCTATAGCCCGCACCTGAACCTCAAATCAAATGCAACAGAGGTTTCGAGCTTGATGAGGCCACTGGCCTTCTTAAGGTGTGTACTTGCCTCCTCGCCTTGCTTTTATCGATAATCCTAACCTTGGAACCACAGCGATGCTGCAAGGGCCCTGCCTGCTGAACAGTGGCAGTCCCCAGTGCATCAGTGGTCCAATCTTGAGGAGGCTCACAACTCGATTCGCGTGCATGAATCTCACTTCATGATATTTTGGGCTGTAACATGCAACAAGGCTAAATTATAGGGTAGAAGAATTGGGTATTGTACAAGGCAGAATATAAACATCATATTGCAGTGTGGATATACTGGAAGCAAGTCAATCGAGGCAAAGAGTTTTTCAAGGGTATTTTTTCCGCAAAAAAGTCTCTCTTGAGAGCAGCGAGGGTCTGTTCAACTTTGTATTCTTCACTACGTGTGCGAATGGATTTTGTATGTAACAAATATGGAGGTCAATGAGGTGCATTCGACGCCGACTGTGGACCTAGGCACAGCGGCAGTTTCCGTGAGTGACATCTACGCGAGCTGTCACGGTTGTGACTGAGCGCGCTTTTTCTTCCCTTCCCACCAACTCGTCTCCATTCTGCCAGCATGGCCGGAACTGTCATGGACCTTCTTATTCAAGCCCACAAAAGGCAACAAGACGCGCCGCCACCGAAAAAGCGAAATAAAATTACGCCAAAGCATGAGCCGACGTCTACGCCGGTACCCTCACAGAAAAGACGTGTCATCGCTTTGGGAAAGCGCTCAGCCAGGCTATCAAAGCTGCCAGACCTACCTCTCGACATTTTGCTCGAAGTGAGGCTCGCTTTGTCTCTTTTCCATCCTCCTCTGACATGCCTACCTAGATTTTCGGTCACCTTGCGCCTCTTGACCTCTTACATCTGTCGCGGACTAGCAAGGATTTAAGGAAGCTCTGTGAGCCTCAAAACTGTTGGAAACTTGACATAGTGGCTGATATTAATTGCAGTATTGCATAAATCTGCAACATCAACATGGAGAGGCGTTTTCACCAACGTTACAAACATCGAGTGTCCCAACGATGTGACATACCCTGCATGGGCAAGTTTGATCTGGGATAGGGATTGCCATGTGAGTTTGCCACTACTGTTGACTGGTGATTTTACAAAACTAACGCCTACCATTGCCAGGCCTGCGGAACACCCAATAGTCGAACGATGAACTTTATCCTCCGCGTTAGGCTGTGTAGAAGATGTTCTAAGCACAGGTTCGTTCGCGTGATAGTACTCGCTCCTCACTGCGACTCTGAACCCACGTTGTAGCCTCTTCGACTTGCACGGATGGAAGGAACCAAAGGCAGTCAAAGACCTCACACGGGAGTGTATTCCTTTTGCGACCTGGGGAAGTACCTACCGTGCGTGATACATCCTATCGAATTCAATTAGCTCCTAAGACATTCAACAGGTGAAGTCTGCCTTCCGTCGATGAAAGATGAATTCCAAAAGCAAATGAATTCTCTTGACAAAGAAGCTCAGGCCACGTACATCCGGCAAAGGAAAGAGGCATTGGAGAAGAGAACGAAGGTACCCCTCGATGGATTCCCTTGCTCCGTCATGTTCTGACTTTCGTTCCTTTAGAATGCAGCTTTGTGGGAAGCATGGTCAGACTCGCTCCAAAATGAGAGGCAAAAGGAATTGGATGATATTCGGGAGAAACGAAGTGAAGCGTAAGTGGCATTTTGAGGACTGAAGGCTGGTTCTGACAAGCAACTTCCAGGCTAGAGAAGAAACTAAGGGCGGAAGGCTATGATGCTGAGCTCAAGCGGCTAGACGGCATCCAGAGTTCATGGTCTAAAAACTTCCCACTTTGGGACAATCATCCTCTCGTTAAACAAACCAGACCACTCACAGACCGAAGTATGTACAAAAGCTAGCAAGTTTATGTTTTGTTGACGAGCATCTGCAGATTGGGACCAAATCAAGGGCGAGATGATCAGCTACATGGAATTAGTCAAAGCTGACCGTATCCGTGATGAGCGCCGTCAGCTCGTCTGGAAACGCAGGGATCTCGCCACCGAAACCTGGTTGTCCTATCGTTCAGAGTATCATCCACCTGGGTCGCTGCTTCCTAGCCCCATAGACTTCTGGTTCTTCGATCCAGTCCGCCAACTCATCGAATCCCCCTCCTCTGTTGAAGTCAGTTTTGACTCTCTTAATATGTACGCCATCTCGGGTTTCGTGAACAAATGGACAGAAGAAAAGATGAGCGAACTATGTCGTCTGCTTCGCTTCTCCCGCGACTTCTGGTACGCCCAACCAGCCGACCTAAAACGTGCCGTTTGCGTCGTTACCTGCTCGCACGAGGATTTCCACCATCGCTTTTCAGATAAGCTCTGGCCTGAGGGACACTACCCCTGCATGTGGTTCCCAGAGTTCCTGCACCACCCGTGTAACGCACTCGACTGGCAATCTTCTGACTCGGACACGGATTACCTGAAAACCAAACCTGGAGAAGACGAGGCTACACGTATAGACCGCGATGTTCGAACCGGTGCAAGTTTGAGAGTGGAAGTAGAGTTCCCCAGGCAATGGTGGAGAAGGAGGCAGTGGTCGACAAAGTGGCTGTCATATGATGAGAAGGCGGCGAAAACGGTGAGGAATATCTTGGACGCATGTAGTTTGGATAGGATGGCGACGGTGGAAGAAGTTGATCAAGCGGATCCGAGGATAATCTGTTTGAAGTGTAGTTTCGGGGCGAAACCTGATGGGGAGAGAAGGTTCCCTGTCTTGACCTGGCGAGGAGCAGTGAGTAGTTGACAACCAGCTCCTACAAAATCTGATTGTTGCTAGGTCCAGCATAACATGAAGAAACATTGGGGTGATGGTGGTGTCGCCTGGCATGCTCTACCTGAAGATGAAGCAGCTCGTGCTCGTGAGCTGGAGAAGGGTGAACACACCAGACGTGGGGTTCAAAAGATCAAGCAGCGTCCGTGGCGATGCGGAGCATGTAAAGATATGCCCCAAGACCTGGGATGTATGTCTCTCGAAAGGCTGAGGCAGCATTTCGACGAAAAGTGGGTGCACTCTACCCGAGCCTTCCCGAATACTGAACATGCTCTACAGGCACCCCAGCAACAAGGACTTCGAAGCTGGTGTGGATTACTATGAAGCGCAGGACATGCCTCCACGACAGCCGTTGATGGTGCAGATGATACCAAAACCTTTTGTGGAGCAGACCCAAGACGATAGCTGATTGTGACGTATTAATGTAACACCATTTCGGACCAGCTGACCTATTACACTGCCAATGACGTTGTGATTCTTGACCACCATTCCGAGCTGCTCTACACCTGAAATCTTAGGAAGGTAAGCTTCTTTTCAATCCATTTTCTCAAGCTCAGGAATGCAGCAGTGGCGACAGTGTCATATACCAAGTGATACAATGTATTCAACACTACCACCAGAGATTTGGGACCTGGTTATTGACCATTGCCAGGATGACAATCCTGCGCTTCTCGCATGTTCGCTGGTTTGCAAAGCATGGCTCACGAGGAGTCGTTCGATCCTCTTTTCATCGCCACAGAAGCTTTGCAGTACTACAGTCGTTCCGTTCATCTTGGTGATCCAATCGCCTCATTGCACCATCATTCCCTCAGTCCAAAGAATATCTTTCATCCCCCAGTGGGTACCAGACCGTAACGAGGTCCTCAGCGCTTTTGAACGAGCTATAGTTCATATTCAGTCATCAGGCGGAAATTTGAAGGAACTGGCGACGGTGAACGTTTACCCCAAGGAATTCGTTTGCAGGCCAAACCTTCTACAGCACCTCTCACAGTCCCTTACCTCGCTTTCATTGATCACTTTCTTCGGGCTCGATCCAGATTCACTCATCGAGATTCTGTCTGTGCTTGGGGAAAGGCTAGATACCCTCAACGTGTGCATGGAGGTGCAATCTCATCTGCCTACCCGAAGGCTGAAAACCCCTCAACCACCCTACCCAAGCAAAGTCCGTATGCCCAAGCTTCGGTGCCTAACGCTGAGTTGTCCGTGGAGATTGACGTTGACGTGGTTTCTTATACCTGGGATTATTGAGGTTCCTCGATTAACATACCTATGCCTATGGTTGGCGGAAGGCGCGTACGGGGATTCTCTGCAAAACTTTCTCGATCAAGTGTGCGCTAGGACAGTCGAGGAGCTGGTTTTTCGTTCCTGTTTCAGCTATCGTGCCATTCTTCCAGGTTCGTGTTCATGTTCATGTTCATGTTCATATTGTGCAGTTATCAACCACTAATTCCATTCCAGCCCTCGATCTCGGTCTATTCACCTCACTCCGTTCAATCACTTTCGACAACAATACAAAGTCAGATCGGCGTTTCCTTGACCAACCCGAAAAAATCGTCAATCTCGTCTCGACGATACCCAGACTGGATGTTTTGCTCACTGTCGCTGTAACATACCCGAAATTCGAGTTACCCACGTCGGCTCACCAGCTCCATGGACGTACTACATGGGTTATTGGAAAGCAACGTGCCAAAGATGCTTTTGAGGACATGGTGGAGATGCACCGCAAACAGATACGGACATGTCTGTGCAATGGGACTCCTCACTCCCCAAACTCACGTTGAAAAGGTTGATACTTTTGCTTGACCCAAAGTTCGTATTCTCTCGCCGAGCCTCTCGCGATACTGAATGAGTTCTGCAGGCCCAATAACAAGGATATTGGAGTTAGTATAGCGGCAGTATCCTCTACGATACTTGGCGGTGCAGATGACTCCGAATGTAATAGAACGGGCCAGAGACCGCTGATGGTTCGTGAAGTGTAGGAAATAAATTGTATTCGACGCTAGCCATACATTATGAGACGATATATCCTTTGTAATACTTGCGAACATATGGGCCTTTCGTAACTGGAGGAGGATAGTCGAGGACAGTTGACAAGCATAACGCCTACAAACTACTAGCGATATCTCCGTGAAATGACAGGCCAAGGTGCGACTCGGAATCCACGGATGTGGTGCAATCTAGGTCTGGAAGAAATCCCTTGAATACAGGTGCGGGCTCTTCTTTGGCTCTTCTGAACATGATTACTGCGACTTCTAGTTAGTCTCAGTGATCGCGTAGTAGCGAATGCTTCAGGGTCTGTGACGGATGCCAAAGAAGTTCAGGCTTGATAACACCTCGTAGCTGAATATAGTCTTCGAGGATGTACCTACAGGACTGGTCAGAAGAGGTCCCGAAGTCAGAGGACGAGACGCACTGTATTGTGAACATTGTCCGTGTCTGCCCAGATCCACCCATGTCCCAGTTCACTGATCTCCTCTGGTAGATACGACAGAAATACCTGACTGATAGAGGACACTCTAGCTTAGCTGAATGGGAACCAATGCCAAAGCAACAAACATACCGGCTCGAACCTAAGCATTGCGCATTTCCAGGGGGGCCTTTGGGAACATGGGTGTCGTGAGAGAAGAATTTTCGAGGCTGTGCATGTTCATGCGCGAGCTCTTCTCCTTACACCCAGAAACACCGGAGAAGTAAGTACTACCACACCCTGCTTTTGCTTTTGATGAGACTTATAGAAAAGATATCGGAACGAAGGCAGCTGGGAAGTGAATCCATGGAATCCATGCTTCCACCAGAGCTTTGGGATCGAGTTATCGATCATTGTCGGGATGACAAGCCTACACTTTTTGCATGCTCTCTCGTCCGCAAGTCATGGCTTCCAAGGACTCGTTCTATCCTCTTCCTATCTCCGCAGACGCTTTCAGAGACTACCGTCGCAGAGTTCAGCTTACTTCTCGAATCTCCTCATTGCACCATCATTCCTCTGGTCCAGGCTATAGCATTCCTACCTCGCTGGGACGCAGGACAGCGTGATGCCTTCCTCGGCGCCTTGGAAAGAACAATAGCCCGTATACAGTCATCAGGCGGAGCCCTGAAGGAGCTATCGACCGCGATGGTTCTCCCCCATGAAATCGTCCACAGACCAAATCTTCTGAATACCCTTTCCCAATCACTCACTTCCTTTTCTTTCATTGTTATGATGGGCAACGATCCGCCCTCCATTCTCGAGATCCTGTCGTTGCTCGGCAGGACATTGCAGACGGTGAATTTGTATATGGAACCAACCGGTTTTGTACTCCGGAGGGCAAGAGATCCTCAAACACCCTTCTCTCACAAGGTCTCTATGCCAGAGCTCCGAAACCTGACCATGGGATGCTCGGAGAATACGGTACTCCCGTGGTTTCTTACCCCAGGAATCCTCGAACTTCCCCGACTTACATACCTATCTCTGTGGTTGAAGAACATCTTATTCGGAGAAGAAGTTGTGCAGAGATTTCTCAACCAGCTATGTTCCCGGACAGTAGAGGATCTGGTAATTCGCTTTAGGTACTCCAATCTTCCGGGTTCGTCTTTTCCATCTGTTTAAGCTTGATTATGTCACTTATCGTATTCTAGCTCTGGATCTCAGTCGATTCACCTCCCTTCGTTCAATCAAATTCAAAGGGAAGACTCGCCGCTCAGACGAGCAGTCCGCCAACACATACGAAAAGATTGTCAACATCGTTGCAACGACACCTAGCACGGGAGCGAAGCTCGTTGTCACCGTGACAGACCCTAGTTTCGAGTTACCGCATTCTGCCTCCAGGCTGTTGGATCGTGTCGAATGGATCATTGGAAAGGAGGAAGAAAAATTGGCGTTTGAGACGATGGTGCAGCTGTATCGTAAATCATGCACGGTTTTTGCTCCAGTCTAGTGCAGCTTCTTAATGTTTCAAACCTCAGGTATTTGTGCCTTTTTTATCACTATGATATCCATCTTTTCACTGCAAACACTACTATTGGCCTTTCTTGCCGTTCTCAAGATCTTGGATTCTTGAATACCACCGAAAGGATTGACTAGGGCTTGATCCAAACCGAAATATGGCTGTGCTCGAGGGCTCGCCTTCTCTTTCTTTTACCGGACATCCACTGATCCCATCACCAGCTCTCAAACCTTAAATAGGCGAGCAACAAATCTGCACGACGGTTCTCTTCTGACTTAGACTTCTTTAGTCATAATCTCCGGCGAATAAGGTCCAAATCTACTTTCTTCGTGAGTTATTGCTCGTATCCTTATCGGTTTGATTGTTCGTCTAAATGCTTCGTAGGTAATTGAGATACACCGGAGGTCCAGAAGGCTTAGTTATGGATCCAAAGCTTCCACAAGAGCTCGAGGAACTGGTGATTGGCCACTGTCAGGACGATAAGCCCACGCTTTTAGCATGTTCCCTCATTTGCAGGGCATGGCTCAGAAAGGCTCGCGCAATTGTTTTCTCATCTCCACAGAAGCTATCCGACAGTACAATTGCTCCTTTCCACGCCCTCATTCACTCTCCTGATTGCACCATCATTCCTCTAGTCCAGCGAACAACATTTCTTCCCGTCTTCGACATTGGAACAGATTTTGATGGATTTCTTAATGCTCTCGAACGACTCGTCGTTCATGTCCAGTCATCGGGCGGAAATTTGAAGGAAATATCGACCGGGATGGTCTTTTCCAGAGATCTGATCGCCAGGCCAGAGATTTTACAACACCTTTCCCGATCCGTCACTTCTTTTTCGTGCATTATCCTGATCACTACCGATGCTCCTCCACTCCTCGAAGTTCTATCGGCGCTTGCAAAGGTATTGGAGACAGTTACATAACCGAACAACATGGCCTCTTGTTCCCGATTCGTCCTCACCACCCCTATCCGAAAAATGTCTGCATGCCGCAGCTTCGAAACCTGACGCTGTCATGTCCATGGGCATTGGTATTACCATGGTTCCTTATACCGGGGATGGTCGATTTTCCTCGGTTAACATACCTGTCGTTGTGGCTGGACAACCTGATTATTGGACAAGATCTTGTGCGGGAATTTCTCGACCAGGTGTGCGCCAAGACGGTCAAGGAGTTAGTTTTTCGCTTCAGATATTGTAATCTTCCAGGTTCGTCTGTGTACCCAGGTTGGATATGTCTTTCTCACTAACTACATTCTAGCTCTTAATCTTGGCCAGTTCGCCTCACTACGTATAGTCACATTCAAGTAGGTGGGAACATATGACGAGCGGGCATACGAAAACATCGTTGACATTGTTTCGACGCTCGGTTCAGCATGGAAGCTTTCTGTTTCCGTAACAGACCCGAATTTTGAGTTACCTTCATCTGCTCACCGGCTGGATCATCGTGTTGAATGGATTATCGGAAGGCATGGTGATAGGGATATATTTGAGGAAATGATGGATATGTAAGGCAGAACGCGTGGAAAGGTGTAGTGCTGTTTCTTGATGTTTCAGCGTTCTCTACCGTTACGCTGTTCTAGAACCTTCTTGCTCATTCGATAAGATACTTACGTCTTGTGGCGATCCCAGACCCCGAATAGTATCCTTGTGGCGCTTTCTGACTCAACGTTAGATGGCTATACATAAAGGCTTGCAGGTATCTTTTCTTCGCCCCCTGCTTCTTTCTTCCTACCTTCCAAACGCCCCTCAAAACCTCCTCTGGATCCTTGGTGAATGATAGTGGGTTACATGCATGATAGCCATAATTTCTGATTCTGACCTAAACACTTTCAGCTGTACCCATAGAGTTCCTGAAGAATAATTACTGAGCCAGTTCAAATCGATTTTTTTTGGGTGCGCCACTTGCTGAATTTCGCCGTCACCGCTAGTTTATCGATCACCGAACTAATTCTTCCTTTCAGAAAAAGTAAATTCATCGGTATGTGCACGACGACGAGCCCCAGAATCCCTCAAGAACTATGTGATTCTGTTATCGACCACTGCTATGACGACGAACAGACACTCCTCAACTGTTCTCTCGTCTGCAAGTCATGGAATCTGAGGCCACGTTCGATTGTTTTCTCAGCTGTCACTATCAGCAATCACACCATCCACGCTTTCAATGCCTTGTTGGCGTCGCCTCATTGCACAGTGATCAATGCTGTTGAACGTATCGCCTTCACCACACTTGACCCTCGGGAGTCCAAGGACCACAATATAGGATTTGAGGAACAGGAAAAGATCATATCACGTATTCAAGCAGGCGGAGGAAACTTGAAGGAAATTTTCTCGATCGGAAGTGGGTCTTCGAAGGAATTTGCTTGCAGGCCCGTTCTGCTACAACAGCTTTCTCGATCCATCACGAACTTTTCGTTGTTCTACCCGGACTATCCAGGTAGCATTTCCGATGTCTTTGACATAATGCACTCATTCAGTGCCACTCTCGAGTGCCTGAACATTTGTTTTGGAACTTCGCCCAAAATGTTATGGAAGATGATCATACGTCTTTCTCTCCCGGAATCGGAGCCCACATTACGCAAACAACTTTGCATGCCACGTCTTCGCCGCCTTGCACTTTCATGTTCATCCCGAGATCTTTTGCTCTGGTTTCTTGCTCCCGGCACAGTCACCTTTCCACGGTTGACATGCCTGTCTATCTGGATGGATAATTACGCACTCCAGCCAGATGACACGACTCTTTTCCAGAGACTCATGCATCAGGAGTGGGCAAACACAGTTGAAGAGTTGCGAATTCGCTTTAAAGGGGGATGGCTGCCAGGTATGTGACTGCATTCGGACCTGCGAAGATTATTCAATATCTATTATCCCATCGTATCTCAGCTATCGACCTCCAGAAATTTCGCGCTCTACGTTCAATTATCTTCAAGGAGTGCCCTAATGCATATTCTTTTATTTTGAATCAACGGTGGCACCGCCGAATTATTGACATTGTTTTAACGGTACCCAAGCTAGGAAGGAAGCTGCAGGTTTTTGTCACGAATAACGATTTCGAAGTTACATCTACTCTTGCTGACGGCTTTTGGGACCATGTCGAATGGCACATCGGAGAGGCAACCAGTGGAGATCATGACGATGACTTCGAAATGATGGTTGACAACTTCCGCTCTCTGTATGGGATTTTATTTCATATCATGTTTTTTCTTCTCAATTATGTTTGTCCACAGTCGAAGGCTGTCTCAATGGCGTTGAGTTAAGGTGGCACTCGGATTCAGTTTGATTTTGCAATGGTATGAGAGGTGTCAGAATTGGCACTGGTTACTACTTGGACGACATAATAGTATGTAAATTGAATGAATTGTCAACCTTATGATGTCTGATCTGGACTAATAACGAACTGCGAGAGGAGCATTCAATGCTCAAGCTCAAGCGCTCAAGTTCGGCATGACGGCCTCTAACGCAGAGACACAGCCACATCAGATCTCAGAACTTGGCCAAAGCCTCATGATCATGTTCTACACGAAGGCCGTTTTCGTTGAGACCTAGCACCCAAGGTACCCAAGTCTTAAGTAGACGCGTTTTCAAGTCATAGATCGCAACGTGAATGCTCCGAGTCTGGCCCGGGGGTTCACCTTTTTTGCCATCACACAAAATGTCAAGTGGTGATCATTAGTTATAGGCAGATATACCTCGTGAAACCTGTCACTGCCAATTACGGTAAGTAATATCTTAGATAGAACTTTGTTTAACTAGTCATAACCAGTAATAAATATCATGTCTTTCAATATCTGATACTTACAAGTTACCATAAAGTTATAACACGGCAATAGCTTTCCCTAACTTGCTATCACAGGTTACCGTAAAGTTATAACCCAGTGATAACTTTCCCTAATCTGTTATAACCAGTTATCTGACATTATTTTCTTGCTGTTGGAGTAGCTGTAAAATCACAAATAATGTTAATTGAACGACCTACAATAGTGGAAGAACACAACTACAATCATTGGAGCCTCAAGAATATATCTTAAGATATTGGAGAGGCGGGGGTATATATATTGTATTGAGTTTGTGGAAATGTAAATGATGCTTTGGCCCAGTGGTTAGTGCACCGGACTTTTGGTCTACGTTGGTAAGCCGTCGAGGTCCGAAGTTCAATCCACCATGGTGACATTTACTTACATATTTATTCTTGAGATGGTCAACTTTAGATTAGATGTACGTAGACCCAGATTAGATGTCCGTAGATAGATGTATGTTCGAGTACATGTAAAACCACAACTCAGTAATGTAATATGTAAATACACAAGTCAGTAATCTAGTCAGCTACGAAAAGAGTAAGAGAAGGGGAAAGAGGGCTCGGATAGAAAGATCCTTTTTTATATGCCGCTATTGTCCCCTCATAACTAGTTAAGATGAGTTATGGTAGTTATGACTCCAGTAACCAGTAATATCATCAATAACTAGTAGTAACCTTGATAACCTGTGCTCACCTATGATTACCCGGCATTATACACTCAAACCCGTTATGATAACCAGGTAACGTGCTATACCCAATTAATGAGTTCACGACTAATAACAAGGTATCATAGCAGGTAATAAAGCAAGCCACCTCCATTATGACCCCCATATCCGGGTATTCCAGATATTGGGAAGTCATTCCAGGTAAGGTAGGTCATATCCGGGGTATGACCACCTGCCCTTTTGTGTGATGGCGCGCTTTCTCGGCACTCATCTACTCCACGAAAGACTGCTACCTTGGCCTTAGTCGCGAAGTTCCCCCTCCAGGGTAATCCATCCATCCATATACCTACGCTTCGGGCTTTATTAAATATTCTCAACTTTCCTGGCAGGATACATAGCTACGGCTTGAAGGGGGTCGCAATCCCTTTTCTCCCTCATCATTGACGGTAGTTTCGTCTCGGAGTTGTGTTTCAGAAAGCAAGATTAAGCAGGTGAGTTTGAATGTCTCTCTCAGACTTTGGGTGCTCTAGCAACTGCACAGCTGCCACGGGGAAGGTTGCTGCCTGCTACTTTTGCGTATCGTCCAAAAATTGGCGCCTGGAAGATGGCACAGCCACGCCAGGGCCCTTGGCCCGAAACGTCCATCCCAATTTCCAAGGAAGGTCTCTAACTTCGTGGTGTCTCTTTCGTGCTTTAGTGAGAAAAAATGGGCATGGGAAGCCCTCAAACGTGCATTTCCATCTATTTTGAGGTCCGTATCAAGCACAGTAAGCAGGCCACCAAAAATTGATAATTAAATCAATCATTCGAATTCTCAGATCTTACACGCGTCGGATTCGCGGACAGCAATGCTTCTTCTTCACAGAAGTCTGTGCGAGCTTCACGACAGCTCACGACAGTTAGCAACTTGCTGACATCCCTGTGACCGAAAATGCACGTTCCGCGTGGTTGACTTGATCATTGGATGGAGGGGTGAACGGTCATCGTATTGATGAAGACTTTTTTGGCTTGTCGAAGACTCGAAGAGTTGCAATATCTATTTACCTGGTATGTTCCGATTCTTTTGCATAGCGCTGGAAGAGGAGCGGTAGTCGGACTCGTGGAAATTGACATAACGCCGCTCGGCCACAAAGATAAGGCCGCTTCTCTCCAAAAATACGGCAATCCAACATCCGTCATTCCGGAAGGCTCTTTCATGGCTCGTGTAGATGGATAAAACGAGCCCCATGCACATGATGGATGCATTTCAAACCCACATTCCAGTATCATGACTTTGGCAGAAAGTACTACCCCAACTGTCAACGGCGTCGTTCTGCCACCCCCGCCTTCTAAAGAAGCTGCAGCGACGTTGGATGATCCCACCGTCGCCCAGCTCTTTTCACTCGCAAATCGCACATCAATAGGTAGGCCTTTTATAAGTTGATGTTTCTTGTGTGGCTAACAAGACGTTGAATAGTGACTGGAGGTGCCCGCGGATTGGGTATCACCCTTGCGGCGGCGTTGTTGGAAGCGGGCTCTCATGTATACTGTCTCGACATCTTGCCAGAACCTTCTCAAAAGGAATGGGAAGCATTGGTCGTGAAGGCACGCATCGCCAACCTTACGGTGGCGTACAAACAGGTGGACATCACGAAACCGGAGCAGGTTGAGCAAGTTATGGCAGAAGTCGAGAAGGAGGCCCCCGAGAAGATTCGAGTGCTAGTAGCCGCTGCAGGAAGTGAGTGTCGGTAGTATCAGTGTCAAAGACCGCACGCTGACTTGTGTTCCTGCAGTACAGCAAGAATGTCCCGCGATCGACTACAAGGCCGAAGATATGAAGAGAATCATGGACGTCAATGTCGTTGGGTCATTCATCACCACACAAGCCGTCGCAAGAGTCATGTTAAGGCACGGTCTTGGAGGATCAATCATTCTTATCGCATCGATGAGTGGTTCCATAGCAAATCGAGGATTGAACTGCACGGCTTAGTACGTGTCTGCTTTATTGGGCTCCTTCTTTGCGTTGACATCGTTATTCAGCAACTCTTCTAAAGCCGCTGTCATTCAAATGTGTCGTTCTGTGTCGGCAGAATGGGCCCCTAAAGGTATTAGGGTGAACACGATAAGTCCCGGATATATCAAGACTGCGATGACAGAGATGTTATTAGCAAAGAAGCCCGAGCTTGAGAAACGCTGGGCTGACGATAATCCTTTGGAGAGGGTAAGCCTACCTTGGGAATACAAAGGGCCAACCGTTTTCCTGGCATCGGATGCCAGCTCGTTTTGTACAGGAATGGACCTTCGTGTCGAGTAAGTCTAGACTTCATTAGAGATTACGGGTCACTGATCGTGGTATCTCCTTATAGCGGTGGGCATTGTGGTACGTGCTACATCGATTCTCTGAGAAATCTCTATCTGACATCACGATACTCAGCTTGGTAGTTGTATATCCAACACCTACCGTATAGACTGTTTAGGTTTCAATGTGTTATTCGTAATCACGGTTGTCCTTTGGTCATTGTCGGGTTTTACATTGGCGTATATATTGGTCATTTTGCTACGAATGAGATTGTTTGCTATTCGATATTCAGCCTGAAGTTATGTTGGTAGAAAGAAATGGACCTTGCTGCAAAAGAATCCGCAGAAGCCGTTCCATGATGCCAGGTATTACACCGTTCAAGTTCGACTCGGAGCGCTGGGTTCAAGCTGTCAGTATAGGGAGTATGTATCTGTGACCGCGGCATTTTTTAATCTACGGGGTGTTCCTAAAGTGCTACAAAATATCTTTGACGCCGTGATCTGAGCGTTGGGGTTGGGCGTCTGAATGGCCACGATCCCGATCGGTTTTCATCGGCTTTGGATATCAGAGCTTATTGTTGCCAAGGCCACCGAAATGTATGAGGACACCAAGTACCACGGTATGAATAGCTCACAGTAAGTGCAGCGTTAAGAGAAACAGATGAATACCAACTAGGAAGGCTTGTCGAAGTTGAGTCCAGTTATGCACACCATGTCCAGCTGAGCAGGTCATGGTTTGATGTGAAGACGTGTGGGAATTTACGGTGTTATATGAGACCGTCTCGGGCATTTCCCAAAAGAGAAATCACCGTCTCTTTCAACCGCGATCATCTTTTTCCTTCAAATACGGCGTGCCATGGGGTATCGAAGTTCTCCGCATCCACATCAGCAAGATGAGGCCTATTGACCAACCCTATACCTTTCTTATCAACCGTGTGTCGGCTGTGTGGCTTCTGAGGGCCATTACAATCGCGTGTGGGTCTGGGGTGAGTTTTTTCTCGGCTTCCTAGCGCGAGCTAGCAGCTGACAATGCTCATTACTCGCGGATAGTTCATGCTCTTTGGATATGATCAAGTACGTGTTCTCATGCTGGGTCTCGTTCGTCTGGTTGATGTTGTAACCTATCAGGGAGTTCTTGGTGGTCTTTTGACTGGTACCCCATTCCAAGCGCAATTTCCTGCGCTAACGACGAACTCGACTTTGCAAGGCGCCACAGTTGCTATATACGAGATTGGATGCGCTTTTGGGGCTCTCGGTATCTTCTTTTGGGGTGAAAAACTTGGTCGAAGAAGAGGAATCATCTATGGAATGGTTATTCTCAGCATTGGTGCCATTCTTCAGTTCATGAGCTATGGCCTTGCGCAAATGATCGTCGGACGGATTGTTAGTGAGTATATCGTATTCTCTCATGGAATATCTACTCAACCATGACTCTTCCTCAACTCTAGCTGGTTTGGGAAATGGGATGACGACGAGCACGATACCTGTTTGGCACTCAGAGACCAGCATGTCTCACAATCGAGGCAGGAACGTTTGTATTGAACTCGGAGTCAACATCGTGAGCGGAAGTTTCTCTAGCAACGTTACTTGAAGCTAACGAGCCGTTTTTGCAAACAGTTCGGTGTTATGTTGGCATATTGGTACGTCTGCCCTGTCTTTATTCTTTTTCGGGCACTAACCAGTCTTTCGATAGGGTTGACTACGGCTTACGGAACAATGAAACAGGGTATCAGTGGCGTTTGCCTCTAGTGCGTTTTGAGAGTTCCCACATTATGCTGGTACTGAATGAAGTAATTAGGCCCTTCAAGTCGTGTTCGCAGTCGTCACGATCTTTTTCGTCTGTTTTCTGCCCGAGAGTCCTCGTTGGCTAGCTAATCAAGGCCGGGTCGAAGAAGCTCGAGAGGTCATCTTTATGCTGGAGACTTTAGAGGGAGATGCTAGAGAAAAGGCTACCGTATGTTGCATCACGCAATTCTATATCTCAAATATACTGACTAGTGTTACTTGTCTAGGATGTTCGGCTAGAGAGTATCTTGGAAGCGATTAGGGTTGAAAGAGCAGCCGGCACCAGCTCGTTCAAGGATTGCTTCAGGAATGGTGAACAGGTCAGTCGTCTTCGTTACTTTCTAGAGTTCCACTGTACTGAGATGGGGTCTTAGCGATTCCTTCATCGTGTCTTGCTTGGTTGCGGCTCTCAAATGATGCAGCAAGTTAGCGGAATCAAGTAAGTTTAGCTATCATCTCGCGGCCGGGTTTGCGGTGCTAAAACCGCCTCTGCAGCCTCATTACATATTATGCTCGTAAGTTTTACATTCTTATACGTTGACTTCGCGTCTCACTTGTACACCAGCCGTCATCTTCCAGAAGTCCGTCGGCCTCTCGCGAGATAGGTCTCTGCTTCTCAGCGGCTTCAATGGTATGGGTACTCGGCCGTGTTTTTCGGTGCACCGCTGACTCTTAGCTCTCTGGACAGGCCTTGCATACTTTGTCTCGTCCCTTGTACCGATTCCTCTCATCGAGCGTCTCGGTCGCCGGAAGCTGATGCTCTTCGGCGCCGTCGGAATGTCAATATGCATGGCCTTACTTGCTGCCATGACAGAAGACACGGAAAACTTCGCAAAAGGAGTGGTTGCCAGTGTCTGCCTATTGTACGTTCTATGCGCTTTTACTCGCCTTGCTTCCTCTCACAAACTTTCAGTCTGTTCAATTTCTTCTTCTCCGTTGGGTGGCTTGCCATCCCTTGGCTATACCCCGCGGAAATCGCGCCCCTGCAAATCCGAGCGAAGGCAGCTGCGCTATCTACGGCCACAAACTGGCTATTCACATTCTTGGTTGTCATGATCACTCCGGTGGCAATTGACTCTATCGCGTGGAAAACGTACATCGTGTGGGCTTGCACGAACTTCGTTTTCGTCCCAATAACCTATTTCTTCTGTGAGTTCAAATTCCCTTTTAGGTTCGACGGGTTGCTGACGGGTTGGTGTTTTCAGACGTGGAAACAACCGGTCAAACACTTGAAGATATCGACCTCCTGTTTGAGGGCGAAACGTCGTGGGTTCTTGGGCCTTCTTCTGCACGACGGGCGGCAGAGATTCGAGCGAGAAGGAGGGCCGAAGAAGAAGCTAAGATCAAGGGTGGCTATGCGGGTAGTGATAGCGATGAGAAAGTGGGTGCTGTGAAGCACCGAGATTAGCACTAACCTTCAAAATAATGAGCTTACAGTAAAGTATCTTTCAAATGGCAGCCTAAGAAGCACAGTATGTTGATAACCAGTTTATGATACCCTTCGAGCATTGTGTTTTGATTGTGTCTGTGTGTTGAATGATGATAAAATAAGCCACTGAAATGTAACGTGAAGGCAGCTCTAGTCAATTGAATTTCAAAACCACGACCCTACTTACTCAGGACATATCCGCCGATGTTTATCGACTCGTTTCAGCCCACCCTGTCCCTGCTCTTCCCTGCCCTGTCCTATGTAGAGCTTTCAAGCGTTTCAATGGGCGCTGCTGACTTGTTGCTGACGGAATTCCACTGACGTTTCAATTACCCTCTTCGGCGCCCGCTATCCCTGATATTATGACCTTCTCAGAGTCATCCCTCTCCTCCGACTCCAATCCCTTCCAGCCATTGCACCTATGGCTGACACAAATCCCGTTCTTTACCTTGTGGTAGGGGTCTCAGTAGTTTTCCTCTGCTCGAGGGTGTCTGAGCTGTGGATAAGAAACTCAAAGGTGTGTATGCCAGCTCCAACCATTTCTTTTTTTTTGACCAACAACATTCATTATAGTTACGTGGAATACCAACCGTGGGCGCCAACAGTTACTTTTTGTCGTTCATTACTGGGTTCAAGTCCTTCAAGCAAGGTCGAACGCTGGTACAAGAGGGGTACGAAAAGGTGCGGTGCCCTTTCAATGTACTGGTTTTTCTCTATTCCTCATGCAATCTAGTTCCAAGGTCAAATTTACAAGATACCTCTCTTCACGCGATGGAATGTCGTCGTCACAACACCGCAACATATAGACGATATCCGAAAGGCTTCAGATGATTCTCTTTCTTTTGAGGAGGCTGTGAACGAGGTGCGTACATTCAACACCACAGTGTTCGACCATGTTTAATGGGTAGCTATTATCTACAGACCCTCCAGACGGTGCATACCCTAGGGAAAGCGGTGGCAGACGATCCTTGGCATGTCCCAGTTGTCAGAGGCGCGTTAACGAGGAACATAGGTGCCAAGTTTGATGATGTTAGAGAGGAGATAGTTGCTGCATTCGAAGATGAGATGCCAGCGACAACCGGTATGTGCTCAGATATCTCGTGCATGTTCGAAACTCATTTAACGGTCACTAGAATGGACCAAACGCCGAGTGACGGATTCCATTTTTAAGATTGTTGCTCGTGCAAGCAATAGGCTCTTTGTCGGACTTCCCCTGTGCCGCAATCCCGAATTCCTCGTTGGTGTCTTTTCGATGTTTGGGCTTCCGATAGGATCATTGATGAACTTCACCTAGGATCTCAACATACGGTTTACCATTCAAGTTGTAGTGTCAGCCATGTTCATCAACGTGTTCCCCGAGTTCCTCAAACCGTGGGTCTATCATTCATATTTTGATCTTCTTCAGCTGAAGCTCTAATTACCTAGATATGTCGGAGGAATCTTGACTTCCGTCCCGAAAAGTATCAAAGAAGCTACAAGGTTCCTGGAGCCCGTTATCGTAGAGCGCCTTCAACAACAGGAACAGTACGGGAAGGATTGGCCGGAGAAGCCTGTGCGTTACTCCCTGTCTTATTTCGTTATATCCTAACGGAGTAAACCTGCAGAATGACTTCTTATCATGGCTAATAGATGCCGCCAGCGATTCACAAAGGAATGTTCACGACCTAGTCATGCGCATTTTAACCATAAATTTTGCTGCTATCCATACGTCGGTATGTACTTGTCTATCTTGACATGCACCGGTGGAAGCTGAATCTGTGTTTTAGTCAATGGTAAGCCCGTTACAATCAACGAATTGCATGAACCTTAACCTAGAGTACAGGCATTCACGGACGCTCTCTACGCCCTAGCTGCTCATCCTCAATATGTCGATGAGCTTCGCGAAGAAATCGAGGCTATTGTTGAGGAGCACGGGTGGAGCAAAGCTAGTCTACAGCAAATGCGGAAGCTGGACAGCTTCTTGAAGGAAACCGAGAGAACTATGGGCATGGGCGGACGTAAGCGTGTTTCTGGCAAAGCATTTCTTACTATTAACACCTTTCCTAGTAATCTCCGACCGTCGAGTATTGAAAGACTTTACGTTCTCAGATGGTACTACTATCCCTGCTGGGTCTACCATCTCAATCCCAAACTGGGCGGTACATCATGATGAGGTATGGGTGAAGACTATTGACATCTCTCGCGCTGATCACAACCGCGTTATCTAGAAATACTACGAAGACCCACATATCTTCAAACCATTCCGATTCGCTGAAATGAGGGAAGACAACGGTGAAGGCATGAAGCACCAGATGGTCACTCCAACCATGGAGTACTTCCTATTTGGCGTCGGTCGCCATGCGTGGTATGTATCCTCTTATCATCCATCAACTCTTCAATAATTGACTATCTACAGCCCAGGACGCTTCTTTGCAGTAAATGAATTGAAGACGCTGATTACCCACGTTCTTATGAACTACGATGTCAGGTTTGAGAATCTGGGTGTCGTGCCGGAGCCGACGTGGGTTGGTATTGCTAGTCAGCCGAACCAGAAGGCGGAGGTTATGTTCCGTAAGAGGCAGAAATGAGTTGGGGTTTTCAATGTCTTGAGATACATAGCGTATCGTATTTATTAGATCTTAAAGTTATATGTAACTTTTACACTGAAGTCGTGGGAATGCTCTTGACAAACCGGCGACATTTCGTTTCTTGGTTCCTTTCCACCACCATCATATCATGAAGGTTCGCTAGTACTCTCAACGTGCGACACACCGTCGGCCAGTCTCTAAACCTTCCATCTGTCAAGCTTATAGACAAGAATTGCCGGTGCGCATCATAGGTTAGGGCATCCCGTGAGAGTGGTGGACACAGACATGCAGGGGAGGAATGCACCTGATTGTGTACGAAAGCACCCGGTTACTTCTGGTAAGATTCCCTCTGCGATCCCTCTCATAGAACCGACGCTGAATTCCTCCTTCACGTCTCCATCAGAAGTTTTGGGTAACACCGATCCTACCAGCTTCCCCGTCGTACATGGCAGCACTACGGCCCTCAATCATTTATAGGCTTCGTGAATCCTAATAAAGTTTTAGCCAGTCCATTTGATCTTCCATGTCCCCTGTTGTAAGCTGTCACGGGTCCTCGTCAGATTTACATAAATTCTCGATTCTTGCTCGATTCGCAAAACTTGCTTCTCTCCTCACTCCCATCGGAACCTGCCCACGTCGCATAATGGCTCTTGGTGGACACTTCGACAAGCCAAGTATTATAGACAAAGTCTACGTTTTCTGGGTTATCCTTCGATTGCGTGAGTCGTATGGTCCTCGTGAAGCTCTTCATGCTGACCGTTTCTTATATAGCTCTCGCGCTATTATGGCACGCTCTTCTTATCGCGTCTCCTTTTTCTACAAGACAAAGGTTCAAGTCGTGGAAACGAACTCTGGCTGATCGAGGATGGCGATTCATGCTCTCTCAAGTCTCTGCGGCACAGCTTCGGTTCGTGATGGGTATGCAGTATAGTCTACAACTTTACGAATCCTGGAGCCGAAAGCGTGGACTTACGGTCCTTGTCGAAGAGATTGAGGGTGAAGATGCGAAATTGATGTGGTTGAACGGGAAGAAGGCTGAAAAAGTGGTTTACTATCTCCATGGTACGTCTCTCAAATAATGTATCCAGCATCTCTAACGTATTCCAAAGGTGGAGGATATGCGTTACCTCTACAGGATTACGCTCTCGCATTCTGGATCCACGTTCAGCGTGAATTGAAGAAGAAACATGGCATTGATGTCGGCATAGCAATCCTTGCATATAGTACGTTTCCGTGGAGCTGTGGTGATAATGTACTAATACCGCTTGTAGCTCTGACCCCAGACTCGCCGTTTCCTACTATTCTACGTCAAGCCGTTGGTGGCTTCAACCTCCTTCTTGGGCAAGACATCCGGCCAGAGAACATCCAGTTCGCCGGTGACTCGGCAGGGGGTAACCTCATACTCCAGTTCTTATCACATGCCCTGCATCCTTTGCCCACTGTTCCGACGATATCCACCGGTACTATCTCAGGCGCATACCTCATGTCTCCCTGGGTGTCACTTAGTGGCGAAGAAGGCAATCAGGTGGAGCACGATGAAAGCGACGTCATTTCTGCGATTGTCACTCAGCACCTTGGGGACACTGTTTTGTGCGACGTACCCAATTTCCAGAGGCATTACGTCGAGGTACTCAAAGCGCCGGATATGTGGTTCGACGGGGTGGAGAAGGTCGTGAAGAGGATACTGATCTCTACGGGCGACGACGAGTGTTTCCGGGACGATAACATAATGCTCAACGAGCGGCTTCAGAAGAAACATCCCGATGTTCAGTTCATTCTGCAGAAATTTGGGGTCCATATTGATCCAATGATTGATGCTTTCGCCGGGGAGAGGATGGACGGTGTCATTACTCCAAAAATGGTGGACTGGCTGGCGGAGGGCTTTCGTTCTTAGTATTTAGCTTGTACGATAATCTTGCGTTTCTTGTACTCTGTGAAATGTAAATCATTATCGCGATTCCGTTACTAAATGAATCCATTCTAAAGGCATTAAGGTCGTAGTACAACATCGTGATAATAATATTAACTAGAAGCCCATGTTCTTCCTGATACCATCAATCAAGATGTTATTGTAATCGCCACCAGTGTGCCAAGCTGCAAATCCTGCAATCCCAGCGTCCTTGATGAACTTTCCTTTGGCTTCAGCGGCTCTCTTGTCGTCGTAGGAAACCATAACCTCATCCTTGTCCTTGTACACGTAAGCCTGTGGTTTTCCGGTCAGTATACATGCTGAACGAGGTTCAACAGAGGTAACGTACCGTTTGACTGCACTCATCAAACAGGTAAGAAACCCTAGGAGAGCCATCCTTGTTCAAGTAGCCTCCTTCGATGAGACCTCTGAAGGAGAAAGTGCCTACAAGCGACCGAAATTAGAACAGCGACGGCGAACCTTGGACCCGATCACGTACCTCCAGGAGGGTTAGCAACACCACAAGGGTCGACGAGACCATCGGGATCGTCAAACTTGTCACCCTTTGGATGGATATTCTTGTTGAAGGCAGGATACAGAGCAAGTTCCTTCGAGCCCTTTTTATACGCATCGGTCTTGTTGACGCTGTATCCATGTCCATAGAACGCGACACCCAAGACGAGCTGGTTCTTGGGGATACCGGCCTTGTGCCATGCGTTGATGGAGTCGATAGCTGACGATACTCGGCGGTTCGGGGGTGCACAGGTATCGTTGAGAGGAGCGTTGGGCGCAACGACATCACCCCATGGACCGTTGACGTCGTAGTTCATGACAGCGATGTGGTCGAGGACAGTAGCGAAGGCAGAGAGATCAGTCGAGGGGTTTCCTGAGGCATCGTTCCAGGGCTGAACGCTGGAAGGAGCGCTCAAGACGAGTTTTGAGCCGACTGGGTCTCGGCGAAGTTCTTGGAGAAACGCGAGGAAGTTGTCGGTATCGTGAGCCTGGATGGAGTTGCAGCCGATTCTGAAAGAGGTGTCAGCAGGAAGGCGATAAAGAGATCATGAATGGCGTACCCTTGACGGTTTGGATACTCCCAGCTAGATAAATCGGGCGTATCAGTAGGGCTCTCGGCCATGCATCAAGGGAGGCACTAACTCGAAGTCAAGCCCATCGAGGTCGTATTTGGTTACAAGATCTGTGAGAGCCTTGACAAACTGTGTACGGTTGGAAGGAGATCCGACGGCAGTCGAGTAATGGACTGATCCGTTCCAGCCACCTATAGATAGGATAGCGAGAACGCCCTGAGGAAAGGTCAATAATGTATAGTGTGGAGAATATGGGCGGAACATACATGATCATGAGCGGCTTTGACAAAGTTGGGAAGGACTTCGGGGCCGGCGCGTGAGTAGCTGAGAGAGACAACACCGGGATCCTCAGTAGGAACTCTGAGATGAAAGCATGTAAAACAGTCTGGGCGAAAGGCGTAGAAAGAGCGGAGACGTACCCGAACGAATAGGCGACTTGGTTGTATTTGCTCCAAGGAATGGCAGATACAGGGAATTCGGCCACGCTGTTGGCATTGTACCATGACTTTGCGACCTTGCCTGCAGACTTTCCATCCCGCGGAAGATTTGCATCGAGGTCAAGACCCCGCACAGCGAGGATAGGAGCGAGAAGAATGGCCAGGCGAATTAGGGTGAACATTATAGGAAAAATGGGTATGAATTTGGTGAAGAGCAACAAACTGCCCACTCGTTTTTATACGGCGTGCTGATGGGCGGAGCGAAACGAAATGAAACGCGGATCGGGTGCAAGAGCCATTCTGAAGCATCCGGCGAGGAACGATCGTGGGTCTCAGACTCTATTTTGGTCTGGCATTGCCATCTAGCGTCTGCGTAAATATATGAGGGCACATCAATGTGGACACGGAACGCACCGTATATGTGCCCTTTCCTCTCAAAATTCTTTACCACCATCCACCTTTCGGGCATTATCTTCAGTATTCGAGGATTGCAACCTAATAGGATCTGTCGTTCGATATCTACGTCGACTGGTCGGGTGTTTCCGCCGTTTGAAGTTTTGGCTGTTACAATCGGACGTTGAGTGAAAACCTGTAACAAGAGCCAGGCAACGTACCTTAAGTGCCCTATATGTCTTTTTTGTAACCTTCAAGCGTGTTCGAGTACGATTTTTGTTGACGCTGAGAACGTGGAGGTTGACAATGAAGTGCCGCGTCTCCCTTTTGACCTCGACCACCATCTCTATTGCAATCCGTTTTTGTGGCCATTCGTTCTTCATTTTTCGAGGGTCTTCTGTCTTTTTTTCTATCGCACTTCGATATCATCTTGAAAGCAGGGCAGCCCACACAAAGATAAAGTATGTTTCCGAATCAGCTTTTGTACGAATAAGTGGGATCACTTATGGCAGCGCTAGCATCTGTAGGAATGAAGTCGGCCAGACACGACGGTCACGGAAGGACAAGACTGCGTGTCATATTAACTAGCAGAACTGGCTATTTGTGACCTGCCTCTGTCCTGGAAATCCTATTCTGAGTATAGACATATCGCTGTTTCTGCATCGCATTATTGCCCTGATGGTTATGAATCCGAAGACAAGTCTTGGGGAAGCGAGTACTTCCAGCACGTCGTTTCAGAGCCATGTAACGGCGGAGCAACCTCCTAGTATTTCAATGGCATCATGGAGCCGCACAGCATAGGTGCGCTTGGATTTGACAACTTATTAGCCTTTTGAAGCTGATTAGCATCAAAGTGATTTCATCCAGGATCCACACTCTGATGCAAACTGTCTCCCGGCAACCTTGGTCTGTCCCGTCTTTTGATGTCTACCGTTGCAATGCTACTGTGGTCTGTGCACTTACTCGACTCCAACATGACGCCGAAAGCTTATTCCCGTACTTGAATTCAGCGCTTCCGGCTTTTCTGTTCAGCAAATGAAACGACCAGTGGAGTTCGTAGAGCGACAAACCCCCGTGTAATACTCCACAATTACACGATAGCGGGGCTCGACTACATAGCCTCGCCATCTCCCAGGTACTTAAAGACGCGACATACAAGCCATCCTGCATCCTCAACCCCTCAACCTCAACTAGTGAAGTCCCATTCTCTCACAACGCCTACCATGCACTCTCGCCACGTAATTGCTCTCTCTGCTGCGCTTCTCGGCGCTGTTGGTGCGATTGGTGCATCCGTGGATCCGTTCAAGGTGACTGCCACGTTTGTTGTGACCGTATATCGCAACTAAACGATGTTTATTCTTCAGTGTTACACTTTGACCACTGGCGATAGCAACTACCTTGATTCTAAGGATTCAGTCCTCAACGTAGAGAACCACCCTGAGTGTGTACCATACCTTTCTTTCGTTTAACGCACTAACATGATTGGCGTAGCCGTCAAGCCCTCACAGATGACAACGACAAAGGAGGTAAGCCGCTTGGTTTTCTGCATACGGTTGAACGCTTACGTTACGTTGTAGTGAGCTTCCGCTTTCCTGGAGGCATAGGAGGCTCGGTAGTATGCCAAGCACATAACGACCATCAAGTTGGGCTTGCGGACAATGGCAAGTGGCGGACAGATGTGTGTTTACTTTGTTAGCTTCTCTCTCGTTTGCATCCTGACACCATTGTTCCAGAACGGCGGAGATGGATGGCCAGCTAAAGTTCTGGATGGAGGGCATGGTGTCATCATTGCGAACCCACCGGAAACAAGGTATATCAGTGGTACTGGAGGTCGTAAGTGAAGGTCTCGCACCTGTTTTGCGTACTATACTGACTCCTTGACATTCAGTTACCGAGGAGAAATTTGTTTGGGAGGTGAAAGAGATTCCGTGCATGAAGCTATGAGGCGAAGGACGTCGAAAAGGATGGAGGATGTAGCAATATTTAACCTTAAATTATACACCAATATACACCCAAAAGTTTGAATATCCCAGTCTGAATTCAGGGAAAGGTGACGCGGTAGTGACCTGTAGAAGCCCATGAGCGTCCATCAGTGAGAGCCATGGGCGCTTAAAACCTGCCATGGCTTACACATCTTGCTCTCGAACCACCACCTGGCTCCAGCGGTATACATCCGAGTGGACTCATGAAGGCTTATTGTCGACAAAAACGAAGCACATCAGCTCGGTAAGCTATCTCTTGGCTCCTTACAGCTCCTTAGCCGCGGCTAATATTGAACTTGCACGCAGGTTCCTCAAATGCTTGCTCTCGTTTTCTTTGTGAGGCTACGTGCTTTTGACATGCATCTATGATCTCTTTTTTGGTATTCGAATCTATTTTTGTGCTTTCTCTCTGAGAATCTGAATGATTGCTCGTAGCCATCGACTTGAAGGAGCCCGCTTGAGAGCAACGGTCCGGAAGGAGTCTCCAAAACCGGGGTTTAAGGTCTGAAAGGAGCGGTGAAGAGATTCGGATAAGTGTGGGTTACCTCGTCAGTACATTCATCCGAGCGATGAGAAAGCTGATCCAACATCTGAAAACAGTACATCATACGGCCCATGTCGACTCGGGTTACAATTGATTTAAGATACAAACTCTCGCGTCAATATCCGGGTCGTGATACAGTTCGTTTACTTCTGACTAATGTGAGGCCGATTAACCGTCTATTCCCCAGGTGTATAAGAAGGCTTTGGTACCCTTTCTTTGCGCTATCAATCACCATGGCATCTTCAGTATTGATTGTGAGTTGAACCGATTGCGTGGCTAGCTTTCATCTATTGACCATGTTAAGCCAGGTTGGAGCAGGACCTGCAGGTTCGTATTCGACCTACTTTCAGGTTGATGATTTTGATGAGCAAATGTCAATACTCCACAGGTCTATCACTTGCAATTGCACTGCTGCGCAATGGCGTCTCCGTCAAGATCATTGACAAAGCGCCGAAGTATTTCGTTGGGACAAGAGGAGCCGGTGTTATGGTATGGGTGTCCAACCTGGTCCTTTTTGCTCTTCCTGACCCTCAGTTCTTCAGCCTCGTACTCTGGAACTGTACAAGATTGCAGGCATACTTCCTGAAATAGAGTCTGTTGGAAATCCCGAGGTACCGAAGATGAGAATATACACGTCCCCGGAAGGCGACTCCCCAATCAACGAATTCGACATGATGGAAATAAGTGATCCCGACCCCTCGTACTACCGAGTGAGTGCTATACCATATACATTGGCTTAACTCATTCCATGAAACAGATAAATGGATTAGTAGTTCTTCAAGACGATCACCAGGCAGCTCTCCGTGGAATCATTGAGAAGAGGTATGGTGTCTCGATCGAGCTCGCAACAGAGCTGGTATCCTTCGAGCAATCACCAGACTACGTTACCGTCAAGCTATTGAAGTCGAGCTTGGGCACTACAGAAACCCATCAGTTTGACTGGGTTGTTGGCACTGATGGTGCACGGAGTGTGGTACGCAAGCAGCTTGGTCTGAGTTTCGATGGTGAAAGCAACGTGGACATATGGTATGCGATTGGGGATTTCTAAATGCAGAGGACATACAAGGAAGAAGTGAGTTTCAAGAGTTTCTGAGCCACACAGATGTAGCTTACATATCTTATAGTACTGGAGAATTTGGGGCGATGCCTCTAACAGAAAGTAGGTGTGAGCTCACGTCCATTATATGATTCGTGAAAGTTAACATCGATTACGTGCAGCCTGGCCATGCGACCTTACAAAAGAAACGGAAAACAGTATTTCTGGTTCATCTGCGGCGGCGCCAATGTGGATGTTCAGGCCATTGAGGGAAATAAAGATCGTTTAGTGGAGATCATCTACGACATCATTGGGAAAAAGGAAGTTGTATTTGGCGACTTGGTGGCCTATGGAACCTGGAGGTATGTCTGAAGGACATTTAATCGTTCTCACCCGGACCGTGCATTTGACTGACCGGATCCGTAGATCTAACGTCCGTATGGTGAACAAATTCAATGAGGGTAGAGTCTTTCTTGGTGGCGGTGTGTTATTTTTTTATTTTATTTTATTTTATTTGCTTTAGTCGATACTCAACTCATGGGGGACCCAGACGCTGCACATGTACATAGCTTCACGGGTGCCCAGGGTATCAACACCAGCGTGCAAGACTCAGTAAGCTGTTTCATGTTTTCCTTGCCGTCGGCGGTCTAATTTTTCTCCGTCATGGTGGCAGTTCAATCTTGCATGGAAGCTCTCCCTAGTCCAGAAAGGCTTGGCACCACGAAGTTTCTCGACTCCTATTCCGCGGAACGAGTGCCTGTAGTGGCTGGAATGCTTGGGAAAACGACGGCATACATGCATCAGACGTTCTCAAACGTCGAAAACAAAGGTGAAGGTTGGAAAAGGGATTGGACAATCAGGCAATTCGGTATCAATTATCGTGGAAGCCCCATCGTATTGGAAGGACGGTACAGGGGCGCAACAGAACCGATAGATTCATATCGTTCAGGAGACGACAGGACTGTTCATGCCGGTGACCGTGCGCCCGAAGCCCCTGGTCTGCAACTAGCGGATGGCCGAATCACATCGATTTTCGATTTTCTGGACTACGTGTCGCATGTGGTGGTCATCTTTGGGAGGGGACCAACAAGTGTAACTGAAAACCTGTGCTACCCCTCTCGCTTGGTGAAGAGTGTTTTGATTCTCCCAGCTGGCGACTCCCTCGGGTCAGATGTAGGAAGTATCCAAGACCATACTGTGCTAGATGCTGGAGGCTTTGCGTACAGGCACTACAAAGTAGAGGAAGGAGATGGACTAGTGGTTATTATTCGACCTGACGGTGTAAGTGATTCTCGGGATTAGTTGATTAACAAGATGTCCTGACTTCGTTATCAGTACGTAGGTGCCGTCACTAAGAGTCAATCAGACGTGAAGGACTATTTCAAGCGAATTTTTCTATAATACAACCACTTTGGCATGTCTCGACATACAAGATTGAATCTAAACGAAAGCGTTTGGTCTAGCACAGTACATTGCCAAGTTGGGCGCTTGGCTACGTTTTCATGGTTCAGCGTCTGCACATCCTTGCTCTCTAACCACCATATTTTCTCATATCGATTCTCGGCCTTGGAGAGATCAAATACTTAGGCCTTGTCTGAACAAATAAACGCGTTATAACCGCAACCGTGAGTTTGTTATGGTCTTATTTTCTGGTCGTTTTTACCTTGCAGCTCATCACTGACTGAGGCTGATGACGACCCCTCAGGTTGAGCATCCATTATTCGGGAACCTATTCCTCACTCCGTTTACCTCGATTTCTCGGATAATACTGCTCGGGCTACAGTTTAGTGATATGTGGGAAGAAGAGCCTTGAGCCTCGAGATGCCGGTTCGTTAAAGGATGATTGTGTTCACTCAACAACCACGTGAACACTATTGACTTGGTCGACTCGGGGCTTTGCGAGGGAAGCAAAATAGAAATCCTGTCAGGTTCGGGGCCGTAATGTCGTCCACCAACTTCTTACTAACTCCAATTCATGCCGATTAACCGTCGACTTCCCAGGAATGCCAGATCGTTGAGTATAAAAGGCCCGATCGTTCATCATCGCGATATCAATATCCATGGCATCTTCAGTGTTGATTGTGGGTTCATCAGACTTTGTAGCTGCATTTCGTCTGCTGACCATGCCCAAATACAGGTTGGAGCAGGCCCTGCAGGTTCGTGTTCAGCATTTCCTCCAGGGCTAATGTTGATGTATCACAGGATTGTCCCTGGCACTTTTATTATTGCGCAATGGAATTTCTGTCAAGATCATTGATAAAGCGCCGAAGCATTTTATCGGGACTAGGGGAGCTGGCGTTATGGTATGGATGTTCAACCTGACCCCTGTATTTTTTCTGATACCGGATTCTTCAGCCCCGTACCCTGGAACTGTACAAGATTGCGGGCATACTTCCACAGATAGAGGGCGTTGGAAACCTCACATTACCAAAGTTGAGGATATACACCTCCCCTGAAGGTGATGCACCCATTAATGAATTCCATATGTTGGAACACTGCGACCCCGAGCCCTCGTATCACCGAGTGAGTACAAATCACATCTTTCCTGAACTTCACTCATGTTACGTACAGATCACCGCAATGAGCGTTCACCAGGATGAACACCAAGCAGCTCTTCGTGAGATCATCGAGAATGAGTATGGTGTCTCGGTCGAGCTCGCAACAGAGCTCGTTTCTTTCGAGCAGTCCCCGGAGCATGTTACTGTGCAGCTGGCGAAGTTGGCTCATGGCACTACGGAAGCACACCAATTTGATTGGGTTGTCGGTACCGATGGTGCACGGAGCGTGGTTCGCAAGCAGCTTGAGCTCAGCTTCGATGGCAGTGACAGTACGGATATCTGGTATGCGATTGGTGACATTGAAATGCAGAAAACGCACGAAGAAGATGTGAGTTCTACTCTTCGACCCTTTGATCACCTAGCTAATGGGCATATCAGTACTGGAGGATCTGGGGCAATGTCTCTGACAGAAAGTAAGCATGCGCTACAATTGCTGATTTCGCTCACGAAGTTGACCGTCAGCGATAGCTTAGGTTTACGCCCTTATGAGAGAAACGGCAAGAAGTACTGTTGGTTCATCTGCGGTGGGGCCAATGTAGATGTACACGCCATCGAGGGAAATAGGGATCGTTTAGTGGGATTGATGTACGACATTATCGGGAAGAGGGAGATCTCATTCGGAGATTTGGTAGCATTTGGAACCTGGAGGTTTGTGTTCCAACCTGACTCGGACGTTTGGAGTGTGAAGTGACTGTCTTGAAAGATCTAACGTTCGCATGGCGAACAAATTCAATGTGGACAGGGTCTTTCTTGGTGGCGGTTCGTGGTGCATTCTTTCTTCACTTCACAGTACACTCAACGTAGGTACTCAGATGCGGCACACGTTCACAGCTTCACTGGTGCTCAGGGAGTCAACACTAGTGTACAAGATTCAGTTGGTTGCTTGCTTTATTTGTCCGTCAGCCTCCTAATTTCGCTCCTTGGCAGTTCAATCTTGCGTGGAAGCTCTCCCTAGTCCAGAAAGGCTTGGCACCACGAAGTTTACTCGATTCCTACTCCGCGGAGCGAGTACCTGTAGTGGCTGGAATGCTGGGAAAAACGACTGCATACATGCATCAGACCTTCTCGAATGTGGAGAACAAAGGCGAAGGCTGGAAAAGGGACTGGACGATCAGGCAGTTCGGTATCAATTATCGCGGGAGCCCCATCATATTGGACGAGAGGTACACGGATACCACTGAGCCAATAGACCCGTACCGTTCAGGAGACGACAAAAGTGCTCATGCTGGTGACCGCGCGCCAGAGGCTCCTGGATTGCAGCTCGCAGATGGTCGAGTTACGTCGATCTTCAACTTTCTTGACTATGTATCGCATACTGTTCTAATATTCGGGGAAGGAGAGCTAACGAAGGTAGTGGAAAAGCTGCCGCTCCCCTCTGGCGTCGTAAAGAGCATTTTGGTTCTCCCAGCAGGTAGTCCCTTCTCCTCGGACAATGCTGTGGTAGACGCTGAGGGTTTCGCACACAAGCATTACAAAGTTAAAGAGGGTGAAAAACTTGTAGTTGTTATTCGGCCGGATGGTGTAAGTGTTCACTGTAACTCGTCGATCTCGATCAACAATGACCTGACTCCACTCTTAATAGTACATCGGTGCAGTCTCGAAGAGCAAATCAGGCGTGGTTGACTATTTCAAACGCATACTGCTCTAGTTTATCCTCACTATATTTCTGCTACCACACGAATCGAGATTATGTATGACCTGAATCTATCAATATGTTCTTTATGCCCTGGTGGACCAGTACATAGTTTCCCTGATCACAGTGGCAGGCGGAACCGGGCGCTTGTCAAATTTGACGTGACACTGGTTAGCGCTCACGGGCCCTTGTTCTCAAACCATCATCACCCCGAATTCCATCCCCATCGCAAAGAGTTACTTATACGACGTAGAAATGTCTGAGGATGTATTACGGAGTTTGCAATAGTCTCTACCTGGTGCGATGTTGTCCTATACAAATTTTCACTCAAAGCTAACAGCTCTGCATTTGCAGCTAGTGTCCGGCAGTAACCTCCAGTATACAAACACGCAATTCATTTTCCAGATCCGGAGCCTCAGAAATGTCCACATACATATCGGAACCGTGCATTCCAGGAAGCGAGTATCTTTGCTTCCCTGGTTTATCGCTCTCTTCCAGCTTGTCGACTTTCTCGTACAGAACGACAAGTTTTTGTTGCCATTTCTCTGGGCCACCCTTGACCAACATCTCCATGCCCTCCAATCCCTGCAATTGCACCATGTCAAACCACATTTTTTGTTTCCAGCGTGCCCCAAAGTCTGGCCCGATGGATCGAGTAACCGCTGTCCAAAGATGAATCCAATGAGGGGCGGAGATGATGTTCCGAAGCGACATGTGGTCGGACATTGTCAACGTTGGGCCTCGGACGATTTCCATCCAGAGTTGATTTGACAAATCCTCTGTCCTCATCCATCCCGCTACACAGCACCGCACAAAGTCTAACCTGACGGCGACACTAAACCAACGTGGCATATCGTCCAAGGTACATTTGCCAAAAAGCTCTCCGTAAATGATGAGCTGATATGATGCCTGCTCGGCGTCGCTGAACGTGATGATGGGGCCATCCGCCAGCTCGTGCTCCTCATCGTATTCTTCACCACTCATGATGCGAACCTTCCTGGCAAGCGGGTCGATGATGGTACGCTTAGCAACGTGGATGCGCCGGATATCATCAAAGGTCAAGCCGCCCTGGCGAATGCACAGCTCAAGGAGACTTTCGAGGCCGCCTTGCAGTGCGATTCGAAGTGTCTGGGTGTTGGATTCATTTCCGAGTGCCCACACGGAAACACCTCTAATGGTTGCTACAATCAGAGGCAGTGGATGGGGTTGGAATACTGGAAGTGAAGAGGCTGCGGCTAGGCGTAGTATGATACTGGGGAGTGTTTGGGCGTAGGCGAGGTACAGGCGAGAACATGTTTGTGATACATGAAGAAAGTCTTCGATGTCATCCAAGTGCGTCGGGAGATATGAAAGGAGCTCAAGTGGGAGGTCTTGGAGGTGCATTGTATTGGTCCACCTTATCGCCTCTACGTGTCAGCAGGCAGAACGTGGTTCTCACCATTGTCAGCTTGAAATCCCTTCATAGACGACGTTCTTGTCACGGCAATCCATATCTGGCAACGCATGAGCCGGCCGAATCGGGCCTTTGGGCTATGTTCCATTTCAGCGCCCCGTCAAGATTTCGCTATCCCGCCATATACAGTCTCTTACTCACTTCTATACATGCCGATTAGCCGGATACTTTACGCTGTTATGCCAAATCCAAACGAATGCTTGAAGACTATAAAGGCCAATGACGCTTTATCGTTACTTGGTGATGACCATGATGCCTTCAGTTTTAATTGTATGATTCTCCACTTATCGTGACCTCCACACTGCTAACTTTACGTCTGGAAACAGGTTGGAGCAGGACCAGCAGGTGTGTATTCTGGCATACTTTCTGAGCGAATCTTTATCGCTCCCTTCAGGACTCTCACTTGCACTTTTGCTTCTGCGGAACGGGATCTCTGTCAGGATCATTGACAAAAGGACAAAGCACTTTATCGGTGCTAGAGGGGCTGGCGTTATGGTTCGTCTCTTTGCCTCATTCTTGTTATGCGCTCCCTGATGTATTTTCAGCCGCGTACGCTGGAACTGTACAAGATCGCCGGAATCCTTCCAGCGATGGAGCATGTCGGGAATCCCGCGCCACCAAAGATACGGGTATACACCTCTCCAGAAGGCGGTGAGCCAATCAATGAGTTCCATATGCTGGAACGATCCGACCCAGAACCGTCATACTATCGAGTGAGTGAGCGTACTCTGGACCGTTTATTGACGCTGATTTCCTGTGCAGATTAACGCATTGGATGTTCTTCAAGATGACCACCAGGCGGTTCTTCGAGAGTCCCTCGAGGCCGAATATGGTGTTTCTGTTGAGCTCGCAACAGAACTCGTTTCATTCGAGCAGTCTCCTGAACATGTCACGGTGCAGCTCGCGAAGACTGAGCTGGGAGCTATAGAGACCCACCGATTCGATTGGGTTGTTGGTACTGATGGTGCACGGAGTGCAGTTCGCAAGGGCCTTGGACTTCGCTTTGATGGTGATAGTAATGCAGATGTCTTGTATGCAATTGGTGACATTGAGGTTCGGAAAACGAATGACGATACCGTAAGTTTCATCCTCTTTTTGCCTATCAAAGACATTACCCGCTCTATCTATAGTACTGGAGGATATGGGGTAGCGTCACCGATAAAACGTACGTTCTTCTCTTTCCGGTTGCATGCGTCAACATGTTAATGAACGGTGAAAGTTTGGCTCTGCGTCCCTACAAGAGGAACGGCAAACTGTACTACTGGTTTTTCTGTGGTGGGGCAAACATCGACATTCACGCCATTGAGGAGCAAAGGGACCGTTTGGTAGAAGTGATGTACGGTGTCATCGGGAAGCGAGATATCGAGTTCGGTGCCTTGGTATCGTATGGACTTTGGAGGTATGTATTCTAAATGATGGTAGTCAGAGCGTTGAATAATCCCTATGCCAGGTCTAATATTCGTATGGTGGACAAGTTCAATGTAGGCAGGATATTTCTCGGTGGTGGTGAGTATCACTACAACCCCAACCAACCCGTTATTCACTAGGGACACAGACGCTGCACACGTCCATAGCTTTACTGGTGCCCAGGGGGTTAACACCAGTGTCCAGGATTCGGTACGCTGTATGAGTTTCCGTTAGCTCCGCGTCGCTGACCGCTGGGTATGATAGTTCAACCTTGCTTGGAAGCTTGCTCTGGTTCAGAAAGGCCTTGCTCCACCTAGCCTCCTCGACTCGTATTCGTCGGAGAGAGTACCTGCAGTCGCTGGAATCCTGGGTAAGACGACCGCGTACATGCATCAAACGTTTTCCAATATGGGAAACAAGGGTGAAGGATGGAAACGAGATTGGACAGTCAAGCAGTTTGGTATCAACTATCGCAGAAGCCCCATCGTTATGGACGAAAGACGCACAGATGTTACAGAACCAGTTGATCCATATCGTTCTGGGGACGACAGGAGTGCTCGTGCTGGTGACCGTGCGCCCGACGCCCCTGGGCTGATGCTCGAAGATGGTCAGACGAAATCTCTTTTCGACTTTTTCGACGTCACATCGCATACTGTGATTGGCTTTGGTGGTGCGTTTATCGAAGCTTCAGAAAAGTTGTCGTGTCCTTCTGGCTTGGTCAAATGGATATCGGTTTTGCCAGCTGGTACCGCCCTGGCATCGGCTTCAAGCAAGGGTCATCGGGCCGTTGTCGATGTGGACGGGTTCGCTTATAAGCATTACAAGGTGGAGGAAGCTGAATTACTTGCGATCGTTATTCGACCAGATGGCGTGAGTGTCATTTTAGCTTTATTGAGGGTTGGCTAATTCTTTGTAGTATATCGGTGCAGTATCAAAGAGCGAAGCGGGCATTCTTGCCTATCTCAAACGTATACTACTGTAAGGTTGGGATGAAAACGAGCGCTCAGTGGTACTACTCGGTCTGGTACCCGCTACTAATGTTGTAGCCTATATCTAAGGTTAAACCATGTTTCGCTTTCAAATGTATCGACAATGTATCAGTACTATATACCAGTCTCAAATCGGTTTCACACAGCCCTATAGTATCGATTAGAATAACTTAATCTCTCTTTCAACAATGCTCTAATTACATAGTATGACATAGAATGAACTCGGTCAGTGAATGCTAAATGTGCTGGGTGCTCGGTCGGTTCAGAGGAAGTCAAGAGTAAGTAACAGTTGAATCTCGTTCTTCGGGTAGTGATGGTTTCACGTGCTAATGGTCACTGTCACGCTTGCGTCGTACTGATCTTCTGAATCTCTCCTCCCATCATCGTCTACCGTCACCTATCTTCGTAATGCAAGGTATACCCATCCTTTTTCTATTGTCTGGACACGAAATGTTCTAACACCCTGGTGAATAGGAAGATCAACTCGCCAAACTCACCATGCGGTCGCCGGTAACTCGACGTATCGCCGGGTTTGAATGTCGTCTACATATCTGAACCATCCCTGGATGCTGTCCGTCCCAAATGTAGCGCAGAAACAATGCTCAGGATGCAGATAAAGGTTCTGGCTCCGTATGATAGGCTTGTGATAGGCTGCAGGTCGCGTTTTATCTCTCTTTTGTCAATAGCGCAACTGATACCCAACAGGTCAAATTCACTTAATCCACTGCACCCCTGGATCCAGAAGCTGGATAGACCGATGATGGGGTCAGAAGACTCGAGCGAAACCTCGTCGTTATCTTGCAGATCGCCATTATCTCCCTACACTTCCCCGCTACTAGTCGACCGACTTTCTACAAGCACCAACACGTTCACTAGATGACCTCCGAAGCCTTATTTCTACTCCAGATGGTCAATACCACTTAGAATCCGGGGCCATTATGCTCTGAAGTGTTCGCGAACCTCTGCCACCGATCTAGGCGCTGTCCAGGGCCAAAAACCTTGGACATTCTGGGGATTGAACCCAGGGCCTCACGCATTCATTTCCTGAGCGAAGGTGCGAAGCGTGCGCGCTACCACTGTGCCAAATGCCCGTTGGAGGTCGCCCAGGAGACGTGGAACAGGTAGTTGAAGGTGTGGAAGGTGAAATTGGCAGAGAGGATGCGGTCCCGGAGGCCGGAAGGGCACCGGAGGCCGTTGGTAGGACGCTGGGCGGAGCAAGACGCTTGGAACATTCACACTCGAGAGGCCTAACGGGGCGGGGGTAAGTTTTCATTCTCAATTACATGTTCCTATTGACCAACCTTGTAGTCTCGAGCGCCGTATCTTGTTGAAAATATTCCGACTTTTCTGCGGGTCGCGTTTGAATGCATCATAGCTGATGATATGATCCTTCGGGGTTGGATGGAGAAGAGTAGAGGTACCTGTTTCGGAATTTCTTGGTTACTGGGTGAGACGTTGCCGGTTTTTATGGTGCTAGTTGGTGACCTGATTCGATGACTATAGAACGCACGGACGCCACTTTGGCAAGTCGAGTCGTAGTCTTGTGAAGTTGGGATTTGACATAGTGACTAAAGATCCGGACTCGGTGCGACAGGGGACCGTGCTCCAATACAGGTGAAATCAGTATGTGCTAGTCTGGACTCTGATTTTACCATAGAGGACATAGGCTATATGAAAAGGGCCGCGGCAAATTCAAGAGAATCACTTATCAGCCCCGATTCGTCAACGCACCTCCTTTACAATCACTCATCGATACTAATGCATACATGTGTCGCCTCCACCATGGAATAGAATCGGGAGTACGATCCTTCGCACTCTGCATCGATCCGACCTGTTGTATAACGTTTCTGAATTAAAACCTACAGGAGAAGCCCTATAAATCGTTGGAATACGAACTTTACCGACGAGAAGGAGAGTTTGTCCGAGAAGAATCGGATATATAGATGCTCGAGTTTGCCAAAAAGGAAAATTTCTCACACTCCACTTTCTCACTTATCCTCCCATGAACCTTGCCCCAACCCACGATGGCTTCCCGTAGCTTCCCGTGGGGTTTGAATCAACTTCGGCGTAGCCCTGGAGTAATGTATCGCGATCAGATCTCTCGTTAAATGCCCGAGTGTGTGAGGATATATAACCTCATACACTGCAGAAGTATTCCCTCGTTCGGCTGAACTCTTTCATCATGGCTGGTGGTGCTGCAATTTCTGGAGGGGCCGACGCTGGCTTTGCCCATCTCATCGACCCCAACAAAAAGTGGTATAACAACAGGAGGTGCGTTGTTGGTCCACCTGCTCCTGCCAAGTGTTGCTAACGTTCACCAAACAGGTTAATCATCCTGAACGCTTGGCTGGTCTTGCTGTGAGATTGTCTTTCCATATTTCAAAGAAAATCTTTTCTCACTCTTCTGGGCACACAGCTTGATCACGTCCTCGACGAATGGTTACGATGGAAGTATGATGAATGGTCTACAATCACTCGACCAATGGAAAAAGGACTTTAACTTCCCTGGACCTTCTATGCTTGGGCTGTTGACGGCCATCCAGGTGTGCAGCATATTTATGTATTTCTTGCCAGTCGTCCTGAGCAGAGTTTTCCAGAACATTGGCTCTCTGGCTGCGTATCCCTTTGCACCCTATGTCACCGATGGACTTGGTCGGCGCATGGGTATCATGATCGGAGCCCTCATTATGTGTGGAGGTACTGCCCTTCAAACGGCGTCACAAACTGTGAACATGTTCATCGGCGCCCGGTGCGTGAATAGTTCATCCTCTTCCCTTCTATAGGTACCGATTACCATGTCCACAAAGGTTCTTAATAGGGTTTGGGCTGAGCTTTGCCGGTATGCGCTTTCCGTAGATCACCAGTCGTACCAGATCACGATGACCGTTGTTATTTCTAGCCAACGCTGCCCCACTACTCGTCACCGAACTGTCATATCCATCATACCGTGCCGCTCTTACCTCCGCCTACAACTCGCTTTGGTATTCTGGAGCTATCGTGTAAGTTCAATGCCTCCTAGCTCTTCCTTACTAAAGCTTTAAATTTCTAGTGCAGCATGGGCTACCTTCGGGACCTTCCAGATCCAAAATACATGGTCCTGGCGAATCCCATCAGTGTTGCAGGGTGTACCATCAGTGCTCCAGGTTCGTTCTATCTCCTCTCAGGTACAGACGGAGAGTAAATATAGTATGGTCTTCTAGGTAGCGCTCCTCCTCTTTGCTCCCGAGTCCCCGAGATGGCTTGTCAGCAAGGGACGGGAAAAAGAGGCGCTCCGCACACTGGCTTACTACCATGCCGATGGGAACGAGTGCGTACCTATCTATTCTTTCTCCACAAATATCGACTCCCGATCATTTCAGGGACGATCCCCTAGTCAAGTATGAATTCGAAGAGATCAAAGCTGCCATCACGTTTGAGAGAACCGGTGAGGACGCGACTTTTCCTAACTCTTTGCGGAGAAATGTCGCTAAAATGTGATATCATTAGTGGCGGCCCATGTCGGGTACAAATCCCTGTTCACGTCCAAGGGGAACCTCAAGCGTATGAGAATTATCATCGCAATCGCGTTCTTCTCGCAGTGGTCCGGAAATGGACTTCCTTCCTACTTTTTGAACCGAGTTCTTGACAGGATCGGTATCACTGATGGATTTGATCAGGTAATGGCTTCTATGTTTTTTTCTGCTTTAGCCACTCATTCATCAATATAGTTGCTCATCAACGGAATTCTCTCGATTTGGAACTTGTGCTGGGCTCTACTGGCGTCCTTCCTCGTCGAGAGGGCCGGACGTCGTCTTCTTTTCATCACTTCTGCTGTCGGAATGCTTCTGTTCTGGACTGCACAAACAATCTGTTTCGCCCAGTCAGAAATCACCCAGAGACCCGAAGCTGGACATGGCCTTATTGCGTTTATGTTCTTGTTCTTCGCCGCCTATGAGTGAGTAACCTCTTATGGCATAAGCGACATACTCTAACTTGTGTGTAGTATCGCCTTTTCTCCACTCATTGTCTCGTACACGGTGGAGATCTTGCCATTTGCCATCCGTGCAAAGGGTTTCAACGTTTTCAACCTGACTGTCTCCGCCGCAATCATCTTCAACCAGTATGTCAATCCAATTGCTCTTGGTGAGTAATTCCTGCATTTTCTTGCCCCTACTGCTTTGACTAATTCCCGTTCAGATGCCATTACCTGGAAGTACTACGTCGTGTACTGCTGCTGGCTCGTGTTCGAACTGGTTTACGTTTATCTATGTGAGTCCTCCCATTTTGTTTTTGACTTTCACTGACCTATTATGACCTTAGTTGTCGTTGAGACTAAGGGGCTTACCCTCGAAGAAACTGCGGCCTTGTTTGATGGTGAAGAGGCCACAGAACGTGTTGCTGTTGCAGGTCACAAGGGAGAAGCTATTGCGGAGAAAGGTTCTGGTTCTTTCCATGATGAGGCCCCGGCGCTCGATAAGGCCTAAGCTTTTGGATGTGAGTTTCTCGGAATAACGTCTACTTACCTCACGGCTTGGATGTACTTTATGTATGTATGATACTGTCCTCGTTCATTTCAATCTACTCCCTCTCTATCTCTATGACGACTGTAGAACCTCGGAATAAATAGAACGAGTACATGCGTGGGCACATCACAAGCGTGTAACGCGTCCGGAAGCAAGGTTAGTCTCCGATCCTTCGGAGGTTCATTCGTTATCAAAGTGAAGGTCCCCACTCGATTCCCCATTTTTCCTATCAGATCTTTGGCACTTGAGAGGATTCTCCGACATACCATAGCGTACCACATGCTTCAAGAAATCACCGGTCGGCGTATATGAAGTTGATTATATTAGAATGGCGTAAAAAGAATTTGATCTCTACAACAACATCGAAGCCCCGAGAACATGAAAATCAAAGCATGCATGCAGTGACAAGAAGCGATCATCGTCCTCGACATGTCTTCATGACATCTAGAAGATTGTGCCATCCCTCACAGGATCCGTTGTTCCACCAGGAAGAAGTGTCAGCCAGGGACGTTGCCCCTCAATCGGCGTCCACTCTGATGCTCTAGCAATCTCTTCAAGGATGGGATCAATGTTTTCGTCAAGGAAAGGACCTGGCCTCTTCCATCCTTCTTCCAATGGAAGACGTTCCTCGCGGAAGAATATGTCGACGAACCTTTCCAGACCCATTAGCTCCCTACTCGGATAGGACTGCAAGGAATAGTGACTCACTTCTTAGGAACCTTCCCCGTTTTTGCTTCGCCGCCGAGACCGTATAGATAAAACATCGACTCCCTAGTCCTAATCTCAAATTCCTTGATCGTGTTCGTAACGTTTGGATTATGTTCCATGGAATGTGCCAAACGAGCCTTTTGGACTTGACCCGCGGAGGTGGCGTTATAGTAATCTACGCCGGGGTTACTGGAAGCAAGTGTGGCATAGATAATTTCGTCGAAGATGGCGTTATCACCGAGAGCATAATCGACACGGGAAAGCGAAGTGTCATGTTCGATATTACCGTGCCTGCGACAGGACGTACATTAATCATTGAAGAGTGTGAATCCCAGGAAAAGGCAGACGCACAGCTTAATGTCGTTCAGAGAAAACTGGTCCACAAGGTTGGACGTCAGCACTGAGGCTTTAGCCGCGATGATGAATACTTCAAAGGGAAAGTTGAATCCATCTACGTGCGGTAGTAAGTAGGAGTCTTGAATGAGATATGAGTGAAACCGAACGTACCTAAGGACGCCTGAAGAGCCATCGGAATGGTGACATTTAAACCATCTCTTGGGAGGAATCCATGGTTTGCTAGACTGTGGATTGAATGAGCCGTCACGACTTGAAGGGAACCTGGGGAATACACATACGTATTAAGCCCGGGGCATGGGCCACGAGAGTCGCTTGTTTTGGGGGCCTGATACTGGTATTTAGACCAGTCGATTTCGTCGTGAGGACTGCGAGCAGCAAGAGGGATTTGGTCGGCGTTTGCGATAGGGATCGTGGCCAAAGTCACGGCGAGAATGATAAAGTGTGCAAACTTCATGTCTCCGTGCAAAAGTGCGAGTTCGAGTAATGAGGAGATAATTCTTGAAATTTATCGTTTTTATACGGCCGTACATAGCTGTCTCTAGTTAGCGAAACAAAAAGAAACGTACGACTAGAAAATTCGTCGTAGTCACGAACACGATTTCTATTGAGATCAAATTCAATGACTGAAGCACTGTCTGTGACGAGAGAGATGGACATACTGGACCGGCGATATTGTCCTTGCAGCTGCTCCCAAATAGGTCTCTTTTCCGTATGGCCGCATAACAACTCAATCTACACACTTTGCGGAGAACGGATTTAGTCCATATGATTGCTCCGCACATCCCCTGGAGTATTCATTCACTGAGTAATGAAGTCAGAAGTCAGTCGGACAGGCAGCAGCAAAACGAAACGCTCTACTCAGCGCTCATGATTATGATATCAGATTTGCTGATCACTTGAGGGGATGCCCTCTGGGCATAGACGCAAAACAAAGACAGTTTCAGTCGCATCTAGCTGGCAAATGGTGTCAACCTAGCCATGAGGATTCGTTTTCTAGATATGATAAAGGAGTTTACAAGACGCGGCGATCCTCGTCTCATGTTGGGCCTTCCGGAGAGAACCGTGGAGCTCGGGTTTGAGTGGGGAGATTATCTCCTTTCATGGGTTTGGTTTCTTGATGCCTGTCTCTCGCGTCAAACCTGCTTCCTGGGGCAAGGTCGCCGTCGTTACACGTTGCTGAATATCGTGATGGGCTTTCGTTATGATCGCTTCTGTGTAGAATGCTGTCGACAGGAAGAGAGATGGCCGAGGGCTCTCGACTACGAATGCCGTTCGTAATGACGAGAACCGGACAAAATGAGCAGTCAAGAGCCTGAGTTACTGACGTTCAGGACAAAGGAGATCAATGAGTACTCAAAGGAATAAAGAACCCTTTGGCAATTACCGGAGGGCAGCAGCGCTTATTGCAAGATGGTGGTTCCAGCACAAAAGAGCGCTTGAGCAGAAAATGAAAAACACTGCCTCCAGGCTCGGGGTCGCTTCGGTGCCGGCTCCGGGACGGAAGCAAACACGATTACACGTGATACGACGCGCAGCGCGAGACCACGTGGTGATTGTTGGTGAGTTTCTCAGCGTCACGGCAAGTCACACAGCTACCCTCTTAAGTAACTCGCGTCGTACCCGCGGTTGTTTCCTCACCTTTTCCTTCACCCTCTAGGAACTCGCCGTATTCCCTGCTCATTGCCAGGTCTCTCGACTGGTCTTTTTGGAGCACATTTCCTTCTCTTTCTCTCCCCGTATCGTCCCGGCTCATCCTTGGGAATCCCAGAGAATCCCTACGAATCCGTTGGAATCCCGCGTGATCCCTAGTGATACTGCGTTATCCCTCGTTATCCCTCGTTTTCGTCATTTCTTCCTCGACAAGGCATTTTCGAGGAATAACTGACGAAAACGAAGTGTAGCTGGCAATTGCACAGTGAGTACTACGTGTTACCCAATCATTCATGCTAGAGTGCTGACGCGTCGGATAGGTATCACCAAAGTTCACCAGGAGTAGGACGGATTAGGATTCAGGTGAGCTCCAAGTCAATGTCATGGGTCGATGACTCTGACATAACGTGTTAGAAGGCCGAAGCCACGAAAACCCGACTAGACTACCTACACATCTACCAGCCATGTCTTACGCAGTTCCACCAAAGTTCTCTCGCTCGACGTCCATGTCGACCATTGAAATAGAAGAATCCATCTCAACGCGTCCTCGACGTGCCAGTGCCGATTCGGTTTCAAGTATTGGAGCAAGAGAAACTCGGAAACGCTTTACACCCACGGCGGTTCAGCTGATGATGCTGGAGAACATGTACAAGCACAATCCTCACCCTTCAAGGCAGGAGAGAGAGACACTGTCCAAGGCTGGCGTTATGTGAGTGTTTCCCGCCATTGGTTTTCATTTTTAATCTGTACAAACTACATGTGCTGACACAATTGCAGGAACCTGAAGCATGTTACAACGTGGTTCCAGAACAAACGCCAAAAGTCGGCTGCTCGCAACCACACTCAGGTCCAGATACAGACACGCGAGCAGCGGAAAGCGCTGCTCAACGCGACAAATTCTTCTCGGGGTGGTAAACGGACCTCGCGTTCACCACCGCCACGTTCTGCCAGCGTGAAGTCAGTGTCACCACGACCTACAGATAGTGGTTTCCTACAGCTATACCCCGTTCCTGCGTCCGCGTCCGCGCCTGTGCCTGCCAAAACTGCACCTGATGTTACACCTCCCAGGCCTTCACTGGACCGTGTAGCATCCAGATCCGAGCTGCCTTCCTTCCCCGTATCACCACCATCGCCAACATTCTCCCAAAGTACCGTCGTCATGTCACCACCTTCATCACAAGAATCATCTTTCTCCTCCTTCTCTTCCATCTCCTCCGAGGCCTCGTTCTCGCCACAGACCCCTCGTCGAGGTACAGGTATCGCTCGACCGATATACGAGATCATGCCTGCTTCACCCCCTACTCCCCTCTTTTCACCCGCTGCCACCTCGAGAGACAAAGAATATCTCGAATTCGGGCTGGGTAAGAGGAAGGTCACCCTTGAATGGGCATGTGCAAGGAGAAGAATCGCAGAGAAGGAGGGGTACGCAGCTAGTGATGACGATGAGGACGACGGTATCTTAGGTATCGGCGCTGGTGGTACTCTTATGCGTCCGCCGCAGTTCAAGAAACGGCAGCTTGGAAGGTCGGCGACATGGGCTGGCGACGTTTCGGGTGCGAAGCAGGATGATGAGGTGATGCGGGCTGCTTTGGCTTTGTGTGGTCTAGGTCGTGGAAGACGGTCGGAGCTACGATTTTGAGGGGGTCCTGTCGGAGTATGGGTATGGGTATGAGACCTTTGTAGTGTCTCTTTTTCTAGATGGGGAAAAGGGATCTGAAAAAACGTCTTAGGAATCTTTACGCATATGTATCACCAAGTAGAAGTACTATATCTACAAGCACTCACGTACATCATTATCATGTTGGCTGCCATTTTGTGTATATACCAGCTGCAATTTTATGATTAGTTCGCATGCCAAATACTAGGTCCAATGCAAAAAAAAATTTGAGTTGACGCCCGTGTCTGATGTCATAGTCCGAGTCGGCCGAATACATCGAAACATGTGACGTGTTCGGTTTTGTCGGACCCTGGAACTCAATCCCGACCACCGTCTCTGTGAACCAACAAATTCAATGACGGCCAAGGGTCACATACTCAGCGACTTTCGTCTTCTCTTCTCTTATACCCTCGCATTCAGTGAAGAAAGGGCTTACTGAACTAGGACCTCTCGCTATGGCCTTTTTTTTTTCACCTCTGTCATTTTTCCTCGCTGAAGTCAGAATCAAGTCAGAATCTTCCTGGTTGTCAGTTGCCCGGTATGACCTTGAAGTTACTTTCTTCAGGTATACTGTGGCAAATTAGGCTGCCCTGTCGTTCTTTTTGGTCGGAGAAAGCCCTCACGCTGTGCATTGGAGTGTAACTAGGTGAACCCTTGGTGAACCTGCTAGCCTGTTTACCATGATCTTTCTCTTACGCTGGCAATAGCAGGTAGCTCCTTGGTGACCCAGCATTCGTACATTCACAACACTTTCAGCCTGGTGTATATCAAGTCTACGAAACACTCGTGGGTGCATCTTCGCTCAAGGTTACATGTATCGTTCACATTCATCATCAGTTTTATTGCAAGAGCCGAACAAGATATCTGCGGCAGAAAACATCGCTATTCCTCCTCAACTTCCTTTAGCACGTTGAAGGAGATCGCTGGAGCACTAGAACCCGGCACAGTAGAGACCGTCATCATGAGAGTCGGAGATTGCCAGGTAGGTGTTTATGCTCAAGGAATCTGCGATGACTCTAACAGCCAACTTTGTTCATCAAGACAATGCACATAAGACCAAAGGATGCTTTCCAAAGCTGCCTCTTTAATCCTGTGGTGCCAATTAGGCATGACCCTTTGCACAAGCTCCGTGAGTCAATGATATGACCTATTCATTCGGAGAGCTTACCGTTCTCATGGTCATCTACTGCGTCCAGGTCCAGGCCAAGGGGGTTATCGCTCAATTCCAAGCTCTGGCCATTGATGAACGTGATTTTGTGCGTTATCATGACCCGTCAGCTGGTATTCGTACCTAACGAGCGTTCACAGATATTACATCGCCACACGTTTATATCCCACGCGAGCGAATTCAGTTTTGACGCAGTGATTGGCCTCGATGACATCCAAGTACCGAAATGCCTCAAAACTCAATTAAAATTGATGCCGGCGTTTTTCCGTTTTAGCCCTGGTGCCTCAATACGGCCCGATGGAAGGACTTTGTCGCCCTCCAAAGTCTAGATAATCATTCATCAGTCATTACTGAGGAGATTACCACACACCTCTACCCTTTTCAGTGACCGTTATGCACGACGTCCTAAGACGTTCATGCCAGCTCTTTGGCGTGCTCACAGTCCTCGTCTTTTTCTTCGGAGGTCTTTCCATACGGGATACGGCTCTGTTTGCAGTGTGGTACCTCCCAGCAGGCGTCATAAAATCCTTCGAGCCTGTTCATGGTGTGGAGTACAACCTTGAAACGCTCCCCTGGGATGTCGAGATACCGCCTCATCCAAATACGACTGGACATCTGATATTTAATACCGCGCACTCGCTGCTGCAGAATTGGCCTAATACACGCTATCGCAATGGTTCGTCGCTGCTTTCCCCACTTGACCCTTACTAATACTGCCATTTAGGCCATGCCGTGGTACCCGGTACCATACCTACAGGTACATTACTCTACCATGGACGGCATGATTCCCAGTACCCCGATGGGTCTGACTGGACCTCTGTGGACCCAGAACATTCATTTCTGTTCTGCAGCCATCCATGCTGGCTTCTGACGCTGGTCACCACTCGGCCACTGAATATTCTATACTTCGATGGAAGCAGCGCTGTGAAGATGCGTGGAGGCTCAATGGACACCCAGGATCTTCTGCTATGGGGCGAGGGTAGGGATGATAGGGCTTTTAGTGAAAGCGAAAGGCTAGCCGAGTTGTGTACGTGGGTGGTACAGAAGGGTTTACGTTTGGATGGATTCGTTCGGATGGAAATGGACTTGTAAGTGTCTCGGATTTCGCCAAGATCAGATAGGTACTAATTTGTCTTTTTGGTAGTGAGGTCATGCTCTGTGACTTTTCTTCCGCAGGTGGCCTTAAAACTGTCTCTTTCACTCGTCTCGCGAACGGAGCACCACCTTCTGCCAACTCTCCAACCTTTTCAGCGATAGACGTTGAAGGAACCCCAGAAGCATATGCAAAGTCTGAAGTAAAGCTTCGGAACTTTGAGCTGGTTCATTCGACCTCACAGCATAATCATTTCCCTGGTGAGACTCGAGTTAGGCTTGACCTCTCAAGGATGATTACGTTGTACGATACCGAGCTTGCTCCTTCTCTAATCACGCCACGAATCACTGCTACCGCAACAGACGGAAGATGGGGTCATCGTGCGGCAGCGCCTGGTATGGATTTCGCAGATGCCGCTGCATTCAGGCAGCGTGTTGAGGGGGAGATTAGGCCTGGGAGTAGTTCGAGGGCAAGCGGAGTTGATTGGAGCGCACTGATGAACGTCATCGTAAAACGCTATGGGACGAGGCTGGAGACCTTGCGGTACCTTCTTGAAACAAATCCCACCGAGGGTGGCTACGAAGTCTTGGCGAAGAAGGCTTTTACTCAGTTGGATGTTATGCTAATGCCATACATCACTCATCCTGGGAACAGCACATCGAGAACGTCTACTACCTTTGAACTCTGTGCTACTTCTCATACCTCGTACACTACCAGTTTAGTGCGGGGCATGACGAGGTCCGAAAGGATGCTCCTGAGGGCCGTTCGCGAGACAACTAGGGAGATCTGCAGAGTCCTGGTAATATCATGGGAACGTGGGGTTGCTGCAGGTATTTCACCCAAGTACCAAACAGGTGGAGGTGACCTTGACGAGGAGAAGCTAGTCAATTCATGGAGAAGCCACGTCGTAGGGTTGATGGACTGGCTAGATTGGAGTATGTGGGTGAGATGTCGACCTGCATGTGGCGATGAAGTAGGTCATGTCGCGGTCACGATTCGTAATCAAAACCAGTCTAATGCCATTACTCGTTCTAGGAGCATTGCTATCTCCCGACTTGGCCTTTCTTTGGTGGACCTCCTCCCGCGGACGTCTACATCCCGGAGCATATGAAACCTACGAAGGAACAGGAAGATGTATGGATGAAGCCAAAGCCAACGTGTATAAGGCGGATAGAGCCGTATGCCTTTTAACATTCTAGGTGTTGCTACTTTACGTGGCTCAATGTAAATTCTCATTCATTGCTCACCGTATACCTGTGGTGCTTAGGTCATTCACATGGCTATCTTGTCGGCCATCAATATGTGCTCCAGCTATGGTCTGAAAATCTCAACCTAGAATCTGAGGAATGCACACTAAAACCTTGAAAATTATTGTTGACCAGATCTCGATATTGCTCAATTACTCACCCGGACCGACCTCCACAAGTTGTCATTCACCAATCGGCATGTGCTCTTGGACTATAGTAGCTTCTTCCGCCGCTGCCAGTACATTCGGGATATCCATTGACTCCTTCAACAAGGTAAGCCACGACTGTTTGTTGGCACTGGATTGTACCCTGAACAGGATTCATCGCTTTAGTGACGTACCTTAGCCTGTGGTGGCCCAAACTATCTTGGTTTCTGTATTATACGTTGAGAATCATCTCTCATATGTCCATCCAAGAAGTTCCGCCGGCCCTCTATTCACTTTCCGCGGGCATCGTGCCAGTAAGTTTCCGCCTCCCGATTCCCGAAAGCACAGCCCTGAAGAATGGTCAACGACTCCGAGTCGTGTAGTGGATGGCAAGTGATCATTATTGCTACGTTTGATTGACCGTGGAATCGTATAAAGAAGGTGAGTTCTCATTGACGGTATAATACGATCGCGAACACAGATGAAACGAACTGGACAATGGTAACGGAACCATTTGCCTGGCGAGGAGATTAAGTGGATGGTCTATTGCATTGAGAGGCTCAAACTAGTTTTAATGTGACCTTTTCGGTTTTGTATGATATTCAATAATAGCTATTTGCATACTCTATACAGCGAGCAGTTGCCCGAATTCGGGAGCGAGCTCAGAGTCTGAAGTTCATTTTTTCGACAATCGATGTACGATATCGCTGGAATAACCAATCCCTGGAAAAGAGTTGGTATAATTGTGATACCGGAGCTCGTTTGGAATCTGTGAACGAACATCATGGCGAACGGCATCGAAAGCGGGGGGTTTTCGGAGAAAACTGCGCGTTTCTCACACTAGTTCTTTCCTCTTTCAACCACCACCATCTCCATCAGTCATCCTGTCGATGTTCATACAGCGCTAGAACTTTCAATTCATGCAACTGTATTACTTGGATGATCCCATATCCGCTCGGTTTCGAATCGGGTGCCGAGCGGCGAGGGTGCAAGACAGAGGGCTCAATGCAGGACGTTCACCGCAATCTGCCCACTGGTTGAACTCAAAAGCAGGCATTGTTTGAATGGAAACGCGTCTCTGGTATATGGAAGGGCTATGCTGGTGATTGAATCGTGCATAATTTCAACAGGCTGGTCCGTAGAATGGATGTGAGTGCTTCAATCGAGGAACCGAATCTGAATCTACTCGCCCAGCTGACGGCTTTTATAGACCTCAACGGTGGTACCTTCCGAAAGAAATCCATCTCTTCCCATCTAAGAAGCCATAGGTAGATTCCTTCATCATGCTGCTCCCCGTATCTCTTTTGGCGTGTATACTGCCTTGGCTAGTATATGGCCAGGACGGTGTAGTTTCTGGTCCTCAAACAAGCCCAGAAGCTGCTGGATATCATTGTGATTCTACCGTATGCAAGCTTCCGAGCTGTAGTTGTGCAAGTACCAGTCCACCTGGGGGCCTAAACGCTGTGAGTTCTCTATTTTTGTTTTTACCTCTCGATTTATCTGATGTGAACTCCTGAACTCTAGTCAGACGTTCCGCAATTCATTGTATTCACCGCAGATGACGCCGTACAGTCTTATACTCTGGATGCGGTCAATCAGTTTCTGGCGCACAGGAAGAATCCTAATGGGTGTCGTCCAAGAACGACATATTACACCTCCCTTGCTTACACCAATTACACGCTTGTCACCGGTATAATCACATCATCCGTATTCATGTCTTCTACCGCTGATACCTGTCATTTAGATTGGTATGTCGCAGGGAATGAAATCGCAGACCATACCATGACACATGTCGGCGATCCGTCGGCCAAAGAGATCAACGGCAACCTGATAGCGCTCAACGCACTCGCTGGCATACCTCTCAACGCCATACGAGGCTTCCGTGCACCCTTTCTCAATTACACGGCTAACACGCTGCGACTATTGGCACAAGCTGGCTTCACTTATGATTCATCGGCTGCGTCGTCAATACCTGTTACGGATCCAGCTAGCGATGCGTTCTGGCCATATACACTAGACTATGGCATGGCAAATGGATGCCTTATGGTTCAAGACACCTGCAAGGGCCAGCTGAAGCTTCCTGGCTTCTGGGAAATCCCGATGTACGCCTTCTTTGACAAGAGAGGTATCGCGGGACCGCATTTGATGGATCCATGGTTGTGAGTGTTTTCATTCTTCATTTGCTGCTCATATTAATCACTCCTCCAGGGATACTGCGAACGGTAACCCGAAGGTCAATGATACCGCAACTCTGGAGTACATGAAAGAAACATTCACCGCGCATTATAATGGCAATCGACAGCCCATTGGGCTATATACACATCCTATCCATCTCTCGGTGAGTGATCCCCGAGTCTCATTGCCGATACTAACAAGATATCCTTTGACAGCTCACCTACCCCGGTGTTCGTACATCCAACAATACAATCGCCATGATCAACGCTTTCCTTGATTGGGCTCAAGAGCAGCAAAACGGTAAGTTCTTGTATTTCCACGTGCATCCTTGTTCATGCGTTTCATAGTCTGGATTGTGTCTTCGGAGCAACTGTTGGCGTACGCCCAGAATCCTGTGCCACTCTCGCAGCTAGAATCATTTGAACCGCTCAAATGCTCTACACCCTCTGTCAACCCAAGCCTGAATATCTGTAATGGTGTTCCGGCCAACGAAGAAGGAACATTAGCTCATTGTGCATTTAGCGAGTCCCCTTTCTACACTTGTGTAAGCCTATCCTTCCGGGATGAATGCCTCATAGCTGATGCCGTACGTGTAGTATGGTTGCCCGGTCACACTACCAACGGTGGAGAATCCTAACCCGCCACAGAATGTGGAGGAAGGGAAGCAAGCGAGATTCAGGTGTATGTCAGGCTGCTTTGCTTCGTCATTTCAACTGCTTACTCGTTGCGATAGTGCCAGCCAACTGTTCAACACCTTTCTGGGATCCGATAAAGGGACAATGTCTATGTCGTGATAGTACGTGCATGTTTCAGGATGTATCCAGGCCTATCGGGGTGCGTTCGCCTTGTTAAAGTTGCGATCATAGTTTGGTGCTGATTCTTGTTCGTGCCTACCCCCGCTCTTCTTTGAATGTGCCGATTCTTTCCTAGCCAAATGGTGCGAACCTCACCGGCGGGGGTATAGGTGGAGCTTTCAATTCCACAATTCCAGAAGATGATCCGACAAAGTATATCCCATTTAATGAGGGTGGGGTTGTGAGGGTTGAAGGGATTCGGGCTTGGACAATGGTTATCTTGGGAGTGTCGATAGTAGAACATTTATTGTGATACTCGTAGTCTATAGTACGGGCAGTGTATGATGTATGGACATTTCGCTGGGAGTGGATGTGCTATGATACCAGAGGCATTCGGGGTAGATGGTTCAGAGTTTTTAGTTTCCCTCGAAATGATTGTCTTAGTGACATATACGGAAGAATTCATGAGAGGTACCAACGACGAACCATGGTACAATCTAGCCCAGACTGCCCAGTACCTGGCCTGATAAGGCTCTTAAAGGCGAGACCCGAAATCGACCCTGCCGCGAAATCCTCGCTGTCACTACAATCCACGAATCCCAGTGTCTTTATCGAAGACAAGATTGACCGGCTAGTTGTGTTGTCACAGATGTGGAAAAGAGTGTCACAGTGTCAGTTGTCATACGCGCCGCGACGGACCACTTTGCTTTCTCACCACCATCATATGCTCCAGGTAAGTCTAGCTTCTCGTTATTTCACAACACACTGCTGACTTGTATCTCTCTTTGATAAGGTCTTTTGAAAGCCTCGAAGCGCTATACAACACCAGAGATAGAAAGAGGGACCCCCAGTGCTGTCCCTCATCAAGACCACGTACCATGGCAAGTCTTGTGAGCTTTCGAGACGGGTTCTCTATCGTTCTAATATCTCCAGACAGCATTCGGAGTGTCAATTTATGGGCTCAAAAAGGCATTTTGCGTGGACAACAAGTGTCAGTTCCAGGTCCGACTCCCATCATCAAGATTAGGCTCTGGGCGGGTAGTTTATACGGCTAAAGTGCTCACAAGTTCATGCATGTGAGTATTCCGATACCTAATAACAATACAGCAAATTGATTTCTTCGGTTTGTTTACAGCTGCCAGTTAACGTTGAACGTGTCATTTGACCGCCCCTTAATCCGTCTCAGCCCATCAAAAAAGCTATCCTTTGTTGTCTTGCCACCACCATCACCAACGCGCTGTTTCCCTATACATTTTTCAACACCCATGCATCACACGCTTCCATCACCACCACCAACCCCCGTCTTTCCGCCAGAACTTTGCGATCTCATTATAGACCACCTCCACAACGACAGCGCCTCCTTATTGGCCTGCGCCCTTGTGTGCAAATCATGGCTACCGCGATCTCGTTCCCATCTCTTTCCAGAACATTTCACGTTCAAGCTACGCCAGAGCAACATTTCCAAGTTCCGGAGCTGCCTCGAAGCTCATGATGCCGGCTTCGAGACATTCATTCGGCGTATCGCGGTCTTCAGCCCGTGGGTACAGGACGTTCAACTCTTCGACCAGCTCGAAGACACTGTCCGTTACCTACTGCATTTGAAGGCCGTATCCTTCACTGCCGCTCCCGACCTGATTCTACGAAAGCCGACTCTCATACGCATGCTATCCCAATCAATAATGTCCTTATCACTACGTTGTGACTCGGGCGGGGCGGAGGAAGGCATCAATGGTGGAGAGATATTGGAAATTGTCAGCTCATTCAGCTTGAAATTGGAGAAGTTGGAGCTTGAGCTCGACACCCTTGGGCTCTGGCTTGCAGAACCTGTTCAGGTACACGCACCATTCCCCAAGCTGTGTATGGTACGGCTTCGGTATCTTCGCCTCTCGGTCCCGTGGAACAGCATCTTACCATGGCTCCTTCTCCCTGATTTCGCCGAATTTCCACTATTAGATACCCTCGTGGTCGAGATTGGGAATACTCAAACACGGCAAGGTGATCGGCGTTTACTTCAAGCATTTTTGGATCTTTGTGCTGGAACAGTAAAGGAGTTGGAGATCAGGTTCTACTATGGGTCGTTACCGGGTTCGTCTGTGCTTCTCTTTCACTATCAGACATGGATTGCTTACCGCCCTAACAGCGATCGATCTCGGCAAGTTCATATCTCTTCGGTCTTTGATTCTGAAGGGATGGCATTTCAGTAACACGAACGTTCAAGGTATTCAGAGCAAGATCGACAAACTCATTTCTACCGTTGCAAAGGAGCGAGCGGTGTGTGTGGAGGTGAAGAATGAGGTCAAGGTTGTTTTGAGGGGGAAGCACAACTCCAATGCTCCTAACGACTGATGAACGCGGCGCCATGGCATCTCACCTTTACAATATGAGTGCTTTCCATTGTACATATACCCACCCTAGCTCTACTCGAGTGTTCTTTGTAATACCCCATGGACACCGAGGAATTAATTCCACTACTTTCGACCTGCCCTAAAGTGACCGTAGGTGCCAGATAACCTGCTCCCTTGCGACCATCATCGATCCACGATGGACCGCACAAACCCAGAATCGCCGTCAAACCTTCCACCGGAACTCTGCGACGCTATTATTGACTGCCTGGACGGCGATTTCGCTACTTTAAAGTCTGCTTCTCTTGTGTGCAGGTCGTGGCTACCACGATGCCGGACATTTCTATTCTCGGATAGGTCCACCTTCGAAGTGGATCCCAATAACATCCGTGAGCTTCGGTCACTTTTAGAATGCTCCTGCGGCTTCTTGTTGGCTTCAGTGCACAGTATCCATCTGACCGGGCGGATACGGGAGCAAGTCGATGGATGTCTGGAGGAACTCGATGGAATCGCGAAGCTCCTGCACGCGCAACTCAAGGAGATCACCTTTAGCTACCCCGGGCCCAAAAATCTCCTAAAACAGCCCCGTTTACTCAATAACCTTTCCCAATCCATCACAACGCTATCTCTATATCATGATGCGTACCGCCTCGATGGCCGGGAGATTCTATTCTTCCTGAGTTACTTTAAGAAGACCTTGGAGTGTCTGAACATGTACCTCGACACTCCTAGAAGAGCTCTCTGTAGCCCAGATCAGCCTAGTCCACCCTATCCAGAGAGTATGCGTATGCTTCGGCTCCGCCGCCTCAAGATCAATGTACCGTGGCACGACATCCTACCATGGTTCTTGATACCCGGCTTGGTCGAGTTTCCTGCTCTAGAGGAACTAGACATATGGATGGCACAGTCACCGCTACGAGGAGAAGGACTCCTACATCAGTTCTTGAGTTCGCTATGCGCAAAAACCTTGCAACATTTGGTAGTTTCTTTCATGTATGAAACGTTACCAGGTTCGTTCCGGCGTTGCTATACCAGAATTACGCTGATACATCTTCCACAGACATCAATCTGAGCAAGTTCGGCGCGCTACGCTCAATCAAGTTTGATGGATGGGGCGCTGAGAATGCAACTGATAGCGAAGTTGAAAAGCTTGTAACGATAGTTTCAAGGGCTCCTGCTTCGGGCAAGTCGTTTCTTGATGTCTTTGTCACAGACAGCGAATACAAGCCACCTCCCTCAGCGGAGAAGTTGAAGGACCGAATCAGGTGGTTTGAAGATGAATGGGAATGGGAGACTAGAGACGGTGTGATACATGAATGACAGTGGCTGGCCCTTTGATGACAAGAAATGGTTGTACCTAATTATAAATTTATACAGAATACTGAATATGCGACCGAACTTCCGGAACCGCCGTCGGAATTCATGTTGAAGAGCGTAGTATGCTCGGTGAGTGGCACTATACTACCCTGCACTGTCTTAACAAACTCTTCAGCAACAGCGGATTACCTCTAGCAAGAAATGAGATCCATCCACAGTGGGCTATACGCTGTCGCAGTATTTCCCTGAAATCTGTTCACGGAACACAACATATATCACGCATTTGGCATCCAACATAGGAGTGTCTTCCGAGTCTTCAACTTTAAGACTTTGACCAGCATCCTCAGAATTCTAACGTGAAGCACAAGACGTAGTTGTAATTTGTCTTTCAGTATAATATGCCGCTTCCGAGGCCGACTTGGACATAGCACAGTGGTACAATGTTGTACTATTTGAACTCGGGTACTACTTTTGGCTGTCGATTCAACTTGAACCTAGCATAGTGGAATCACGTCGTACCCTCAGAACCAATAAAAAGAGGAAACGACTACAATATGCCCCCTGGCTGGATTGAACAACCGACCTTCGCATTGCTTACGTAAGCGTTCCTACAAGTGCGACGCACTACCACTGTGCTAAAGGGGCTTGATGTTTGGGGTGTGCAGAGCGCATACAGTCTGCAAAAGGAATGCAAAACTTGTCACTACTGTCTCTTTATGTACCACTTGACCTGACTATCTCTAAGCTGTACAGTAACATCAGGAGGAGGGGCAGGTAGCAATCCATACACTCCCTCGGCCACAACAACCTGCATTTCGTGGGCTGATGCAGTTGATGCAATTGCTAGCATTGTTACCCAATCAGCTCCAGTCAGGGGTTCGAAAATGAGGGTCTTCAAAGCTACGAGTGGACTCAGATTGATCGTAGCTGGAGCAACAGTGAGATGCAAGTCTTTAAACAGTATGTACAAAAAAACTCACGTATTTGCATGGTCAACCTTGTCGGAGTCGGAAAGGCTATCACGAGGAAATGAAGAGTTTTCCCACAATGTAACCTTAGGAAAGAATCCATTTGGCGGCAGTATGCTTCGGAATCATCACTTTGATAGGGCAAATGAATGCGTAACGAAGTGAGCTTTGAAAGTTCCACAAGACCCGGATAAAGGAACCATGGGAGTACGAGGTTCCACGGAACATGAAGAATTAATTCCTTGAGTTGCGACATGCAAACTTTGTTGGGAAGAACGACTGGTTCAGCATCCATTGCAAAGATTGACAGATGAAGAAATTGGAGGGTTGTGCTGAAATGATCCATAATCTTCAAGACATTGCCAAAGTGTGATGGACCACATGTGCGGTATTGCAATGTTAGGTGGGTGATGGAGCGGGAGAGGAACGATATGAGGTCAGAATGGCAGAGCAAGCCCGACGGTAGGATTCCGCCAAACGAGATTCCCTCTATTTGCCCTATTCCTGATGATCGAAGGCGAAGTATTGCCTCTTTTACTACGGAAAAGGCGGTATAATCTTGGTTCGACGCGAATGAAACCCGTCGAACGTAGGGAATGATTGTGCAGTGTGGAGAGGCCAAGAGCGCGCCAAACTTCTTGACGTTCAGCTCGGTCAAAGAAAAGTTGAATGATTCGTGGAAGATAATGTGACGAGTTCGCGGAACCCAAGTGCTACACACGAGAGAACACGAGAAAAGGGTCGGTTTGTGGTCATGGCAATAATCGATGACGCGTTCGCAGATTTCGGTAGGAAGCCTGGGAGGCTCGTTCTGGGTTGGCATTTTCAGGCTGTCAAACGTGTCTATCAGTGAGACAGGGAGATGCCACTGTAAAAATAACGCACCCAAAACGCACCAGAACCCAGACAGCCTATTTCCGTTTCCAAATTCCGGCGCTCACTGAAATGCCCAACACCTACTCCACCAATCGAGGACCCTGAGCTGAAATCAGCGGATAATGGAGTGAGATTGACCACCTGCATACCGAAAATACTCTGTTGTCGTGCGATGGTGAGAGTACAAAGCAAAGCGAGTCGGCGACACAGCCACCAGTCGGCCCAATCTAGCCCCCGCGTCAGAAGAGGGCAACAAAAATCATATGATGTGCTATGTACATTTTAGAAAAGCGTGCTACTTTGTCGGAATTTTACGCTGTCTTTGCACGTCCGCCAACTCGGAGCATGAACCCTGGAGGAAGGCATAGACCGCTTCAAAGAACACGGTAAGTTTACGTTTCGATAGTCAATAATGTGTACGAGAATCGCGTCAATGTCAGCCTTTAAGATTGCCGCACAGCATAACAAGCACGAAGACTTGAGCTGGCTTAGAGAGCCTGCAAGCGAAGCGTCAATTGAATGGATACTACTGGAAGAATACAATTTACTTGAGCTATACGTGGCACGGAAGATGTACAGATGAGATGTTGCAGTTGGGGATTGGTGCGGGACTCTGTTCAACCAATTCTTGCGGTGCGATGGAAGGTCTGTCGCCATTTGCATCTTCTAACGTTAACCGGATGAACGCTATCCGCCGGTGGAAAAGGGAACGATAGTGCAATGTGGGGATTCCAAGGTGTCGAAACAAGGTGTCGAAAAAGCCTTGTGCGCTTCCGTTGTCCAATTGGAAGTTGGAGGTCCCCGAGAATAGATGGCGTGATTTAGTGTGCACCCAGAGCACGAAACAAGTGAGCATGTGAGAAAGATTTGCTTGTCCTGATAGACATACGAAGACCTGGTCGCAAATGTCAGGCGAAAGCTTTGAGTAATGTGCCTGAGGTCAAAACTGGACAGTCGGCGGGTTTTAGTGCACATGAATAGTGGAAAGTCACAGCTGGAGACGCACCCAAGTACAGCCCAAAGCCGGCCTGCAGAAAACCTTTCGAAGAGACCTGTTAGCATACTTCTTGAAACATTGGCACATAGTCTACCTCAAGCAAAGAGGCCCTGTGAGATGGGGGTGAGAACCAACAGGTTTTATTGATTAATGTAAACACAGCCACGCCTCGTTTTTTCCCTGACCACCATCACGCGATCGCGTCTCTCCTCTATACCACGACTTTGAGGGTCCACGACGAAGACATAAGCTCCCCTCCTTCAAGAAACCCCGGATTCGATATGACAGAGTGGATTTGGTGGGATACAGTGTGGAATGGGTATGTCCATTTCCATCACAACTGCTAGCAGCTAGTTTCCTGATTCGACGAAGAAACCAGGGCCGTCATTCGTCGAGCTGGGAGCGTGTTTAGAAGAGGGTATACTTCAGAAGGGGAGTACCCCAGGTTGTAGACGGATATGATGAAAATAGTAGTACGACGGAGATCAGAAGGAGGAAGAGTTCTTGGTTCGTTTTTGTTCACCTACCTGTCTGCCCGCTCTCATCGTAAGTTTGACCATAGATACTCCAAAACTCGAACTCTCACCAAAAAACGCACTAGAGACCCTACGGACATTGATGATTGCCAGTACCACGACTAGGGCCTTCACAAGGTGCTCGCAGACAGCAGACAGCAGATCTCGGTCACCAAACTAGAATTGCTAGGCCCTCATCTCGGAACCTGAAGTTGCAGTCTAGGGCTAATTACAAATGTCCAGTCGAGTCCTCTGCCGCCTTTTTTAGGGTCAAAAGCCAGGTACAAGTCATCGTGCGCCATCATGTGAGCACCTCTTCCGTCTGCGTTGTGTCTGAGTATGATCATTCCAATCAAGCCTTCTCTGGAAAGCAACAAACGGTACGTGTTTCTCCTATCTCGGCGTCTATATACCCCTTTCTCATTCTTTCATTGTCTAGTGTAGTCCTTGATTGAGAGGAAAACCTGTATTGAGACTCATGCTCAGTTCTCTAATCGATGTATGAAGACAAGCACACTCCCAAAGGTGCGTTATTGCATCCTGCTATTGCTGAGACGCTAAGTTCCTCGCTCTCAGAGCCTGTTGAAGTTCATTGCACCTCACCAAACGGATAGCCTAAGCAAGATCTCTGTGCCTGCTGCTGGAGCGCAAGGTTGAGCTGCTGGCTATCGAGCTCTCCAAGAACGAGATGGTGTGTGTACCCATTCTCGCTTCCATGTGCATTCCTCATCGTTTTTTTCATCCAGAGCGTTCCCGAAGGACAACTTGTCGTTTAAGTTTACCCAACGGAGAAAAGTGCCTCTCTCCTCCAGGCTCCTGTCGAAGAGTTATATGGGTCTGCCAAGCATTTCTGCGCTACGATGTTAAGGCGAGTTGTTGCATATTCGCCAATACGAGAAGCTGAGCTATTGACCTCCAGGGCCTCAGATCATCGGCTATGCTCAACCTACTGCTTCTGCGACAACATATCAAGAAGCGTTCGCTGACGAGTGAAAACAAGGCTATATTCTATCGATATCCGACAAGGCCATATACCCCGTCATGAACGAGCATTTCAAGCGTAGGCTTCTGGGAGAACGATATGGCTTAATCATTGACATCCCGAACGCAGCACGCTAAACATCGACTCTTCGCTGGATGAAAACCCGAAATGGCGAAAGCGCTACTTTGGGGTATGTGCACTGCCATGACAAACTTGTAGCCAGTGTTCTTACTTTTCGCCACTAGAGTAGCACCCAACGTTCATCATTCACGTCCCCAATTGTCATCTTCCTCGTCAAGCTGCTGCCTCCTCCATCTGTTGACGAGCATTCGAGCGAGAAAACACAGAAAGGTCGGTAACTCGGAAGGATACCCCTATAACCGATCTCGGTTTCATCGGGATACGTTTATTATCACTTCTTCTGACACCACCGTCTCTCTGTAGTGCATTTAGCACCACTGTCGTGTTTTCGAGAAGGGTAGCACGTCGGGCGTCTGTGGTCGGGTATCTCGGGGACTGGTAGCGCCCGGTTGATTCAGCTACAAATAGCTTCTGCTTCTGTCGCAGGTCGCTTTCAGAACAATCGGGATGCGGCAAGAAACGGCGACTGACATCCTAGCCCGACGAGGGACTCCAAGGTTCGTTGGGAAGGGTATTGCATGCAGCATAAACGACCGCCTCGGTGCCTTGATGACTCCGAACGTAAACCTTCATGCCAATTTCTCCACTCAATCTAGACCAAATAAGATCAAGTAAGTACTTGACATTCACGTCAAACAGCGCTAGAACTGAAAAGAATTTTATATCGACTCGGGAACTTCCATACTCTAAATTATGAGCGCCCATTTACCGTGGCTTCCCGATGTTCTTAGCATCCGATACGGCACGCGAAAATTAAATCGAAGGCTTCGCTTCGATGTGTATCCGAACTTGCGAGTGGCTTGTTCGCTTCTTTGGACAGCGGAGAGCTTAGTCGGAAACCGGGGTAGGGTATTTAACCTGGCAGGCTTGGGTTCCGCGAACGAGTGTCTCCCAATTTCCTCCAGATTTATTCATGGCGCAGACACCCGAGCTCGTACACAAGTGTTCAGCAGGTGTGAGTTCTCTTCTTTATCCCTTCTCGTCTGTGTTTAATGAATGCCTTCCAGATACATTCTTTGGTCGTCGTTGCGACCACCTTAGTTTTCGCTTTGTCCTCGGCCCCTGCTGTTATATTGCTACTGGAACAGCTGAGGTGTGTTTCATTGTAGATTATAACTGGGAGAGATCATTAACCCAATCTATATGAACAGCTTCAACGAAGATATCTTTGATAGACTACCTGATCATTACCGGGAGCTACTAGGGCCGATAGAATATGGCATTGCGCTAGGATCTAGGTAAGCATCAAATCTCTCACTAGAGCTCGGTTGATGATAGAACATTCTAATTGCCAGTGCAGTTGCCGATGTAGTTATGGTATGCCAAGAACACATCTCCCAGTCATTCGCATTGACGCTCCGCCTCATAGTTGTGGCGCTGCTTTGTTGTATGGAACAACGACTGGAGAGTGATGGTCGTGCCAGTATTTGGTTTCTTTAGTACTCACGGTAAGCCTCACGTCCTTCAAATTGATCACAACACCAGGTCTCATGAGTGTACAGCGTCAGGTTTCTTGATTGCCCCAGATTCCCCTATACTAGCGGCAAGCGTTGCGGTAAACAACACATTCCTAACCGCCTTGATCGGTGTGTCACTATGTATTTTGTACGCAACGTCAGCTCATGGCCGTTTTAATTGAAGCCATTCGCATGATCAAGATGGGCAGGGAGGTTATAGCACAAGTGGGTACGGAACCTAGAGCGGTTGTGAGAATCGTTATAGCTACAATGTAAGTAACTCCTGGGTTCTCGATGACCCCGTTGACGCTAATCCTCAACGTCTTACCAGCCTAGAATCGGGTCTGATCAGCTCGGTATACACCACCTTGATTTTTTGCATATCTATGGCAGAAGCGTATATCGGAGGATTTGAAAAGGTGCTTGAGATTTCCATGCGCCTTTGGCCGACTGTTTCTGTGAGTACCTACCCCGGTTCAGTGTCGCATTCTAATCTAAACGAAACACGGTCAGGCAACGGTATCAGCCATCATTGTAGTTCGTTCCGCACTTGGGATGAGCTTCAACAATGTTGATAGTGCTATGGCCTCGATTGGGATCATCAAGGTCACCTCTCCTGTTGATATTGTCCGAACATTCTCGGGAGAATTCAGGCGAACGTTGTCTGGCAATAGTATCACCAAAGACTATGGCACATGCAACACAGACTCAGATGGGGAGCCCTCAACTCCGAGGGCAACCGACTACCGCAATGCGGTGTCTGACACGGGGAGATCCTATACCGACGTGTTGAGGACCATCCAGCAAAGCAGCTAGGGAACAGACACTTTAGAAGAGGAACCAAATATATAGCTGTCATGTACAAGCCACAAAAAACGCGTTGACAATGTCGCATACACAACGATTCCGAAGTGACCCTTCTCCCGTACTACAGTCTACAGGTGAGAGTTAAACATTGAAGTACGCTACATATGTATCGGATCATGGGCTAAAGTAGAATACAGATCAAGAAGATCCAACCCATATACCCATCGATCGTCGCAACGCGTGAAAGGCGGTATCCGTACCGAAACCAAAACTTGGTACCTCATACACATATTCGGCATAGTCCTTCGAAGCAATTTCAGCATATTCCTCATGCGACAATCTTTTCAACTCGGGCCAGTGGAATGTATAACGCAAATCTGTTCCAGTTCCTCGTCATAGGTCGGAAACGAGAATTCTACTGGCCGTTTTCGATAATCGAACAACAATACGACGGGTCAGGAACGACGATTTCCGCGTGTGCGTAGCTGAGTCGAAATAGTAGCTATATGGCAATTGAGCTGTGCGGTTATGAGATATCGAACAAAGAAATAATCGCGCATATTCATCAAGTAGGAGAAGCCTGCATAGTAGATATTTTATTAGTATGTTCCGGTCGAAAGGCCTAGGTAGATTGGGGTAAATACCATGTTACTCGCATTGGAAGGATAAGGTGGAGGTGGTAACTCTGGCACTAAAATGACAGGTGGAAGTTGCACTGGCTCCGGATGAGCAACGTAAGGCGGGAGAGTAGTATCAGTCACCACCCTCGTAACTGCTCTTGTATGCCTACTAGGATATGGGTTGGTAGTCATCGTCCTAGAATGCCTTGGGGTGGTCCGAGTCTGTGATGTAATGTGTGCACCTGCGGCGTTGCCAGTCGGCCTACCGTGTCCCGTCGTTGACGGAGGTGATCTGTTTTGGAAATACTTTCGTTTGAGCTTCGTGAGCACAGTAATCAAGCCGGTCAGGACGACTGGATGATATATTGAGCGATCGCGTATGTAGAAAAGGAGACGACGCACGAATTCCGGCAATAGATCCTAGAACAGCACCCACTCGCCAGTCTGGTGGCTCAACTTGTCTTCTGCATTTGTGCCTGAGATTGAGGCGCTAAGGTGACAAGAGCAAAATAAATACTGGGCTGAAGAAGACTCACTGATGACATGGTGCTGAACATACACCGGAAACGTAGAACGTGACTACCAGAGCCTTTCGAGCCACTGAATTTCGAGAGAACCGCGATGGTGCATAGGAAGACGGCGTTGAAAGAGCATTGACAGCACCTCGGGTCATAGTAGGAAAAATATATATTGGAGGTTCTTCCGCACCCACAAGTTCCTTTTGTACAACGACCTCGAAAAGCCCCATCGACGATGATGCATAGCGTCATCGAGAGACGGTTCTTCAAGTTGTGGCTTGGTAGTGGTGTAAAATGATAAGCATAAATGCGCAGCTCATCAGGATCAGTCTTCGCCGCAGCGTGAGCAAGTAACCAGAACATTACTAGTAGAACAAATTAGTGTCCCGAGTCCGAACGTTCAAAGACCTTCGTACAGTAACTTCATAATCATGACCCTTTACTGTTTCGCAAGCTCTGACAACTGTCAACGACCAGTCGACTCCCCAAGTTCCGGTACCAAAATCGATGAGTGGAGACTTGACACCAAGACAATTAATTCAGATCCCGCCCCATCACCTAGATAACAAATAAGGAAGCTCGCTCAGACTCGAAATGCGAATAATGAATACTTCATTGATGACGCAATGACGTCCAAGCGTTCTAGGACATTGAGGTGTCGGTGGATTCTCCAATATATATGTTAGGATCCAAAACTTGAGGTAGAAATAGCTTGAGACTCCCGATGGAACTATCAAGTCGTCGAAGTAGAAGGGAAAGGTACATCGGCAGTTGCCGAACTGATTCTTTCGACCCTCACGTGGAAACGCGCATTGATCAAGGAATGCATACACCATGCTACCCTGACTCGAACCCATGATGTCTAGTGCAGAGATTATTGGAAAGATATCGAGCTCAGAATCGTCTCTGGATACCTCCTCTGCGAAATAATGCACTATTTCCGTGACAATCCCCTTCTCTCCCAAGTGATCTACTGAAGTATGAGCTATGAAGAGTGTGTGCATCGAAGGATTATTCCCAATGATACCCGACAATGTGTACCAGAAAGGCGGGAGAAAGAACGTGCGACCGGTGCGGATAAGATGAACGTTGAGCCTCAGCATGATCGCCATGGTTTCCCGCCACAACTCCATCTCAGACCTGTTCTGTGGTGGAGAGATCTTGGGAGAACGTCATGAAAGCAAGACATAAAATGACAATGACTTGCTCGAGATCGACACCTTCCACAAGCTCGTTGGGATATCCTGAATCTCCGGGTTGGGCTCCAAAGATCCAAGCATCAAGCAGAGCACGAACATGTGCCCAAAGGGATTGCCACACGCAGTAGAGTAATTTCCGTTGATAGTGTTGACTCATCAGAGGGCTCCAGGAATAGCTGAGCCACGACATGAAAATACTCCTCGACCATGCTGATTCTGGGATAGTCAGAGATGCTTGGACATGGATCATTATTCTCGAAGAAATCGACGGCCTGTTCGAACTTCGAAGGTCATCTGTGGTCTCCACGACGCGTTCAGCACGACTTTAGAATATCTGATATGGCGCAGTTTATGTTAGGCCGATATTCACACAAGCTTGACGAATTAGCGACATTGTTTTAGCTGGATTGATTCTAGTCGTACCTCTGCCATAGGAATATGTCGTTCTTGTGCGAAGGGAAGGAAATGACTGCGCAGAGTTCGCTCCGAGCTCCGAGTCTCCACCACGTGCGCTCAAGCGCTCAAGAAGGCACATTTGCTAGAATCCACTGGGATGTGAAAAGCGAAAGAAGTCAGAGACACCTCGGAATGGACTGGGAAATATTATTATATACCAAAATAATGACCCGATAGTAAAGAACCTCGACAACTCACCTGACTTCCGTTGATTGTGGAGGAAAAGAGCGAAGAAGGCTTTGCCGGCCGGCAGAACAAATTCATATTACCACACCAATGTCACCTGAACTGCGCACGGGTGACGCGTCTTTTCTCTTCGTCAACGACGACAACAACGTTACCAATCACCTTCGAGAAATTCGGAATCAGGCCTTGTGCTCGGGCTTCAGAAAAAGACTTCAAGCTTCGAACCAGGCACTGGATGGTAAGCCTTTTGTAAGGCCTGACCTAGAGAGGGCCTGGCTAAGGCCGCAATTGGGTCGGCTTAGCTCGGCAGAAGGCTTGAAGCCCGAATCATGACAGAACTCCAATGGGTGCTGAATAATGGTATGGTATTTTCATTATTCTGTTAGATGTATTTAAATACGCTGCATTCCCGACTACAGAAACCAGAACAAGTAAACCAGAAACATGCAACTTACGAACCTCATATCCTTCATCTCCAGTATCGCACTCACGACAACCAATCTTCATGGAGATATAGATTGGCACAAACATCGCTTTCGAGCACCGACTGATGGCGATTTGCGTGGGCCTTGTCCCGGGTTAAACACGTTCGTTTGTCTTCACCCGAAATTGTAACTACAACTGTTATTGACTTCTTGAGTGCAGGCTTGCGAATCACGGATTCATTCCGAGGAATGGACGGAACATGACAATAGAAACTGTACTGAAAGGCTCACGAGGTAAAGGTCATTCTCCCTTAGTCTTCAACGAAGCTTACATTTTATATAGATGGATTCAATGTTCCGAGCGATTTCATCAGCGCTGTCGCCAAAATTGCGCCCTTCACCTCGAATACATTCGATGGTCAATTCACACTTGATGACATCAAACTGTATGTTATCTCTTTCCATACTGAAGAGCGTGCGCTGATGTCCATGTCTAATATCAGACACAACGCAGTCGAACACGACGCGTCTCTCTCTCGATCCGACTACGGTCTGGGCTCCAACTACATATTCAATGCTACATTGTACAACGAAACGCTCGCAAGCTCCAACCCGGGTGTAGACTACTACAACGTCACTTCTGCTGGTCTCGTCCAGAAAGCTAGGTTGGCCGATTCCATTGCCAGGAATCCCAACGTCAGGAATACCATCAAAGAAGTTAGCATACGAAGTAGCGAGAGCGCTCTCTACTTGTGTATCATGGGAGGCTGCGCGGATCCTGAGACTGGAAAAACGCCAAAGAAGTTAGTGCCCTTTCACGCGATCACCACCTTTATTTCTGACTCAAGGTTCATCATATGTAGGTTCGTTGATATATTCTTCCGGGAAGAACGTCTTCCTATCGAAGAAGGCTGGACTCGTGCCTCCGGAGACAATATTTTGAACACCTTGTTCAAGCTTAGGGAGGATATTGATACAGTTTCGGAATGGAGTGCATCGCCAGGGCAGTATCCGTGGATAGTTGTTGCTCCTGGAGCGCCAGATGATCCATTGAAGGCTGGTCGGATCTTTTGATATGCTTCACTGTTTTCTGCAATCTAGATATAGATGATTTAACCCCTTGTTGAACGCGAACGAGAAAGAAAAACAGTCAGCAAACTCCAGAGCTACAAGCGTGGTAGCAAGCTCCAGACAAGTTAGGCCGCACGATGGTAGCAAGTGATGAAGGAACGATCTGAGATAGGATTCCCGGTAACCGTGAAGTGGATTCTCACTTGCCTCGCTAATAAAGATACCAGTCCTTTTGCGCGCACTGTTTTGTGCCGACATGAGCAATTTTTCTCAATCTAAACTCCACTGAAGGGGTACCTGCATTGGGAAGTATTAATGGCATATGCATTGGTTATGCAAAATGCTTGCAAGGATTTTGTAACATCGTGGAAACGTATACCGCTGCTATAGGTATAGAGGCAAATGGTCTTTTTGATAAAGAGAACAACTCCTCAGGCTCTGATTGCACCGAGCGTGAGGCCGAACCACTTTACACGGCGGAGGCGACGAAGCATTAAAGTACTCAGTGCTACTCCCTTTGATATCGTTCTCATTACCCACCAGCTCATGATGAATCTTCCCAGTATGACTGTGTTTCACTTCCTTTGTCTGTTGCTACAATTCTATAAACCACCTAACCGGCGAGGACCGCAGCTTTCCACGTAGAGATTCTTCCGGTATGCGAAGCTCACTGTTCGAGTGGTTGGATCTGATGAACACTTTAAGTACACGTTCCGGTGAATGATGCGGTTGGAACTATGCGCAGGATTGCGGAAAGGTCGTGCTTTGAGATATCTGCGAACCTTAGGACACGCAGAGAGGTAAGCGGGCTTAGGCTTAGTGTGTCTCAGTAACGAATTGTCAACTAGCATAGTATTGGAAAAGAGGATGACAACGTACGCATACATAGTTCGGAACCATGACATAGATAGTTGTCGAAGTTGGTGTTTGATTTGAGTGTGATTAAGCAGATCCTGTAGCGTGTTGTCTTCACTGACATCTTCTGACTCTAGCAAGACGAGATCCGTTGGACAAAAGGGGCAATAGTACAGTGAGGAGATCCAAGAACGTACTTGAGGTCTTGTGTGCTTTCTGTGTCTAGTTTGAATTCGAAAATTTCTGGAAAAGGTTATGACGAGCTCTGGATACGCAGGCACGACGGACAAGCTAACATGCGCGAAGGGCATCATTGTCGTGACAGACCGTCCAGGTTTTTGTTCTCGATTTCGGGAAGTAGTATTGGGTGGTTCTCCGCTCTCGTCATTGTCCTAGGGAGTTTTTAGGTACTTCAAACGCACTTGAATATAGCCCAAAGCACTGGTATCCGGCCTGCAGAGTATCGAGAGCTCTCATGGGTCCGGGAAAGTGGGTTCAATGAGGGCAAGAAGCAAGGGCATTATGGGTACACAGCCACCACGCCTCGTTTTTTGTTCCGAAAATGAACACGCGGTCGCGTCTACGCTAGTTTATCACTTGTACAGTGAATATACGCTGTGGACGACTTTGTTGTCCATCGGAAAGGTTATTAACATTTAGATCCTTGAAAAAAAGCATTCAGACGGGTAGTTGAAAGAATAACAAAAAGACACGCTGGGAGCAGGATTTGAACCTACGCGGTGAAACACCAAGTGATACGAGAGCAAGATCTGCTAATTCAAATCACTCGCCTTAACGACTCGGCCATCCCAGCATATCAGCAGAGGTAAAAAGCATTAAGCATATACTTCTCATTCTCTGATAAGATAGGGATTTCGTTATCTGTATTACCTATCGTACCGCGTGTTTGGGGTGCGGCCAAAGGGGTATCGTTTCCGTCTCGACCCTTCTTTCTCTTTCCTTCTCCCACAACGTATGTTTTCAAACTTCAAGTTCTCGTTGTCAGAATTCTAACAAAACCAGTGGAAATGGCAGATCAAGCAGTCCTCACTCAAATCCTTGAAGAGCTCAAGGCGCTCAAGCTTCAGCAACAGGTTCTAGAGGGCAAGGCAAGGTCATCATCATCTGCATCGATGAGCAGGTATTGACACCATTACATTCTAGATCTCTTCAATAACCAGTACACCCTCCTCACCTGCCTCAGTAACCCAACCAATCCCTATCCCAAGCCCATCAAGCCCATCAACCAACACCCGCTCTCTCGAATCCACATCTCTCGCAACCACTCTTCATTCCACCCCACCACCTTCTTCCTCAACCGGTACAACCACCCAACCCCAATCCAAAGACCTCGAAAAGGAAAAAGCCCGTGAAAAAACCCTCTACCCATCCCGTATCCTCCTAACAACCTACCCACCTTCCCCAAACTCACTCCCTTCGCAATCCTCTTACCACCTCTCATGGGGTGCATCCACGGCTCTCGCACGCGGACCCGTCATCGTATCCCGTCTTCCAGGATCCATCAAGCGTAGAAACGCCATTGGCGCACACAGCGGGAGTTACTCGGTTTACCGCGCGTTGGCTATTGCGATGGGCACCCTAGATCCGAGTTATAAACCTGATTTGAGGGATACGGAGCCTCCTGCGGGGATTGATATTCCTCCGCAGGAAGGTTGGTGGGCTGATGGGGGTAGGAAGATTGTTAGTTTCGATCCGTGGGGGCATTTGGTGCAGAAGGAGTTTAAGAAGTATGTTTTCGTCTCGTTTTTTTCTGTATATCGATGTATTGACGTGCTGCCAACAGTCTACTAGCATCCAAAGAAGCTGGTGGTGAAGATCTCGATATAAGGCCTTCTATCGCTGTTACCCGTGCACACATTAAGCTTTCGGAGCTTAACGAGGCTGTTCGCCGCGGTGAGATCACCATTGACGGCAAGATCGTTATCAAGACTGCGCCTATGAAGACCGCTACTGGTGAAATCGATACCGAGAAGGACAGTGGTGTCGAAGTAGCGGTCAGCAAGGCTGCTGTTGAACCTGTATGGTGGTTGCCTGGTGTCGCGGAGAGGTTTGGAATGTGAGTGTTCCTTTTGTTAGCGCTTTGGTATTTAGTAAGGCTGACGCGTCGGTTAAGCTCCGAAACCTTGCTTAGAAGATCCTTGTTCGAAGACACTGGAGGCATGTACCCAGAGTTGATCACAAGACCGGATATGAAGGTGCGCGTTTCTTCCTTCTTTCTCTTCACTCGCCGTATTCATGACGTTTCCAGGTCTTCCTTCCACCTATCGGTAACTTTACAGTCTACATATTCGGTAAACCCGAAGATGTGAGAGACGAAAGCAAGGTCTTGACACTAAGAGTTCACGATGAATGTACGTGGTCTCCTCCCTCTCACTCGTACTCCATATCATCGGAACTAACACCTTGACACAGGTAACGGCTCAGACGTCTTTGGCTCCGACATCTGCACCTGTAAACCTTACCTCGTATACGCAATCGAGGAATGTATCCGTACCGCTCAAAACGGCGGTGTAGGTGTCGTTGTGTATTTCAGAAAGGAAGGACGTGCGCTTGGTGAAGTGACCAAGTAAGTCTTCCTATGCCTCTTCTCTACCAGCGAACGGTGAACTAACTCATACCCAGGTACCTCGTATACAACCTCCGTAAACGACACGGTGATAGAGCGGATAGGTATTTCAAGAGTACAGAACTGATCGCTGGTGTGAAGGATATGAGATTCCAAGCTCTAATGCCCGACGTACTACATTGGCTGGGTGTCAAGAAGGTTAGTTCCTTCCCTTTCCTTCCTTTCCCCATCACCTCCTCATCTCCTTCACCTTCCGCAGATCGACAACATGATATCAATGTCCGACATGAAATACGACGCAATCGTCTCTTCCGGAATACCCATCCTCAACCGGTACGATATCCCAGAACATCTCATCCCACCGGATTCCAGAGTGGAGATTGACGCAAAGATCGCTGCGGGGTATTTTACGTCTGGGAAGAAGCTTACTGAGGAGGATTTGGCTAGGACTGTTGGGAGGACTTGGGAGGAGGCGGAGCATTAGTTTTTGGTTTTTCTTGGGTGGTTTTGGGTGGTTAGGGGAGATTGGGTGGGATGTATCATGTAAATGAGATATACATACACACGATTGTACGCATTGTAAAAGTAATGAATTCAACTTCATTTTGCCTTTCCGTATTAACTGGATATAATGTGATAAGAGACGGTAGAAGGCAACGCTGGGATGGCCGAGTCGTTAAGGCGAGTGATTTGAATGGTGCGAGTGCTTGCACATTATCACTTGGTGTTTCACCGCGTAGGTTCAAATCCTGCTCCCAGCGAAACTTTTTATCCTAGTATGTAAAAGTGATTATCTATTTGAAGTTCATTGTCAACGAATATATATGTACATGGGATTCATAGCGGAAAAATCTTCCCTAAGGGAGCCTTCAGCACATCAGTGGTTTTGGAAATCGGATCCTGCAAGTGATGTTTCGGCACCAAGGGTTTCCCTTCGTCTTTGGTGGTGCCGGACAATGTTCTAACGATATCGCCAGGATTCCGTTCTGACCCTGCCTCGTTGTTACTTGTATCACCATCTTTGGGGGTACTATTACCAGTGTCGGACACGGGCACGGGCACTTCTACACGAGACGACGGCTCCGCTCCGAAACCCGCATAATTTCCGAGTCTGTTGGTTGCAGTCAACGTTTGCCCAACCCGTCCCGAGACTCTTCGGACGATAGTATCAACTGGAAGTGAGGGCTTCACTTCCAAGTGGGTGGTAACCGAGCCGTCCAGGTCCTTGCCGGTACCAGACAACGTTCGAACGATATCGACCGTAGGCGAAGGCTTTCCTTCCGAGTTGGTACCAGACAACGTTCGCCCAACTGTCTGAACAATATCGACCGGAGACAAGGAAGGCTCTTCGTCAGACTTCTTGGTAAACTGTCCCGAGACTCTTCGAACAATTGTATCAACTGGAAGTGAGGGCTTCGCTTCCGAGTGGGCAGTGGTAGCCGAGCCTTCTTTGCCGGTACCAGACAATGTTCGAACGATAGGCGAGTGCTCTCCTGAGTTGGTACCTGACAACGTTCGCCCGACTGTTCGAACAATATTGACTGGTGACAAGGGGTCAGTGGTAGTGGTAACCGAGCCGTCTTTGCCATGGCCAGACAACGTTCGAACGATATCGATGGCAGGCGAGGGCTTTCCTTCCGAGTTGGTACCAGATAACGTTCGCCCGACTGTTCGAACAATATTGACTGGAGACAAGGAAGGCTCCCCGTCAGACTTCTTGGTAAGCGAAGCAAAGTCTTTGGTGATACTACTTCCGGTGTCAGACAACGTCTTTCCGACTGTCCGGACAATGTCGACCGGAGACTTGCTTTTGACACCCCCAAGGGAAGATATCGCGCTTTCGACATTGTTGAAGCTCATCCCAAGCGCGGAACGAGCGAGAATGATGGCTGATACGGTGTTCTATCCAATTCCTTAGTCTTATGAATACTGGGGAAGGCTGTTACTCACAGAAACAAATGGCCAAAGACGCATAGAGACCTCGAGCAGCTTCCCAAAGCCTCCAATATACGTTTCTGCCATGGATACACCGAACATCAAGGTGGTATACACCGAGTTTATCGAGCCAGATTCGAGCCTAATACTGATGTTAGTGCTATAGTCAAGGTATCGGACAGGGAAGTCACGTACACCGTAGCTATACCCATTCTAACAATTGCCCTTGGCTCTGTCCTAACACGGGCTATAGCCTCCTTGCTCATCTTGATCATTCGGAAGGCTTCAATATTATCAGATCAAATGAGCTTCGACGTGACACAAACGACATACCGATCATCCCCGTCAGAAATAAATTGTTGAGCGCAACACTGGCTGCCAAGATTGGCGACTCTGGAGGAATAAAGAACGCTGACGCTGCCGCACACGCCCTCATCAGGACCGAGCTTGTAGCTTGAGTAGTGTAAGGCTCACCATGTGTACCAATCAACCCTAATACCGGTACAACCGCAGCTCTCCAATCATTGTTCCAGACGACGAGGCAGCGCCATAACTGTGTTCATATTCAGAACGATCACATCCTCTGCGATAGCGTACACACCATAATCGCGTCTGTGATTGCGCTGAGAATGTCGAGTTAACTATGAGTTGGAGTCAGCGGCAATAGAAAGATACCTTACCTAGACCCCAAAGCAATTTCATACTCTACCGGCTTTAGTACCTTCCAGTAACTATCAGCAAGTTTATTGAAGACGCTCTGAGGCAAGCTAGCCATGTAAGTTGAGCCGATAATCTCCACCAAAAACACGAAACATACCTTAGACGTCCCAATAACGATGTCATAGCAGGAGCTAAACACAAGGCGAAGACCAAAAGCAACGTGCAAGTAAAGATAACAAGGGAACGGATCCGAAAGAGCCTTGAATAAACGGCGGAAGTCACACGAGACGATGCCTTGTTCACAATCTCGGGTGTCTGTAGCATGTCGAAGGAGAACTCGCCCACGGAAGCCAAGTAGCTTGGGTTAAATACCGTTGCTGGTGGTTGACAAGAGATGCGAATAAGCTCTTCCATGTCGCTCGCTCGTCGAAGCGGAGCCTTCGATTTAATTCTTCATGCTGGGAACATTGGGAAGCCGCAGTATATGGATGCCTATAGTGTATGGTATGGAAGTCTCTGAGTCTACATCGATCCTTCTTCAGCGTAGACGACGGAGGCAGACAGGAAACACGCGGCGCGGCAGGCTTAGCATTGAATGGCTGCTAAGCCTGTGTATTGAAAGAAGCGGAATGTGCATGTGTTTGCGAGACATGTACTTTTGGTAAGCCTAAAGCTTGTGGCTGAGATATGCACGTTACAGAAAAGGTATGCCTCGAGCGACAACTGTCTTTCAACCGGATTGCTGCGCTCGATACCAGGACACGGGTCTTGTGTTGGCTATGATGACTTTGCCTTGACAAGTTGAGCTCCGGAGTGTCATGGATATCGCGAGAAAATGCCAATTTCATGTTCTATGAAAAGAACTCAGCAGCTGCGACATTTATGGAGATGACATGCAACATACTCTGACCCCCTTGAAGAATACAGACATGATCCTCGGTTCCTTAACTATAAGTAAAGCGTCCTTCCTGATTGTAGCGCGTTCTTCATGTCCCTCAGCGTGACATGTACGGCGTCCCTGCGCTCAAGAATGTTACTCTGAAGTGACAAACAGTGATGTAGGGACTTCATAATGCACTCACAAGTATGTTCCTGCTCCCTGCCTTGCTAATAAGAATTTTTTTCTTCCCGCTGTCTGAAAGCTGCGACGAAAACAAAGTCAGCCAGGAGTCCGCAATATTGGGTTCAAAGTGTTTAGTCTTACCCCATTTCCACGAGATTTGAGTTAAATCTTGACAATCTCTGGAGCGGGATGACCTGGGGACGACCATAATGGATGTCGAAGAACAAGAGCATCGGTATCGTGGCTGTGCGGAATATTTTCTAGAACTCCCACCGTGACCGAATGGGACCAAGTGCCGTTACCTCCTTCTCATCCTCCATCATCACGCTCATCCCGGCCCCTAGATATACTCATATGGAAGCTTGGGCGACGGTTCTAGGGTGGAATTGGGCTCAGGAACTCTTCTTGTCTTGAGTCTCAGTTTAACGCGTGTTCACAGCAACCTATTCAACAGCACGGACACATGGATGGATCCTCCCTTGATGGTTCTTTCCTTAATTCTTGGCATCGCTAATCAACAAGCACCGTTCACTTGGATACGTCTAGTGATATCTGGTACCCAGGAGACCCTTGTTCGGGAAGGATGACGCGTTGACATACAGAACTTTACAGCTAGAAGTCCGTGGGCTATCCTCTTCCGTTCAGCAAATCTCGGGATAATTATCTCCGTACGGCCGCTTGTGTATAGTTCATCAGATTCGTATCATCGCCATTTACCGACCATGGGCTCACGTTTCTCCATTAAGCGAGTTAAGTCTTGTTTCGTCTCTATATTCGACATCCCGAGCCGATTAAAAGCATATAAGTATTGGGAGCCATCCATGACATGGCTCCCAGTTAGGGCAATCGTTTCGTTCTTCACCTGCTCGTATGTGATTTTTTAAAGAAGCCTGTTAACCACTTTGCTGTTTTTCATTCTAATAATCTAGCTGTTGTATGCTGTCCACGTTATAAAATGCTTAAATTAACCTATGGTTGGCACGTTGGCACTTCGTCAAGGCAGTACCTTAATATTCGGAGCATTAATAATCTGGTAACAGGTCTTTGCGAAGGGTATAAACACTGTTTGAATCGTCAACTAACTTCTGGTATCTCTAAATTCCTCATGGCTTCAGCTCCCGGCAGTTCTAGACATGGTCTGCACGACATAATTGTCGATGAACTCAATCAGATCCAACAGCGAAGCGAAATCTCCTATGTCAAGGAGGTTTGCAAGCTCATAGAACAGCGGGTAAAGTGTATATTCTTTACCACTTGTCTTCCTTGCGAATCTCACAGAATGATACTAGGCGATTGGTCCGGTACATCGCTACAAAGAGCTCTTGCAGAAGCTATTGGAACTAGTGTCCGAAACCGGTACTATCAGTGACAGTTTCAGCGGACTTGAACTCAATGACATCAATGGTAGCTTGAAAGCCCATTGGGACGTGCGCCTAGAGCATCAGGGTCGAGCCTTTCTGGTGTGTGTATGTCGTGTCCAAATGTGAGAACTAAAGCTAACGACTCCTCTTTTGAATACCATCATTTCACGGTTGTGATCAGCGGCAGCACAAGCCACGCAACTGTCACACCGGAAACTCTTTCCTCTTTTTCGCTAAATCTTTCCAGACCATCCAATCTATTGGGAACCAGGATCAGGGAGCTGGGACAGTCACGGACTCGAAGAAGGATTTCCGAAGGAAAGCGATTGGAACCTGGTCAACCTGTGCTATCAAGTCTTGATCTGTGGCATCACAGTAAACCTTTGAATTTCTGTCTCCTCGTCAGGTGTGTCCGGGTTTCGTCTTTTCAACAACAGATACATACAGAAAAGAGCATGTAGACGGTCGACTGTTATTGTGAAGACTCATTTGAAGAAATTGACTTGAAGGTGTCATACGAATGCTCGAAGTATAATCTTACGAGCCAATGATAGTGCATATAGGCACTCTTTGGCCGATAACTATCAGTTCACAGTGTCCGTAAGCTTGTGATTTGGCGCAATGGGTCCCGAGGACACACTAGGTACTCTACATTTAGAGAGCGAATGTTTAGAACGTTTGACCTGGGCAGTTGAACTGATCTTAAGACGGAAGTCTGTATTGTCTTGCCCGAGAATTTTCTGCAGTGGGGCAAAAGTATCTACGCGCAAGATAGGTACCACCTGATCATTCCTGCCGACGGAAAATGGGTAACCAGTATATACTAATTGCCAGTGCTGCGTCGCAGTTCGTGAAGCTTCGTCATGTTGCCGATGCGCACTGACTACGATGAGCTAATTGAGGTTGTCATTTTTGCAGGGACTCGGACAACAGTCTTGCCCCAGTTGTATATACTGTATAAACCGTATATATATGGTATATATAGAGTACGGTTGGAGCCTTAGCTTCGTGCCAGGAACTGATTACTGTCATTTGACTGCGGCCTGGGGATGTTCTGCGGCCAATAATTGATCTTGTATGATATTGAACTTGGGGCTGCATAGACCATGTCATCGGACGTCTGGCGTTTTCGGTGCATGCCTTTCCTATGCAGGAAGAGCAACTCCGGAAGATTCCTTCTCACAAATTCCGAAGCAGACGTTTCCTCCAAGATTATCGGTGGGGCCTTGCTCTTTTATTAAATCATTGTGGAAATCCAATCCAAAACTCCCTGTCAGTACTGCCCATGCTCGGCATTCAAGAAATACATTAAAAGCGTCGGGATTTCATGTAGGTCAATTGTATTATCGCCGCTTCTCCACCGTCAAAGAGGCACCGCCCGAATTGATGGCGATCCGAGCGTGGGTGTTCCCCATTTTTGAGCGTCACTCGGTGCAGACCGTAGCACCGTGCACGTTCCCTGTGAACGTTTGAACGGTTGCCTTATCTCCAAGTTGCGGTATCGTAAAGATAAGGGGGTCACCAGCCAACAATAGGCCGTGCTGGCAAGATCGTTTCCTCAACTGGCGTGTGACGGACCTAAAAATCACGGCAAACATGGAGTTGATACAGTTGAATCCTTGTAACTAAGTATGTAGAAACTCGGTAAGGTTCCGGATGGAACAATAGCGCCACATACCACTATGAACTAAAGAACCACACCCATTAGCAACTTTATAGTTTGAATAGCGCAGGACTTGTTCGTCCCTTTTGTATATCAGTGTATATCCAAGTTGCAGCAATATAAATTCTACAACAGTCATGGATATTCCCAGAAGCCAGAGCTACTGAGATGTCAGTTCTGTCAGGGCCTGACAAAGCGCTGATGAATAATAATATCATGTTATGTAGAGTTCTTGATGTTCAAACGTTCACCCGTCACGTATCTCCTGATGCAGTGGCTTCCAGAATGCATAGAAAGGTATGTTACATCATTTGGATGCGTTCCCGTCCTCGCAATTCAACCATGAGAGTAATTATGCGGCGGCATGCCTTCATGATTTATTTTTACCCGGTGGCTCTCATATCCAACTGAAACTCTGGAGCCTCTCATAGCGCCTTTTAGCGTTCGTGGATTACGGAACTTGGCGCTATAAACCATGGGTGATAGGTTGCTTTTCTAGGTCACTCCCCCATTGATGGATTGGCCTGGATGTGAAAAGTAACTGCTTACAGTACATCAATTTCCAGACTTTCAGCCGCTCCCTGCTCGTTGGATAATCTGTACGACCAGGAGGACTTATGTTTTCAAATTTCGCGAACTTTGTGAGCATCTAAGGTGAATCACCATCATACTAAATGCGGGCCTTAATAATCTGACAGCTAGCCGAAAGTTGGTTTGAACAGAGGGATCAGTTGATAATTCTATGTAGCCTCCATAACTGCATGATTGAGCGCCAGCTAATTACCGCATGGCAGTACCAATCAAATGAACCCTTTTGGGGAATTTTCAGACCCAAGACTGGGCGGGCAACGGACGAATATAAATAATCCCGTTGGGGTCAATTTTGTCCCATGTTTCCTTGCTTCTGCTTCTCGAGTTGAAATGACCTCTTCTCATGCTTCCAATTTCCGACTCGCCGTGCACAACATCATTATCAGCCAGCTACAGCAGTCAATTGAGAGCAGCAAAATCTCATTTGTTCAGAAGCTTTGTGATTTGGCGTGTAAGGTTGATAGAGAAGCCAGGGTATGTGTGCTCATTCAAATATCATGAACCTAGGTTGGGTCTTACTAGTATGCATTATCAGGCGGTGAGCAGTCGCCACAAGGAACACTTTCAAATACTGGCGCAACGAGTTTGCGAGGTTGTTTATCTTGTTGTGTGCACTATCAGTGAACATACACCCAGCAATAAACAAGACATAACGCACTTGGCTATCCGCTCTAAATATCAAGCTGAAGAACTTCTGCAGTGAGTGCTTGCAAGAAGTTAGACCAATTCAAAATGTCAAATCTCAACTACTAAACTAGGTTGCTCGAGGAGATAATAAATTTCGTTCAGGTTCAGAACAATCGATCTCTCATAGCGGGGCTCTGGGGAGGTGACTATGCAAAACTGCAAGAATATAAGGATATTGCTATATATCATGCTATCAGGCCTTTTAACGTGCGTCTTTCCAAAGAATGAATACGACCTACAACGTTAACCATGACTTCTAGCCGCCGGAATCCCCTGAAGAGATCCAAGAGTGCGCTCGGATGCTAGCCACCATCAACTCTAGAGAGCCCGGGTTATTCAGCGAAGAATCTGAAAACCCTTTGAGCATCAATGTCTTTCTGAATGCATGGATCAAGAACTCAGGCCGCTGAATGCAAGTAATGTCCACGCAACCATCCATCAAGATTCCTCGTATCCTAAACGTGGTTATTAACATAGGATCTACGGGCATACATATGCGTGACGACTTCCAGGAACAGGCCACCTTGATTAACAATTCTCGAAATCGCTGTCTGCCTCTGGCCCAGATGCCTGTGAAGAGTCCAGCAACCCAAAGCTATTGTTGGAGTCAACACTTTTATGTAAAGTCATATTGCCGCATTGTGATGTAATGGCGATATGTGGTTCGCTCTTCAGATATTGCGGTGAATACACGAAGTTTCTGAAGTAGTACTTGGTGTGTATCGAAGGCTGAACAGGTGTCGATATCTCTGGGGTTGAATAATTCGTGTGATTGCCAAGGGTTGGTTGACTCGGCGTTTCGAGTGTGATAGGTGATTTGGGAGGCAAGTGCTGATGGCCCTTTGTACTGCAGCAATCACTAGGGTCGTTAAAGTCAGTTGGTGTGGAATGCCTTTGGCTGTGCTGTAAAGGAGACATTATGTAAATTCGAAGAACTATAGCATCCGCCGGAATTTGCCGACCTTTGGACCGAAATCGTTATCAAGGATAATTCCGCGCATGAAAGAGCGATATTCCTGGATCGCGGACGTATGCCGCCCACTATAAATTAATGTAGTGAAGAAGCCACGAGTGCATAGACTCTTCGAAAAGAGTTCCATTTCTACAAGTTTCCTGTTTGACGATTTAGGGCCCGGATCAAGGGTTCAAAAGAAACCCTACTTCTGTAGTTTATGAATCTTGCGTTGAGTCTCCCCGTTCACCGGCGTAGACTTGGTGCTCAAAGATTGTGTCTTTTCGCCGGCGCGTTTGGCACCTCGAGCAGCAATCACGGTGAACACAGCCTCGCAAGACTCTTTGGCAAGCTCGATCAAAGGTGGATTCTACACGAAGAAGTCAACATCTGATAGTAGAGAGCTGGCTGAACAAGGTGACTACCTGATTGCGAGCGTAGAAATTCAAGGCTAAAGTAGCAAGCATCTGTGATGATTTGTCAAGATATTGTCGAGAAGTGTCTTCCAATGTCTCCAGGACAGTTTTCATGTCCTCGTCCACTTGAACCGAATACTTCTCGTTCATGCCTAGTGTTCGAGCCGGACGCTTTGCTCAAGGCAGAGCTCAGTGATTATGCACCTGGGAGGTGAGTGGAAAAGGGAGAACTTGGGGTTACTCTCCGATACTTTCTTCTATATCTTCAGACCTCGCCTCTAACGCATGCGCTCCCTGTTTGACGTATCATCATAAAGGATAAAGACACCGAGTTCATGTCATAGTCATGTCATTGGATCAAGCATTGCAATTCAATGTTCTGCATCCGGGTGCTTGTCAGGGAGGACACCAGAACCGCCGACCTTGAACCCTGGATACTACCCCTCCATATCATGTTCTTGAACGAGGATCTATTTATTGGCTTCCCATATTTCTCGGTACCTGCTAAAGAGGTACAGCGATATTCGCGACAATAGCGAATGGGCGTCTAAAACCGATGCGTGGGTCCACGGAAGATCGAGAAAATGAAGGTCATGGGTTTCCTGACGCGCCAATTGGGCAATACATTTGGAGTCCGGTGACAGTAGAACCTCTCGTGCGATAAGCTGGCATCGATCACTATGTAGTAGAATCCTCACTGATATGGACAAAATCCAACCCCGAACAGTAGAAAGTCGAACACGAAATATATATGGCCGTTTGATGGCCATTTTGAGACACCCAGGATTTACTCACACGGGAAGGACCAAACTTTCTGCTCGGTATATCCCTCGAATCCATCCAATGAAAGACGTAGTGAAACATCAACTGATGAACCATATGAGGGTTATATTATATCGCGATACACCCGGTACGGTCTATCAATACGCCTATATGTCGAGCGTATATTTTGGTACTTCCCGTGTGACTACATCGAATCTGGATCTTAGAGCTTTCGTGCACACTCCTTGAGCTGCTCACAACAGAGCCTGGGAGCTGTCGATCTGCAACAGAGGATGTACTCTTCTAGATAGATACTCCAGTTAGTAAACAATCCCTATAGTATACCTATTCTCCACCGTCCCGCAGGTGGGATATACTTACCACTGTGCAGGCTCAAAATTATCGTGTGGCATAGGTGGTTAAAATGAGGTGTCTAGGTTGACTAGTACTATACTCAGCCCATTTAGCTTAACTTCCAAGCCCCAGCGTGACAATTCTTGATCACATCTTCTCGTGCTAGACATCCAGAGGTTCATGTCTAGCTAGAATTGTTTCTCAGATGACTTATTCTCTAGTAGAATTGTGGCGTATAACAGTGACTCTCAAAGACTTGGTCAAGATGTAATGTGAGTACCCGGGTCGGGACATGATGCATAAGTACTCTGCAACGTGACGCCCAGCGAAAACCTGCACGATTCACACAGATTGATTTCGATTGATGTCGCGAGAATAGATATCAATACATAAAATGAGCATAAAGCGATGCAAATCACCAGATTTTTCCTTTCATTTCTATTCACGTAGATTTGGTTCGAACGGTAGCTATAGCATTGCTCACAAAATACAACGATCCTTCCGAATCACTACAAATCACTACTATACTTTCCTGATCTGACCCCGGCCCTGTTCCACTAATGAACTTGACTGCATGATGCATGATGCATAAGTACTCTGCAACGTGACGATTCATCCGGAATGACTCAGAATCGGCGCAAGGCGCAGGAATTGATGGGAACATTGATTGACGTACACATTGATGGGCGTTAGCTGAGCACTATCGTCGTCTCGGTCAAGCAAATATATCGGTCAGACCGTTGGTACAATCGGCAAAAACAATGATAGAAATGGATATACATGCCTGAGTTACTTCAGACTATAGTATTGAGTTATTGTGAATGAATTCAGTGTTTTAAAAAAATTACGGAGCACGGATGATGCGGGTAACATGGCAGGTTCATCGAGCCTGTATATAACAAGTATATAAGGGATTAATTCAATGTACATATACAAGAATGAGTTGGCTACGTCTTGGTGCAGTTGCAGAAAATGCTGGATGACTTTCCCTTGCTACAGCTTTTAAAAGCAATGCTGCTAATGTGTAGCAGTTCATTGATAACATCAGCAAAAACCGTAAAAGGTCATAGCTGGAAATTAGGGTGTATATCACTCACCGTCCGTTACTTACGGGTACCCAGAGGTTGTAATAGTGATACAAGCATGAAATAACAATGTATATTACCTTTAATTATCGTAGTATGCTGATATTATACCCTTATTACCTGTTATTACTGTAGCAGGGTGTTATTATCCTATTACCACCATGTTTATAACACAGATATAGCGCGTGTTTTAACAGGGTAGTATCAGGGTTATAGCACCTCTACTACGGTAATATGGGGTAGTAAGGGTCTGTAACTATAGCAGGGTAGTATGAACCCTGAAATCCGTTGTTAAATCATACGACCAAAGTGTTGAATCATAGTGGGTATATCACAGGTAACGTAGAATATAACATACCTGCAGGCAAACGGGAAACCTCGGAAGCCCAAGAGCAAATGCCATGGAAAAGTCAAGAATCAAATTTCAAATGTGGTGTTGTTCATCCTATTTTTGAGGACTAACGGTGACCGCAAGCGATCTGTCGTAGAGAGTTTTGGGCCGGTTTTGGGCAAAAATGTTGCGCGGGAGGATTCGGCAGGAAAGGACCGGCCGGTGACATCATAGGGTGTAAACGCCGCGTCATCGCTCCTGGCGCAAGCTCAACCAACTTCAACGTTCAACGCAAAACTGCAACGACAACGCAACGACAACGCCTATTCCTTCGATGCGGGCCCTACAGTATCTTATGCCCTATGCCCTCAACCCTATGCCCTCCGCCCTGCCCTAAAGTGGTCCGTGCGCACCTCAGATTTTCATATAAACCCCGCCTCCAAATTCCTCCTCCCCAAATTCCCTTTCTTCCCTTCCACCATCCTCTCCCCTCCTCCTCCTCGTTTATTGATCTGTCCCTCATAATCCTCCCTTCCTTTCGCAGAATCTGGTATGTGACCCCTGTATGCCCGCTACCGAAGCTGATACTCGTTCTTCCCATTACAGATCTTTGTGACCAGGGCCAAGATTGACATGTCGGGAGGTTCTTACTAGGTGAAAGGTGCGTTCCTAATCTCTATAGTCCTCCCAGATGCTCATTATCCCACTTTCGGTCAGCCGTTACCTACAATCTTATACCACCTGAATCTGCACTACCCAGTCCCTTTACACAATCGCAAGTCTTGGTTCGATACCTCCGTTCCAAACAACACAGCAAGAAGATGTGAATACACAATCAAACTCCCGACAAAACGACACACGGGCATGGCATGCTGGCACTCAGGGTACGCTCTTGCTACGTTCCGTCAGCTCTGATTCATACTGACGCGTTTTCAGTACATTCTATACCCGGTTGGAACCATCTTGAATCCTATACTGTAGTGGAGCGTATGGAGGCGACGGTCACGGTCACGGTCAAGCCTCTTCGTCGCTAAATCACCGTGACACAACGGCTCAGGAAGGGCTCGTCGCCGGCCACAGACCGTGACATGTGTGGCCGCGGCCACTGCTTGGGCGGTGGACAATACGTGTTGTCGCCCAATCAGGCGACAGTCACGGATCACCACGGCCTTGTCGCCAGTCCGAGAGGGTGTCACGGAAAGACCCCCGTCGCCTCCATACACTCCACTACAGTACTCAAGGTAAGCTATGCGTGCTGCTCCCTTTCAACATTGCGTTAACTTATCGCTTCCAGAACTCCTGACATCAAAGGTGGTGGACGTTGGGTATGTCGCAGTAGGATGTATGTATATGCTCGACGCATGTAGTAGATAGCAATTAATAGACTTTTTCTATGATAAATGACATTTGCACGACATATCACTGTATCTATCTAAGCGCCCGAAGAGTAGCAAAATTGACCGGTACCCATTATTACCAGTTATTACCCTTGCTGCCCGCTACTACCCCCTTATAACCCCTGCTACGCGCTGTTACGCCTCCTCCCTGCTGCTTCCCTTGTTACTTGTTGTTTCCTTCGTCCTTCGCTATCATCTCTGCTACATGCTGTTTCATTTACTACTTGGACTAATGCCTGGTATGCGTTTTAATCTATGTTATTCATAATATCGCTGACTACTCAATATAAACAGCTCTACTCGAGATAAATGTCAAAACTGATACCGCCGGGTGTTGGGGTTTATAACACCCCAACTCCCTCTTATAACACAGGTTGTAAGCTTCAACTACTATTGAGGTACGTTTTGACTGGTTACATAGTATATAACAGCCGTATAACCTCCTACGGTTTTTGCTGATGAAGTACAACAAGGTCATGGTGGACTACCTACCGCTATGGCCATATTTATTTGTTTCTTGATTTTTCGGTCAAGCGGATGTATGCCTTGATATTATGTATCTTTCCTCGAAAGTCAAGATACTAGGGTAACAAGTGAATAAATGTGAATCACACTGCATGTCAAAGCTTCCGTCTCAGTAATGTATACGAGGTCAAACAACTCTCCCGTCACGAAGTGGATCGTCCGTTGCTCCTGGAGCCAGGACTACCCACGGATATTGACCACCGCTGGCACTCCATTCCGAAACCTTTTCAATGTCCTTCACAATGACACTGACTTCATCTCCGGTGGCCTGAGGTGGACGACGCCAGCCTTCTTCAATTGGTAGACGCTCCTCGCGGAAGAAGGCATCCACCAATCTGGGAGTGAACAAATAAGCTAGAATCAAGAGGTATGAACGAGAAGAACATACATCTTGGGGGCTCTGTTCGACTGGCAGCCGCCCATAACGCAAAGATATAACGCACTTTCTGCATTTCGAACTGTGACTTCCTTGATGGTATTCCTCACATGTGGATTCCTCGCCAAAGAGTCGGTGAGACGCGCCTTCTGAACTAGGCCAGCGGAAGTGGAGTTGTAGTAATCGACACCTGGATTAGATTGTGCAAGTGTTTCGTTGTATAGAGTGGCATTGAAAGCAGTATTAGACCCGAGAGCAAAGTCGGATCGTGACACCGAGGCGTCATGTTCGAGGGTACCATGTCTATGAAGAATAGTTAAATTGGACCGACGATAAAGAGGTATAGTAGACGTACAGTTTAATGTCGTCCAACGTGAATTGGTCATCTTCGGTCTCGGAAGTAAGAATAGCAAGCTTCGTGACAGTGCGCAAAAAGATATTGGGGACGTTGAATCCATCTATGACCACAGTTGAGAGGTAGTTAGCGCCGGGAACCTGCTTTAGGCACAGAAGGCTGTACCTAGAGCACCCTTCAAAACGTTCGAAATAGTAAGGTTTCGGCCGGTTCGAGAGATGAAACCATGATTTGCCAATCTACAGTGTGAACCGGGTAAGCTTGGGTCAGTTGGTAGTGAGCAAACGGACGTACGTGTTTAAACCGGGGCAAGGTCCACGCAGATCACCTTCTTTAGGTGCTTGGAAAGTATGCTTCGACCAATCGATCTCATCGTGTGGATCTGCAAGAGCGGTGGTGATGAGTGGAAGAAGAACAGCCGAGAACTTGGAGAGATGCATGTTGGCCCCAGTTCTACGAGAAAAAGGACACGAGCTTTTATTTCCTGTCGATGGACTCGATATAGATATAGGCAATGTCGTGAAGTCTGATTCTTTGGTACCTAAACATATGGTTAAAGAGTGGACCCGAAGAAGTGACGGGATAGGATTACAGTTCCGGGGTGGAGTATATGTAACGAGACCCACTTAACCTGTTTCCAATAATAAAAGTTCGCAAGCTCTCCGAGTGCTCTCGGTGCGACGTTCCGCAACATGCACGTGCTGGATCGCCAGAGTATCATCGAAATCGCTATTGTTCTGTCGAGAGTGGGTGCGGGTACTCAATGAATCTAGCAGAGTTTTAGACTACTAGGCCATCAGTGATACCATTGATCAAACAATAACACGGTGACGTTCCTTCGACGCTTCAACACGAGGATATTGACAACATACAAGATCTGGGGCTTGCTACCACACTTGCAGCTCTGGGGTTTGTCGGTTGTTTGTCTTATTGGCGTTCAACATGAGGTCCAATTATCTATATCTGTTACAGAAAACAGTGAAGCTTATCAAAAGATCCGACCCGCCTTCAACGGATCATCTGGTGCCCCAGGAGCGACGACTATCCAAGGATACTGTCCTGGCGATGCACTCCATTCCGAAATTCTATCAATATCCTCTATAAGCTTGAACAACGTGTTCACAATATCGTCTCCGGAGGGGCGGGTCCAGCCTTCTTCGATAGGGAGACGCTCTTCCCGGAAGAAGATATCAACGAACCTACGTGAACCTTGAGTCAGAAATATGGGTGTGATCACGTGAAAGGCACTAACTTCTTTGGGGCTTTTCCCGTGGGATCCGCGCAACCTCCCATTGTGCACAAGTAGAGAGCGCTCTCGCCGTTGCGGATGGTAACCTCTTTGATGGTATTCCTGACGTTGGGATTCCTTGTAAGAGAATCGGCCAACCTAGCTTTCTGGACGAGACCAGCGGAAGTAACGTTGTAATAGTCTACACCCGGGTTGGAATTTGCGAGCGTTTCGTTGTATAATGTAGCATTGAATATGTAGTTTGAGCCCAGAGCGTAGTCGGATCGAGAGAGAGACGCGTCGTGTTCGACTGCGTTGTGCCTGATACGGTCATTAGCGCATGTTATTTCTGTATAGAAAGGGATAACATACAGTTTGATGTCATCAAGTGTGAATTGACCATCGAATGTATTCGAGGTGAAGGGCGAAATTTTGGCGATAAGGCTCAGGACAGCGCTCGGGACATTGAACCCATCTATATGAGATGTAAGCTTGGGAGAAGACTATAGGGAGAATGTCATTTACCTAATGAGCCCTTCAGTACAGTTTCTACCGTCATGTTCCGTCCATTCCTCGGAATGAATCCATGATTCGCGAGCCTGCACTCAAGTCAGCAACAGTTGTAACTACAAGTTTGGGTGAAGGCAAACGAACGTGTTTAACCCGGGACAAGGCCCACGCAAATCGCCATCTGTCGGTGGCTGAAAGCGATGCTCATGCCAATCTATATCTCCATGAATACTGGCTGTTGCGACTGCGATACTGGAGAGGGAGAATACGAGGTTCGTAAGTTGCATGTTTCTGGTTTCTGGTTTCTAGTTTTTGGTTTCTGTAGTCGGGAATGCAGCGTATTTAAGTCGATCCGACAGAGTAATGAAAATACCATACCATTATTCAGCACCCATTGGAGTTCTGTCATGGCTCGGGCTTCAAGCCTTATGCCGAGTTAAGCCGGCCCAATTGCGGCCTAAGTCAGGCCCTCTCTAAGTCAGGCCTTGCAAAAGGCTTACAATAGCCTAGTGCCTGGCTTGAAGCTTGAGGTTTCTTGAAGCCCGAGTCTAGGGCCTGATCCCGAATTCCTTGAAGGTTTCGGTAAGGTGATTGGTAACGTTGGACCGTCGTTGACGAAGAGAGAAAGACGCGTCATTAACCGTGCGCGTGAGAAGTCACTCACCTACTCTCAGAATGTCAACTATGCCGCCTAGGCTCCGATACTCTTTCCGGCCAGGTCACAGGGTAGACCACGCACCTGCTCATCTTATGGTAAGATTGTGAGCTGCTTCATGCAATCACTCGTTACACATACTCCACACCGACTGGACAACGTGCATTCGTTGTTAGGACCTTATCTGGAGATGCTTTCAGAACCTTTCAGAAGTTGGTGTAAATGAACAGATCCGAGGAGGAGTACTCGGTTGTTCTCAGTCGTCTGTCCATGTTTTCGTGTTTAAATCAAATGCAAAGAGAAGGCGCGCAAGGGTATTTCTGGTATATTACACCCCAGAAGAGTTCCTGCATAGAAGATGGGTCAGGTTTCCGCACCGACTCCGACCTTCAAAGACTTACCTTAAGTATGGGGCCTTCTTATAGGCAGCTCCGAACCTTTCGGGCAATTAGTCCATCCGATGTTGAAACACACTGTGCCATCACCGATGCAGGATTCCACATTGATATGCCCTAAAACGATATACTACCACGTATGTTCGGGTCTTGATGCGTTGAGCTAAGGAAGAATCTAGCGAACGAATGAGGATGTTTCGACTTTCGAAAATATGATGAAGACAACGCACCCAGTTTGAGAGGACATAGTACTAGTAAGAGCCAAAAATTGAATGGGCAATGATCATATTGCAGCTGGAACCGAATTGTTTTAATTTTCATTGTTTGCCAAACAAAGAATTCTCCCAGAGCCACGTGTTTGTTTGAAAGAGAAGGCTCCCAATGACATGCACCCGGTGTCACTGTCAACCCGTTCGCTTCCGCTACCTATCGCCGTCAGCTTAGTGCACCAACTCACTCGTCTATTTCTCAACAGAAAGCTTTGGATACACTTCGTGGCTAATTAGGAACGATAATTCCAGATGCTCCGCCAACAGCCGTCCGTCAAGCTTAGTGATTTAATCAACCTACTCCTACACGAAATCCTGCCTTCGAAATCACTTGGCACTGCCAGCTGAGGGTTCCTTTGGATTACTAAGACGCATCAAAAGGCTGACAGGGTGTCTTGAGTAAACACTTTTGACACGAGCTGCTTGACAAGATTTTTCAAAGAACCAGCAGCCCTGCGACAAAGCAATGCTTTGACGCACCGTTCATTTTCAACAGCATGTCCTGTGACTTCTTTGGGTTTGACTAAATTGCCTTGGTGGATACGCTCAGGAATCTCGTGATATGAGGGTATTTAGTGTCTTTCTCTGTCTTTCCAAGTTACTGCATCCGCAATGTCGACTTTGCGTTCATCCCAAGTACGAACTGCCTGTGGAAATTGCAGGTTTCGCAAAGTTGTGAGTAGGATCTGTTCGAACTCGTGTTCTCGCGCTTGACATTCGATTAGAAATGCGACGGTCTCAAACCTGTCTGTACACAATGCCTTACTCGGACCTCTCTCAACGATGAATGTGACTACGGAGATAGCAATGGAGTAACTACTTCCGAAGAGCTACAGAGTACTATTCAGAAGCTCGAAGCAAGACTTCATGAGCTGGAGTATGGCACAACACCAGGTGCGGTGAGGCTATATCATATCGGTGATTCAAACGAAGGTGTGTATTCTATTAAACAATGTTGACTTCTAAACGTTGTCCCAAAAGGTATTCACCCTAGAGGTCCATCCGTTGAACGAATTAGGGTATCAGAGGTGAGCTAAGGCTAGTGTATATCTTACAGGCCGGAGCTCATGATTCAGTAGGATTCTCCTTTGGATTCTCGACGCGCTGCGTATGTCTGCTTCATCTCTCGGATTGATGATAACTGAAAAATGCCATAGGCTACAGACTTTCTTGTCGCAGCACGCATCAGCGTTCGCGTTCTTCCTCAATCACTCTCGATTTGCTCAAAATGCTTTGTCTATTCTACCGTCGGGACATCCACACAGACCGTGTTCTGGACTACTGAATACAGTCTACTACATAGCGTCGGCACTTCGCCAGGGTTCAGACGCCAAAATACCCGCTGAGTTACTTCTCGAAGCAATCGGCATTCTTGCAACCGATAATCCAACCAAGATCGTTCAAGCCATTCAGGCAGAGGTTCTTCTCGCCAGTTGGTTTCTTTACTTTAACAAGATACTTGAAGGTAAATATCATCTCGGTACAGCTATTTCTCTGGCTGTTGGCGCAGGACTTCACAAAATTCGTAGCCCCAATCCAACTTCGGGGTTTACGCGAGGAATGTCGTTACCGTCCCCATTGGACGGTATTGAAGAAGGAGAGCGTATTGTTGGCTTTTGGCACGTGTATGCGATGAGTAGCATCTGGGACGCGATCTTGGGACCGTCTACACTGTGTGCAATATTAGATGGAGATGGAAAAGGGATTGATACGCCGTGGGCCTGGGATATGCGTGATTACGAGCAGGTGCGCCTATATACCTCTTATGCATCCCTTTCTTTCTAAAACTTCTAACCTAGGCCGCAATACCAGTGGATTTGACAGGTGGGCTAACAGTCCACAGCTTTCTCGCTCATACTCCCAGTTCGACTAATGGGATGTCAGCGATATCGATGTTCGCTAAAGCATCAACTCTATTCTCAAAATCAAAAAACTTTGCCGATTCAGTGTCCAGCACTAGCCTGACACGTACGTATCGTTTATCTTTGTTGGTTCTTCAACCTTCGAGTCTGATACCATGATACAGCATCGGGAATTACCAATGGAGTCACCAATTACCTTCAATATCTAGATAACCTCATCGATGAATTCACGTCGGCCCTTACACCTCTCGGGCCACCGAATACTATGGGGATACCAGCTCCGGCTTTGCATCTCACGATACTCACTCACACTCTAGCATACACATCTACCATTCACTTACATTCCCCATTTGCCGTCACCGATGCGAGATCAAGCACAAAGTCATTGTCGGCGGCGAACCTTGTCTCGCAACTCCTTCCTCACATTGATTATCTCGTATCTGATACCAACGGCAGGAGCACAAGCATCAACCCAGCATTTGGAGCACTTTGGTTGACGGTCGGAAGGGTGTTTGTGAACGAGCTTGTTCGATTGCGAGGACTGCGAACGTCATCAGCTGGAACTGGAACCAGCCGAGCAAGCGAGATTATCGCGATGCTGAGGACGCTTAGAAGTACCATGACGCTAGTCGGACAACGGTGTCCCTTTGTCGGTGAGTTGTTTCTTAAATGATTACCTATATGCCCTAACTATATGGTCGATTCTAGCTAGTCAACTGGCAAAATTGAACGATATCGCACCATATGAGAGCAGGTAAACGGGACTCTGTATTCGCATATAATTAAATAGAGGTTTTGCAACAATAAAGTTACATTCACATGTCAAATGTCCAACTTCGCATTTGCAAAGAGAATATATCGGTCCTGTATGGAATCAGAAATCGGATCGAGGGCGGCCAACAAGTGATTATGCGCCACAATTCTGGTCGCTGCCATTGTTCGCCGCGATATTGATACTTGCTGTGGAACCCTTGATGTTCCCTCGAACTGTATTCATTTGTTGTATGTGTGGACGAGTAGCGGGCAGCTTCTTGGTGAGAAATCAGTATTATGACTTGGTGAGGCGGACTAAGCAATGAAAGATATCGTTTAGGGCAATGAAGGTTCCAAGAGAATCAAATGTAAATTAGGACGTGTACGTATGAGGATGTAGGTAGGTATCACTTGAGGATATATGTGTACGAAGGTATATATAACGGTATACGGTACGAAGATACGAGGCACAAAACTGCAATCGACGCAGATGCAACAACTATTGTAAGCAAACGAAGAGAACTGAAGAAGTCCGTCAAGAACTGTGAGAATGTACAGGAGAGCGACGATGAATGATCCAAGAGGGGAACACGAAGAGTCACGGGCACGATAACAAACATGCATTACAACGAACAGAGAGCAGGCATAGAAAGGATCCAAGATTCTGGTCCACAGCAGGGCGCTAACCGCAAGCACAAGGTCCTCGACGCTCGAGTGTCAAGGATGTGGATGACAATAGGCGATGACATGGGGCACCAGAGGCCTCAACGGCCGAGGTGTGCGAGAGTGGAGTTTGGCTATGCTAGAAAGCGAGTATGGAAGGTTGTGCGCGCGTAAGGTTGGCCAGCATCAGTCGTCCCAGCCGATGGTGATGTTTCCAATATCTCGAAGAGTGAAGGGTTGCGTTGTAGTCACTAGTTTCGGCGGATGAAGTACTGTAGCCTCCGAACTCGGCTGCGCATTTGTAGAAGATGATGTCGGAGCAGGTGGTACAGGCGGTACAGGCGCTCCTGTATCCTATCAATTTCAAAGTGTCAGCATCGTCCAGCAGTGAGATCGCGATATAGACATACCTCATGTTCCCTAGAACCACCATTATCCTCGCTAGCGCTTCCGCTAGCACTTCTACCCGCTGTAAAAGTCAACCCTAATCCTCCAGACACGCCCTTGACGCGTGCTCTTCCTCTCCTTGCCATGCTACCAGAGTTCCCGCTGCCGCTGACCAAGCGCAGCCCAAGAACCGGCTGGCGATGAAAGCTCCCGGATCTCATGAGAACTGGTCCACGAGATGGTTGGTGTAGACTAGTCTCGCTTTCGCTCGGAGCTAGTGAGGTTCTCCTCATGTTCGAATCCCATCCCGGTGGTGGTTGGTTCCGTTCCAGACTAGAACCGTTTCGTGACATTGCTGGGGACTCTCCTTGTGCTTGAACATCGGAATGGGTAGGTGTGAGTGGCGAAACTGGAGCGGGAAAAGCATAACGAGCTGTTGATGGTGCACGAGCAGGGGAATGCGAGGACGACGCGGAAGTGTGGAGGTTGAAGGGGACGAAAGCAGATACATTGACCATTTTCCTTAAGATGAGGTCAGTCAAAGAATGAACTATACTGGCAGAACAACGTACCCTTGTTTAGCTTGTACTATGCCTCCCAGTCTCTCTTTGTCTAATCCAGTCCCACCATAGACGTTGAAGGAAGGTAGAGTTTCCCTATCCTCCACTGATTAGTATCTATAGGCTGCTGCAGCCAGACAACGTACGAAGTAGAAACCTGGGGTGGATCTGGTATCAGCCTTGACTCTTCATCGACGATTACCTTTCTTTAGTTTATTAGTTCAAGTGAAGGGCAATAAAGTAGATAGACGCACCCTTCTGATAGGTTTCCGCCTGAAGCAGCAAGCAAAGAAGCTTGCCATAGAGGGTGGAGGAAAGTCGTGCAAAGCGTTGGAAGCAACTTCGGGTTTGTTTGCTAGTAAGGTCATGGGCTAACCAAACATCGGTCCCGAGTGGAGCCTACCGGAGCGTCCACGGACACGCCGAGGAGTTACCAAATTTGACATGGTTTCGGTCGCTTTCAGTCGGCCCGAGCCCTGGCTCCCGAAAATTGATACACTGTTACACAAGCATGATTACTGAGAGATACACTATGCTGGGCGCTGACAGAAGAGCGCCTTCACTCGTTGGCCTATCTCTGAGGCGTCTGTCATCATTTTCAAGAAGAATTCTTTCCCAATTCCATTCTCGCCTCGTGCAAAGGTCATAACCAAATCCCGGAAATCAATAATAGCGATGAGCGAAGGATCGGTAATCTTGATTCGTTTATGGTGAGAGATATCGTTCATCCAATCAATGAGAACTACTTGAGAGGTATCGAAACGAAGATTGCTCTTGCTGATGTCTAGATGGTAGATTTGCCGACTATGGGCGAGATCTAATGCTTGTACGGCGGTTTTGAACTTTTCAAAGTCAGAAGTCTGGTTTACTTTGCTTATAAACGCATCGTTGAAAGCACTCACGTATTCGATGTATTGACCTACGTCTACTGGTGAGAATCTCGGGATCGACTCGAATGCATGAGGAATGTATTCCGTGATTAGGAGGTAGGCAAGCTCATTTGAGAGCAAGACCTATTCGCAAGTATTTCAATGGCGTAAATCCTTGCGGACTTCTTCTACGCACCTTATGTATTCCAAAAAACCATGGCAGTGCAGTTCCCTGTAGATCCCAAAGCCCAGTAAACATCGCTTCCTGACACTCTATCATATCCTCTACCGAACGATCAATTCCTTCGATGTCGTCCCTTAGTAAATGGTCAAGAGACGAGGGTGCCATAAATTTGAACACCAGAGCTACGGCATCATTCGGTTTTCCGAGCCATACCTGAGAATTGAAGTCATCGCCAGCTTGAACTCCAGTAACGATAAAGTATTCAGCTAGTTCGTTGTAGGGAAGTGAGGGAAGACATCGAAGGTGTTCTCGAGGTTCGGGTAATCGAGGATGCTGGAGATTTAGAGAGAATGTCATTCCTGGTTTGAGCATGATGAAAGCAAGATGAAAGCAAGATGAAGGGGAAGAGTCAGGGACTCAGGCACCTGCTTGGTGCAAAACTCACACGCTAAGGTAATTCCAAAACCGGACCGATTACCGCTGGGTCGCTACCACTGACATTATTTCTTCAAACTTCTTCCTAGATTCTCTGCCTTGGTCGAATACTACAAAATTCCTACTCATATCTCTGATACAAGGTCAGCCGCATCAGCTCCAATGACCAATAAGTATGAGAACGTTTCGGGGAGTTCAACGAGGTGCGTATTTTCAAGGTGATCGCCTGGCTTAAACGGGTTTGCCTGCCATGGAACTCACAGGACGGAAGGCATTCTATATCTTCATGGAAGCCCGATTTAATTTTGGCTGTGTTGCTGGTGTTTCAATTTCTATGCAGGACCCCCTGGGCTTTCATAAGGGACGGACAGATGGATTGTCACTTGCGTAGTGAGAGACGAACATCTAACCGTACGTGCTGTAAGTCAGCTCAATAATGGGTAAGGCTGTCCGTGACTGCATATCGATCTAGAGTACTATTGAGAAACCACACACTCCGCCACATGAGTAACCCGAATTCGACAATATAGCGTTTCCAGCGCTAACAAAGCGCTTATTCGTCGGCGTGGCTGAAATATACGGTGTAGTGAACCTGTTTCCTCCACGATACATCGCCATTGAGATGGTTACATATCACGGACTAAGGTATATCTAGTAATAATCGTGCACATTCAAGACGTACGCGGCAGAAGCCAGAAACGGAAGCACCAAACTTTGAATCGTGCCAACTGGACGAAGGTATTCTTGCACAATGGTTGTTCCTTTACGAATTCTGAACATGATAATCTGGGTTGCCACCGGGGTTGCGAAAACGCCGTATGATTTCCATTGGTAGCGTCCCAACTTTCAATGAATAATCCGTGCATTGTGGTATGTATGGATGCTTTCGCTGCTGCTCTCGAGTCAGAAGGCTCGGATATGCAATCTATCAATAACCGATTTCAGCGCATGGTTGAGCATATATAAGCTCCTGAGCATCCATCGTCCTCAAAACAGTTCAAATACCAATTTCATCTACTACACAAAGCTAAAGGTGAATATTGTACATCTTACTCCTTTCATCAATCAAGACCTCTCATATCAAGCTTCCAGAAACGCATACAATGACCGGCTACCGTATCCGCAACTTGTCCAACATCCCCAATATTGCATGCTTCGTCTCCAAATACCAAGGCGGGAACGACGACTGGTTTACGCTTCCCGCTGATTATAGTGATCCAAACAAGTCTCATTGGGGCAGAACCGGATGGGAGGTGGTTGTTTTTAGGAACCCAGCAAATGGTGAAAGGAGGGGATGGTATTTTGACTCTACGGGTCAGACTATAGACCTTACGTTTTTGGGGTTCTCTCAGGATTTGGGGCTTGTTAGGAATGCTGAGACGTAGAGAGGTGGTGTGGCGTAGGGCCTAGTGGATATGCCCTTGGCGCTTGGTGTGGTTTTGAGAGAAAATCCACAAAAAATAATTTTGGACCCTTTTGTTTCGCCTACACTACGACGATATGCTTTCGACGAAGACTTTGGACTACTGGGCTTACCAGTGTTTAAAGTTGGCGGAGAAACATAGAGTCAATACTTTGATTGTTTACGGACGATATTTTCACCTTCTAGTCCTATCGTGTCGATTCTACTCTGTTGTATATTGCGCGTCTAGGAATGTCATCTTTCATTTTGCGTTTGCTTTGACCCACACATCGACGTTTGATGTGATGCCATCCCTTTGAATAAATTAGAGACAGATGGCTCACAACATGCCAGAGTTTGGGCGTTGTATGAATTATCAAAGTCAAAGTCATAATGACGAATTACAGTAGCTATGATTCTGGCGAACGTCTTTGCGCCCAAGCAATGCCGATGTTTGAGGTAACGTCCCCGGTAGTAAAGAAACAGGATGAATCGAAGTCTAGAAATATGATCCGGTGCTTGTTTTGAAGTTCTCTTACCGCATATATGCTGTTTGTGAGACTTGGAATGGTAGGCCGTACAGGCCCCAACAAATAGCACGAGTGAAATCAAAGCGATCTCCAATGTACGGTCGTTCATCGCGTTAAAGTGCTGGGGAATAGAAGGCATCAGGTAGTCAAGGGACAGCGCTTGAGCCGTAGCCATTCAAACTTACTCGTCCGAATGTAATTCATATGGCGCTTCAATTACGTAGCTATTTCTTCCGTTCTTTCTTGCGTGTACTACCTTGGATGCCGTCTCTCGGAATAGAATAATCAACCATGGCGCTGTATCTGGAGTTGTGATTGGAACCACAGCAAGAGGTCGAGAACACAATGGACCAACGGAAATGAACAGACGCAATGATATTGCATATTCGAAGTAGAAGCCTTGACGTGCCATCGGAATAGCATCAACCCCGGCTTAGATATTCCTAAGCTCTTCCTAGGTTCTGAGTATCCAGGAAGGGTAATTTTTTCAACTGATAAAAGCAGAGAAACCACCAAATATCATCTGTTTCTCTTCGTCTACAATACGACATGACGCTGCCGAGGACGACAAACTGGAGGATGTACCGGCATCCAATGTCAGCGGACCTCCTTTATCTTTCTTCACATCTTTCACCATCTATTCCCATGATCGTGCTAATTCTGCCTGTATATTGCACGTCAAGGTCATATTTTGTCGCGCGTATTTCCCTACGGTCCATTGCTTGGTAGAGATATCTTGACGTGATATGGCTCGAGGTAGCGGATGCACCTGACGTTCAAGCATGATAACATGCTGGCCAAGAATGACTCGTGTTCAACAACATGGTGAACAATGAAGTGGTTTAGACGAGGAGATAGCACTTGAATTGGGGGTATGAATGTAGAATGCACTTTTATGGCATTTGAGCCCATGTTGGCCTCGTCTTCATTCAAAGGAACAGAGGCCGATGTGGTGACGGAGTTGGCATGAAGTATCGATCCAACTCGGCCAACATTCGGATCATAATGTGACCGTGGCAGCCGACAGACATCTCAAAGCCAAATCTGCGAAGACGTGACTGGCCATCGTTCTGGGCAACATCATCCTGCTTAAGAATGCCGAGATATTTCCAGCGCTTACCGTGACTTATTCGTTGGTGTGGCCGAATTATATGGTTTAGTGAAGCTTCCTCTGCTATACATCGCCACCGAGATGATCCCATACACAGATTAAGAAATATCTAGTAATAATCATGCAATTTCAAGTCCTACGCAGCAGAAGCCAGATGATTGGGAAAAGGAAGCACCCAACTTTAAAAGACATGGAATCGTGCCAAATAGACAATGTAATCCTACACAGTAGTTGTTCATTTTGCGAGTTCTAAACATCATCATCTGAATTGCCACCGGAGTTGTGAAAACGCCGTATGAGTTCCACTGGTATGTTCCAACTTCCAAGAGACTGTGCATTGTGGCAAGGCTCGAGTAGATAATATATCCATAACCAGTTTCAGCACATGGTTATGCATATCTGTCGTCTAGTTAGTTAAGTACCATCATGGTTCCATCTATTCGTATCGTGAATGGACACAGCGTCGTCTCTTGAAAAGAGCTCGGGGTGAGTGGCTCCTAAAACGCCAAGAGACTAGCGCTTATTCATTGGTGTGGCTGAAATGCCATATTTTAACTCGTTAAGTGAATCCTTTTCGTCGGCCATCCATTGCTGCTGAGATGAATGCACGCGGCAGAAGCCGGGCGATCGTGAACTTCTGAACTTTCGAAATGGAAGCTTTCCGGAAGCAGCAAGCTACTGTATACCGACCATAAACGAACTTGATCCCACTCGTTTCGAGAACTGTGAGCTTTGCCTCCGGAGTGTTGGAAGCCCCGGATGAGTTCCATTTCAATAGCGCTCCGACTTCCAAGTAACTGCGTTGTCGTATGTAATGGATGTTTTCATTTCTACTGCAGTCAGAAGGCTGGAGCAAGTAATGTGTCCCCAACCAGTTTCGGCGCGTGGTTAGGCATATATAAGGTCTTAAGCCTCCATCGTCCTGAACACAACTCAAACACCTATCTCATCTACTACACAAAGCCAAAGGTAAATATTGTACACCTTACTCCTTTCATTGATCAAGACTTCTCATACCAAGTTTCCAAGAACACATAAATCATGACCGGCTACCGCATCCGCAACTGGTCCAATATCGCCAACGTTAAATGCTTTGTCTCCAACTACGGCGGTGGGAACGACGAGTGGTTCACGCTTCCCACCAATTACAATGATCCAAGCACATCTCACTGGGGCAGAACCGGTTGGAATATGGTTGTTTTCGAGAACCCCGCAGATGGGGAGAGGAGGGGATGGTATTTGAACTCGACGAAGCAGACTTTGGACCTTACCTTTGTTGGGTTCTCTCAGGACTTGGGTATTGTTAGAAATCCTGAGGCGTAAAGAGGTGATGTGGAGTAGAGCCTAGAGAATAAGCGGTTGGTAGTTTTGAGATGCGGTGAAAAATCCACAAAAAAAAGATTCTGGTCCGTTTTCTTTCGCCTACATTGTGACGATACGCTCTCGACGACTACGACAGACTCCTGGGTATTACGGCGTCTGAAGTCGGCGGAGAAGTGTAGAGTCGGTACCTTTATTGTTCACGGACGATATATTCGCTTTCTACCCCTGTCGTGTCGGTTGTGTTTGTATGTCGCGCGTCTAGGAATACTACCTTTTGTTGTGTTCGATCTGATCCCCACAGATCTGACGGCGTCTCTTCAAGGCAGCTCAGTATAATCTCATAGCGCGTCGGGGTTTGGATGTTGTATAACGCACTTTCATTCAAAGTCCTCAGCATATCTGACACGAAGAGCGACATAACGTAAAGCCAAAACAATTGTAAGTATCGCCCACCGGTGGAGGCAATTCTCGAGTCGGTGCAAGATCCATTTCTTCATGTTCTACATCTACGCGACGCTGTGGTTCTATACGCATAGAATTGGCGCGTTTACCGGGCGGTTCTTGCTGTGTAGCGCCTAGAGATGTGGCGTGTCCGTGTTCTGCGGCGTCATTCTGAGACTTCGATCCTGCTGGGGCAAATGAAAATACAGGTTGGGAAACTAGTCCAAGTGGATGTGGTGGGACTAATGGATATTCTACCCGAGCATTCTGATTGATGTTGGGAGGCTCATATCCAGCGGAGAGAACGGAATCCGGACGTTGTGGAGATTGTGGATGCTCCACCTGAGTATCCCGTTCGGGATTAACAATGTTATTGAGAGTCGCAGCGCTCTCTCTCAGCGTGTTGTTCATGGTGATAAGTTCTCGTGTGATTGATTCGAGGTTGGCTGTTGTGGATTGGAGAGGCCCAGTTACGCTTTGTATCGTCTCGTGTAATGAGGATAATACAGCGATGGCTGGCGGAATTGGGTCAGGGACCTTTGGTGGGACGCCACGATTGCTAGGCTGGAAGTTCTGACTGGGAGGAACGCGTGAAGAATGGGCAGTGGAGAATTCAGTTGAACCGAATCCTCGTTCGGACGGACGGGGGTCATTATTCTCGAAGTTGGTAGGGATTGACGACTGGGGAAGGGATATGCTTTGTGTATCATCTGCATCGGATTCATCCGAGTACAAGGCGGAGTACGAGTTATTGGAATTGACGTTGAAGCTATTGCTGGAGTTGCCGCTTCTGACTATATGAACTATGTTGATATTGGAGGCGGGGACTTTAGAGCTTCCAAAGCGAATTCCAGGGCGAGGCAGTGGGCTGACACGGAGTGTGTATGGGTCTCGAAATGAGTCTCGGAGCATCCTTAGTATTGCAAAAGAAAGATAGTAGTAATAATCAATTAGACAACTAGAAAGACCGAGAGATAGTGCTTACACGCTTACCTTGTAGCCTCAATGATTTCCTTCTCCATCGCGGACAAGTCAGAAATTGAAATATCCGTGTTATTGTTTATGATTAGAAGGTCGGTGCGGCTGACGATGCTGGAGACGGCACTCCAGGCATCATTTCCTCGAAGACCGTCCTAAAAGCACCATGTTTGTTAATCGCTGACACAGCAGAAGATACATATTCATACTCACTGGGACCATTCGCAAACCATTCTGATCCAAAGACGAAATTATCCTTCGGGATCCATCGACCCGCCGTCTTATGATGTCCAACTGCACCTTGATAGCCTTCACCGGATCTCGACTCGAGATTGAGCGAGTGTTCATTGGGGAATTCAGAAGGGCGATTCTGATCCACGAGCACAGGAAGAGTTTATATACTGTTACATTCCGTCATTGATCCATTACAAATGGGTGCCACCATAGCAGGTTGTGGCTGAACTCCAAAATCTAGCCAGATTTGGAGACTGCGGCGTACTTCTGATCCAGTAACCTCATGGGGGTCACAACTTACAAGAGCTAGCATCAAGTTTCATTGGTCTCGGGAACTTGAACATGCAGTCACGAAGATGTTAGATGTGATACTGGGTGAAGAACTCTAGTAGGATAACATGGCTTTAATCAGATTAATGAAAATGACCCCGCACCTATACCTGTATGATGATCACGACCGTTCCTATAAAATTCAGCGACCACTGACTTTGCGCTGATGCCTTGTAGAGATCGAAACCTAGACGCTCGAGGCATGTATCGTGTGAGTTGAGACGCCCAAGAGACGCCCAGGTGGCGGATCGAGAGAAAATGACGGGTCATTCCCACAGAAAGCTAGAAAGAGGAGATATCGGCGAAAAGGAAGGTAGTACTTTAGGACAGACACGAGGATGTCGCGTGTACAATCTGGTAATGGTAATGGGGTTGAAGAAAGAACTAGGGACTTTCGAGGGATGCGATATTCATAATAGCATGCCCATTGGCATGAATGATGAAAGCAGAGAACCGAAAACGCCCATACAGCGCTCATGACATCTGTGATTTCGGCGATTGAACGTGGAAGCAATCGTCATAGCGGCAATGTAAAAGCGTTACATAAAGCCGCTGTCCCTGAATCTCACGTTATTGAAATGACACTGGACATTCCACACCACGAACCTTACCTGCTCCTCGTCATGCACGCACGATGCCTACCAACACATCCACACCATCTCCCCGCCTCCCTGATCATGACCGGTGTTATAATTACTAATGGTCATGATGTGATCGTGACTATGATGGCCCTGGGCGCGTCGAGAACCTCGCCAAAAAACGACTTTTTTTTCAGTTTATTTACACCGCTTACTCCTCTTCCACCGACGACAGACAAAGGCATGGGAGTAGCACCAAGAGAAAAAGAACGAGAAGCTTTACCTTTGGGGAGAAGAAAACCTGGGAGAGTGTGAGTCGTCTGAATCTTGATAGACCTCGCTGACGTCTTGCTGACGACGCCTTCTCTCTTCGCTCTTCTTCCGCCTTTCCCTTCTCTCAATATACCGACCCGACCCCATCCTGCGCCGAACTCCGCCCTCTCAAACTCCGCTGCAACTATGTGTCCCTTGAGAGCAAAATGTCTCTTGGGGATGTGCGACTATCTGGCTCACCGCTGGAAAGTATAACTGACTGGTTCTAGCCGACACGAAGAACTCCATGAAAGGATCGACGTTACACCTACATTGACCTCCTTATACGATATGGTAAAAGGGAACTGAGAGCAAGACTATGAGATTTCGTGAGAGGCATCGCCCCTGGTAAATGGAAACCTGGGAGGTGAGTGCTAGCGAGCTTGGGGCCGGATCAACGTTGCTGATCATTAACTCTATTGTCCCCTTCTTACAGCCTCTCTCCACCCTCCACACCCACCTTCACGGCGCTAATCTGTCAAGACACACACTACTTCATCCTCACTCATCCTGCGCCGATCCTCGCCCAGTTCCGTCTGTTGCGAAAAACACCAGTCTTGCAATATGTTATACGTTCCGTGGATCCGCTACCCTATGCCTCTACTGCCCTTTTACCACTCAGAAACACTTCGATCTCAATTTCGCTCGGATGACTACGGATACGCCGAGAGAGACGTAGGCCAGGTTAATCATGGTGCTCAAGATCGCGTGGTGGGTATTTCGGTGTGACTGAGACAAGCTATTAGGGTCCGGGATACCTCATCGAAATTTCAAATACCTCTTGACGCCTTTCGGAATCAGCGCACCTACCAACCAGATGAACCGAACCCCTCGAGCTTGGAGGTACCTTCCAGAGACCCTTCTGTGCTGAGGAATAATGACTGATTGTTCTCTTTAGATCATTCACTGCAAGACTTCTGCTCCCAGTGAAGATATCGCGCCTAAGGCGCAGAAAGTTATTGGTTCTTGTGGAATGGAACTATAATGACGAAGGAATGATACCCGTACGTCCGTATGTCGTCCTTTGCGTTCGCCTTCGATATACTTGTACTGCAGCCTGCGAGAACCCGGCCTCTAGACTACCTCATGCTCGAATGAACGCCTTGATCGCCTCGCGCGATGCTTCTTTGATACCACCTGATCACTTGATATCGATGGCCTATTTGGTCAACGTCACCGTGAATCCGATTGCCTGCTTTAGTCACGTCACAACTGCTTCTCCGCGACGACTCTCACTTGCGCGATAAGCGTTAAGGATCCCGAGTGCTTGCTCTTCAAGCAGCACACCTTGCTCATCCCCTCATCCCAAGCTATCGGTGATCTTACAGATAAAGATACACCATAATACCATAGGTTGGGAGCATTCTGGCTCTGGTACCTACACGATAGCACCCAGCCGAATAATAGTGTCATCCTCAACGCGGTGTGGTCCTGCATTGACGTGAAGGGGGGGAAGAAGACGCGACTCCACTCTCTTTCGGTCCGCTCTGCTCGCGAAGATACGGACCGGAAGAACAAGCGCGTTCAAGAAGAATTGGTGGTTTCTCAAGAGCGACAATTCGAACCAGAACCTTTATACTCTAGATTCGACACCAACCTGAAGCTTGCACGTTGGACCGGCAATCCAAGAGTGGCAAAGTCCAATGCCTACACGATATTAGGGCTCGAGTTCTGCTAGTGGCTTGTGCTTTCAGCATCAGATTGTCGTTTCCATAGCTTTGACTAAATACCCTTGCAAGAAGTGCCGCTTGGCCATGCAAGTAATCTCTATCTAGCTCGAAGCAGGGACGATCGATACACAAAGATACAAGCCCTCGGTGACAACCTGGAGTCATCGTTCATGAACACTATTTGATAGCTTTCTCGAAGTTGACTAATTGGGAAATATGTCGAGTAAAAAGCTCCCTTTCACACCACCGCAATGCCCCCTGGCTGGATTGAACAACCGACCTTGTCATCGGCACCATCCGACGCTACGAGTGACACGCTCTACGACTGAGCTAAGAGGGCAATACCTCCTTGATAGGCTTGTTGATTCCCGGCCCTGTGGCGCTGGCTATACATAAATAAAGGCTATCTAACACCTAACAATCCCCAACTCCTTATCGAACCCCACAAACGTAATCTCCATCGTCATATTCGAACAATCCAAATACCATCCCCTTCTCATCCCAGTTGCCTGATCATCAAAAACCACGAGTTCCCAACCGTTTCTCTGCCAATGGCATTTCGAGGAATCCGCAAAGTCCCGTGGAAGGACGAACCAGCTGTCGTTACCGTCGACGGAGTATTTGGATACGAAGCATCGGACGGTGTGGTGGTTGGAGAGGTTACGGATGTTAAAGCCTGCCATTCTAGTATTTGACTGGAGGAACAAGCGGTTAGTGACTAGTCCCCAGGAGATATGGAGGTGAAGCACTTACGATGCTTTTCAAGTCGAGACAAGAGATGTGTTTTGTTTAATCCGACGAATCGTTGGAGCTTTTTATATGCGTATGCTCGCTCAACGCAGCGCTGGATATCGATAAGGTATTGCAAGTGTTATATCCCCGATCTGACGTTCGACAAGGGGAATGAGAGCAAGAATACACGCCCATATCGAAGGAACGATAAGATCAATACATTCGCGTTCACCAGGAGAGATAAATTTGCCGTCGACCCAACTAAATTTGTATTCTACAAGGGATGTGATGATGACCACAATAAATTGCGCACTACATAAATTGACACGCCGTCGGCCATTGTAAGTTACCGATGCTTCGATTGGATCCCGTGGCCGCACAATTAAATCTCAAAAGTCAATGTCGAATACAGTTGATTCTGACATACACAATGGTGGCACAGGAACGGTGATTAGAATCAGGCCAACGGTTCACATTTGAATACCGGCAAGATACCGGCGAAGAGGGCGTGAGTAATATACGATTGGGCTAGACTCTAACGGCGAAAGTTTCACGCCGACTGAACCATCTCAAATCTAGCGAAGATTCAAAGCATGATTCCCGTCGAACCATATTGTACGACCTGTCAAAATCACAGCGCTGTTTAGTTAAATTATGTCGAGCGAAGCTAGTCACGGAATCAGGTAGAGCTGATTGTGCGTCGCGGGGTGCACTGAATTCACCACCATGAGAGCTCAGTCGACAGAGATAAGCACTAGCACTTATGGGCGACTTAGCATTGCTAATATGCACTACCTGGCAAAAGCCTCAACGCTCACAATAGCCGTCGAGAAAGTTTTAGCCACAATGTTTACACCCGGAGAATGCCAATGTATGCCGATTCACAGGGGCCACAGTTACGGGATTAATTGAAGGCGTGAAGTGTATGCTAGCATATATGCTGCTCGTATCATGTGGACCCACGTTAAGTCCTAAAATCGTGAAACGGAAAAGCAGAATGTGTCCTCACCATACTACTCCCGACCAACTATTGAGCCCGAGGGTTTCGCGTAGACATTGGAAATGTCAAGTAAGACCCGGTCAAAGTTATTCCCGAGTCTCTAGTCGAGAGACTGTTTCTTAAACCGCAATCCAATGTATCTGACATTGTGAATAGAACTAGAACGAGGTTTAGAGTAAAAAAAGACGAAAGGCAGATGATGGGAACACGGGCCATGATATTGGCTATTCACGTCAACTTGAACATCTTGACGTGCCACCGGAGTAGCAACAACACCGGTTGAATTCTATTGCATTGCAGTATCTCCTGCATACACCCCTGATACCTAAACAGCTCACAATACACATTTTTAACGTATAAAAGCCTTCGAGCTGTTGTGATTGTGAATACAAGCCTCATTCACAAACTCGACTCAACCAGGTTAGCCTTACAGTACACTCAATCATGCATCATATTCATTTTTTCGTTCCTCCTCATAGTTCCTAGTAGAAATCAACACCATGACCGGCTACCGTATCCGCAACCTATCCGGCATCCCCAACATCCAATGCTTCGTCTCTAGCTACAACGGTGGTAACGACGAATGGTACACACTCCCCACCGATTATTGTGATCCACACAAATGCCATTGGAGTCGAAGCAACTGGGAGATGGTTGTGTTTAAGAATCCAGCGAATGGAGAAAGGAGGGGGTGGTATTTAAACTCTGCGCAGCAGACTTTGGAGCTTACGTTCGTCGGATTCTCGCAAGAGTTAGGTATTGTTAGGAATGCTGCTTAGATCGGTAGTGTGTGTGTGGCGAGAGAGGGGTAACATTGTAGACATGGCTCGTATAATGGCGGAAAATCTATAAACAAAACGTATCTGTATCTGGAGCAAATTTTGGTTTTTTCGGAGACGATGTACTCCACTGTTAGGTATCCCGGCATCTTTGGCCGGCGTGGAGAATTGGTATGCATATTGGTGTTTCTTGGCTTTCTACCTCGTCGAAATTAAGGAAACAGAAGTTACGCAATGGTAGTCCATATTGAACAACGAGAACATGACAACAATTATGAGCTCCTGGTGTTTCATCATCAACATGCCGTAGTGGATCTACCAATAACATTGAGAATTCAATGTCGCCGTATATCGTGACTCTCAAGCTAAGGGACCAACTGACGGGAATATCGGCCGGAAAGCCCGCGTCAGACCTAGATGTATGCGTCAGCTCCATCGCGGAACACAAGAAAAAACCAAGATGCACATTTATTTCTGACTTATGATTGATCACAAGTGCCCACAATCGATGATTCTCCTCATTCTTGGCCATTAAGAGAACGACTAGAACGAGGATAATCATTATAAGGACCAGAATATAAATATCTTTCTTGTCAGTGACACTAACACCATCTGCTTTCGATGCCCTGGTCGAAGTTGGTCTGTCGGGTATGTGATCTGCGTTGAAAGGCGGGGGACTCAGTGACGGCTCAGATGGTGCAGCTGGTCCGGCTGGAGTCTCCGTCATGGAATTGTTCTCCGAAAGGGTTTCAGTGCCAAAAGCACGAATACCTGTAAATTCATTAAGGGAAATCCAATAGCACATGAAGCTCGCATACCAAAACGGCTTCGAAACATACGGGTCTCGCAGGTTGTCGTAGTATTGTGATGCCCGTAGTTATTCGTAGTGCTCTTGACAACGTAGTCCAGAAACGTATATATATACCCCATGTTGATCTCAGTATCACGATCACGCTGTATCGGGAGGGGAAGATTGGTGCTCGTGGTGGTATGAGCTTGATGCTCGGTGGAAGATTCATCTGCAATCGCAGACAAGTCCTCGGCACTCGGAGGTACCAAAGCCTTCTCGTTGACACTAGTGCTGCTTGACTCCGAGTCTAGTCCCAGTCAGGCAGATCAGAACATTTTTGCTCACCTGGGCGAGTCGTTAGAAGATTGACCGGTGTCATAACCCACTATGGGTTCCATAGCATTGTCTTCCAGATCTTCATAGTAGCTCGATATCAAAGATGCCATGTACTTGTTGAGGAATGCATTGATGCTCAGGCAACACCTGGGCGTTTCAGGCAGAACGGGTTTTCCGGAACGGAGTAACTTCAGTGTTTGAACACCGCCTGGATGTCATTTAATGAGACTGGTAGTCCCTTCTCCATGTATACTAGCATTCTAACATAGGAATGAATGTCTTGAGAACTGGGGGACTGTAAGTATGTCAGCGTAGATTCTGCAAACTGTGATTCAGTTATTGACATACGTCGAAGCGACTGGTAAAAGTATATAGGGTGTTAGTGAACCTCTCAACCGTCATTCCACGGTCGTATTTATCCTGCACAGTAACAAATTCTTGTATGTCTTCAAGTAGCCTGGGTAAAAAATGAGTCTTGTCTACATTTGGCCACAACTTGCACCCACTCTACCAGACCCACATACTCTAACAAAATGTCCCAGAAAATTTCGCCGTCTTTATCACCGAGTTTCGACTCCAAGCTGCGGCTGGTGCAAAGAAAGAGATAGACCACTTCGCATATTTGCTTTGAAAGGTCGTTACAGTGGTTGGCGACATTTTTCTGGAATGCGATAAACAAGGGTACCGCATGGGAATATATATTGAGGTGTACACACCTTGACTGTGTCATATATCTGTGTTGCAATAAGAGAAAGGAACGAAAGGTCCCCGGAGGGTCGCAGAGAAGTTTTGAGGTATTTGTCCAGTTCTTTAACAATGTGATCATGAAGGTCGGTCGAACTTGGGCCTAAGGAGTCGTTATGAACAAAAGGATGCTCATGCTCAGACTCAGACTCATCGGGGCTCGTTTGATCCTGACCGTGACCATGATCTGGATTTGAACCTTCGGATTGACTGACAGACACCGTTATAACGGGCTATTTGGACAAGGGGATGAGATCAAAGAGCCGTGACCGTAAATTCTAACTCTTACCTTGCAGAGCTGGCCTGAAATAAATCCACCCATAAACACACGATATGCGCAAATATGATCGGTCGAAACCCAAGCGAGGGTCAAAATTTCGTTGAGTTTACTGCGATATAGTTACTATGACATTCAATAATCAAGATGGAGTATTAGTACCTGTGTAGTAGGTCCACTCTAGATTGAGCATTTGCTCCGAATCTGTCGCCGTCCGAAGTAATGAAAGCGATGAATGCCGCCTGGCAGCAATCCCAAGCAAGGTCTTTCAATCGCGCCTATTTTGGCGAATAAACGAATTTTTTTTTTGGATCTCTCAAGTTTGTGTCACTTACATCGCGAGTACGATAAATTCTTAGGGCTAGTTTTGCGTTTTCCGAAATGTTGTCGAGATCTTTCGTGGAAATTTCCTCTAATCTCCTGATTGTGTCTGGCGAAACCCTTGCATCTTGGGAATCGTCAAGACTGCTCATATTTGGTACAGTAGTCGAGAGTGTCGTTCTTTTGCTGGCTGAGAAAATTCTGTCATAATCAATCCCATCAGTGATATTTCTTGTCTGGGTGCCGATAGAAAGATCTGCCCGCTGCGAATTGAGACAAGGTATTAGAATCTGAGGTTCGTAGTTATGGGCTGCACTACACACCTTGCGACGAACTATGTCTCTCGAAACTTTTATTTTCCAGCCATTGCCAAACATCTGCGTCTATGCGGTAGGATATTGTAGTGAGTGAAGAAGTAAAAGGAAGAACCCTGGAACATCCTGGCCCCGTAAGAATATATATACGATAGCAACGTAAACATGCCAGATCATTGCAATAAAAGAAAACCCACCCCGCGTTTGACCATCAGTGGTCGGAGATGTCATTCCAGGCCTACCACGAGGTTGTTAGCCAACCCGGGCTGATTAAGGCGATATCAACGACCCCATGGTTGGTGTGAGATGATGAACAATACTGTAAACCTGTCATCCAAGAACAAAATAAAATAAGGATGCTGTGGAACGCTGTATCCGTGGAAGTGACGGGAGAACACTGATAGATCTTTATGTGGTGTGGTGTGCGTTATGAAAATAATCACTCCCAGCTGATCAGTTTTCGAATTCGGAGCTTGAGAGGTTTACACTTCATGAGACACATTGCTTGAGCGCAACGTGGTCTAGAGCTTCCCGTGATTAGAGGAGTATGTAGCATGTATCTTGGCACTAGGTGAAGAGGTATAGCCACCTGTGAGTGCACGCTATATATCAGAGCGGCTGATCACTGTATTTCAGTACGACTTTTCGAGTTTCGATCCACGGACTCTTTCGCCGAATGGCACATATCGGAGTTGGGCTAACATCAGGAACCAAGTTAAAGCGATAGGCGGGTGATTGCGGTGTACGTCAAGGTACCAGAGCAGAAAGCTTTATCGGGCACGGGGAGCCCAGCTTGTAACGGAAAGAGTAATCTGGGTCGTGACGCAGGTCGAGATGTGTACTCCGCAATAAATCAATCAAGAAGATGGGAGGATTGGTTCTTGATAGATGTTGTGACAGATTGATTCCAGTGAGCGTAGGATCTCAAAGAGCGCTGAAGAACAGCGTCTGATGAAAGGCGCTTAATTGAGCCAAAAACTGAGATTCGTGGTCGGAAGGAAGGAAGGAAGGAAGGAAGGAAACCGGCACGTGGTCCTTATAAAAGAACGACCGGGTACCTCAACCACGTCGGAGATTTACAGTGTCGCTGGTTCTCCATGATGTCACAGAAAATGTAATGTATGGAATTGGACGTGATTGGAACTCGCTTCAAAGCTCACCAGGTCTGGTCAGTGAACATAGGGGTGGGAAGCAAGGACGTCGTGCTAAAACATGGCTGTACGAGAAGTAACAAAATGTTCCATCGCTGTGACCATGAAAATCGTCTGATCAGTGGTTGAATGATGATCGATGATCCCTTTATATGTATCAATTTCCTGCTTTACTTCCTGTAATCTCTGCTTGACCAAGTTCAAATTAAGAGAATATGTGGACACTTCATGACCTTCCATGGGTGTTGCAGAGTGGTGGTGGTGGACTGAACATGCGGTGTAAGCATCAGGGTTAGCGTTTCTGGGCGCTTGGTGAACTATTCATTAGATACGAGTGCGCGTGTATTGGTATTCTGATCGATCCAGATGGCCTGTACGCTCCATCAGAACCTTCTTGCTCTAGATTCAGCAAATTTTTTGAATATATCAGCGGGCGTTAGAGAATGTGACAGCTGAAGATCCTTAACGGCAGCGAAAAACATTCTACATGACTGCGCGTGGTCCTGGATGCAACGTCCCAAAGATTTAGTTTGTAAGTTGTAACTCACCAATCTGAACACTGAAATAGGAATGAACATCCTACTCACCATTGGATATGTAATGAATCGCTGTATTAAAGCGGCAGCATGGCGGAGGGAAAGAAAACGCCTAGCGTCTAATCGTGATTGGTTGAATGATGACATCACGCCACGAGGCAAACTACACAGCTTTTCCTTCCGAATCCAGACTGATCATGTTACGCGCTCGCCACGACAACAACATTGAATAGCCAAACCTGGAAAGTGCCGATTTCCATGCTAACGGAATGCTCCTAGAGCACAGCAGCGAAGAGACGATTGTCACTGAGCTGCTCCATCGAACAAAAGGATTAGACCACTTGTACCGAATATACTCGTGGAGATGTCGAGTGATGTATGAGCAGAGGACACAGAACGTTCGAGGGACATTTGCTTTTGTGGAGGATGGTTTGGCTGGGTGTCGACGGGAATATGACGCTGCCTTTTCGCAAGAAAGGCTATACATGAACATGATATCAGTAACCTGAGAATGGCCCAAGGAGCCAATGGGAAAGCCTTAGATCCTGATGCAAAGATTACGATGCTATTACAGGATGTTGACGATGAGAAAGTAATGCTGCATCTTTTGTGAGGCTATACTTGATATCAGTAACCTTCAAAAGATCCAAGGAACCAATGGGAAACGTACCTCATCAAGAACTTTAAATATTTAGACCATTAGATTCGAGTTTCAGCAAGACTGAGAGCAAGGAAGAGGAGATATTGGTGGGTGTTCGCGTACGGTGACAACAAGGAAGGTACTCGCTCGGACTCGGCAGAGACGAAGATGTCGCGTGTACGACTCGGATGTGATAATGGTGGTGAGTATGAGGAAAGAGTTCCATATGGACTTTCAAAAGATGCAATATTCAAAATAGCATCTTATGAATGATGACAGCGTTGACAGAGAACCGGGCTTTTATACCTTATAGCACAGAGAACCGAAAACGCTCGCGCTCTATCTTGTGATTTCGGGGATTGAGAGTGGAAGGAATCGTCATAGCAACGTAAAGGCGTTAAAGCCGTCCCTGACCCCGAATCTGACGTTATCCAAATGACACTAGACGTTGAGAACCTTATTCACTTACCTGCTCCTCGTCATGTATGGTTGGCCTTGATTTGACAGGTTGGAGTTCAGAAACTGAGAACTCTCGGCACTCGGCTTTCGGGGTCACATGAGAGACACGGTACACCGAACAAAATATATAGTAGAATCTATGGGAGCTTGAATGCGCGACAAGAGCGACTCCAGGATCACAACGATAGTCGACTGGTTTGTGGATTCAAGTTGAACCCAGCAGTGAAAACTGAGGACTGCATGAAATATTAGCACTTCGGAGATGGATTTGGGAACCAAAAGGCACAGCAGCTGAGCTTCGTTGAGTTATGGTAATCGTCACGGTGGGAGTTAATGTCAAATACCGTGAAACTTCTGGAACTATGCTAAAGAAGGATCAATGAACTTCCATACCATAAACTATGGGCGCAGATATATAGTGTGGCTTCCCAATGCTCTCAGCATGAAGAATAAAATCGAAGGCTCCGCTTCGACGAGCGATAGACTTGGAAGAACTTATTCGCCTCCCTCGACAACTACTTGCAACCTCTATACGGTACGGATACGGTAATGAGCCCCATCTCTCAGGGACTCAAAGTGATAAAATACTGACTTCGACGAGATAGCTAAGATCTAAACATCAAATCCTTGCGGAGTGTACAGAACCCGGTGGGATTCTATTCTTGCTGTTTCAAAAGGCGACTGCGTGAATATGAAGGGTGTCAGCTAAATAATCTTCCTGTTACAGATAGTCAGTATATAAAGAGGTCGGTCATTATCACTTTTAATATAACATCTCGGTTCTTACTCTGAGGTGAGCCCTGCCGTTCCCCCTATCATCACTAGCCAAAGTCATTGACCTTGTTCACTATTAGCGCAACTACTCTAACATGCACGGCTTCCGTATTCGAAAATTGCCCAACATCCCTACTGTCGAATGCTTCGTTTCCAAATACACCAACAGTGCAGGAAACGACAATTGGTATACCGTCGGTGGTATATACGGCGATGTTGTTTGGCCCAGGGATGGATGGGAAATGGTAGTTTTTGCGGATCCTACAAAAAGTCAACGGAGGGGATGGTATTTAAACTGTACAGAGGGGATGCTGGAGCTCACCTTTGCTGGATTCACTGAGGACTTGGGAATTGTGCGAGTCGATGCATCCAAATAGGGAGAGAAATAACTGGTATATGCGACAAGGGTGAAGAGTTGAAGGAGCCGGTGAAGACGGAGACGTGTTCCCGATTTGTCTGTTCTGCACGGGTGCCAGTGGGCTGATGATGAGGATTGTGGTGGACAAGATTTCTGCATTCTGATCTTATCGTGTTTATTCTGCATCTAAGAATATTACCTTTTGTTGTATGCCGTTTGATTCCCACAGCGCCGTTGAACAGCGTCCCTTCAACTTGAAAGCAGTTTAGGATAAGCTCGTAACGCGTGAGAGCTTGGAGGTTATATGGCGCATCTCCATTCACAGTCCTCAGCATATGTGACACGAAGACCGACGTAATGTGAATCCAAAACAGTTATATGCATCACCTCCCGGTGGAGGCAAAGTCTGAGGTCCAAGATCCGAGGAGCCGACTCTTTCCTGTTCTCGATCTACATGACGCTGCGGCTCAATATGGATGGAATCTACGGGTTGATTGGGTAGTGCCTGTTCTGTGGCGCTTGGAGACTCCGTGTCTCCTTCGTTCCGAGATCCCGACCCGGAAACCGCTGATTGTGGTGCCTGAGCATTCTGCTGGGAGTTGGCGAGTTTATTGAGAGCCGTCGCAATATCCTTCAACGTGTTATTCATGGTAACAAGTTCCCACGTGATTGATTCGAGGTTGGCTGTTGTGGATTGGAGAGGCCCAGTGACACTCTGTATTGTTTCATGTAACGAGGATAATCCAGCTATGGCTGGTGGAATTGGGTCTGGGATCTCTGGTGGGACGCCACGATTGTTAGGCTGGAAGTTCTGACTGGGAGGAACGGTAGTGGAGAATTCAGTTGGGCCGAATCCTTGTTCGGACCGACGGGGGTCATTATTCTCGAAGTTGGTAGGGATAGGCGATTGAGGAAGGGATATGCTTTGTGTATCCGCAACGGATTCATCCGAGTACGAAGCAGAGTACGAGTTGTTGGAATTGACGTTGAAGGTATTGTTGGAGTTGCCGCTCCTAGCAATATGAACTATATTGATACTGGTGCGGGTAGGCCTTGGCAAGCTTGGCATTGCAGTTGCTATCCTAGTGCCAGTGGGTTCTCCATGCTGGTATACATCAAAGAACCCATACAAGTTTTGGAGCATCCTTGGCATTGCAGAATAAAAATAGCAGTAATAATCAGACAATTGGAAAGACTAAGGAGGAGGTGCTTTGAAACTCACTTTGTAACCTCAATGATTTCCTTCTCCATTGCGGACAAATCAAAATTCGAAATATCTTTGTTATTGTCTACAACCAAAAGATTGATGCGGCTGACAATGCCAGAGACACCATTCCAGGTATAATTTCCTTGAAGACCGTACTAAGAAAAATTGTTATGTTTGTTAACCGTTGGCCCAGTCGAAGATATATTCTTGCACTCACGGGCACCATTTGTAAGCGATCCAGCTTTAAAGACGAAATCATCATCTGGGAAGCATCAACCCGCTGTTTTGTGATATTCAACTGCAGTTTGATAGCCTCCAACGGATCTGCGTCCCGACTTGAGATTGAGAGAGTGTCCATTGGGGAATTCAGAAGGATGTTGATCCTGTTCCACGAGCACGGGAAGAGGTTATATACAGTCAGTTCAATGCGTCATGCCGTGTTGATCCGTTTATTCGTCCCGACACTTCTCAGCTCGGTCCCAATAATTCAGGGTATTCTCAAATTGTATATCATGCTTGTTAGTCCTCTGGAAAATGTTTATATCTATGCATATTTGACTCAAAGATACAAGGATTTGAGGCGGGTTTCGAGTAATAGGCGAAGAGGTACCATGTCGGTATTCAAACGGCATGACGCAATGAATTTTACTAGGCAGTGGGTACCACACTCCGATGCGTCGTAAACTCATGACTCGAACTCGAACTCGCCGAGATGATAGATCAATTATCTCACCGGCCGCAGGCCGTGTGATGTCATAGCCATCAAGCACTACTGTACTCGTTTGGCTAAGTACTACATGACATTGACTACGACGACCGGGCAGTGGGACTTGCGGAAAGATGTCATCATAGCTTTGGTTTGATTGATGAAGATGACCGGCACTTGCCTAAATGTTCTTGTACAGCGTTCAGAAACCATAGCTTGGGCATCGACTTTGCCTTCTATCCCAGTACTTCTTCAATGATGCTCGAAATGAGTGTGAGACCCGTAGATTTTGCCCGAGTGGCAAATCAGGAGAACATGCCGGTGCGCAAGACAAAGAACGAGCGTCCTTTTTGATCGCGAATCGCGGGAAACACGAGGGATGAGAAACTTGAGCTTGGAGTTGAGCGTCGATGTTGGTGTCAAATCAAACATAACAAAAGGTAATATTCCTCAGGCTAGACTCACGACGTAAAACACAATCAATACAATAGGATCACTAGTAGCAGGCAAAAAGCTTGACCATGAACAATGGAAGTACCGACTTCGTATGCCAAATTCAGGTTCAGGGATGGCGGCTTTATCGCCTTTAGCTTTACATTGCTATGCCGAAATCCTTGTGAACAGTGCACTTCTTGCCCGTATCTTGGGCAGATTACGTCTCAACCAGGTAAGCTCACGGCTGTTTGTATATCACGCGTACATGAATATTACCTTTTGTTATGTTTGATTTGATCCTCACAGCGGCAGTCTCACGGTGTTTCTTCAAAACAGCTCAGGATAAGCTTGTAATGCGTCACAGTTTGGAGGTTGTATGGCGCACCTCCATTCACAGTCCTCATTAGCATATGTGACACGAAGACCGACGTAAAGTAAATCCGAAGCAATTATATGTATCGCCTACTGGTAGATGCAATTCTCGAGGCAGTGCAAGATCCACTTCTTCATGTTCTCGATCTACTCGACGCTCTGGCTCGATATGCATAGGCTCTACGCGTTGACTGGGCGATCCTTGCTGTGTGGCGCTTACAGATGTGGCGTGTCCGTGGTCTGCAGCTTCTCCATTCTGGGATTTCGATCCTGCTGGGGCAAAGGAAAATAGAGGTTCAGGAAGTGGTGAGAGTGGATGGGGTAGATGTTCGACCTCAGGCTGAGCATTTTGATTGAGGTTCGGAGGCTCATATCCAGTGGAGAGAATGGAAGCCGGACGTTGTGGAGATTGTGGATGCTCCACCTGAGCATCCCGTTCGGGATTAGCGATTTTATTGAGAGCTGTAGCGATATCCTTCAACGTGTTATTCATAGTAACTAGTTCCCGCGTGATCGATTCGAGGTTGGTTGTTGTGGTTTGGAGAGGCCCGGTTACACTCTGTATTGTTTCGTGTAACGAGGATAATCCAGGGATGACTGGTGGGACACCGAAATCGCTATCTGGGATTTCTGGTGGGCCACCAACATTGCCAGGTCTCGGAAGAACATGTGAAACATGGGTAGCGGAGGATCCGGATGAGCTGGATCCTTCTTCGGACCGACGGGAGTGATCATATTCGAAGTTGGTAGCCAATCTGGGCATGGACGACTGGGGAAAGGACGTGCTTTGTATATCATCTGCATTGGATTGATCCGAGTCCAAAGAAGCGGAATACGAGTTGTTGGAATTGACGGTGTAATTATGATTAGAGTTTCCGCTTCTGACTAAATTGACTATGTTGATATTGGAGGTTGTGCTCATGTGACGAGCAGCAGCCGGCCACCGCATGTAATGTGTATTTTGTGACCACGAGTCGACTCGGGTCAGATCTCGAAATGGGTCTTGATATGAGTCTCGGAGCATCCTTAGCATCGCAAAAGAAAAATAATACTAATTAAACAACTAGAAAGACCAAGGGGCAGTGCTTGGAGACTTACCGTGTAACCTCAATGATTTCCTTTTCCAGCACGGACAAATCAGAAATCGAAATGTCTGTGTTATTCTCCACAACCAACAGAATCGTGCGGCTGACAACACTGGAGACAGTATTCCAGGCATCATTTCCTCGAAGACCGTCCTAAAGGTGCCATGTTCGTTAATCGTTGGCACAGTGGGGACATATATTTGTATACTCACTGGTACATCTAGCAAATCCAGCAGCTCTAAAGACGAAATTATCCTTCGGGATTCATCTACCCGCTGTTTTGTGATATCCAACTGCAGCTTGATAGCCTCCACCGGATTTGCGTCTTGACTTGAGATTGAGCTCGTGTCCATTGGGGAATTCAGAATGGTATTGATCCTAATCCACGAGCACGGGAAGAGTTTATATATCGTTTGATCCCGCCATTGATTCGTACCGCCTTAACATGCTGCGATCTAAACCAAATATAGCCACATTCAGTCAACCTAACCTAAGGTGAGGAAAATGTACCACTTGGAAACTTTTCCCTCATTGAAGTTGGTTTGACTCACCTTTGACCTGTCCGAACAACTTTGGAGCATACTATACCTGTTCCGAGAGCATATCACTATTGAAAGGTGAGTAGACGTGAGAACCCTATCTGGGATTTGCCGAACAGTTACGGGTTTCTATCGATAGGTGTCGATGATGAGAATGTGACGCCGCCTTTTCGCAGGTGAGGCTATACATGATATGACCTAAAAAGATCGAAGGAAAGGTACCTCTTTAAGGCCCTTATTCGAGGTCTAGCAAGGCTGAAAGAAAGAAAGAGGAGACATCAATGGTTATTCGCGTATGGTGACAATAAGGAAGGTGCTTAACTCGAGGTCGCTGAGTGTTGACGATGATAGAGCGACACTGCCTCTTCGCAGGTGAGGCTATACATGATATGATATGAGATTCAAGGTACCAACGGGAAACGGAACGTACCTCGTTAAGACCGTTAGATTCTGATGTAAAGAGTACGATGCTAGTGTTGACGATAAAAGCGAGGCTATATATGATATCAGGTTCAAGGAACCAACGGGAAACGTACCTCGTTAAGAACCTTGAATATCGAGACCAGTGGATTCTAGTTCCAGCAAGACTGAAAGCAAGAAAGAGGGTGCATACTCGAATGGGAAACGGAATGTAACCGTTAAGACCGTTGGATTCCGATGCAAAGAGTACGAATGCTATTGCTGGTTGTTGACGATGAGAAAGTGATGCTGTGTCTTCGCCGGTGAGGCTACCTTGATTTTCAGACTATTAGATCCTGCTGGTCGAGCGAGATTCGGTGGGTATTCGCGTATGGTGATAATAAGCAAGGAACTTACTCGAGGGCTCGCTGGGTATTGACGATGAGAAAATGACACTGCCTCTTCGTCGGTGAGGCTATACCCAAAAAGGACCAAGGAACGAATCTGTCACTGGGTGTTGACAATGAGAAAATGACGCTTCCTTTTCACAGGTGAGGCTATACCTGATATCAGTGACCTTTAAAAGGTCCAAGGAACCAAGGGCAAACGTACCTCGTTAAGAACCTTGATTCTCAGTCTATTCGATTCTGCTGGTCTACCATGCGAGCTGAGAGCAAGAACGAGGACATATCGGTGAGTATTCGCGTGCGGTGACAGCAAGGAAGGTACTTACCCGAGCCCACACGAGGATATCGCGTGTACAATGTGGGAATGAGGAAAGAGTTACATAGGGACTTTCAAAAGCTGCGATATTCAAAAACGCATCTTATGAATGATGACAGCGTTGACAGAGAACCGAAAACGCTCATATTGACAACTGACAGCGCTCTATCTTGTGATTTCGGGGATTGAACGTGGATGTCCATAAATCGTCATAGCAACGTAAAAGCGATAAAGCCGTTCCTGACCCTGAATCTTAGTCTGACGTTTTTACAATGACACTGAGGACAGTCACGACGAACCTTATTCACTTACCTGCTCTTCGCTACCTGCGATGACTACCAGCGCACCCACCAACACCCACGTCCCCGCCTCCCCACACGGCTGATCATGACCAGGTTTGTTGATGATCATGATGTGATCTTGATTATGATGGGCGGCGTCGAGAACTCGAGTGGATGACAAACCAATCAAGTTAACCGCCGGCGCCGGCGTTCGCCAAAAAAAATCGACATTCGCACTGCTTACTCCTCACATCCACCACGACCCTAATACAAAACGGACGGATACAAGGCATGGGAGTAGCACCAAGAGAGAAAGAGCGTGAGGCGTTACCTTTGGGGAGGAGGAAGCCTGGTAGAGTGTGAGTCTGATAGACATCGCTGACGTTTTTGCTGACGACGGCGTTCTTCCTTTCCTTTCTTCTCCCGCACTCAACTCTTCTTCGCCACCAACCAGTCCAACATCCTGCGCCGAATGCCGCCGTCTCAAACTCCGCTGCGACAAAAAAGTCCCTTGCGAGAAATGCGTGTCTCGAGGATGTGCGACTATCTGTCCAGATGGTTCGCTCACCGCGGGTAAACATAATAGGCTGGTTCTAGCCAACACGGAAGAGCTACACGAGAGGATAAGCAAGTTATGTGCACGGGTTAGGGAGTTGGAAGATGCGTTAAAAGAGGCTTTGGGACCGACACATCCATTGTTGAGAGAAGAGTTGTTGGGGTTGAAGATGCCTCAGGGTGTTGGCGGAGGAGGAGCAGGGGCGAATAGGTCTGCGAGTCCACCAGAGACGACGATGGGTATGACTTTGATGGATATGTCTTGTATCGACACCACCACCACCACTTCCTCTTCCTCCAACCACATAACGCCAAACACACCCCCTACACCCCCAGCCGACCCAACACCCGACACACTCCTCGACTCTTTCGGCACCTTATCCATATCTACAAACGACGAAACACTCTTCCTAGGAAAAACCGCCCGTTCAGAATTCCTCATCCGCGCTCTCTCGGATCCTTTACCCCAAAACGAACCAGACTGTCCTCGGATCTCGAGACGAATCGTCGAAGCTACGTGTACCGACTCCGACAAGGACCCTGAAAAGTGGGGTGAGGAGCTTTTTGGGCTTCTACCACCGCTGGGTGAAGCACTTCGGCTGGTAGAGGTGTACGAAAACGAAGGCGGCGGCCTCTGGGATCCCATACCCCGGGAAGAGGTGTTAGACGAAGTCGTTGGTGGGATTTATCGTGCTCCAGGGTTCCTCTGCACATCCAGCTCCTCCGTCTCAGCATCTTCCTTCGAACTCGGCTCCTCCACCTCCACCACACCCGAAAAACCCAAAAACTACATCGACCATAACCTCCTTTCCCTTCTATACGCCATCTTCGCTCTCGCATCCCTCTTCGATCCACAGCTCCCGCCGTATAACATCCAAGCGCAGGAGTATTATTACCTCGCGCGTGCTTGTATGGGTTTACAAGCGCCTTTTAAACGGTCTACGCTTAGGGGTGTGGAAGGAGCAGCGCATTTGGCGGTGTATTTGGAGTTGAGTGATTGGCAAGCCCTAGGAACGAATTCGGGGTTACCGGTTAGTGGGCATGCGTTGAGGTTGGGTATGGGTGTTGGGTTGAGTGCGTGTTTTTGCGCTTTTCTTCCCTTCGCTCGCTAATCCTGGTGATAGACCTGAACTCTGCACGATGGAATTTACCGCTACAGATCCAACATCGACGCAATAGGGTGTTTTGGCAGCTGTTTCATTTGGATACGTGGATGACTTTTTCGTATGGTCGACCACCGAATATGTCTCCGGTGTACATCGATTGTCCGTTCCCGCCTGATCCGGACGCTAAAGATGGGCCTTCATGTACGTCTCCCTTCTCCCTTACCTTCTCCCTACGAGAGCTAACACGTTAAACAGTCCACGCATGGACGTACAAATACACATTATTCATCCACACTATCCTTCAATCCTGCTTCTCCGCTTCACCGCCTTCCTACACCACTATATTGGACGCCGACAGGAAGATCCGAGATTTCCCCGTCCCAGGGCATTTGAGACCGAACTGTGATGCGTATCATACCCGGAAAGGAAGAGGAGATTGGGGTAAAAAAGAAACGGATGGGGAGATGAAGAGGATGTTGGTGTTGTGTTTCAAGGAGAATAGTGAGTCGTTTTTTCGTGTCTTACTACGTGATACTAACAACTTGTGTTTTTCTAGCGCTTTTGAACCTCCACAAACCGTATTTCACGACATTGCTTTTCTCGGGCGGATCGCCTACAACGCCGACTTCCACCTCTTCCTCATCGTCGTCACCTTCTACCTCGTCTTCTAATCCCTCACCGCATACCCCTTCTACCTCTTCCCCCAACACCAACGGAACCAACACAGCCACGACACCAAAAGACCGCTTCCTCCCCTCCCTAATCTCAACATACCGTTCCGCATGGCGTATCCTCCGAGGTCTCAAACACCTTCACGAAGTGACACCCGCGAAAGCTAAACGTTGGGGTTTAGGTTGGAGTTGGGGGTTGAGTGCCTGTGTGAGTGCCCTGTGTCTCCTTTTCGAGTGTGAGTGCTAATGTGGTGATGGTTTTGGGGGGCGTAGATTGTCCTAACGATACTAATAACCCGCGCACCGACACATAAACTGTCTACATCTGCGATGCAAGAGTTGGATGTGGCGTTGAAGATGTATGAGGAGAGTTCGAGGGATGGGGGGAGGGCTGCGGGGAATTTGTTGGTGTGTTTTTCTTTTCTTTTATTCCCCTGCTCTTTCTTTCCTAAAACGATATGAAAACAGGAAACTGTCCGAACGCTACACACCAAAGCCCGCCTCGCCCTAACCGAACCGGCGAATGCGCATCCACATCCTAGTGCAGCAGCTGAGGCTGTTTTATCTTGCTTCCCCGCCCCGTCACCACACGGGGAAGATGAGTTGGAGTTGGATAGGTTAGGTGGGAAGACGAGGTTGGTTTGTGTGCCTGTTCCTCCTGCTGTTCCTCCGCCTTCTCCGCCGGTGAATCACACACAAGAAGGCGTGGGGGTTGGGGTAGGGGGTGTACATCCGGCCATAGCACCCGATACGAGTCTATCGATGGAACAGTTCGGTTTCTTTGACGCTCCTATGGAATGTCCGACCACCGCCGAAGGCATGTGTGATATTGGTGGGGGTGGGGAGTATCCTAGTATTGGGTCTTACTCGGGCGGTTTGGGCGTTGGTGGTATGGGTAGTTTGGGTGTAGGTGTGGGAGTTGGGGGAATGGGTGGTGTTGGGGGTGCGGTACCGATGTTGGATGCGAGTTGGCAGAGTTTTGTTGAGCAGTTGGGGTTTTGAGGCGGCGGGGTGAGGTGTAGGGTGTTGGGAAGGGGTAAGGAAGAGAAGAAGAAGGAACTTGTATCTATATTGGATTTGGATTTCTTATGTATCATGGATTTTGGATGGTTATGGTATGGTATGGATCGTAATGATAATGAACTGGAATGGATAGGATGTTTGTGATGAATACGAGCTGTTGAATGGTTACAACGATGATCCACGTTTAGTTCCCGGGATGAATAGAGTTAAACGTGTGTTACACGAGGTTGCGATTCGTATCATGATTATCCGAGCGTTCTCGCCTCGAACATTCTTAAGTTACTATTCCAAACTACTGCCTACATGGATCTCCAGTAAGCGCTGATGCAATCTCTACGTCTATGTCGTGGTTAGTAAGGTAGGTGCGAGTCTCACGGAAGGTGTAAGTATAAGTTGGTGACTCGTACGAGAAATCAATACAACGACGATCATACAGGAGAACTATCCGTGTGATAGTGATCTGTTAAGACCAGGATGGCAGTGGTAGGCCCTGATCACGCAGTGAAAGCGGCATCGACTCTTCCAAGTGCTCTCGCCTCGAGCATTCTTACTATTCTAAAGCTGCAAGCAATTGAGACGATTTACGACTCTTAGCCTTGCGGCATTTGTGTTACAAGTAACGAGTTCTGCCACATAAAAGTGATCGCTGATACGATCTTTACGATACACGCGTAGAGTTTCATATAGAAGATGACGACGTATCTATCGCCTCGTGCAAGAGAGCGTGGGTACTTGTAAACAGTCAGGCGCTTATCCGTTTCGCGTACATAGTCACCTGTTATCCACGGGAAGCCTCGCGCGCAGCGCCAGGCGCACTACAAATATTGGCGCCATGTGGTCAAGATGTTTAATGGAGGAAACGAAGCTTATTCCGAGTTCTTTGATGTTGCGGGACTGGGTTAAAGGATGTCGATGAGGAAACGTTTAACTGGAATTACCCGTGATGAACGAGTTGTGTTTTTTCAGTTGAAAAGATTTTGATAGTTATCAGTGCAGGAACAACCAACGATGATCTACTTGTGTGTGGTTTTATAAGGAACAATGTGACGGCGGCGGATTCCGAGCTGCATCGTGTATCTCGGAACAACGAGATAGCTTCAGCTTTGAAACGTAATAAGTATATCAACGAAGGTAGTACAGTAATCATACGTAGAACGATAGAAGGTAGAATTGGGAAAGAAAGCGCCATCGACTCGGCAATTGCTCGGCAACGACAAAAGTCAGCCAAACCTAAGAACGAACATGCCGTCACAGTCGATACATGGATAGCAAATTAGGCAAGGGATTTGTACCATGATCGCATTCTCAGGCTTAGTATTCCAGATGAAAAATTTACAGCTGATCTGTAATAAGTAGAGGCGCTGATGCCGCAATCTCGACTGTCAACCGTGGTACTTATCGAGTTTCACGTGGTGCCTCGTGAAACAGATTGTTGTACGGGGATACTGCAAGACCAGAAGGCTTCGTTGAATGTTGAATACGGATATCGAAGGTTCAGACAGCGTGATACTTCAGGCCTCGGAGTCTTCATGCAACCGGGTTACAAATCGGATAAGGTTAGCGCATTAGACCCATCGAAAAGTTTCTTCGCCAGCGCTAATCCAGTTCTCATCGTCCCCTTGTGATCATAAGCACTAGGTGGCAACAAACTAACTAGGAATATTACGACAGCGCTGGTGGGTAAGCCGCTGATCCTACTCGTATCGTCTTAAGCTGTCGAAGTGGGCTCCGCCTCTCCAGCCTGTCCTTTGCCGTATGTCTGGATCTAGCAGCGAGCTATCAACGCATATAGTCAGAAAGAGACGGAAGACCACGTATGAGATATCAAGGCACTTTGTATCCCGAGTTCGCGAGAAACGCGAGCTGCAGTTTTTAACTGATAGACATGGGTAATCGAGGAAGAAATTTTACTCTCGGAAAGGTGTGTGTCTCGAATTCGTTTGCTGTGTCGAGTCATAAGCTATTGTTTACAGGGGAAACTCGGCGCTTTGCATGGGGTACATTGGAGCGTCCTCGAGACTGGAGCAGCATTTGAGCAGCATGCAGCGTTGGCGTTCACATTGAATCACGGCATCGTTTCGTATCGAAAGTCCCACTCCAATATCATTGTTCCCAATGAGAGAGTTCAGCTTATCGACGCAAATGTTTCTGGTCACAACCCAGCCCTCAGGATCATTGGGTCTAGGAATGTCAGGGATTGTATATGCAAATAACGTAACATATCAGCGTCAGAACTTGCAGAGAAACCTGGCTTGGATATATCAGGAAAAAAACATCACTGAGTGGTTTGTAGAGCTTTGTAAGCCCTTATCAAGTATATATCGTCGCTTATTCCATATATTAACAATGCACCACTTCTGTATTGATCTGACAAGAGCGTGTCGCCGATGTGCTACTAGTATATTGTGATAGCAATAGTGTTGTAAAGCGGTCCAGACTCGATTGCCGTTGTGTTATTATTCAACATTCGATCAGATATCGCGGGCAAACTGTAAGATTGATATATGATATTTATTCAAAGGTACTTGAGGTACATGCCTATCGGATAGTGGGGCGACAAGGTGTGAAAGGGAGCCGGTCGACTAGCCAATGCGGACGCTTTGCTTTGGATACACTAGCGTCCGCATTGGCTATACGGTTCGTACATACTTATACACAGTGTACAGCGAGGCCATAGGTGAGCGGTATACGCTCGGCTGCTTTCACTCCACATTCATTTGACGTTTGAACATTTGAACTTGTCAGACGATGCTCCAGTTCAAACTCAGCATCTTCCAACTATCAGCAGGCATGCCTAGCACATTTTTCCTCCGCTTTTACTGACGTGCAAAGCAAAGCGATCTAAGCCGTAATCCGACGATTAAATTTAACTGGCCATGAACGTCTGAACCACGATGGCAGGGTAAGGCTCATTGAATTAGTTCCCTTGTGGGATTTAAACGGGTCATATCAATTTCAAACTCCAGCAGCGATCTCCTCCAAAGCGGGAACATTTCCGGCAAAACACCGCTCACATCACTTGCCTGACATAGGAGTTAGCTGATAGCTTGGTACCTTCCATTTCTGCCTCGTCATGGTGTAGAACACCACGGACAAACGCTTGTGAGTGGGATATGGGTTGTTGTGTAACCTACATCGTATCAAGACCATCTAGAAATGTTTTCAAAGTGTAACGGGAACTTGTCATTTAAGTTTGCCGAGGTACGTAGAGCCACAATGGATAGAAACGGTAGTGCTGATTGACGCCTACTGCGGTTGATAAGTCCCTTCCCCTTTTCAACTCGCCTCCTTGGGTCCATGCGTCCGGCGCAAGGTCTGAAGACATAGAAGAAGTTCACAAAGTCATTCTTGAATCCCCTATCTCAACCCTTCGTTTTCCTCACACGCATAGTCACCACGTAGCCTGGGCTTTCCCAACGCCATCTACGTCACGATGGAAGAACATGCGCCTCCTCTGGATGATATCGTCTTGGAAAACTTAGGATATACCTCTAATACAGGCGAAAATGAATTATTGCAGACAATTGCCAAGTCCGCACTGTGCCTATACAATCGTTGCAAGGTCTTGGTTCATATTACGCTTGTGAAATCACAAACATTGACTTCGATATGTAGACGCCCCCGTTGGACAGGCTGGCCAGAGAGGCTTGCAATGCGGTGTTCACCGTAATAATTTCCCAGCGTGGTACCGATCCATCTAAGGGGCGAGGCTCTATGAACGCTCATTCAGAGACACCGAACTGTGAGACTGAAGTCAAGATCCGGGACCTACAAAAGTATGTACATATTATCCCAATATTTGCAAACCTGGTACTAAGGCATGAGATAGAAAGCTTGTAGAAATTGATGGTTTCGCGGCAAAGAGGCTGGGGCCATGTAGCTTCCTCGAAGGATTATTTTCTCGTCGCAGTCAAGCCGCAAAAATCCAGGAATATCGCTCATTTTTGAGATGTGTAGTCTGCGATACGGAGTTTAGTCCCAAGGCCAGCTTACTCTCACAATGTGATGGTCTCATGTATTGACATCTCTAATAGCGTGATGGTGGGAAAAAAACCCCTTCTCGGATGGTAACTGAGTCTTACTGTCCTGAAGATGCCGGGTCAAGCCAAAGATTCTGTCAATCACCACCTCTCACACGATCTATCTCCGATAACACAGCTCCTGCCTCGAGCCCACCGAGTCCTCAGGGTCAACAAGCTCATGATTCAATGCCAGAGACACCTATACCTCCTCGTATGGTCCCAGAAATCTCGACGTATATCAATATTACCATAAATATTCAGTCTGGTAACTCTCTAATTCTATCTGCCTACCCAGACTGCTCAGAAGGACCTGAAGATGTTTAAGTCACACATCCGTAAAGTTGCTATGATTCGTCCCATCATATGTACATTCCTATTTGAAGATACATTCCTGTACAGCATGAGTGCCTTGATGAATTGCATTGTAACGTAAATCTTCACCCTTATACACCTCTATCGTTATCCCCTTCAATCCACTTGTTCAGGAAGTCATTGATATTTAGACCTGTGTTGTCTTCTACGGGAAATAGTCTAGGCGTTCTCGTCTCCTTGACAGCCACAATGCCAGCAAATCCTTGAAAGATGGCGGGGGCTGCTGGAGGCTAAAGATATGTGATTATGATTTTATACAAAGTTCAATATTCATGCACACGCACGTGGAGGGATTTGATGGCCTGGTATAACTTGATATTATTGTATCTTTGGAGTTTTCTATATTCATGCCAGGCCAAAAATGGGAAGACTTTCAAGATGAATCTCGCTATGAAAGACCGGTTCCTCTGAGCCTGAATGAACACCCTTATCTCACCAAGCAACCTGTATAAATAGTGGGAACATATTTAGTTGGCTAGAATCCTCATGTATAAGTACTTACTCTAGTAGATCCTTGGTTCGTTCTTCCAGTTGAATATCCCACATGACTCCCTGTACGGCATCGGCCGAGTTTCTAGCCTTGGTTTTGGTGAAAGTGCGTTCAACGAGGTAGACAACCTCAGAAACCCGCTCTGATAGCGTCCATAGATGTTCCTTGTTGCCACCTTCTGGGGCAATGACCTGAAATCAATTGGTAACGTATAATGTATAGAGCATAAACCAATGACAAGCACCCATACCTTGACATGCTCGTCTATCTCAAGTGCTGAATCGCAAAGACTGCGCATAACACTTGTTTCGGTTTTCTGTGAATGTTGTAAACTGGCGATAATCATGCTGTGAAATGGAGATCTGGGAATGGATCCACTAGATGCCATCTTCAAGTCAGAGTGCAGGAAGAGAAGATTATAAAGTACAAGTGACAGGAAACGACGGATTTATCTTTGTTCTGGTGGGATTATTTATATGGATTCAATGCGAAAGTCCGAGATTGAATTTGGCGACGCCACCTTCGGGGACTTGAACATGAAACGCCGGGCAACATACGAATGCGAAGGCTATAATTCACGCTCAAGCCATCTTTCCGGCGGCTGTGTGACGGTGGCACATGTCGGGCCACTGAGGCTTACGGAACTCGAAAGCGCGTCACGCGGAGATACCTTGCTTGTCACAGAGGCTCGAGGATGTCCAGTGACACGAAATCGAGGCGGAGGCAAGACAGAAGGGTTGAAGGTAAAACTCTCAGGGACCTGGCAGAATGGCTCTGCACAAGTTTGACCAAGTTGTCTTACGAAAATTTGGGTTTCATTGGAGGAAGGTTGTTTCTAGGGGTGGGAAAATGCAAAACATTCGGGAGATCTTAAGAGCCGTTGGAAATGCGTGAGAAGCTTGCATAATTAATGGATAATCAATGCTACCTGCTTCGACCACACCTTCTTTTAAATCTGACACGTTCGAAATACCGAACATCGTTCAAATAAGTAAACATCCAATAAACATTTCAATCCTGAAGTGTGGGCTAGGGAGGTGAAGCATCACAACCCATTCTTTTCTCGCTTTTCTCGGTGACTGCGCCCACAAATGAAGATATTGCACTGACAGTGATAGCTTATCAAAAGGCCGCATCAACTAGTTCTCAGGAATTTCAAGGCACTGTGCTGACATTCTCCCAAACGCATAGGTATCTGAGATATTCAGGACACTCCTTTCAGTCGAAATGCTCACTAGTAGGTTGCGCTCCTGGACGAAGCTGTTGACCTCCGGTCGTGGAATACATCGCACTTGAACCCACCCCAAGACATATACGAATAAGCAATAGGTATCGTACATCGAATGGGTAAGTATTCCTCACACTTCGCCAATTACTGCAGGTCTGAAACTGTATCTCCCTTCCGAAGTCAATCTTCCAAGCTTGGAATAAAGTATATCTGATATCGGCGAACCCATAGTGGTCCGTTTTCTGTTATTTTCTACTACATAACGGTGAGTATTCTATCTCTCTCAGCGCGTCCAATCATTCACAACTTCTACAAGTCAGTCTCGACTTGGTCTAGACTCGAGGTTACGGGATGCCATCACCTCGCTCAAAGCTTGAATCCCGCCACATTTGGCTCGGGCCTCAACGCTGCCTGGATTACGACCTCCACTTGACTTTGGAATGAACTTTCAGTTCAACTTCCGTATTCATTCGAAGTGCTAAGGCTCACTCCCGACATCCTTCACCTTGACACCAAGACTGATCCAGTTCACCAGGTCCTTACTAGACGTGAGCAACAGTAATTCGTCATGTACGGACATTTGGCTATTACATATGGACAACTGAGCAGAAGCGACTGGATTTGGTTGTCTTGTAATCTAATGCTATGTCACGATATTCACGGAATACCGAATGGCTATTTTTGAATGTACCGGCGCTGCACGATTTCTCGATGCAAGTTTGATTCCAACGACCGTGTAGTGCAAAAAAAGCGGGCTAAGACTGTTGTAAAATCAAATGATAGTGCTCTCTTCGTGCTCCGCTGGGAGCATCGGAGCTTTATCGTTGCCTTGATACATTGGGCCTCCGTGTCTCCTGCCTCAGGAGTCAGTAAGCGCCAGGGAAAAGGAGCTCGCATGCGAGCAGCTAGCGCCTTTCTTATTTTAGCTCTAGGAAAGCAATCAGAGCCTATGAGTTATCAGGAGTCATGTAATGATCGAGCTTGACATTCTGAACCAAGTACACATGTGGGTCCATATCTGTCATGGTCGATAGTAGCGTTGGAATTTGGATCCTTGTGCGTGGCAGATTCCGCAACCTAGAGGTTGCACGGACAGAATAGAGTTCACACCGACGAGCTGTACACAAGAGTTACTATGTATTGCAATTCCCTTATTACTTGATAGGCGCAACAGATGTATTACAACTGCAATCTGTATTATTGCTCTCTCTTAGTACTACCGCACGGATTGTGCCGTTATTGTACGATTGTAAAGCGGCCAAGGCTGCCCAAATCCGTCATGAAACATGAGTGATTAATTAGTTTCTATTGGGAGGCTTTCTCTTTCGAACATTCCGTGTGGACCTGAAAGTGTGAACCTGTAACTGCACGGAATATGACAAGGCTGAAACCTTTGAGAAGATGACTCATGATGACTTTGCACCTTATTCTTCATGTTATAGCATCGAGGACCAACTGGCGCACGTATGATGGTCGGAGCGTGAAACTGATGAGCATCGGAAAACGAGATTTCCAGTTAATACCTATTGTTGAAACCCCAGTCGCATATATCCGAAGTGTGAGCCCTCGACACCCACAATGGATTGTTAGTACTATTTCATTGATTTCGGATGGCAAGGTTGCGGTTGGCGCCCAAATTGCCAGATTTAGGACAATTTCGAGACGTTAGCGCCAAAGCTTGCTGTGACTTCAACACGAGTGTTTGGATGACCCTCCAGTGACCTGTCACCAAACGAAATTTTCCAGAAACTTCAGGCCTTGTAACCGTGACCAGTTGAAATGAATGAATTAGTACAGTACAACATTTACTATTTGCTGAAAGCGTGCATCGGAGCTCACAACTCTTCCGACTTTTGCGGAAGGCTTTAGCTCGGGGCTCTTTATCTCCGTGAGTACAACTCAACTTCCTATACCATATGATTATCGAATTCGCTCGGGCTTTGATTGTATCCGCGAACCGACGTCCGAATGCTAGGCGCAGAAAGTTGAACAGGGCACAGTTCTTCCGGAGGTATATCTGTGTCCCCCAGAGGGATCAACTTGAATTCTATCGGCGCGCTAGGGGACGGGCGGTGGTATGCGGCATGCATAGAGCCCGAGAAGTCATCAACCTCAAGTCTTGCCAGTTTTCATTTCTCTCGCTACGGCGGATCGATAAAGGTCGGGATATACTATGGGGTGCAGGGTAATGAACACCGCAAGGAAATGAAACTGGTCGTTTTTTGGCCTCCTACGAATTATCGTCCTTCCTGAAAATTTTCTAAGCTAGAATACGTCCGTATGAATGTACCTGACCGTTACATTGAGGATTTTGGAACACGGTAATGAATGAGGCTCGAATGAATGGCAAAAATTCCCATCAGAGAGGTGTGACACCGTCAGAAACTTTCCTTGCTGCTCGGTCATTGCCCGACAGCAGCAATAAAATTCTAAAAATTCAGTAAAATTCAAGGCCATGTTTTTGAATAGTTTAGAATAACTCTATATACTCGAATTTATGCAGCGGGGTGTGTGAAAGGCTGCACATAACAGTACACAGACTACTGCCGGATATCTGGTGTTTCATACTGCTCAATCGATGTCGGGTCTGAACTATTCGATTATCCCGCGTCGGTCCACAGCAGGTTTTCTAATATCTAATATCCCGTTCTTTCCGCTCGCAACTAGCGCCCGGCGCTAATCCCAATCAGTGACAGGCAGACGATGTTGACCATACGGTTCTGAAGATCCGCTTCGTTATATATAGCTACATCGGAAATTTATTCATAAAAGTAGATCTCGCTCTCTACCCGCTTCGATCGTGCCTTACCTCTCTCCGGTGCTGAACCTCGACAGATGTAACAATCTCTATGCACAATACAGTGGAACTCCGAGCCTTGAGGTACATTGACTATATACCTTTTCGTTATCTCACGAAGGTAATACCTAGGTTCTTTTATGGACAAAAGTCTGTAATCCCTGGCATTTAAGAACTCCTACTTGGTGAATGCTATCAATCTGCAACCCATCATCTATTGTTCGGTCCTCACTCCACTGATCATGTCTGCTGGTCTAAGTAACTCCAACGAGATTTTAGACATACTGGAGGATGAAGAGAGTAGAGGCTTCCACGAGTTTACCAGAAGTATATGTGGACATGCCATCGAGATCCGGAAAGAGGCAGCAAGCTCATCAATGGTGCGTTTCTTTGCTGTATTCTGATATAAGGCATCCCGTCTTAATCTCATTCTAGACACTCCACGCCCAAAATCTCACAACGCTTGCCGAACGTGTTTGTGAAATCGTTTTTATCATCGTCCGCATAGTCAAAAGAGATCCCTCGGTTGGCCGCAACGGTGTGGCTGAACAAAACAACATAGATTCGAGTGCAACATGCTGGACCCGTGAAGTGGCGATATATGACATTAAGATCATGCATAAAGAGGGGTTTGGTCTTATTGAGTAAGTATTCCTGAACGTCTTGGGTTCTGACCCTAAAGCTTTGCAGGTTTCTCAAAGAGATCAAAACATTCATTAGTATTGTGAAGAAACGTTGGTGGCCAACCAGATATTTGTTATATTTCCGGGATTCGAGCATGATACAGCGATACACCAAGAACGCCCTGTATGATGCTATTCACGAGTTCAACGTAAGGTTGTTGCTAAACAGAGTCCTGAGTTCGCTCACTCCAGGCCTCCAGCGACCGATCTCACCTCATCACATCCAAAAGTGTGCACAAGTTATTGCAGGGAACGGCCAACTAGGGAGTGTTAAGGAGGCATGTAACTATCTGTCCATTAACCTTTACTTTCACGAGGTCATTGCTCAGAACACCCCCGCTATGAACGAGGTAATTCATTGCAGTACCCCTTCTACGCATTGTAAGCGCTGATACTTAGTTCATCGTGTAGGATCCAACCATAACGAGCGTGTTTCGCATGAAGTTGATTCCACTATTACGTTTCGCTAATTAGGTTTCATTTTATCACTATCAACCGCCGGATCTTTCATTATCGTAGTCTAACAGTGGGGAAGACGACTGATCTTTCTTGTAGTGTGTGCCTCTGTTGAATATCGCGCTATTATATCCTATGACTTAGAGAATTAAATTGGCATAAGCTGTGCAAACAGACCGTTCAACGCAGGGCTTGTCCTGTGATAACTAGGGAAAATAATGGGCTATTCCGGGATAGATAATGAGACTTACTGCATCACTCTTTAACCCATCACATGCTTGAAAAGAGTCTTCGTCACTAAGAATGAAGTCGCGCATAAAAGTGGAACATGCACGAATCCTGGTCACATCATGATATCCAAAAGCCCACGTTCCCCAATAGCCCCGAGAGATAAAGTTAGCTGAAAACGCCATCAGGAAAATATGCAGCTTATGTTTATCCAAAGTAATGGAAATTAATCCATATTGGACTTAAACTTGGGAGAAAATGAACGAAAATCATTTTGGAGTATGAGCATGAAATCGCGTGCTGGATCGTTCAGTGCTGGCTAAATTTTCAAAGTGAGCGTGGTCGTGACTCGTTAATCGGTACACCTCTGATACTGACATGATTGCGATCATATATCTCCAACGCTAGAGCTGCTATCGTTCGTAAGGTGGAAGTCGTTTCCTTCGAGGATTGGCCCAATGTCCTCAGAATGTATTCCATTTCAGGACTCGTGTGATGTTGTACCGAAGTCATCACAGAAAAGTAGGTTATGCGCATTTTGGAATGGGCAGGCGGCGAGGAACAAAAGAAGACTGGGACACAGCGGTGATGCTATATATACTATGCCCAAGCCCTCAGTACCTGAGCCGACGCTCAGTGTCACATGAAGCCATGTCACCCGGTCATCCTGACGGAGTCTCGGGGTGTGTGGAGGGGTCAGAAGGCGAATGGCCGACTTGAGTATGACACCAATATAGATATAAAGATGATACAGCGCTTGTAATAATTCTAGAATAGTTTTCAAGTTTTACGTCCTTGCGCCTTTGTTGACGACAAACAAGAATGCTACCAATTCCGGAAAGGATAGCGTCATTGGTCCCACCGAAACACCATGCCTCCCAGCTGCGACGACCATCGACATTGCCTTTCTGCAGCCCACAAAGCCCTGGAAAACCCAGAATCCCTTCAACTCGTAAAAGACTGAAACTAATGTATCTTGAATGGTCCAAATGTGAAGCATAGCGGGAGGCGCACAAGTGTCGGGATCCCGACTGGTGGGGCGGGTTTTGTTTACCATAAACAAAGGCGCAATGGGGCAAAAGCTGGTAACTATTCTACAATTATTACAAGCGCTGTAACAATACAATCATGTGATGCGCTTGGGTGTGCGACTGTGAGAGATACATACGTAAATTCCCGAATTGGGATCCCATGAACGACGGCTCTGCAGCCCTTACATACAACCTCGTAAAATGCGGCTCTGCGACTGTATTGTGTCGCGAGAGGCATACGCCTCACCTGCTCTTGAAAGCAATAGTGTGCCAGCTCGTCATTTTTTCAATATAATATGTGCTCCATATGCAGCGGAAATACGAACGATCTCGCCGAGATAGCAGCGTTACAAATCCACACGTTCACAACGGGCCCGCCCAGCCTATGAATGAAACTCCTGCAATCTGTCGCAACCACTAAGTTGAAGTGAACCAGTCAGAACCGGTCATACCCAGTTGGCAGTAGCTCCTGCCAGTGCAAACCCCCTACATCTGATTCATTCATCAGCAACCAGTAACAAATGACAAATTTCGTAGTTACGCTTACCCGAGATCCTCCACGGCAATAACTGTTATTCGTGATGTTGTCATCTCCGTTATTCGTAGTGGTATTAGATTGGTAGTTGATAGTGCAATTGTTGAACATTGTGGTATTCGAGTTTTCTGAAATTATGAGTGATAACTTGCTGAAAGAAGTATCCTGCGCATTCTGGGGAGCAGCTATGGTTAAATGTATGAGACGGGTGCGCCACTAGCCCAGAAGAACGCACAGTTCATATCAGGGCTTGAATCTTTGGCTTGAGGTGTGCTTGTGACACATTTTCCCTCGGCTGACGACCAGGGTGGAATATACTATTGGAAAGGAACGTGAGATTTTCAAACATTCGTGACTGGTATGCTACTTACGTGATGTCGTCGCTACGGATGAAGTCACGCAGAAATGCGCAGTATTCATTAATTTTGGTCTTGCGATAACCGGGAATCCAAGAGCACAGTCCCGTGCGCATTTCAGAAAAGATTGCAATTTCATCGAGCTTCCTGTAGTTTATGGTTCAAGGACTTGAAAGAGTCAAATTGTGTCGCTGAAAACAGTACCTTTTGAATCGGTCTACCGCGGATTGGGCGCCTGTTTTCCGGTGGCTTGATTTTCCCATGCTAACGATAACCATGAATGCGGCGTGGCAACAACAGAGTGCCAGGCACCCCAAATCTGACTAAAAAGTGCAATATTGTCGGCCAACTGTCATGGATTGTATTGTACGCGCCACTTACCCGTCTCGTACCATACTCGCGAATCACTATTGCCAGGCGCGCCACCTCCTGACATATACTGGAATTTTCTTCGCAAACACTCTCCAGCGTGCTGATGATTCCCTTCGTCTCGGCTGGGGGCCGTTGTATCGAGGTCATGGGTGTAGCTGCCGAAGTGAGGAAGGATAGAGCATGCAACGGTGAAAGGCTGAAAGCAGAGGTAACCGGTCGAGTGGGGCCCCATCCGGGAATCTTATATGAGTGCAGCACCTCATCTTCATGCTTCCAACAATATTGAAATTGCGTGGCACGTTTGTGAAGAGCAGGTCCTAGTTACGTTGCGTTGCTGTGGACGTTGCAACCCGATGAATGTACTGGTCTCTCTTTGTCAACGTCGTGATATCGGTGCTTGATCGGTGCGCTTTCCTGAATTTCAACCCTGCATGTTGCCCATAGCGACTATCTTCGGTTGCTACATGACATTCATAAACGAAGGATCGTTTTAGTGCGTCTATACCGCAGATAACGCGTCCTAAAAAAAGTAGCCTTTGTATCATCAGCCGTTTTCGTTCCCCACAGGTATAGACTCACCGTCGGTCACCGGACGTGTCGCAGTCAGAAGCATCTCACTGTGACATCTGCCACTGATGTTCATGGAATTATGCAAAAGGCCATATTTCTTCAAGTTAGTACTTATAAGCATACACAATGCCAACGTACACTTCCTGTAGTCACCAAAATCCAATCTTTTCACCTCAGGGCTAACAAGCTCCAGACCTCACATTGAATTCCCCGAAGATACAGGATCCAATAAGAACACGTTCCGTGGCGAGCGCTGTATTGGAATCGATAAGGAGGTATTTCCACCTTGTTCGGAAATGAAGATCTATATATACCAAAAGAATAAACAGAAGCAACAAGCGTATGGGTACACAGGGTATACCAAACCCTAATCCTAATCCAAACTATCTTCAACACCGGTCGAAACTAAATTCAAGGAACCCATGTACGTAACAAGTGAGTAACGGGCGTTACGGACATTAGAAAGTACTGAAAGGGAGTTCCAGTGTAGTAATCTAAAAATTGATTGGAGAACGCTCAGAAGAGCGTAAAACTATCTCCAAACATGCCTGGAGCCCCCCAATGTACCCATACTCCCGGCTTGCGGTGAAGAGGCGAAGTGTCGCCATCTCCGTCAATTAGGTGCCGAAGTAGCGGTGGCTTTTCCTCGTGGATGCAATGAATTTTAGGTGATATATTATTTTATTGCATAATAAATTTGGCTAACAGAGTCCTCTATGCTATCATTGGCGGCTGAAGGCAGTGAATGACATGAAACGTAGCCATTAAGGGTTGATATTACTTACTATACTACGAGTCCGCAGGATGGTCACGGTCAGTTGTACGAAACCAATCTCCCCCCAAGTAAACTCTCTGTATAGACGAGGGAAGTAATGTATACTTTGGATGGATAATGCGGTGTTGGCGACTGTTACGAATTCGAAATGAAATGAGGATTCGTTCCTTTTCAGCCTCTCCCCGCGCCGGAAGTCCGAGATTATCGTGGCCTCGGATATTCACTCGGATATTCAATATTCAGTTTCCGATCCCTTTGGTCAGGTCCTGCACCCTGATGTACTACTACAAATGAGTTATTTGCTTCTGTTTACCCTCTCTGTCATGGTCGTACTGTAATTGCAGTGTGGACTGCAAGGAGTCCGCCAGATGCGGGGCGATGAGCAGGCCACCATGACAATTTGATGTGGCTATTACTGGGGTATTTCGATTGATTCGGACGGCCTGTGACCTGTGACCTCGCCATCCGGATTTCGAGGTTCGGATGGGGCGCTGGCGGTCTGTGACCGCCGAAATTTTTCGGATTTGGCGCCCAGAACCTGCCAAATTTGGACGAAAATTGGGCGCTTTTCGGAGGTCACATTCCGAGGCAATTCGGACAGACCCTCCGCGGCCTGTGACCATCCGAAAATTTTCGGAAATTTTGACCCTTGTGACCTGTGACCATCCGAATCAATCGAAATACCCCAGTATCTCGAATTCGTGCTTGCCTGCACCTCTTGGTGCAGGCTTGATTTCCCAAGTAGCCGAGATATTTTGCATGCTCGCAACGGCTAAATAGGGTGTTAGATGGTGCTTGTAGACTCAGTTGACATGACTGAGAATTCAAGTAACATTTCTTGCTTTTAGGCAAACTTGAGGGAACTGTAAGCAACTGTACGGTACATGTCAGTAACTGTAAAGAACGTGTCAGGAGATGCGGGTCACGTGTACGTAACTGTAAGGTACGTGCAAGTAACGCGCAAGTTACATGCAAGTAATGGTAAGTGACATGTAAGTTATTATTAAATGACACTCAGAGTTTCTCCAAGAGCTTTATCGACCTCAAAATCCTTCACTACAGGACGCATATAGGTCACATAAGGGGCTTGAATTAGGCCAATTATTGCCTTTGGCAGCAAACTTGGCTCAATACCTGTGAGTTATACTAAATAGACGGTGATATGGCCTATATCCGCAGCTATGTGCTTCAACAAATACGTTCTCGAGTAGTGGCTGACATGAATTCTCCGCCAGTGATTGGGATTCATGGGCCATGGGAAACATCGAAGGCGCACCTTCAGAATAGGTGAGTTGTAACTGGAGAACGCTTGAAGCACGATATCGGCCAGGAAGAACTTTGGAGGCAAGCCATACATGACTTAGAGTCAGATTTTATTCGATTTTAGTGACATGTAATTAACATGTAAGTTGCATGTAAGTAACATGTCGGCAACAGTAAGTAATGTCAATAACGTTAGTTACATTCGTTACGTGAATTTTGCAACGACCACACCTTCATCTTGGCCTCCAACTGCTTCCTCAACGCTCCGACCACCTATTTCACATACCCTAAATTCAAATCTGTCTCCGCCCTCACTATAGTCTTCGTTTTCACGGCATGCATCTTTTCCTAAATAGTCCCCGCGTGGTTGCTGAAAGAGACCGAACTTCATTTTCTTCGTTTCCGTCTAGGGAGTTGAAGGGAAAGCATAAACTATGTGATTCGGAAGAGTGAAACCGCGTTCCAAGGCTGCGATGTATGCTCGAACCGTCGGAGCGGTCACCCGAAAGGCATATCCGCGACTTGTCGAAAGCTGTGAATCATGCGACGTGATGGTTGCAGAGATCGGGATGCACGTGATGCTCGTCGTTGCTGGCAGTTGCCGGCGGCTTCGCACTTTCTTTCGCGATTCCCACCATGTCTGAGTCAATCCCTTCTGCCGGTCAAACATTCTCACTAATCCTAGAACGTCCTCAAGACCCTCCAACAAACACGACTCTTCGCCAGCTACCTTTACTTCCTTACAACACTGTCGCCGATTACACAATCATCTCTGGTCTTCAAGTTGGTCACGAATTTGACACTGAAGTATGGCTCGCCCAACCACAAGGCTCTCAAAACTCCCCTATCGTGTTGAAATTTTTCATAACCTCTCTTATGGACCCGTTAATGCTATCGAATCCGAACGCAGGTGTCGATCGTACGGTGAACGATATAGCAATGTGCCAACGAGCGGCCTTCGATGCTCTTTGGGACTTGCAAGGGACGGCGATTCCGTGGTTCTTTGGGCTGCATGAGGTGCATTCGATGAATATCTGTTATATCTGATAGAGCGATACTCATTCTAACTCTATAAAGGTATCCGTGTCAGACGAAATCGCTTCCCTTCTCGTCATGGAATACATCCCTCATTCATTCGACACGATACCTCAATATTTCCAACCGTGCGATGAGGATATCGACAGATACATCAATTGGGTGAGTCTCTACACACCAATCCCTTCATCCTACAACAGTAACAACCCAAAACCAGTTCAAAACCACCGTCAAAGCACTAGATACCGCACACAGCCGCCAAATACTCCATCACGATATCCGACCGAGCAATCTCCGGCATGACACCACCCAAGTTGTCTTGATCGATTGGATGAATGATATCCATCATTTCAAATGCTTCGTACCGACAGATCCATGCTTTCCTGTCATTGATTTTCAAGAGTTGTTGGATGCGTTTGCGAGCGTCAAAGAGAGAATTGGGAAGGAGTTCTTCCTGAAGGTTCTCAACGACGCTGAGCTCGGTCAACGAGTACGAAAGATATATGGGCTATAGGCATTTTGGCGCATCGTGTCCAATCGATAGGGGCTATCTTCATCAGGACCACCAAACTTTACTTAGCGTGTTTTGCATTCACACGAAGAGCTGGTGCAGTCTCCTACGAACTACCAGACATTTACAATCATGTTTTCACCTGTGCTTGGGATTCAATGTGTATTCCCTCAACGTATCCGGTAATTGCGGACATCACAACTTGTAGCGACTTTCCAAACGAAGTAAGTTGAAGCAGAGGTGGCACGTTATTTATCAGGTGCGCGTTCTCCGGAACAATGGCCTGAAGAAATAGGAGGTCTATTTCGGGTACAGCTTTGCGGCGCTACCAGTTGGATGTGGCCATCTGGCGAGTGACACCCCAGGATGATACCATCTCCAAAATATACACAGAAACAAATTCAGTAGACCACAAACCCAAAAGCCACGAAAACCATAACTAGGGAAGTACAAGTCGCGAGAGAGTACTATCAACTAATCGGGCTATTTGAGGCTCAAAAGACTGGTATGCAAGTAAGAATAACACGTCGACGACATGCAAGTCGAGCGAAAGAGACAACGATAAAACTTGGTCGGATATGCACCGGGGAATGATTCTGAGCACGCTAGAAACAGAGGCTGTTTGGTCGATATCTGGAGTCCATTAGATATTAGAGCACGGTTAACCAAGATTATACGGCTCGCACGACTCGACTCGCACGATCCGAAAGGATTGGGGTGAGCTATACATTAAAGGCTCGGAACGAGCAATATTGAATTGATCACCCAAAATGTTATTATACTGTCCTCCCAGAATGGTCGTTCCCAAGGTTCGCGAAAACATCGTAGGACCATCGTTGAGATGCCTAAGCGGTACATCGTTCGACCCACAAACGTCCGGGTCCGAGGACTGATTTTCCTTCGCACCAAGATGATCCTGTGCGATAGCGCTTCCGGAATGGGCTGTGGGTAGAAACTATAGCAAAAGACATCCTATGAATCGGATGACATACCAGTGGTGTTAGATAATGGGCTTGGGTAGCGACTGTGAGTACGAACGGTAATGATGGTTGGAGCTTGCAGCTCAGGGAGGACAAGCCTCTATTTCATCATCATTGTATGGTATGAGCCTTCATTTTTGTAATTTAATTTTGCAATACATACCATATGGACGCCAATAATGCAAAGGATCAAGTTGCGCAGATAGAGATGGTAATCCTCCATCTCATCCTTGTGAAACCTGTCTTGAAACAAAGTAACTGAGTCGCTTTGAGCCGCTGCCTGGGAGCGTGCAACTGACGCTGTAACTTCGTACAGCTTGCTATGCTCTCAGGATAGTCAGCTCATAAACCTCTATACTATTTGAAGCAAAGAGCACCTCTGTAGTTGGTGTATTTTAAATCGAAAATCCAGATCAACGGATGGATTCTCCCGACGGACTGTAGATAGGACTGGCGCTTGACCACAAGCCTCTGGTAGAATCCGTGATTCCAAGTCGGGCCCCTGGATGCGATCCGTGAGCTGCTTGCAGCCTGAGGTGATTATATGATATGATGTACTAACCACACATTCCATAAAGATTTAGCGCGAGACGCAATGTTTCTTGGAAATCATAGCAAAGCCGACCAGCGAGGTGTTCCTTGCCTACTGTTTCCAACTCTTCATGAAAAATGCGCTTCACGATTAGCTCCGCCTTGTTATGAATAGTGTGTCTTTCGGCAGTGAAATATCTTCGATCCAGCATTAGTGTCGTGCCTGCGAAAGTCGAAACGGAGAAGGGATGGATAGTCACGTCAGGCAAGCAGGCGATTATATATTATAGCCTCATGTAGAAGGCGTGTATTGTAGCGTGGGATAGGCCGCAGTGATCCCGTGCTAACTAGAACCAGTGTTCAATAGACTGTTATATTCAGTTGTGCGGCAGTGCCTTACTATGTGCATGTCCACTCAATCCTTCAGTAACTTCAATTCTTGTCTCGTAGCCAACTTGGTTTTGAATCGAGTACATACGCCTGAGCGCATATCACCACGCCTGTCTCTGTCTCTGTCCTAGTCACTGACTCGTAATGTATCAAGCCCCGTAACGTGCTTGAGTATCCTCGTATTCCAGAATGAAGACCTATATACACCAAGAGAGAAATAAAAAAGCAGCAATAATAACGAGCGTGTACGGGTATACGTGGGTATACCATCCAAATCCCAATCCTAATCCAAACTATCCAAACTCTCCAAACTCTCCTTCAACACCTTCACCTTCGCCTCCACATCCTCAAGTTGCTTCCTCAACGCCCCAACCGCCTCTTTCACATCTCCCAAATCCAAATCCTTCTCTGCATCTACTTTGCCCACAGCACCAGTATTCGCCGCATGCATCTCCTCCCAAACAGCCCCCACAATCCCCTGTACCCACTTCTCCCTCTCACCTTCTCTCTCTCTCAACTCTCTCCGTAACTCCCTAAGCTCCCTTAACTCTCTCTTCCCCGCACTACTCCCAGCCTCCCCAACATCCCCAGCCGGAGACCGTGAGGCAGATATCCAAGTGTATACGTTGGATAACACCAACCCGACAATAACGAAATACAACACCGTCGTCGTCTCACTCTGATCCCACGCATCTCGGATAAGCTCAATAGCTCCTTTAGCGCTGTTCTTCCCAACGTTCGCAGCGCCGGCGAAGGTATCCCAAGCCCATTGGAACGCTCGTTGGTTTCTCTCTCGTTCGCGTTCCTTTGCTGGTGTGAGCGGTGCGGTTCCGGGTGTAGCAGGAATATCGAGTGAAGAAGGTGCAGGGGGTGAAGTGGTTGATGGGAGAGCGGAAACGTCGATATCGATACCTTCGGGGATGAATTCGGATTGGTGGTCTTTGATGTATGTGCGCATGGCTCGTTCGAGGTCGAGGTGGTACGTGCGTTGGCCTTCGACGCAGGAGCGTTCGATTATGCCTGTGGTGAGAGGAAAAGAGAGATGTTAGTTAGGTTTATATATATGGGCGGGACGGGAAGGAGGCGATGAAAGGTGAACCGCAGTACAACGACAACGACAACGACATCATTCATCTCCGTGTCAAGGTAGATTAGATGTGGACGTAATGATCCATGCATAGCACCCATTCGGTTATAACCGCAGGTGCCGAGCAAAAGGCACACGAACGCCCACAACTCCTCGATGTTCGGTAACCAATAAACGTCCGAACACCGAGAACGCCACAACCACGAAGAAAGATCACCGAGTCGGTAATCAATCTAAACACCTCAGGTACCCGAACCGAAAACGTCTCCTTGGCTGCAGTGGATCCACAAGCACCCACACCAACCCAAAACACCCAAAAACACCCAACCACTCACCTTTAATAAAACTCCTCCCAGTCCACTCCACCACACTACTAACCACCACCCTCGTCTCTACCGCACTTTCCCACATCAAACACGTTCTTGTCTTGACACTGAACACTCCTCCGCTCGGAACGTCCGGTGTTCGTGTCGTAGTGACGGTCGTGATGTAATTCTGCGGATCGTTGTATTCCACTGAATCGTGTATCTCGCATTTGGTTTGTTTAGGGCCGACGGATCCGGAGAGGGGTTTTATGTATGACATGTTGCGTGCTAGGAGAGGTTGGGGAGATGATGGAGCGGGCGGGGTTGAGGATGGGATAGGTGTCCAGTCGGATATTTGGATGTCTGGCGGGTTTGCGAACATGTTAATATCGCGTAAAGAGAAGGTAGAAGTGAAGGAGACCTACCAAACAACTTTTGCTCCCCACTCATAAACTCCTTTATAAACCCACTCGCGAACATCAGATTATGTATCCTATCCGGTGTACCAGGAACCACCGTATCCAGGGCTACCTCTGGGTAATGCGTACCAGCGACCGAGCAGGCGCAGCGTGTATGTTTTTTCGTCGCTACCACACAAATCAGCCTGTTTTCCCTAGAGTAAGCATAGGGCACTCACCAGCAACAGCCACAGCAGCCTTAACCACCTCCCCCGCACCCTGTACTCCATCTCCCATTCCACCCAAACCGTCAATACTCCCACCTCTACTCGTACTCCCAGCACCGGGACCACCACCTAACCCATCACCCAAACTACCACCACCACCTCCACCACCGACGACACGCCACACATTCTCCAAAACATCAAACGTCGTATCCCTAGCCAAAAAACTTGCAAACGTATACTTGGCCCGACGGGTAGTGATTTGGATTGCGTTGGGGATGACGAATGCGGTCATCTTTTTTTCGAGGGAGGTTATTTCGTATATTGGGATGCTGAGCTGTGCGCGAGTTAGAAAAGGGGGTATGGAGAAAGAAGAGACGTACATCTGTAATCCAACCCAAAATGTTCGCATGAAAACATATATAATTCTCCGAGATGTATAACCTTCCCTGAATAAGGATCTCCCTTTGAAGTGCGCAGCCATAATCTACCACCCCAAACGCACATCAGCATCCCTTTTACCCCCACGAAAAAAGAAAGCGAAAACACACCTTCAATCAAATAATCCCCCTCCGGTATCCCCGGGAACAACTCATGAAACTCTGCATTCCTCCTCGAACTCGCAACCGCAAAGCCCGTAACCGGTAAATCCCTCAACTCACCATTACCTGATCTTCCACCGAGTGAATCCACTGAAAGCTCCCTAGACCTAGCCGGGGGAACTTCCGACTCGGAGTACCCGTTCTCACCACCTGCGCCTTCGGATGAAGAATCCTCATCATCGTCAGACGAGTCGGAATCTAGACCGGAATAGTAATCGATGTCGTACGCCGCGCCGTTAGAGTCGGGAGGTAGCCCGTCGATTTGGGAACGTGCACCGGAGGAAGACCGCCGTGCGCGTTTGGGGCTTGAGGCGTGTGAGATATTGGAGTTTGAGGGTGTGCGGTTCATTGCTGGGGGTACGGGGTTGGGCAGGGTCTTACTCTGCGTCATAGAAGGAGAAGTTGTGAGTAGAGATAGGGGTGAATGAGGAGGCGAAGGAGGCGGCGAAACGAGAAGTGTCGGGATTGATTTTGCGTACAAATTCGGTTGAGGTTTGGTGAGTGTTGAGGTAGACCGGTAAGGTGAAAGAAAAGCAGAAGAAGCGGAGAAAAAGTCAGCTCTTGTACGTGCTTTAGGTTGAGATTTAGGCATGGAGAAAACGAGGAAGACGCAAGGAAGCAACGGGGGTGGAGTACAGCGTCAGGTATGACGACGGGAACGAAATTGGAGATGAAAATGAAGGTTGCTGCGGGCGGGAATGATGGTTATAAACCGTACAGCCCGCAGCCGAGTACGAGACCGAGACCAAAACCGAAAATAACAAGACACTCACCCCTTTGGGAGGACTCAAAGCCCCCTGAACCTGTGCATGCATCTGCACATGCTGCGTACTCGATAACCCAGAATTCGCCATCGCCAATCCAGACGCTGCAATGGCACCTGCCAACCCCGTAGGCTTGGATGAAGGTTTCCTCGTCCAGGGACTTCGACCGCCGGTGCTTTCTTTGCGGTGTTGCGCGTGAGGTGGTGAATGGTGGTGCGAATGGGGAGGCGGAGAACCGCTGGATGAGATGGATGTTGACCGGGATTTGGAATGTGATTTGGGTTGAGTGGGCGTTGGACCGTCTCCGTGTTCTGCGTCAGGTGGAGAGAGTATGAACGCTTTATCGGCGTCCATAGCGGTGGGAGATTCGACTATAGGTGTCATTGATATCCCTACTGCACCTGTACCGTCGAGCGAATTGGAAGTGTGATGTGTCGGTGTAGTTTCGTTCCCCGGCGAAGAATGTGGTTGAGGTAACCCCGAAGGCGGAGGTGGAATGTTCAACGAACGTAGAGACTTGTTGGATGTCTTGTTCTTGGGCGCTGTAGGTTCCAGTGTATGTTTAGGTTCCGGCGTAGCTGGTCTCGATCTCGATTTTGACCGCTCCTTTGACGACGAAGCAGTCCCAGGTCTATCAGCCGTCCCAGGCCTCGAATTCGGACCTAACCCCGTAGAATGGCTGGTACTAGGAGACGGAGGAACGATTTTAACGCTTGGGTTTGCAGACGACGCAGAATCTGATAAATATCCTCGATCTCCAGGTGCTCCTTCCCTTCCTTCGGGTGTAAAGGTACCAAATTCGCCTACACTCCCAACGAGACTCCCAGACCCAGACGACTCGACAGCGCTGACTGTCCTACTACGTGCTTTACCCCCTCCATGGCTTGTTGTTGATAATGACGAGTTTGATAAGGAAGCACCGGGTGATTCGAATGATGTGTCGCGTGAGTGGTAGCCTCCTTGATTAGGGTTCTTTGGGACGAGTTTTGAGAAGAAGGAAGGGGCCATGGGTATGTTTCTGGAGGAATGGGTATGTTGAAAAAAAGAAGGGAATGGTGCTCGTCGTCGTTGTTGATGTCGTGGCGAGCGCGTAACATGGTCGGTCCGGATTCGGAAGGAAAAGCTGTGGAGTTTGCCTCGTGGCGTGATGTCATCATTCAGCCAATCACGATCAGACGCGAGACAGTTTTCTTTGAATTTCGTTCCGCCATGCTGCCGCTTTGTAGTACTTCGATTCATTGCATATCCAATGGGGAGTACGATGTTCCTTCACAGTTCAATGTTCACATTAGTGAGTTACAACTTACAGTACATTCAAAAAGTTTGCAAAAACTAAAGCGAGAAGGTTCTGATGGAGTATATAGGCCATCTGAATCGATTAAATACCAGTACACGCGCGCTCGTATCTATTAAATGGTTCACCAAGCGCCCAGAAACGCTAGCCCCTCGTGTCCGAAATGCTTACACCGCATGTTCAGTCACCACCACGACTCTGCAACACCTATGGAAAGTCACGAAATGTCCACATATTCTCTCGACTTGAACTTGATCAAGCAGAGATTACAAGAAGCAAAGCAGGAAATCGATACGTCTAAAGGGATCATCTCGTCTTTTGACTCGGGATTAAAGGATGACCGTCTCCGCGAGCTGAAGGTATGTTCAACATTGTTCTGTACCCAACAATCGCAATCGACAAGTGTATTACTTCTAGATCCACCCCCTCAAAGAGAACGCATTCAAAGGCTGGGAGGCAGTATCTAACATTGTCAATCACATTCACATATCCGTGATAGACACCAACGCGAGTATTTCAGTTTCTGAGGTTTCATGGATAGAGAAACAGATCAGCGACATACAAAGGTTCGCGCTCATTGGTACTTTCTTGGTCTATGTTAGCTAACCAATCTTGGAATTTGAGGACCCTCGAGGAGGTTAATTCACAAGCTAAGGATGTTACAGCTCATGTTGAGTCGAGGGTCAGAGTTGAGTCGAGCACTGGTGAGCACGTTGTATCAAGACATTGGCTCACTTTGAGTTCAACTCTTAATTACAGAGTCCAATGGTGATCTCTACCAGCTTCTCGAAATCGAGAGTATTCAGCACAACACCACACAAAACCTTTCCAGCGCACCGGAGAGTAGTGCATCCGTCGAACACATTCCGCTCTCTGAGACACAGATGTCTTCACCCTCTCTCCACTCACGTTTAAAGCGTGCCCTCTCCGCCGCCCTTCCAAGTTCGCCATTCAGGTTATGGTCTCTATCTGATTTCTCTAACTAGTTTCTGCTTTCACCAGGGGCTAGGATTCGTCCAATGCTAAGACCGACGGCCGCTGAAACCTCAGACAGGCGCGACGAATTTCATTCTGCCAACAGTTCCATCATCAGTTTCAGCCACCGTGGCCACTATAGTTCACACCATTTCAATTTCCACGGCGCTGCTACCGGTGACAGATACGCCTGTATATGTTTGCCATTAATTTTAACTTTCCTTCCGACTTGCCTAACCAGTCTCTGCTTTCACCAGGGTCTGATACGTATACCTGCGCCGCCGAAGGTCCGCCATTCAAGTCTAACTTTCCTTCCAACTGCTCTGACCAGTTTCCACTTCCGCCAGAGCCCGAGACTCTTCACCTTGCCGATACAGACTCAGACAGGCGCCACCAACACAACGAATTACATGTCACTACCATCAATATAGTTAAAAGCGGCAACTCCAGCAGAAATGTCAATATCAACTCTCACAACACTTCTCTCCATTCTCGTTCAATGCGTAGCATTTCCCTAGCCAATCGCACTGACGATGACACTGGCAGCTACACAGGTTCGCCATATAAATTTAACTTTTTCCGTCCAACTTCTCTGACCAGTTTCTACTCCTTCCAGAGCCTGAAACCCCTACCCGTAGAGGCGCTGTATTCGAAGACTCTGGGATTGCACAGACACCAACAAATACCAGTAATCCTCCGAATCAATCGAATCCCGAGCTTCCAGGTGGCATCGATTTATCCAAAACATTCATCGGGTTGACATCACTGCACCAAACGATTGGAAGTCTCTCCGACAATCGCGTTGGCCTCGAAACGATCACACAACAACTTGATACTATGAACGCAACCTTGAAGATCATAGCAGAATCTCTTGCGACGATTGCGCAAGCATCTAGTGCCACCAACGGAGTTCCAAGCGGAGTTCAGAAGGAGGCAGAGTCGGAGGACCGCCGTGGTGTAGTAAATACCCTTCAGAGGGGATCACTGCGACGCGTGGGCTCCAGGAACACCAATAGTTCGGGAACGCAAAGGGAGCCTGGGTCGAGAAACATCATAGTAGCTACGCCTCAGAAGGGATCACTACATCCCAAGGACACCAATAGCTATCACTGCCTCGAACTGAAAGTGCGATGTCCATCATGTTGCATTTGTTGATAGATGATTCACATCTGGATTGCATCTGGATTCAATGCCATCTCTCGTCGTCGGTGTCACCGGTATCGAACGATTAGAGAGTTAGGTAGTATTATTTGTTTCGCTGCATCTGATTGCTAAATAGATCATTGCTGCGAAAAAATGACAACCTATTCTATACCTGGCAACCATACGAGTATGTTTGTCTGACGAAGATCCAAGGCACTGCAGGGCACTGCGTTGGTTACGTAGACGAGGCTGTTATTCCTGCATAGCCTTGAAAGGTAAGGCCTTTCAATATTCCGCCTCTTTCGCTTTTTCACCCACTACAGTCTACCACACCGACGCATGAATGTCTGGCAATCTCCGAAAGATAAGATTTTCGAGAGACATATTTCGGGGCAAGGGCAAGGTGTGTACTGCAGAATAATTAAGCTACGATTTCGGGTTCTCATACCTTGTCTTAATCCGCAGCGGGTTAATCTTCCTTCCACCCCTACTCCTATTCCTACTCCTACTCATACTCCTACTTTTGGTTATGCTGGTTCTCCTCATACTCCTCCTGCTCGTGCTCGTGCTCGTGCTCCTTCTCCTCCCTACTCTGCTCTCCCTGCGCCTTACTCTCAGGCTTCTTACTCTTCGTTTTTCCACACAAGCAGTCAAGAAAATGTGACCAAAATCAGCAAGCAAACAATAAATTCAGATAAGAATAGCGATTCATATCATACCACAACAACAGACATTTTTGATGACCAAAATACAAGTTTCTCGGTACACACTTTGAGCATATTAGATGAAGTTTTAATGACTGGTGTCAGTGGAATTCCGGAAGTCGCGAGACTAGCCCTAGACATCTATCATACTCGAAAGGTAAGTGGTGCAAGTTGAGAACTCTTATAGAGCCGCTCATTCGCCAAACTAGGAAGAACTGGCGAGCCTAACATGGGAGTGCTGTGAGGCGGCTTTCATCGTTATCACTTGCCCTATTTTGAACAGCTACGAACCTAGGGTGGACTTGCTAGAAAGGTATTGGTACTCTCTAGCTTCATTGTTCAATGTCATAACACAGTAGTCACAACACAGCAAACTCCACGCAATTGCGACTTCATTTGATTGTTTATCGGCAGATCAGACTCGTGATTATCGCGCGTTTATGCGTGAGTTTGTTTCGGATTATTCCTGCCTGGCAAGAGTTAATTTTAGAGTTACAATTCTTTGATCTCATGCATTGTTCAAAATAGCTGCCTGCCACTCAATCATCTCAAGGCTTAAACCATGATCATGAACATTCTTCTATGCACCACGGCAACTACGACTACGACTACGACTACGATGCAATGCGTACAGCAATGTCATCAATGTCATCAATGAAAGAGGTCCACGTTACTATGGATCCAATAGTAGGTTATGACGCTGGCCAATCCCCGGAAGATTTGCCCGAGTGAGTAAAACGTTCTGATGCTCTTGAACCTCACTCAATATTTCTACCTACTAGACCATCTTCAGGTAGCCATAATTCCAACGAAAGCGCGTTGGTGGCTCCGAGCGATGAGCATTTGTTCGAAACTGCAGATGACTGCAATGCTGTTTCATCGTCCATCGAGCAACAAGTTCGTTCCACCACCAATACCGAGCTTCCTCCCCCAATACAGCATGATGATGATGCCAAGGTCAACGTTGAGTATACATGTCAACTTTTCGATTTTGTCCAGAGCACTACGAATAACTACGGGCATCACAATACTACGACAACCTGTGAGACCCGTATGATTCGGAGCCGCTTTGGTATGTGAACTTCATTTACCATCGGACTTGGATTGATGGGTTTGCAGGCGTTCGTGCTTTTGGCACTGAAACATACCTGGACGAAAATTCCGTAACGGGGACCCCAGCCGGACGAGCTACACGCCGGTCACCATCCGAGCCCTCACTGAGATCTCCGCCACTCAACGCAGATCGCACACCCGATACATCAATTTTGACCAGCGCTCCGAAAAAAAACAGTTTCAGTGTCACCCTTAACACAAAAGACATCTGTATTCTACTTCTCTTAACGATCATTCTCCTTCAATTCCATCTCTTGATGGTCAAGAGCGAGGAGATTCGTCGATTATGGGCAGTTATGGGTCAGAAATGAAGGTACGTTCGTTTTTTTTCTTGCATTTTGCGATAACGGTTACGCATAGATCCAGGTTTGACGCGGGCGTTCAAGCCGATATGCCTGTGTGTTGTTCCCTTAGCTTAAGATTAACAATACATGGCGGCATTGCATACACAATTCACTACGGCATGTCGATGGAACGCTACCGCAGAGCTCGGTATTTAGTCCTTTGTGGCGTCACATTGCGGAATACCCATAGGTCTCCTTGGGAAGTCATCACGGTTCCGATTATTTAGTTGTCACTACGTTATATCTCCGTATTGTCGTCATGTTCTCGTTGTTCAATATGGATTAGGATTGGGTAATCTTTGTTTCCTCGACGTGGAGGGGTTGCAGGACGCTGTCGGTATCTATACAGATTTTCTCTGGGAAACACAACAAAAATTTATATTCCCGACGCGTGATGTACAAACAGAGGAGAATCAGAACGATCATAGGACTAGAAAACCAAGAAATATCAAGATGCATATTGACTCCACGCTTCTCCGTCGACCGCAGACGCCGGTATATCCAACGGTACATCGTCTTTGAAAAAACCAAAATGACTCGCGGAACAAACAATCTTTCCTAGACTTCCCTCCGTTATCCAAGCCACGTCTTCGATATTACGCCACACGCACAGCGCCACTCTAAGCAGCATTCCTGACAATCCCCGACTCCTGCGAGAACCCGACGAACGTAAGCTCCAAAGTCTGCTGCGCAGAGTTCAGATACCATCCCCTCCTTTCTCCATTCGCCGGATTCCTAAACACAACCATCTCCCAGTTGCTTCGACTCCAATGGCATTTGGATGGATCGCAATAATCGGTGGGGAGTGTGAACCATTCGTCGTTGCCACCGTTGTAGCTAGAGACGAAAAATTGGATGTTGGGGATGCCAGATAGGTTGCGGATACGGTAGCCAGTCGTAGTTGTAGATTTCTACTATGAGTAGCTATCAAAGTCAGTGGGTCCCGATGCGTCATTGGGTGTACCGTGAAACTAACCTGAATGAGTCGAGTGTGTAAATGAGGCTTGTATTCACAATCACAACAGCTCGAGAGCTTTTATACGTTCAAAATGCGTATTGTGAGCTGTTTAGGTATCGGGGGTGTATGCAAGAAATATTGGAATGCAATCGAACTCAACCAGCGTTGTTGTTATTCCGGTGGCACCTCAAGGCGTTCATATGAATAGGCAATATCATGGCCCGTGTTCCTATGATACGCCTTTTGTCTTTTGTATTCTGAACCTCTCGTCCTGGCTCTATTCACGACACCAGACACATCAGATTGGGGAGTAAAAAACCAATCCCTCAACCCGAGGCCCGGAAATAACTTTTGGCCGGCTCTTACTTAACATTTTCATTCATGTCAACACGATTCGTTGGGATTAGTGTAACGAGAACACGCTCTACGTTCTTGTGTTACGATTCTAGGACTAAACGCGAGTCTACACGATACGATTTACTGTCAGCAGCCTATATGCGGCCATAGAACTTCGGGCAAAGATCAGAATATACTTCGCTCCTTTACTTCATCCCATTCTTGTGACCCTAGGAGTTGGCATGCACTGTCATTCTTTGGGTGTAATCAGTGCGGCATAGAACCCCTCTATGACTAGTTACATCATGGTCATTGAGACGTCTGCAAGGTGGTATGCATAGTGGCGACGCTAAGGCGCCCATATTGGCGCTCATCCTCATCGTACGCGTTGTAGTCCAACTAAATAGCGCTAGGATTCGACAGGTTATAGGATATGATTTGACGGGAGTCATGGTTTTGTTGAGAAGGTTTAGTCGGCGTGAAGCTTTCGCCGTTAGAGTGTAGCCCATTAGTATCTTATTCTCGAACACAAAGTAGGCGTTCTCTTCGCCAATGTGACCCCGCTTTCATGATCATAATCACCGTTCCTGTGCCAACATTTTGCATGTCAGGATGAACTATATTCGATAGTGACCTTTTAGATTCAATTGCGCGGCCACAGGATCTGGATCGAAGCATCGGTAACTTACAATGGCCGACGTTCATGTAGTCCGCAAGTCCCGACGGCAAACATGCCGGTGTCTCCTCGTGAACGCGAATGTGTTGACTCTATCGTCTGTTGTAATGGGCGTGCATTCTCGCTCTCATTCTCCACATCCGAAGTCAGGTCGGGAGTATAACACTTTGCAATATCATCGATTTCCAACACTGCCTCGAGTGTGCTTACGCATATAATAAGCTCACAATTTTCTTGATAACACAGAACACCAACTCTTGTCCCATCTTGAAAAGGATTGTGAGCGCTCTTCATCCATATCTCCCTGGGACTAGTCTCTAATTGTTGATTTCTACAGGCGAACAACAGAATGGCAGGTTTTAACATCCGTAACCTTTCCAACCACCACACTGTCCGATGCTTCGTATCCAAATACTCCGTCGACGGTAATGACAGCTGGTTCGTCCTCCCACGGGACTTTGCAGATTCCTCGAAATGCCATTGGCAGAGAAACGGCTGGGAACTCGTCGTTTTTGATGATCAGGCGACTGGGATGAGAAGGGGATGGTATTTGGATTGTTCGAATATGACTATGGAGATCACGTTTGTGGGGTTCGATAAGGAGTTGGGGATCGTTAGGCGTTGATGAATAGCAATTGTAGGATTGGCATGGCACGATGAGGCAGAGTTAAAATAAGCTAATACAGTGCTGGGAGCAAAACTAGTAAGGTAGAAGCCGAAAGAAACCGTAACTAGGAGAATAGAAACCGCGAGAGAGCACTGTCAATGAAACGGACGATTTGAGACTGTAACGACTGATACGCAAGTAAAAAGAATATATCGACAGCATGCAACTGGTGAGAAAAGGCCAACAATAAAAGCTGCTCAAATATGCATCGAAGAATGATATCAAAGACCCTAGAGACCATGCCGATGGTTTGGTCAGTACCTGAAGGTTGGAATCTATCAGCGGCTATAGCAGAGTTAACCAAGACTATGCAGCCTACTAGAGTCGATCTGAAGAGTCCGAATAGATTGGGGTGTAACATATATAAAAAGTCCGGAAAGGGTAATGTTGAATTGATTACCCAAAACGTTGTTGAAATGCCCTCCCTGAATAGTCGTTTCCGAGACTTGCGAAAACATTGTGGGGCCCTGGTTGTGACGGTCAAGCCATACATGGTTCCACATTCCATGCAAATCCAGATCCGAAGGTTGATTTTCTTGAGCATGGGTGAATTGTTTGTGGCTCAGTAATCTCTGGAAAATTGAATGAATATTTATTTGAGATAATCTGCTATGATTGGTCGGCCTACGTTGAAAGAATGGATTGCTTTGTAGAGCTCATCAATGTGGGACTTTGTTTTGCGCCGGAGCCGCCGAGGCACCTTTGTCATTGGAGTGCCAACAATAGCCTGGATCCCACGAAGCAACCTAACCGACTTGAGCATTGTACGATTAGGTAGGACAAATAAGCAATAGTGCTGACCGTAATAGATTGTCGCACTCTTTGCGCATGGATGATAGGTTGGCTATTCCGCTTTTTTCAAGTTCGTTTTGTTCCTGCATTGCATAGCGCTGATGTGTGTCGGTTTGTACTTGTGTCAAAGCCACTTTGAGGACATGAACAACAAGAAATACACCCTCGCAAGTACGTTCGGCCAATTTCAGTTTGAGGTTCGGCTCCTATATGATAACATCGACATTGCCTTTGCATAAAGAATGGACTCTGGGACACACCGTATTTACCACCTTCACCGTATCGTATATTTGTGTCGCGAGATTGCAAAGGTCGTTGATGATGTTGTGTTTCGTTCGGTATTCTTCAACCCTCAGTAGTTCGACAATAGTGTTGCTTGGAATCACTGAATCCGGCCCATTGATAGAAGAGGACATTACAAAGACCAGGGGTATAGTAATGAGATGTAAGGCGAGCACCTGTGAAAACCTAAAAACTAGCGGTCACATCTCTCAGTTTATAAGGTCTGCAAGATATTAGACAGAGAGATACGTGTATGGCGGAGCTCATTTGGTCGATATCTGGGATGTAATAATCCCTTTTCTGTGCAAACATAGCCCTGTCTACGGTCCTAGAGTGCGAGTAAACGAACGAACATGACGATGGTGATGGTACTTCACGGGAAAACATAATATTGATGCATTGATGGCGGAGATCTTACTGGCCCAAAATAAACAGCTTGGCCCGACATACGCTATTTTACAAAGTCCGATCATCCTTTGCCGATTAAGTCCGTATCGCACGGTCAATACAATGGTGTTAGTGGAGCCAGTCGTGAAGATACCACAATTTTCCGACTATGTTGCTAATCCAACCACTACACAAAAAACCAGGCTATGAGGTTGAATTAGTATGCAAGTCTGTAACAGAATTTGCCCGCTAAATGACAAGTGTGGGACCAGGGGACTTAGACCCAGTTAAACGGCAGCAACGACAAGCCTATAGTGTCGTTCAGTGATTGGGCGTGCACCACCTCAGATATTCACTCCAAATTAATCCTGGTATCCGAGCATTCCTGTCAGTAAATACGGCATGATTTGACTCCGCGGTATTGACGGTCAGGATTGTAAGTAATGCCTGCCCAGAAAAAATGTTCGTGCGCTATTTGAACAGTGATACTGGACGACGGACTCGGAGGAACAAAGGATGGACGGTATCGAAGGGAATCACAAGAACACCGGCAAAAGGCGGACATCTAGTGATTGAGATGGAATGTCCAATAAGCCGCCTCCGGGGGGCAAATTAAGTATGGCGAGCCCATCATGCTAGTGATTCCTTCAAGTGTTCTCTGCATCTCGAGAGCTTCACAAGTCTAATGTCCGGATATGTCACCGAGGACATACCGCCAACCAATTCGTCCCAAAAGCCAAAATAGCGACGAACAAACCTTCAGCGTTCGCGTCCAAAGGGAAACTATCACTTAAAAAGGCCGTAACGAGCCCCCTGCTCCTCGTTGCTAACTGGTAGTGCTACTCACCTTAATCAAGGTCCTTTACGTGCCAAGATCGCCTGTAAGGGATCGAATTGCAAGCAAACCTTCAAGAGGTGTAACGAAGGAGCTATTCTGATCAATCTATCTTGGAATCGCTCACAATCTGAAAACATCCGACTATTCATGAAGCCCGATATGACCATAGTTCGGGGATTACTTGAGTATCGCGATTCCATGAAGATATCGATGAAGAACACGAGTAAAAGCTTTGGATTCCATTGAGAACGGACGTACCAAAGGAAGAGGGCCTCCGATTCAGAAACTTCAATGATGGGCGTTCGAGACAAGGCACCAATGGCAACAAAGCAATTCGGGAAAGTTAACGAACCGAGGTAACATGGCTGTGCAACTCCCCCGCCCACCGCGTTGCTTCCCTGACATTTCGTTGAGGTCGTCCCGAAAGAGTTGAGCATGATTCGCGTTTTTTCGCCGTACTTGCTTATCGCGCACTACAAATTGATTACATTTGATTTTCTAGCTTTCCCTTGATCCATCTAATCACATGAAAACAACATCACTAACATCTGAAGAAAAGATGAGTTAGATATGAGCGAGATACTCACCTGGCAGACAGGAGAAATGCAGATATAGCACGTTCTAAGACCTTCGAGGTACTGATGACACGGTTGGCCATATGGTCTAAGAAATGAAACGCGTTTCGGAGAGCTCCTCCGAGTCACTATCTGTTACCGACAGTGAGTTGGAGCGAAACAAGGGTGTAAGGTAATTTACTCGCTGATGACTACCCTTCTGTAAAGTCGAATAACGAATCATCCCCGCCTTCCTATAAAAGAGCTGCCAAAACACTGGTGTTGGATTAGGATTAGGAGATTCCATCTCGCAGGGTCGAGGTCTATCACTTATATCGCGCTGCTCTCTCCACTCCTCGCAGCGTACTGAGTCGGTCCATGTCGCTTCGACAATTCGCCTCGAGATACGCAGACAGTTACGTTTGTTTTGGGGTAAAGGATCTGAGAGCGCGGATGAGGAATTCTGAGCGGCCCGGGGCGGTTTTACCGAGGAAGAGGTTTGTGGATATAGAGTGTGCTGCAGGAATCAAGTCGGGTGTGTTGTGTGTTGAGTACTTGAATAACTGAGGGTGTGGATGTGGGTAGTGGAGGACGAGGGGGTAGTGTCGGTGCGGGACATGGGCAATATATTCATCAAACCCACATTCGTCGTCTTCGGTGGACTCGCAGACCCCAATAACTCTTCTCTCAACAGTGGATGCCCGGGTCCTAAAGCCTGTCAACAAATCCTCCAACTCTCTCACTTGTTCACGTCACTTGCTTATCCGTTCTTGTAGCATTTCTATGTCGGCTGAAACCAGTCTTTTATGCTTTCCAGCAGTGAGCGAGATATCAGGGCAGATAGTAGCGCAGCTTCGAGAAACACATTTTTCGCAAGGAACGTTCGTACAGCGGAGTTTGGTACGGCAGCATTCAGTGCAGAATGTTGAGCTGGTGTCGGTGCGGTAAGAGAAGGAGAAGACCAAAGCGAAGAGAAGAAGAGAAGCGTCAGCACAAGGTCAGCACAAGGTCAGCACAAGGTCAGCGATGTCTATCAGGCGACTCACACTCTTCCTGGTTTCCTCCTCTTCAAAGGCATCCCTTCTCGTTCTACTTCTCCCGGGCCTGGGGCTACTCCTAATTTTGTGGGTGTTGGGGTCGTGGATAAGTTGGATGAATGTCGTTTTAGCAAACGCCAGCGGTTTCTTCAGTGGTTTGTCATCACTGGGGTTCTCGACGCGCCCATTACATCATGATCATCAACGGTCCGGTCATGTTCGCTTGGCCATTGAATATGTAGAGGCGGGGAGATGGGTGTTATGGTACTAGTAGGCATCGTGCATGGTCATTGGTGAGGAGCAGGTAAGTGAATAAGGTTTCGTCGTGTTCAATGACCAGTGTCGTTTTTTATTTTTCAGGGACAGAGACGACAGCTTTATCGGTTTGAGTATTACGTTGCTATGACAATCCTTTCTGGCAATCGCCGGTTGAGCCCTGTCTATGGGGCGTTTTCGGTTCTCTGTCAATGCCTTTATCATTCATGGCAATGGGCATGCTATTTTGAATATCAAGATGCATCCCTAATTCTTTCTTCACTCTCACCGTTATCACATTGTATGTGCGACATCCTCGTGTGGGCTCAAATAGACAAGTACCTTCCTTTTTCCGATATCTCCTCTTTCCGGGCTTTCAGCTTGTATGTTCGACCAACAGAATCTAAAGTTCTAAACGAGATACCTTTCCCTTTGGTTCCTTAGACCTTTTTTAAGTTACTGACATTATGTAGGGCCTACACATTTTTGAAATGTTACTCAAGTACCGTTACTCAAAAATGTCGTGGCCCCATTATGTATAGCTTCAGCGCCGAAGAGGCACGGTCACATTGTCAACACCCAGCGATAACATCGTATTCTTCGCATTTGACCACGGTTGATGGAGACGATACCGAAGAAATACAAGCCATTCCTCCCGGGTGTCAAGCTCTCAGTAGGGGACTGATGTATTGTACGAGCTTCCGTAGTCGAAAATAGATCCAGTCGCTCCTCTCCCTAGTTGAACGCATCAGCTCGCACGATTCCCAGGTCTTGGAAGATTATTTAGCTGACGCCCTTCATATTGATGTGCTTGTCTTTGGAAACAGCAGGAATAGAATTCCACCGGGGATTGCACTGCTCCGGAGGGATTTGACGTTCAGATCTTAGCTATCTTGTCGAAGGTCGAAGTCGGCATTTTTTTGAGTCCCTGAGAGGGCTCATTACTGTACTCGTACTGTATAGAGGTTGGAAGTATTTGTCAAGGAAGGCAAATAAGCTCCGCCAAGTCGGTCGCTCGTCGAAGCGAAGTCTTCAATTTAATTTTTCATGTTAAGAACATCGAGAAGCTACAGTATCGTATGGGCGCCCTTAGTTTATGGTATAGAAGTCTATCGATTGAAAGGCGTCAATTTATCTTCATGCACGATAAAGGTATATGTCACTATTACAGGTCGTTAACGAGGGTTCCTTGTCACAAGTCAATTGTCACTGCTTCCAGTTAAAGATACATGCATGGCTAAGCAGTTTTTTCTAGGTATCTTGTGCAAGCTTTGGAAACGGCATCCCAATTCTCGATTATTGTAGACCTCAATTTATCCAACACAACAGAACCAGTGGGACCTGCAAGGAGCATGTAAAACCCGTCAAGGTTGTTCGTGCTTTGGGAAATATCGTTCCAGATGCTCGCAACATCAGATAGGCTTTTGGCGATGTCTTTCAGGTATGGTAAAAGCCTGATGATTGAGCGTCAGATAGACAGTTCAGTCAAAAAGTCAATAGTCTGACCTCTCAAGTTTGGTACGAGTCTCCTTAGCAATTGCTATAGCTGAAAAGAGCTCACGAATCGCGATTATGATCTTTTTGAACGTAAATAATAGTTAAAATAGTTAGAGAAGGGGACACACCTTGCCCGCTTGAATGAGCTGCTCAATTGACAGACGTCCCAGATATCCAGCAATACCAAGAGCAGCGAGTATGCCCCCAGGAATAAAGGCACGCGAAGCGAATACAACAAAGGCACCAACTGCTAAAAGGGCAGAATAGAGAAGCCTCCTTTTCATTTCCCGCGTCATGTCTCCAATGCTTTTCTCCCACTTGGTAATGGTTGCCGTACACTCTGTGATGCTCTTTTCAACCACGTTGATGGCCATGTCCCATTTATCTTTAATGTCATTGCTAGATCAAGTCCACGTCAATGTCATCATCGGTGGTAAAATAAACAGAGGCATACGTACTATTTCGAAGTGAGACCTGCAGCTTGCTCCTTATACTTCTCGACTAGAACCCTATTGGTTTCAATGAATGTCTTGACGTCAATGTCTCCAGATCCAACTTGCTTCCCGGCCTTGACCTTTGGAAGGAGGAGCTTTTGACTCGTAGCATAGGTTTTGAGATTCCTAGCAGCTGCGCGAGTTTCTCCTTGCAACTTCTGGTACTCCTGTTATGAAATCGTTTGTGAGCGTCGACGCGTCGTAGCAAACGGGAATGATAATCCAAACTCACAGAGCGATAATGGGCCGTCATGGCATAAACTGATACCTTTTTCTTGCCTTCTGGGTCTCGTGGATCCGTACAAACAAGTTGCTCTACGTATGGTTGTTGAATAAGTTCCTGGTCATAGAAATGATCAAAATGCATAATAAATGGCATGAGAGTATGAACCTTACATCGAATTGATTAATGATTTTTCCTGTGTGATCGGCAAGCGCTTGGAGCCGAGCTACTGCAGTGTTTGGCGGGCTACCAATTGATTAGTAGAACGAAGAGGGCTAGGCGACGGAGGACACACTTTAATACACGCTTTACTATGTCTTCATCACTTTGTAGGATGCTATAATCGGGGGATTCTCCGCTGGACGCCGTTACATCATCGGCGGAACTGAGCTCCAAGACCCATTCCGCCATCGTGATCTCTTCTTCGGTAACCGGGATAGGGAGTGCAAGACTCTTGTGTCCACCTTGTGGCGGAGTTCGATCAGGAGAGCCCAATACAGCATCACAATAGGCTCTCGCTGCCTTCGCAAGTTCGGACCACGCTTTCTTCAGCACAGTTGAGGTAGCCGGGGGAACCATAGACGTATCATGGGCTACTGGAACCATGCGATCATATACATCTTCCCAAACGTCCAAGAGTGAAGCCGAGTCGTCGAGAACCGGCATGAGGCCTTTGGAGAGTGCGATGAATTTTGTCTTCACCCGCCGCAACTCATCTTGAATAGCACGCAGGCTCTTCAGTATCTTCTCCAAACGATATTTTTCCTCGAAAAGCTTGTCAAACGTCCCAGCAAGATCCTTCAGCGTCAGTTGGAGTAGACGAGCGAGCTGCGACTTGGACTTGATCGCTTCCGGTGCGAGCCTGTACACATCCTAAACACAAGAGGCGTTGGATTGAGAAAGTGGCTGCGGTGTAACAGCAGTATCCTTACTTTGAGAGTCTTCCAGAGAGTTTCAACAATGCCTTGAGAAGCTAGGTTCCCAGAGCTCTCACGAATCTTTTTGTCAAGTTCACTGATCTTGTTGTCCATTTCCCCAATGCGCTCATTGATGTTGTCGAGATATTCTGTGAACTATAATTGTTGATCAGCATATATACGAACGTGTTGTTTACGTATTCTCACCTCCTTGAAGAAGCTCTGGTTGTATTCAGAGTGGCCGCGGGCGAGGGCGGCGTGTTCTTTAGCGACTGGTTGCATGGTTTCTACAAGGGTCTCGATATTGAACGAGTCGACGAGGTTGGTAAACGCCGAATCATAGCTAATGACATTGCGAGCAAGCCCGATGTTGATAGATGTGAGGTTGTTGAAGCGAGCGATACCGGCGTTGACGAGCTGATAAAGATTCTGAGCATCTTTTGAACCATCGTTTCCGACGATCATGCTCTCAAGGTGAGGAAAGATGATCAGGTCGTTTAACGCAACACGAGCTGTGATGAGCTTTGGTGCAAAGGTTTCCAACGAAGTAAGCTTGTTGCCGGGGCTAAATGCGAGGAATACATTGTCGGTTGACATGTTCGAAGATGACTGAGGTGTTTGTGAAGGGGAGTTAGGAGTCCGAGGATTCTGAAGAGCATTTAGCAAGCAATTTCTCGTTTTATAGCAATGTTTTTCCGAGAGCCGGGGAGCGTTGCCCACCAGTGGCTGAACATTCCCCGTCTGTCCACTGCCCTTGTTCGATCTACTCAATCAGCGATCAGTGTCCGAGTTTAGCTCCATGACAGCTGAAGAAACCATACGCACCCTTAACCTGGTTGTTACTTGATTGAGATGTCGGCGACGTCTTCTTCCGAGTTCATTGATATAGGAATGACAGGGAAGACGCTCTATCGCTATCGTCATCGGAACTGAGCATATTGAATCAATGTCGATGGTTTATGCTTGTCACCAAATTGTTTTATCCTTCGTGCTACAACATTCTGTCAGGTTGAGGGAAACACCATTGACCGTTATCGACTTGATCGCCTAGGTAAACGCCCTACAGTTGAGGACTGCGTCGAATGCTTGAACCCTCGAAGGGGCCGGTTCGGGGACGGTGGCAATCGTAAGATTATGCGTTCACATTTCTAGACATGCTCCACCATGAGAATAGGTGTGGAGAAATTGTTATGTCCTCACCTGAAAGGTGTTATGTTCTGTCCTGACACGGATAATGACATGTTCCCGACAGAATAACCAGCGCAGAGCGATTTGATGCTGAAAGCACGAGCTACGAGTAGGACTAGAGTCGTAATATCTTGTGGGAATTGGACAATGCCGCTCTTGGAGTACCGGTTTTACGTCCAAACTTCAGCCTTGTGTCGAACCGGAACATATAAAGTTGGAGCAGGTTCTGGTTCGAATTGTCGCTCTTAAGAAATTACCGATTCTTCTTGAATGTGTTTGTTCTTCGGGTCCGCATCTTCGTGGGTCGGGGTGAACCGAAAGACAGAGTGGAGTCGCGTCTTTCGTCTCTTTGGGGGTCCTCCCTGGACAAAACTCTCTTTTGTATTTGGCTTTGGTATTTGGGTAGAGGTAAATGAAAACGGTGATGAAGTTGGCATCTTCTCAAGGCGGTGTAATTTTGATTGCAATACAGAATTCTAATTTTTGCTGTTAATTTCTTACTGTGCGGGCAATCTGTACCGTGCAACGTAATTTCATATAAATCTTTCTAACGCGTTTTGCCATCTTGTCGTCCGTTTTCGTATCGCTATGGTAATCACTTACGCACTTAAAAATCTCGCGGGAGACAACGATTCATGGTGTCTATTCTTGTTGAACTTTTACAGAATGTTTGGAAAAACTCTGGCATCAATGTGAATCTATCGGCCGAAACTATAAACAGAAGGATCAAAATTGATGCAGGTTTATTGAATTCTTGTGTTACTGTAGACGGAAAAAATGTGGCGGAGCCGGGTATCTTACCATAATAGTGTACTGCGAGCGTTTGTGTACTTTCTCATTGTTCGTACCGCCTGCAACAACTATGAAGATCTCATCTCTGTTTCCATTGCACCTCTACGCACTATTGATCTTATTCCTCTTCATTGACTATGCACATTCTAGCCAGAGGTCTGGCGCTGACAACTCAAGGCAACTGCTGGGAGACGCAGAACGATTTATGACTATCTCTCGGGCCTACCATGAACTAGGTCAAAGAGTTCGAGCCGCCTTATTGACGGAAATTGGAGATAGAGCTCGACTTGAGGAGCATCGACGCCAGGCTTGTGATTTAATAGACTCTGTAACCTTGGTGCGTGGGCTGGCTTCAAATTGCTTGGTGATAATGCTGACAACTTCTCAAGTATAGACGCAGTGTTCCGTCTGGTGACTTTCAGGTCATCACTTCCAGCATCAACGAAATGATCACCGCCCTTGAAGGAGCAATAGAACAATCACGAGATGGTGCAGACAATACGGAATGGCCTTCTGTTGCCGTGTGTACAACAGTTTCAAGGCATACGATCTCAATGGACTCATTTTGTGACTCTAGACTTCATATCTCGTGTATACTGGTCGTCCTGGAAGGCCGCGTCGCGAAATCAATCCGGGTCTTTTAGCTACGGGCCTAGAGTTACGGGGTCCTTCAGGTCTGGCAGATACCTTTCAATGTTCCGCCCGAACTGTGAATCGCAGAGCTAGAGATTACGGACTTGTGGAACCTGGAGCCCCGGTCTACGTAGAGTATGACGACGCAGAGACGGGACAGAGAGTTCGCCTCTATCACCCCCACGGAGGCGGACAGAGGTCTTCGTCCGCAACGACCCTTAGTGACGACGATTTGGACAAAGTCATCGCTCATATCCTCAAGATATTTCCTATGTTTGGACGGCGCATGATTCTGGGGCATCTGCGACACCTTGGTCATTCAGTTCCACGGGAGCGCGTTCGAGCATCCTATGAGCGCGTTCAGGGGATGCCAGCTGGGATGATACATAGAAGGATTCATCGCAGAGTATACAGAGTGGCGGGACCAAACGCTCTTTGGCATCACGACGGTCAACACAGTATGCAATTTTCTTTGTACCTATCGATTTCTCGAACTTGACTTCAATTCCAGATCTAATACGCTACCGTGTTGTCATACATGCCTTCGTTGATGGCTATTCAAGATTTGTCACCGGGATCCGCGCCAGTGATAACAACAGAGCTGATACTGTTGCAGCTCTTTTTCACGAGGCTAGAGCAGTGCATGGAACACCCTGTCGGGTTAGGGGAGATCACGGAGGGGAAAATATCGAGGTTGCTGAGTTCATGGAAGATAGCTACGGGTATGAACGGGGATCTTATATCTGGGGAAGGTATGCTTCTGTCAGTATTATCTCTCGTTCTTGCTGACTAGCACATGTAGGAGTGTGCACAATGTTCGAATCGAGCGTCTCTGGCGTGACATCACACAAGGGTTCGGTCAAAAGTGGAAGGAATTTTTCAAAAGTCTAGAGGCCACAGGCGGTCTTCAACCAGATGTCGGTGCTCACTGTTGGCTACTCCATCATCTATTTCTGTCTGCAGTCAATGACGATGCTCTTGAATGGGCTGAGGCTTGGAATCGCCACACAATGAGGCAGCGGGAGCAAAGAGAACGGTCTCCCCGCGATATGTGGTTCTTTGGACAACTCGAGAATGGGTGGAGAGACATGGAACAAGGACAAGCTACAGAGGATCCGGAAGCAGAAGATCCAGAGTCATACGGTGTTGATTGGGAGGAACTTGACAACCGCGACATCCTTACTCATCATTTTGCTCACAACCACGACCACACAATCATGGAAGCCTTAAACACTCAAAACGAGGGCAACACCATGAGCGAGACTGGAGGGGAACAGACACGTCGACCTCGGGAGCTTTCTTATGTTGAGGTGCCTACATTTGAATGTCCAATGACAGAGGAGGAGGTGAATATGCTGAATGATCATTTATGGCAGCTTCCGCAGGCAGGCTCTAGGAGCATGAACGATCGTAGGGCTTTGTGGGAACAAGCTTTGACTTTCTGTCGAGACATTATCTTCGGTGAATCTCAGATTTAGATACCACGTTATAATCGCTATTAATATACTGTCATTTAAATTAACAAAAACGACGGAGGAATACCGCTAACTACTCAAAATGCAGTATAGCCCCTATTCGCCGATATAACAGTAGTCGCCTGGAACGTTGATGTTTGTAGCACTGTGACTGCTAGCAGTGTCAGAGTATGATCATATAAACGAATAATTGGCCACTTACACTAGCTCCAAATGGTCTTCAATGAAGGCCCGCATACCTTTAACTTCTACTCCATCCTGCTCACAGCGCTTGCAAGCCCAGCCGAAACTGATGTCTTCAAGGTGTCCGAACGCTGAAGAAAGGCTCCGTCGATATTGAAGTTCTTCTTTTCCGAGAAGGCGGTAGGGCTTATTTGTAGTGGATGGTGGTCTGAAGAAATTCCGGTGTTGAGTAAAGTGGTAGCGTTCTTGATGCGTCAGCTTCAATCATAGTCAGAAAGGTCAGAGATAAGAAGAAAAAAAACAACATACTGAATCGCGCCATGTTCCAATGAACCTATCCCTACCCTGCCCTCTACACAAGCCACACTCAAAGAAATGGCCCAGAGAATCCATTTCGTCTGACGTAGTGGTAGAAGGATCCAGTTTGGCCTCTCGAAGGAGGAACGGGGTTGTGAGAGAGTAGACCATTCTCATCGCACAGAATACCCTAGGTCCTAGTACACCTTGAAGAACTGGATGGGTATCACAGTAGCCACGCATATGGGCTACCCCCGCACGTACAGAAGGCGAAACAAGGAGACAGTTGGAGCACAGGAAAAGGGTGGTAGCTAGATCCATTGAATTCCGTGCCTCTTCGAGTGGCACACTTGGCGATACCGGCTGAATTCCAATGGTTCCATTGGTGATGAGAGCAACGGGAGTGAAGTTATCGACATGATCAACCATATTCTGTGCAAAGGACTCCCTCCACACAAATGTAGCATATGGATCGAGAAGCATAGCTCTAAGCATCTTCGATGAGCGCATGATGGCTTGGAGCGCTCTTGGAGGAAGCAGAGGGAAAATCTACATGAAACCATGTCAAACAATAGCACTAATTAAAGAGCAAGTTGTTATGCCCACCTTGTACAGTATATCCAGAGGTATCTCACCCGAAACCATTTTTTCAAGAAAACCATCCGGAGCTGGCGTTGCCTCAGCGCTCCATGCCATACGCTGGCTCCAGTCGCATGGCTCTTTCGGAAGCACATTGGAAGTTCTTAAACTTTTCCCGTGGAAATAGGCAAGAAACATAGTAAAGGAGTGGATTAACAAAGGGGTTTGGGCTGTTGGAAGGTGGAAGCGGAAGAGAACGACACCTGATCCTCGCAAACTGTCTCCGCGTTTTTCCATTCAAGATCACATGATCGAACATGTGTACATCGCATGGATTCTTGCGTACAAGCTCGAACTAATTTACTCGATACAGATGCACTTTTATGATCTACCTATGTATCGTGTCTTTGTGGACGAGACGATGGTACCATTCCAAACATAGTCTCCTTTCCCCAACAGTCGTCCTGAGTTTGTAATTGATCGAGTGACGCTTGAGGGGAAAAAAAGACAGTGCCTACGCGCCCGGGCGTGGTCTTGTCATTACAATGCATCTTCTTGGCTTCCCAGGGTGACACAGTATGCCAGACATTATTTGCGTAGATGAGAAGAAGATCGCCAGGTCGATAGCTGTGATTGTAGGAAATCGGTATTATTGACTATACAAAGATTTGAAGAGCTTACTTTAGTTTGGCTTTGAACTGCGGGATTATCATGAATCCGCCATTGAAACGGCCAGCAGGAAAGCTTGCGGATACTTGATAATCCCCATTATCACAGTGAAGGAAGAGCTGGAGTTTATAAACAACAGCTCGACCAATGTAGCATCCTCCTGGACGTTGGCTGACAACCCGGGCGGCGTCACGAGCCTTCGAGGTGATATGATGTTGCTCTGGGAAAAAAACTTCCATTGCAGCCTCCACGCATCGTTCAAGACAATTGTTAGTTTCATAGAAATTAGCAGTGGCGCCTATAGCCTGTCCAGACCCTGACAATGCGGAAGATAGGTATAATCCCTGAGAAACACATTACTTTTGTGTTAGCTTGATTCGGTGGTGGAAACGTACTTGATTATGATGGCCTCGTTGCTCCCAACCCTCTACCAAATGCAGAACACCCGCCGGTTCAATTGCTGTCTTCCCGCCGTCGTTGCTATAGACTAGTCCAGGTTTGACGGCTTTAGGATCGCTAGTCCATGGAACATTGGTTGATATTCGAAAGTGATGGTACTCTGTGCCTGCGGCTGCTTGGACGCCATGTCGACGAGACGTATGGTCTGGCTTTGGGCCGTTGAAGGTACAGAGCGTTTGAACACTTTCGTAATAGCGTTCAATGAGACTGTTCTGAAAATGAGCTTGAGTGTTGTACCCTATGGGAATAATCTCTGAGTGAAGCTCTTACCTTGAAACCGTCATGATAAAATCGTATTCCCTTGTTCTTTGCTTCAATTACTGAGGAAAGGAGTCGATGTTTGTCGTGTTGCCTTTCTAATGGTAACTGTAGGATTTGAGTCAGATTTAGTGAGATGCTATTTGTACTACAATAAACTCACTGTTTCAACGCAAACTTTCGTATCTTGACGTGATGATAGGTACACCATGGCTGGTCTCCCTTCAATCTCCCAGATTGCGGACTGAGCCTGGATCGGATAGGAATCTCCCTCCATGTTCTCTTTGATTATCAGTTCTCTCAGTTGTTTAGTTTCTCTTGGGTTGGCTTCTTGCTTGAGTCTGTCCCAGGTCATAGGTACCGAGAACCTTTGTATGTGTAGCATAGCTCGAAGTAGATGCCGCCTGTATGCATCAGGGGCCTCCCGTTCCTTGAAGATAGGACTGCGTCGTTCAGCTCGCGATAACCGTCCTTCAAATCCTGTCTTTCTGCGATGAATTTGGGTATACTGATCAATGTTGGGGAGATGGACACGGATTCGTTTCTGGTATATTTGGTCAGCTGGATAGGGACTATGAGCATGCGCATGGAACACATACTGTTCTCGAGGGTTGCTGAGCAGCGCTGTTTGCGGCAGAAATTCGATTAGCATGCGCTATGTTGGACGTCGTCCTACGAGGCGACTAAACCATTACATCATGTTTCAGTCAGATCCTTTCCATTGCCAAGTCAGCTGGGGATCGCATACGACTATAGGATGAGGGGGGCCTAAATTTTGGGCTGCGGCATCGGCCTGTGCATACTGTACCAAGTTTCTGTAAGAGAGCTAGACCTTGAGAGGAAATGTACGAACTCTATTATGCGTCACCATCTTGAGAGCGAACTATTGGAATGTTGGCAGGAAAGAAGCAAGCAGGTTAAACGATTTGAACACGTCAAAGATGCGTTGCTTTACATAGATATATAGATACAACATCAAATGTAAATAATCGTCATTGCCTCGTTTTTTGGGCTAGTAGAATATGACGGGAAAGAAATAATGTATAGGTAACAGTGGAGAAACAGCACGTATATACCGTCGTCGTACAATACGTTGCTTCTTGTTATCTCGAGATAAGTAGTCATACACTGTAATACAAGGCAATGACGGAAAAGGAATAATGTATAGGTAACAGTGGAAAAACAGCACGCCGTATAGACCGAGATTGTACAACGCGTTGCTTCTGATCATCTCGAGAATGATACGTTGTTTCTTGTTGTCTCGGGAATGATACGTTACTTCTTGTTGTCTCGAGTATGAACATCCGCTTCCTGATAGCAAGTCGAAGATGTCGAGCGACGATACGTTGCTTTTTGTTATCGCGAATCCAGTTTCAGCAGCGAGGTACTCGAGGACCATTGCGCAGTAGACTAGACAAAAACAGGTCAGCAAGACACGGCAATCGGAAAGGTTCAATAACAACTAACCGTTCAAGGGATAGCTAACGATCTAACTGGGAATTGGAGACCCGCCTTCGCTAAGCGGGTTCGCGACTCTGTGTTGCTTCTTGTTATCACGAGTTGCGTTTCCAGTTTCAGCAGCGAGGTACTCGAGGACCGTTGCGCAATAGACAGGCTAAAAACAGATTAGCAAAACACAGCGATCGGAAAGGTTCGTTAACAACTGACCGTTCAAGGAAAGCGAACGATCTAACTGGGAATTGGAGACCCGCCTTCGCTAAGCGGCTTCGCGACTGCGTTGCTTCTTGTTATCACAAGCTGCGGTTCCGGTTTCAGCAACAAGGAATTCAAGGCATCTATTGGAAGTGAGGCGCCCAGGGTACAAGAAGGCGAAGAATCCGTTTGTTGCGAGGAACGATTAGCCTCGAGGTAGAAGGTTCCACATGTTCGGTGAGAACAATGCCTCGAGGCTGTTTCTTGTTATCGCGTCGTTTACAGACGCCATATCAATGTCATCACCTGCAGCACTGCCAACAGCAGCTATGGCCTCTGTGTTTAGAGTATGCTGCGAAACACCCGGACTGAAGGCTGCTGAAGGCGTAAAGATGAATAATTCGAACGATAGACTGCCCCAAGTGTTTCTACATCTTGACAGTCGGTGATCATGGATACAACTTGTGTCTGAGCCTTCGAGTTGGCGATTCGGATACTGGAAGGTGCTGGGGCTAGTTCAGGACAAAGGAGTCATGTCCGCGTGGGATGTATCCCTATAAGACGTAGGTAGTCAGTAGGTTTTCATAATGCTTATTGAATTGACATACATTACCTTTCGAATGACAACCCCGTTGAACAAGATGGGATTCCGTCACCATCGAGCTCCACCTGAACATCCCTATCCGTGAATTGAGAAGGGCGAGCTATCGAGAGGTACATGGGTTGTTCCCAGACCAGCAGAGTCCATGAACATGAAACAATGGCCGGGGAGGTAGCTGGAGCGTATCCGGAGACGCTGTATGATGCACGAAGGTCAGATTGGGACGCTCGGGGTCTGATCATGAACTATGGGCTCCGAATGTTCTGGTTTTGGACGAGTACTATGAACAAAAGAACATCTATCAGCATAGGCTTAAAAACATAGGAACAGTACACACCGAACGAATATGTCCCCTTGCCAGCCTTGCAATAGAACGCAGATACCACTTCGCATGCCAAACGATGATACTTGGCATGAGTTGGCGATTCAAAAGGTAGATGCTGAGGTATTCAAGACGACGGATATGCCCCTGAAAGGTAAGCAGTCAGTATGGTATTTCAACGCTTATTGCCTCGGCATGCATACCTTGTCAAGCGACGTGAGGTTTCGTCGCCACAGAGCCCAGATACTTGAACGCCCATGTCCGTAGATCGATGAAGCTGGGATACCAAAGACGGTGGCAGAGGCGTATGCACAGATGGCCTGCACGATGCCTGAAGGTTGGCTCGGGCTGCTCTAGCTTTGACTAACGAGCTCCATTGGGCAAGTACTATGAACGAAACGAAGAACGCCTATCAGCTGAAGCCCAACAGCACACCAAGAAAACTCACCAAACGTTTGACCACGCTCCTAGCCCCGATAAGACAAGTTTGCAGGGACGCCTCCTTGTACAGGCCATTCGCGGAGCCATGATGTCAACCATAGAAAAGAAGTTGGGGTTTAAGCACAATCTTCGCTGGAATCCTCCGTCCTTGACCTCAAGAGACCGTTGTTCAGAGTTATTCCAATCGAATGCTCGAGCTATTCCGATTCGAGATGCGGTGTTATCGACAAAGGCGAGGAAAAGGGTATCGATGATAGGCACGTGTGCGGTAGGCCCATTCGCTGGATCTATGGAAGCCAGAAGATGTCTGGCCGGTATGCAAGAGGAAGTTTGGGTACCAACGTCGCGTGTAACCACCGTGAACAAGGAGCACCTCTAGCTGGCAAAGGTTGCGTTCTCGGTGAGGAACACCGGCAGCAACTCTGGGTATGTATGTGTATGATGAAACGGCTAGCGGCTGCTAGCTGTCACATTCCAGTGGAACCGAACTATCTCTGCAACGACTCGTGGCTTGATAGTGTTCCCATTTCCTGCGACACGTCGCCTATAACCACGGCGACATTGGTAAAACAACCACTGAACGCTATGAGGTTGATGAAGGCCAGAATGACTACCCGCCGCCCCGGAATCCAAACTCGAGTTCAAGTTTTGAAGTACAGGATGGGGATGCGAGGTATAGGTGTAGTAGTTGGGGTTGGAAGACGAACAGAGCGTTGGAACTCGTGGCTATTGTCGGTATGGAGTATGTGGGTTCAGGAGCAGAGGTTTTCGGTGTGACTGGAGAGCTAGAGTATTTTTTGCGGCACTATGGATAATAAGGTGTCAGAAAAACGCGTCGAAAAGGTAGAAAAAAAGGGAGACTGCTCACCTGAGTCTGAAACGCGAATTCCGACCTAAATCATTGCCCTGGACCTCTGTGGCGCTCAATATTTCTCTTATTACCAACTGCCGCACACCTGGGGCTCGTTTATGGCTCGATAGAGTACAGGAGACAGGTTTGGTTGGGGCAAAGGGAGCGGAGGGAGATAGCCGAAGAAAGCGGGCCAAATGATGAACGATGAAATGTTGACGCCAGTGTGTTGGGCATTGGGGTTCGGTATTGGTTTGAGGATTAGGGTGGTTGTGTTTAGGGGGTAGGATATTGCTGTTGAAGTCCCGCTCCCGAGGCTTGCTGCTTCCGAGTGTGTTCACCAGAAGGCACGATCGTACGCTGGTGATATGTACGACTGGTTCTTTGACTACGTTGGGGGGTCGAGCTTTGACGCTGCGCTGGGTGACGATGGTAGCAGCGCCGAGCTTGTCAAATGTCTAGACCTATGGTTCCAGAGTCTTTGGTCGGAAGCTGAAGGACGGCGACGGTAACAGTCTGTTCATGGGTATTCCTTTGGGGGGAAAGGCTTCAGATTGAAGGTCAAGTCAAGAAAGATCCACTACTCACCGACTGTCCATTCCCAATCCCCATACCCAATGTCAATCCAAAGTCATTGCATTTCTTAGATGCAGGTCGAACGTCGGTGAGCGGAGAAGGCGTAAAACGATGAAATGCACCTGGAAAAATCAGCTGTGAGTTGGTTGCCATAGCAAGAATCCAAAAGACCACTCACTACAGCTTCGGGGTTTGCGGTTCCTTCGATGAACGAAGACTCAGGAAAGCTGAGAAACGAACGTGAGGGATGAGCGCGAGGGATGAGCGTGAGAGTTGCACAAGCCGTTCAAAAAGGCGAGCGCAGACGTTCTCACGGCTCCTTCACTTCGATCTCTACTGCCACGTCGAGAGTCAAAGTCGCTGATGCCGTGTCAGAGCTCAGTGATGGTGGGTGCACATACCATCACTGAGCTCTGACATAGGTATGACAACTACAGGTAATAATTACTTCTTCGTTTCGTTTACCCTACTGATGCACTCTATGGCGTTCACATTTAGATATCTGTTTTGGGGAGGAACGATAGTTTCCTCCCCGCGTTGATTCCGCTCAAGCTTCAAACGCATACCTCATAAAACAGCGGACGCGCTGGTGACGCGCGTACGTCAGTAAGCCGTCGAGACTCCTTGTCTCATGTCAAGACCCCGTGTCTTTAAACTGTTGGTGCTGGGGGTTGGTTCTGGGGGCATGATAGTATCTTGTCTTTTTGTTGGATAGTGGGAGCATCAAAAGTACTGGGTAGGTGCTCCATTGAGTTGTGTTCGGTATATTATTGATGATGATGCAGGCGCCTTATAATTTGTTGGACTCAGTTGGACTCGGTTCAATGCTACGCGATCTGATACTGGTGAGCCCTTGATCAACCCTGCTACTAGTGGTATTTCTTAATTCAGGTTTCAAGGGATCGAGAATGTCTCTGCTTTGCTCATTTTTATATACTGTTTATCCCCCAATCCTAGGGCGTAATTGAAGTTGTGAGCATTCGGCCGGTGTTCACAGCCTGAAATACGTCCCCGCCGTACTTTCCTATTTTTTAAAAAGTATATACACTTCTCAGTAATTGGGGTAGTAGGAATCTTGGCTGTATATCTCAATGAAATCAAGAAGTTGAGAACGAGAACTCGAGGAGTGATCCGGCCCGTTACTTAAGATCATGTGATCGTGTCAAAGGCACGGTAGGAGCGAGGTCTACACGTTCTGCGTACTGCGTACTGCGATTGCAACTTCCAATGCTGCCAGTCTTCCCCTCAGAATTATGGTGCCGCATTCTCTCATACTGCTCCTTGCAAACCGCCCGTTCAATGTTAGAGGTCCCACCGTTTGAGACACTAGCGGAACCATTCGCATTTCAATCCGTCGAGCTTGACGATGCAATGTGGATTACTTTAGAGGAAAGGCCGGAACGTTGCGGGATGGTCTTGAAGCTGACTATTCTGGAATCGGGGAAAAGGTACGTTCCTTCTATCCCAGCTTCTGGTTCCATGCTGAGACCAACTAGACAAACATTTCCGTTTCTTTCTGCAAACTTTCCGAATCTTAAATCGCTTACTCTCAAAGACGACGTTGAAGTACCTCATGTTGCAGATTTCATTGAACGACACAATTCTATCGTGCGGCTGGTTTTACCGTTCCGTACCGAAAGGCTTCACCACTGGCAGCAGACGCACAATAATCCTCATTTCCACCGAATACCTTTTCCCCAGCTGCAATCGCTCCACGGAAGCGATGTTGATGTTGCAGCATTCGTTGCGGGAAAGGAACTAGAACATCTGCCCAATTTGTGCAAGTTCTATATACGTTTCATTCCGAACTGGATGCCTACATCATTTCAGTACGATAGCAGCCAGAACGCGGCTGCAGCAAGCCTTCTACAAAGACTAGGAACAATCACAAACGATCGCCTTATAACCTTTTCATTCCGAAGATTCGGATGGCATGAGGACATCTTCCCGCTCATCATGCAACACCTCCCCAACATCAAACAACTCGAAGCCGAGGCCTGGTTTGGCTGTCCCCAAGAATATTGTTTTGACGAAGGAGAACCGCTGTTCAATGAGGTAACTTCTTTTGCAACAGCTGTCACTGTCGCTGACTCTTGTTAGGATCTCGCAGAGTTGATCAAGAGGCTTGTTGAGCAGTTAAAACACATGGTTGAATTCATATGGATTTTGGGGGACTATCATCGTCGCGGCGGCCATCAAGATGATCCAGGAGCAACTCCTAGATACAGTGCATTCAAAAAAGGAGCAGAGGTGGTCGTGGATTTAGGGGAGCGTTCGAGCAGCCTCCAATACGCCCAGTTGTTTCGTGAGCATCCTTAGATTCTTTCAGAACCAAGCAGAACCTTATTAGCGTTCGCTACCAGGAGCAGGGGCATGGAAGCGCGTTGGTGGAAGTTCGGTATGGGTACCAGCTCCTAAGGCTTCAGGCCAGGCCGAAGACTATGAAAGATATCTCCGACAGGCATTAATGTTTGGAAGCTATCCAAGACTTGCCTTTCTGGTGTCCATCATACGGGATCGTCTGAAGGATGCTGGTCAGCTGGCGTCCTCTTTGTTTGACCCTGAAGTTGTCTTGTCATACTTTGATAGGCTTTTGCAGGAAGGACGAACTGATGCCAGCGACACAAGCAGCGAAGATAGCGACGACAAGGATAGCGACGAAGACGGAAAGGATAGCGACGAAGACGGAAAGGATAGTGACGAAGGAGAAGGAAAGGATAGTGACGAAGGAGAAGGAAAGGATAGTGACGAAGGAGAAGGAGGGGATAGTGACGAAGGAGAAGGAGGGGATAGTGACGAAGGAGAAGGAGGGGATAATGGCAGAGAAGCCCAGAAGAGCGATTCTGAGATGGTAGAAGATCTACTCAACATCGGACAATGTCTTGGTGTTTTTTAATTGAAGATCACATTAGATTGATTTTTAGAGTATCAGAACAGCATGTAAAGACCGTAACTAAAGGAATGACAGGTATTATGGATTGTAGATCAATAATATAAAGGAGCGTTCAAGATAGTGACTAGAATGGAGTCAAGCCAATCAAACAGCATTGAAGGACTCATTAGTGTGGTTGTCAAGTGGCGCAAAAAACGAATGTAAAAGAAGGTCCATCTCTGTAACCTCATTCAGATCCTCCTCTTCGTAAGACGATTCTATAGCGTCTTCCAGTTCGGCTGTGATGGAGACCTCAATGCGGTGATCACATGCGCGGATACGGATTGGGGACCAGCTGCCAGCAGAGATTCGAACAGAAGGCTCAACAAACTTGAACTAAGATTACAGAGCCTTGTCAAATAAAGACCAACCACGCATGAAAGATTACTCACATCATACCAACTAAGAATTGGCGAGGATGAGACCAGGCGCGAAAATGAGACAGGCCTGAATGAGAGCGATCCTTCCACTTCTTCCTGTGCGGAGATGCTCACAGCTTGGAGGATAGAAGGATGTTTAGGATGACCTGAACCCCGAATCCAGTGCTCAAAGGTCTTCTTGAACCGACGTTCAAGGGTAGCTAGGCCTTCCGCATCAGTGTTCTTCGGCTTCCATGTAATGCGTTGTAGCACTTGCTGGGCCGTAGATATGACTGTAGGCGTGAGTCGTGCGAGAAGGTCCTTGGAGGCAAGTCCCATAAGCTAAACACGCATTAGCCTAGTAACCAACATGTATAAATGAGTATAGACATACCTTTGTACCTGTTATCCCTCCTCCGATGACTATGTCAAAGCCGCTACGGAAAGCTTTGACATATTCATTTTCATCGAACGGCTTTGCACCAAGAGGAACTCCCAGTAGCTTCTGCTCCAATGCACTTCTTCGAAGCTTACCCACAATGTCCAATGGTAGACGTTTGAAGGTATCAAGCTAGCAGGAGATACAATATTTTAGCAGAAGCACGAAACAGACAAACAACACAATGCTTACTGTGATGTTCAATTCGTTCAAAATTTCTAAGAAGTGCGATATTTGAAGCTTCTCTTCTTCTTCCTCTGGTGTTGCGGACGAAGAGGACATCCAGGAATACACCGAGTCAGGCAAAGAAGGAACGGCATCAGAGGGCCAAAACTCATAGAAGAGTGACTTGATCGAGGGGGCAAAGCGTTTGATCCAGTCGCCATCGTCATCGACAACAGATGAACTTCCCTTGATTACTGCCTGTAGAAACGCCGGAGATATATCTGGGGGTAGCCATTCGCACTGAACAAGGTGGATGAGAGTGAGAGCTCCATAAACCTGTGCTAGCAGAAGCCTCTGCTCGTTCACAGGAATAGTCAGGTTTAGGGTAACAAAACCGTCAACTGTTGCATCCCAGAAGCCAGGCTCTTTCAACATGCGGTGAACAGCAGCAGTGAAGAGCTCCCTAGCAGGTGCTAGTCCTTGGCCTTCTTGCCTAGAAAGCATATAGGTTATTGATGCATATTTCCAGAATAGTATACTGATTCACTTACAATAGCACATTCACAGTCTCTTCAGTGGACAGAAGGTAACGCAAGGGTAGATCAGCCCCTTCAAGCACCACTTCTGGAACGTTTCTCGGCGTGATGGTCCCTGGAGAGAACCGAGAATAGAAGTAATCGAATAGTACATCGACAGCGTCTTCAACCGTTGAGGCTCCAGATGCGTCGATTTCCCATTTTATATGAGATGCTGTTGGAATAGCAAGTGCATCTTGAGTGATATCAATGAGCTCTGTCCAGTTAGTAGGGCAGAGCTGCGGTTCTGGACTTGGAGTTGGCGGAGGAGGCGTTGGAGCAGGAGAAGAAGGCGGTGAAACATTTCGAGTATTAGATCGCCTCCGAGAAGAGGATGGCTGGTTAAGCATTGCCTCAATCTAATCAAATATCAGTGAAAATCGACACCCAGATAATGCATTGCGTACCTCCATAGAATCCGACCGACCACGAACTAACAACGACCTACTAGACGAAGACGCAGAAGAACTTGCTGGAGTAATCCACCCAGTGTTCACATTGCAACCGTCACGACCCATGATATGTCGACTAGTTGGCCAGACATTGACTGCAGGGTTGGGCGTATCTAACCCATACAGAATACGCAACACAACGCAAATATGTCCATTTACGCGGACGCATCCAAAGAGCGGGGCTGTACTTGATAGTTAGCAACGATGGTTTAAAATGAAGTTAGATGCTCACCAATGTATATGTAGTGATCATATGGACGCTGTGGTGGGACTGGCTGAGGGACTGGCCAGTCCTTCCGTGCAATCTTGACGATGTTAATCAACGTCCACCAATCAGCGTGGTCGGCAGGGGAATGATGGTTATAGATTCTTTGGGATCCTACCGTCACAGGTTCGTTCCCTGCTACTAGCAACCCCCAAAGACGCCGTGTGTCATTAGAATTTGGGGAGGAGGGAATCTCAACACCGTTACGCCGAAGAGCCTGTAAGCCGTCTTCGATCTTCCTAAGATTCACGTCTGGTGGGTCAATAGAGCTAAGAGTGACGCCAAACTCTAGACCTTCTGCGCGAATACGTTCTTGTTGAGTGGTGCGGTTGACAAAACCTTGCCTTATCTTAGTTGGTGCAGACCACCCTTGATAATCGTGAATTCCGAGATCTCTCTATCAACTAAGAATTAGGTATTGATAAATTACAGAATAGATTCAGCACGTACCGGAGCATGAGGCCATAGACTAATTCCAAGGTAAACATCTTGAATTGCCGGTGTACGAACTCCTGTCGTCGTACCTCTGCCGCCGGTACCATACTGGCGCCTGTGTCCTCGACGAGTGACTGACCTGCCTGGCATACCAGCTGGAACCAGAACTGCAGGGGCGGTGGCGAATGCATTGGGTCTCTCAGGTGCACGATGACGAACAATCGCTTCCTCTCTTCTAGAGGCAGTGGTACCACCCGTAGAAGTTATCGTTGGATTGTTCCACGGTGTAAGAGTGGTTGGAGTGCCTACAGGCCTGAGCATACCGGTCGTCGGAGAAGGTGTTGATGCGGCACTACCTGCAGTAGCAGCGGTTGAAAGGGGAGAGGCTGCAGATGAATCGAAAAAGCTGGGTGGTTGACTTGCAGTAGTAGCGAATGTAGCGCCAGGTGGAGGCCCATGAGCCTGCCACTTGTATCGGCATGCTTCGCATCTATCGTTGGGACTATAAGCCCTCTTTTGGATTCAAACGTTAGCAGCTTTTACAGAGGAAAAAAAATGGATGGCACATACTCCAACAAATCCAGTACAGCCGACCATTGGAATACCACCTCTATCTTCTAGCTGCTGGTGGCGAGGTTGGGTAGACGGTGGCACGTGTGAATGTACGTCGTGGCCACAAAGGCAAATGTTAATGGTCGAGGCAGTCTTTGGCGAGGGGCATGAGACAAAGAATACGAAACAGAAGAGAACTCACGTTAGGATAATACCAACCGCATGTATGTGATGGACAGGACAAGCAAGGGCCAACCCCAGCAGTAGGCAAAGATGGGTCAGAAGGATTGGACGTCGACATGAACGACGAAGAAGGTCGGGCAAACAAATGTCAAGCAAAAAGAAGTGGTAAAAAAAGAGAAAATGGGAGGCAAGAGTGAAGCAGCAGCACTGAAACTTGCTTTTTATGAGGCACCATGCCGCTTAGAGGATATGGCCTAAAGGGGTACATGACTTCGCAGCATGTTCGGGCGGCGTTGCTCCTCAAAATCATCGTCCATGAATAGGCAGATCGTTCAAGCCAAACCTTCGTCACCCAGAAAGCTAGAGTTCAGCGACCGTTGCTTCAGTGACAAGTACTTCAGCGACGAGTTAAACAAGTACCACAATCACCAATCTTGTGCATCGTCAGCTCAATACCATCAGATGTCGCAGACGGGTAGACCCTGAAGCTCGCTTGCCAATCCGAATATGCTCGAAAGTGCTCGAACATTGTCGAATGTTCCAGTTTTGCCTATTAAGGGATAGTCATTGGAAAGAAACACGGAAATTAAACGTTGCGGAACATTTTTTGGTGCGCTCATGGTTGTTAACCCAGAACTGTTGAGTACATCTTGCTTTGTAAACAAATTTTAGCACTTTACAACAGATCTTGAGGTCCACTGGTGATTCGCAGAACAGATCTTGAATTCTGGATGCTTTAAATCCATGTTTCTTTGATTTGGTCTCTTGAACAAGTAAATCGTTGACAAATCTTGAAATTTAGTTGGAATTTCTTGAAGATATATGCCTTGCAAATTGATATCTTGCTGGCGAGTCCATGAATCTTGAAGTAGATTCTAAAACATCCTTTGAAGATTTGAAAATGATGGTTGAAACGAAATCTTGTTGCGAAGTTGTAATCTGCTACTAAGCGAGGTCACGTGACACAAAGATTCATCAACGATTTACAGATTTTGAACTTCTCGTACAATTTTTGTTAGAGATTTCTCCGAGTTCATTTGTGTTTCAGGTTCAGGCACGTAGATTTTAATGTAGCAGACAAAAAATAATTTTGTCCATAAAGGACCACCATACGTCTCTTCATACACGTCAAGGATGACAGTGTTATTCGGCTGGGTGCTATCGCGTATGAGGTGATTGGCTTACAGAACGCTTGCCGTGGTAAAATAGTGTATCGTTATCTGTAAAATTGCCGTTAGCTTGGGAGGAGCAGAGATGTAGTGCTCGAAGAGCAAGCACTTGAGATTCCAAACACTTGTCGTACAGGTGAGAGTCGCCTCGAAGAAGCAGGCAATCAGATTCACGGTGACCCAATAGGTCATCATCGATATCAAGTGATCAATTCGTATCAAAGAAGCATCAAATACGGCTATCAAGGCGTTTCTTCGGGCATGGGGTACATAGTCTGGAGGCCGGGTTATCTATCGAAAGCGAACATGAACGCAATGTACAGAAAGGGACCATCCAAGTACATACGGGACCATTCCTTCTTCTCATCGCCGAAATTTCATCAGTGCCATTCCGCAAGAACCAATAACTTTCTGCGCCCAAGCCATGATATCTTCGCTCCGATAACCATAGGTGAAATGTTGTACATGCTTAGAGAGCACAGAGCAGAGGTCTTGAAGTGAGCGATCTAAAGGGAACGATAAAGCATTCCCAAGGTTTCGTGAAGATACTTACCTCAAGGCTTGAGGGGTTCGGTCCGTCTAGTTGGTAGGTGCGCTGATTCTGAGTCAAGAGGTATTTCCATGAGGTATGATGAACCCTAACGGCTCTTTCCTCAACCCCTTGCCTCAGTCAAACCGAAAATCCCACCGCGCGACTTTGAGTACCGTAATCAACCTGGTCAACGTGTCTTCAGGCTTATCCGCAGTCGTTCGAGCGAAATTGAGGTGTCCCCGAGTGGTGAAAGGGCAGAAGAGGCATAGGGTAGCGCACGCACGAAGCACATTACTGGCAAGAGTCGTCCTGTTCGCAACAGAGGCGGGGACTGGTCGAGGGGGATGAGTGAGGACAAAGTAGTGTGTCGTGACAGATTAGTGTCGTAAAGGTAGGTGTTGGGGCAGTGAGAGGCTGCAAGAAGAGGACAATGATCAGCAACGTTGACCCTGCTACAACATCGATAGCACTCACCTCCCGGGTTTCCTTTTTTGCAGGAGCGATACCTCTCACACAATCTCGTAGTCTCGCTCTCATTTACCCCTTCCCATGTTGAGTAAAGAGGTCAATGTAGATCCAACGTTGTTATTCGCCCTCCAGCCGACCTCAACTCCCTAACCATCTGAAATTGCTTGGCTATCCGTTCATGGGGCTCTTCTGTGTTGGCTTAAAACTAATTGGTTATGCTTTCCGGCGGTGAGCGAGCCAGATAGTCGCACATCCTCGAGAGGCGCGTTTCTCGCAAGAGGCTTTTTGTCGCAGCGGAGTTTGAGAGGGCGGAATTCGACGCAGGATGTTGGACTGGTTTCGGTGTAGTGAGAGAAGGGAAAGGCGGGAGACGAGGAGAAGGCCGTCAGCAAACGTCAGCGATGTCTATCAAGAGTCAGACGACTCACAATCTTCCTGCTATTCTCCTCCCAAAGGTAACGCCTCTCGTTCTTTATCTCTTGATTCTACTCCCGTGTGTTATTGGTGTTGGGTGTTGGAGTCGTGGATGAAAAGGAAGGGTAAGCATTGTGAATAATTGAACCAAAATTGAACGAAATATCCTTTTTTGGTGAACGGCGCCGGCGGCTAACCTGATTGGTTTGTCATCATTATCTCGAAGCGCCCATCATAATCACGATTAAATCACGATCATCAGGATTCAACGGTCATGTTCGCCTGTGGGATTGAGTAGAGGCGGGGAGATAGGTGTTGATAGGTGTGCAGGTAGGCATCGTACATGGGAGGAGCAGGTAAGGTTCGTCGTGCGTAATGACCAGTAATCATTTTCAGGTTCAGGGACGGCCGTTCTATCGCTTTTACGTTGCTATGACGATTCCTGCGTTCAATCACTGACAGATGCTTCGCTGTCATTATGAGCGTTATCGATTCTGTCTTTCATCCCAACGGGTGCGTCTCTCGAAATCCCCTAGTCCTTTCCTCACTCTCATCAACATTACCACATTGTACACGCAACATCCTCGCGTCTGAACTCCGCCATGAGCGCAGAGCCTCAGTAAGTACCTTCCTTATTCTCACCGTACGCAAACCGCGGCTACCCATCTACTTTCAGTTTCTCGGACATCGAATGGTCGATACCGAAGGGATACAAGCCAACTCTCCTCCCGATGTCAAACTTTGAAAACCCAACGCATGTATCATTCCACATTCTATCACCGAAACCACAAGACACCCGCTTCGCTGTGAGCGCTGTCATTATCAATACAGGCGTTTCGGTTCTCCATCAAGGTGTTCTGTCTCATACATCACTCGACATCTCCGCAATTATAGTCGGTGTAACTGGTCCAGTCCTTTCGTTAGCTGGACTCTGGAGCTTGCTTACTACTCCTTGAGCTATCCGCATTGTCTCCTCGCTGTGGTGCCCTAGGAGTATTTCGTTAGTGCGGAAATTGAGACTCCAGTTTTGGCTATTCCAGTACCACGCTGATAGCACTTGTAACGCAATAATGAATGGCCGTGATGGGGTCTACATAACACAGCATTGAGGAAGGCTATATAATCCCTACTTTCTGCGTCCTGCTGTCCTTCTAAACGCCTCGATGGACACTTGTTCAATCTCCATTCCACCTGCGAACCAGGATGCGGATCCGACGGAGTCTATTAAGCGCCAATTGGACATCACAAAACAGCGTGTGGATAAATCCCGAAGTATAATTTCGTCTTTGAAGCCGGAGGATTTGCTAGATGTGCCAGTGAGCATGCAAATGTATGTCCCACTGGGCCAAGGACTAACAAACATGGCACTTTTTAGGACGAGCTTCGAGATGATGATGCCTGAAATGCCGTCTCTAGTGTTGTCAGCCGCACGATCCTTTTGGTTGTAGAGAATAACACAGATATTTCGATTTCTGATTTGTCCGTGGTGGAGAAGGAAATCATTGAGGTTACAAGGTAAGTCTCCAAGCACTGCCCCTTGGTCTTTCTAGTTGTTTAATTAGTATTATTTTTCTTTTGCGATGCTAAGGATGCTCCGAGACTCATATCAAGACCCATTTCGAGATCTGTCCCGAGTCGACTCGTGGTCACAAAATGCATATTACATGCGGTCGCCGCCTACTACTCGTTACGTGAGCACAACCTCCAATATCAACATAGTCAATTTAGTCAGGAGCGGAAACTCTAGTCATAATTTCACCGTCAATTCCAACAACTCGTACTCCGCTTCTCTGGACTCGGATCAATCTGATGCAGAAGATATACAAAGCACGTCCTTTCCCCAGTCGTCCATGCCCAGATCGGCTACCAACTTCGAATATGATCACTCCCGTCGGTCCGAACAAGGATCCAGCTCATCCGGATCCTTCACTACCCATGTTTCGCACGTTCTTCCGAGACCTGGCAATGTTGGTGGCCCACCAGAAATCCCAGATAGCGATTTCGGTGTCCCTCCAGCCATTGCTGGATTATCCTCGTTACACGAAACAATACAGAGTGTAACCGGGCCTCTCCAAACCACAACAGCCAACCTGGAATCGATCACACGAGAACTTGTTGCCATGAATAACACGTTAAAAGAGATCGCCACGGCCCTTAATAGACTCGCTAATCCCGAACGGGATGCTCAGGTGGAACGATCTTCACAACGTTCAGCTTCTGTTCTCTCCGCGGGCTATGAGCCTCCGAACCTCAATCAAAATGCTCGGGTAGAACATCCACCCCATCCACTTCCACCACTTCCCCAACCTGTATTTTCCTCCGTCCCAGAAGGGTCGGGATCTCGGAATGAAGCCGCAGATCATGGACACGTTACATCTCCAAGCTCCACACAGCAAGGACTACCCAGCCAACGCGTAGAGTTTGTACATCTCGAACCACAACGTCACGTAGATCGAGAACAGGAAAGGGTCGGCTCCTCGGATCTTGGACCTCAGGATTTGCCTCCACAGGGAGGCGATGCAAATAGTTGCTTTGGGTTTAGCTTACGTCGGTGTTCGTGTCATATATGCTGAGGACTTTGAATTAAGGTGTAAAACTATGTCTCCTTGCTCAGTCTAAGAATTACATATTACGTTTCATTTGGATTTGCGATCCCCGCGTGTCACCGACCACTTAATTCGAACAATTTTGTGAAGGAACACCGTCAAAAAATTTACCTAGGGATTGATTAGAGGCGAGACGTGTCTTGTTGGTGACGGTAGGCGTTGTACACTGCGAGGAGCAGGGAACTAAATAAAGTTCGTCGTGCGTGTCATATTCACAATCGCCGAAATCTCAAAACACCCTTTTTCGGCTCTCTAATCATTCAGGCGTTATCAGCACAATCATTCTTCCCCGGTTGTGTAGCCAAGCGAACTGAGTGCTCCTCGTTCTCGAGTTTCTTCGACCTGTACCAGCAATTTTGATTCTCGGGGACCAAACTACGGCGTGTGTCAGATATCTTTCCTCGCTCGGTTTACATCTGCTAGCATTCGAGAACTCGTTGCGACACAACACACTTGTTGACGAGCCAGTAAGATCAAGTTCCATGGTGCTTTAACGTCTAAAGTCCAATGCCCGTTGCGACGATTGCTACAATTAAAGGCTATTCACGATAGCAGGGTCCACAACATTCCTCTTGGAATTCAATGGCATGGACACCTGTTCTGGTATTCCAAGCTCACGTTCTATTGCGTATCTCGGTCTTTCCCATGCAATCGCCGAAAAGCTAAGCGTTTCGGTTCCCAAATTGTGAAATCCGAGTCTCTCGTAATCTCCCTGTGGCCACCAATGATGCAATCGGGTACCAGAACTCCATCCTACTGATTCTTCAATCCCTGCCTTCAACTGGAATGCACTGGTTCTCTTATTCTATATCTGCGGGTTTTGACTATCGGTCTTTTTTCGGGTATCTCCGATTTGCACCCCACAGCGCCACGGTGACTCAGATGGGATCCACAGTATATATACTGGTCCCTATGCTTATGCTTCTATTTTACATCCTCAATACCGATGAACACAGACTACAGTTCCGTCTCCAAGCTATGTCGTGGATCCGGTAGAGGCTATCAAACACCAGTTAGCCATCAGTAAGCAGAAAGTCGACGAATCCCAAGAAATAATCGATATCTCGTCTTTAGACCCGATCCATTTGGGCAGTATGCAAGTGAGCACAAAGATATACCTTCTACGGGGGCAATGATTAGTCATTTTCCCAGTCGCATTCACATACCTATCGCTTTCAGCGCGACTTTGATACCGTTTCTAGCATCGGAGACCGCATCAATCTTGTCATAGAAAATGACCCAGATCTTTCGATGTTTGACGTATTAGCGATAAGTACGGTTGCCCAGCAGGCTCAGGTTCACTTTGCAATTCGAGTGAGTCCCATTGAATGATGCATCCCTCAGACGTGCGCAGATCCTGAACTGTTACGGCAGCGAGAGCCTTCTAGCGGCTATTTCCCACCCGCCACAGAACATGAGCAAAAGCGCACCATGTAAAATACTTCATCCCCTCCATAATTGACTGCATGGCCGAACTTATTGTCCTCAAAAACACTGAAATTGACACCGAATTTACAGTGGTTTGATGTGTTTTGGATAATATGGGTGAGTTGGATGTCGGAGCTGGCTCAAGTACTTGCGTCTACATAAGTACATCTTTTCCCTCTGGTAGGTTCTACAAGGTATCTCACTCGCCAATATTTAAATCGACCTGAACACTTACACAAACTATAGCAGCGATTGTGACGAGTTTAACTCACAAATTATGAGATTCCGACTCCGGCAGGGTGATGCGACACTCAAGCGACACTAGTGGGCGTAAGTCCCATGCTTTCCTTCTGTTTTCATCAGTTTCACAGGCAAAGACCAGGATAGATGGGCTCTCATGTGAAGGTACTCCCTCAGACCGTCGACCGACGCTTCACCTGCATCACCACGGAATTCATCACCGTGACGTAGGATTGCCCGCCGCACATCAATCCATCACCGCCGCCGTCAGCCTAAAACAATTCCCAGGGCAGCGTTCAAGTCCTTGAGCACAAAAAATGGCTGTTTTCATCCTTATATTGAGAAGGAAAGTTGTTGACATTTGGAATAGATACCTTGGGGAACTGGGAATAATGCCCGTGGTAAGTAAGAGCATATTTTGAGGTTGTTCGAACCGAATAAAATTCTCAAGGAATACAATCGGCTTAGTCGCGAGAAGTCTGATGTCGATAGGTGATCCCTTGAGTCAAGGTTCAAATTGCAAAGTGAACCTGAGCCTGCTGGGCAACCGTAGATAAGGAAGGAAATCATACACGTTGAATGGTAAGTCACAAATTTTATAATGATATTTCTATAACGTGGTCATTTTCATTTTTACTCCGGACTGAATTAGCTTGCCACCACTTCGGAATCGGAACATGGATACTTCCGCTTCATCGGTTTGGTACTTCTTTCAAAGTTATTGACCCGCTACACTAGGCTACACTCCACGGCGAGATGCTAAGGGACGCGTCAGTAGACACCGGTAATTGCCGAAGATCGCTACACGTGACGGAATTGGAAAAAATGGAAGGCCGGTCTGACCTTCTGTTTTCAAGGCTCATGAAGGCCTCAGGGCCCTGGCTCAGGTTCTAACTGTGGGCCATTAGCCTGGGGCTTGAGCTGTAGCTTCGTGAGTGCAAAACAAAAGGGCTTGGGGACACTTCGGCGCTAATATTGGCAGTCTTGTTTCCCAGAGAATCCGCGGAGAAGGTAATGCGTCAACGGCGGCATCAGGGCGGCTTTCACTATCGTTTTCCCAGTACCTTTCCAGTCAATTCGTCGCCATGGTACATACTTACGACAGAAGGCCTTTACCATCTTAGATGATCTTTTGATCAGTAGGAATCAGGATACTCCCCTTATCGCCCATTCATTTACTCTTCAGCTATCTATTCGTTTTGGTGGGGAATCATGTAACACCCCATCGCAGCAGAGGGGCATCAAGAAAGTTGTTTCATATAACGGTTTCGATTCGCGACGTATTCTGGAAGCGCCAACAACCTGAGCCGATGGATGTGCCCAACGCTTTGCATTTCTGGCCTAGCTTGCATTCATGGTCCCAGTCGCTTTGACCTCATATTCCGATTTCATTTGCATGGCGGGGCTTGTTTTCTCAGTTTGTGCTTGTGAAAACTGATTCTCAAATGGTCTATAGATCCAGTGTTCTGGAGTTACAAGCCGATATCATGAGCCTGACCAGTTCAACTGTGTTCGGGAACGCATCTAGGACGAATGAAAACAACCAAAATTCCAAGAATATAATTGCGGTTTGGCAGTGAAAAGTAAGCAAAGCGCAAGTTCTGATTCTAACGTGTGCCGCATTGATGTAATCTCAGCCAGAGTCACAGAGCCCTGTGTAACGTTGCTTGAAGATTCATTAATTTCTGGAGTGGAGCCGTCCCGGTCCAACCTTGTTTAGCAGGTCACTCGGGCCTGAGAATCACCATGATATTGCAACATGTCCTGTCAAGGGTTTGCATTCTATATGATGGTCTCTGGGATTCACTTACGGGGAGAAATGGTTCTAGATGGTTCTTTTACAAGGCATGCGAGGTCAATGAGCTTAATGCGGTCTCGCATCCCGGGTTGAGTGATATGGATCAGAATATACTTACAGCAAGTAGGAGGGAGGTCCCTGAGGGCAGGGTAAGAGGTGACCCGCTGATATCTCAACCGGAAAGTCAAAAGAAAGCGAATGGAAGATCTCCATTTCCAATTGATGGCGATGATCACCGTATTAGCTCGCGCAGTAGCGCTGTGTGCGGCTGTGAGGTTCAAAACGGAACATTTAAAACCATTGAATTCAGAGTTGATGACCGTCATGTATCTGAAAGAGGCCATAGCGCGTAATGGCTAGAGTAGTAATTAGTGTGAATAGATATTTTTTAATGGAAAATGTTCAACTTCAGGATAACGTGCACCAGCTCGGCGATCCACACACAAATTTCGAAATGCAGCAACCTCAAATCCCAGAGAATTGTACTCGCTAGGCCATCAGTACAGAGGGCGCCGAAAGTAAGGAAGCCTGGAATGTGATTGGTGATTAAGTACACAATCTATCCTTATGTGACTGTAAGGCTACTTCTAGTAAACAGCGACCAGCCAGGTCCGTCATACCCCGAATGCTTACACGTTAGAAACAACAAGACAATCCTGATTTAGAGTATAAGTCATATCATTCAATCAAACATTTGAGTAGGCGACAACCCGAGTAGACAAACGGCTGTTTCCTTGTCATCGAATTATGATAGCCCTTTTCGCTATGCGTAGTACAATCCTTGTACACTCAAACTCGGATGTCAATGCCAACGAAGACCATCACGGTAATCGTTACAATCCTATTTCTGAGGTATTCCTCAATATCTGGGACGGCGCTCAACGTTTCAGCTAATACCCTCTATAGCTGTTCCGTCTGTTACATGAGCCATCTCTGAAATTTTTACCGAATATGTCGCCACCGAGGCAAACTCGAGTGATTTAAACTCATTGAATTACGCCGCATGTTCTATGACATGGATCAGCAAGCTTCTGCTGTTCGTTTATTGTTAGCTATAGCCAATCAAAACGTCTCACGACAGAAGCTGTCACCTGTCACCAGCATGTGGATCTGCATCCGATCTCTCGGGGAAGAAAAAGCTCGTAACAGTACCACTCTGTGCTGGTTCCTGCTTTGTCGGGGTGTTGAGTAGAAAACCTGGGTGAATATCGCTCCATTACATGCGAGTACAGGCGCAGCTGTTAGGCATTTCATAAGACATAGATGTGACTTGGATGTATCCGCATTCAGGTACTGTTTTTAGTACCTGCTGTATGCAGGGATACATTGACAGGTCCACGTCAATCGACGAGTTGGTGATATTTTCAAAAAAAGCAATTTACACGAACGATGAGACGATATGCTTTTGCTCCGAATAGGCAACAAAATACGGCGGAGTGATGTGGCTTCCACACCTGAGCAGGCGCTTGTTCGACGTTGTTGAAGCACAACTCTCATAAATTGGGGTCCTGGTGTTGCGCTACACTCCATAAACACCCTTACTTCGACATGCTCAGAGACTTTGCCCATTATTCATCCCGCCCAATCGACAGGGACATAACCGAAATAATACAAGAATTGGAACGTGCCAGTGCCACAAACCCCATCGCCTCTCGAGCGTTAGAGTTGTGCGGCACTATCAAGGTCTGTATTCCCTTAAATGTGCTATAGAGGAGAAATTGCTCATGAGTCCCAAGGATCCGTGTGCTGTGGAGCTCGTGCGGAAGTCCTGTGAAGCTGCATATTTACTCATAGCTGGCGGAACCACCATTCAAGAGCGTATCCGACTCTCTTCAAAATTCTCGGAGTTCGAAAGGTGAGCACTCATCAAACCTTCGCATGAAATGAGGCCAATACCATACAAACAGAATACTGGATGATATATTCCCAATGTCTGATCCAACATCCGCCATGATCGACTCACAGCTTGCACGCGTTTCAAAATTTATCGACAACTATTTCAGAGTACAAGCCTCATCTCGCACTCCCTTCACTACATTGCGCTCATTATTATGTAGGAATCTGCTCAATTCTCACCGACGTACACCACCAACAATAACAGCAACAGTGTGAGAGACATCAGGAACTCCACTGCGAGCATCAGCGTTGTGGCCAGTAACAACAGTAGTCAGGTCGTGAGACAGAGGAACCGCTACTGCCCTTCCCGCCGGCTCTGATCTAATTGCATATGATGATATCACGACGTACTTTTTTTGTGCAGCAGCCCCGATACATCTTAGACCCTAATAGACACTGTTACTCATCTGCTCACAAACTTTAAATCCGCTTTAACATCTCCTTGAACGCGACGACTTGCCCCAGCTAGCCTGCTTGTCCTAACAACAAATGTTTAGACTCGCGAACCGGTCTGTACGGTGACGGGGCCCTCCACTTATCACGGAATTCGAGAGTCGGAAAGGTAAGGTTTAGTAACGATTTTGATGGTCGCTCGGGGTAAGCCTTAAAAGTTAAGGGCAAGTCACTGCAAGTCATCGCAGGCCTGGAATATACTCTATTGGGAAGGTGTGTGAGAACGAATGAGATCAAGCTTTCGTTGGTGAGCGGCTTGGCCAGTCAAGATGGGTGTCGAGACAAAAAAAAACAGCTAGAATCATCGTTTATGAAGGTAATTTACCCACGTACTCACATCCCAGGTCGTATTTGACCGTGCCTTCACGCACCGAAATTGTGTCTGAAAGCAATGTCCCTTACCTTGCACCCATTTCATCGCTGGCGTTGTCAATTTTCCGCGCTGTTCAGGTTCGTCTTCACAATCTTAATCATTGCCAACAATGCGACTTACCATGACATAGCAATGCCGATCTAACAAAGCTGAACTTGTCGCACTCGCAGAGAGGGCTGCTGAGCTCGTTGTTGACATAAGCGATACATGCCGGACGCTGTTGACGGAGAGTTTCAAAGAGCTCGCCACAGACCAGATCCACCAAAACCTGTCACCATTGTTAGAACGTCACATGGACAAGCTGTATAAGTACGTTCAATCTAAAGCTCTTATATTATAATCTGTCAATACATTACTAGAACATTCAAGGACATTGAAGCTTTCGCCATCGAGCAGAAGGATTGCAGTCGAATCATCCGTTTCCTTCGACGCAACTCGGATGCTGAGAAGATCGTCGAGTATCGACGAAAAATGGATGAAGCAATGAGTGCTTTTACTGTATGTCGTCAGTAAGATACGACCATGACTTGGCGAGCTCACGTACCGATGAACTCTAGATGAACTCATTGATCGTTATTCGGCACACCCTGGATCGCAGTTTATGACGGCGTATGGGAGAAGTAACTGTCAGCTTTGGACTTGCATTACAACATCATACTCAGACTAGAACAACACATTGATATGCTGATCTTTCTTCTGCAGGGGCCTAGTAAGAACGACCTTTAAACCACGCAATCGTAATGGACCTACTCCATTGAGTCCGGGTTTGGACGAGGTCGAATTGATTGAGTAATTGAATGTTGAAGCCCATGACACTGTCAAAGAGCGTCAGCGCAAGGTTGCGATGCAAGGACAGAGAAGTCGATCTAGTGCTGGTGTAAATCTTGTTGAGATTAGCGGACACATACTCGTCGATTAAGATATCTCTAGAGAACTACATTGGGAACATGAAGTTTTGAATGCGGTGCTACTGCCAACGTGCCCTTCTCTTGAGAGAGTGAATGGCCCGATGACCTTGGGAGGAGATGGAATGGAGGAGTTCGATTTCCACTACGGTATGCCTATCGAAAATGAACACAGTGAAAGGAGTTCAGGCAAGTATCACGTACGAAGCTTTAAACATGATATTTCTGAGTTCATTCCAGCGCCTGCCTAGCAAAATCTATCTCTGTCGCGTGCATAACGACGCCGAACCTCGGTCATTATAGGAGTAAAGCCCTGGACGCGATCGTTAGGATTGGTTTTCAGCGGAAAGCTGTATTGATAACTTACAGTACCAGAGAGCTTGTGCTAGTTGGGTCTTCCGGTTGAGGGTGAATTCGAGAGTATCTGTGTGGACGAAACACGGAGATGTGACGATTTCGGCGGGCCGAAGCCTGATCAGTGATGTTGTATGCAGGGGATAAAATGTGAGCGAATCTGCGGCTCGTGTTCGAACGAAGTGATACTGGTAATAAGGTGCAAAGTGTGCCGAGGAGAACGGGGTGTATGTTTCCATCTTGGATGGGCTTGAGCAAACGACATGGTGTCCAGGCATTGGCATTAAATCCAACATCATCCCTTCTCCGTGTTGTGCCAGCTTATTTCTAGCCCATACCGACACTCTAAAGCACCTCCAGCCCTACTAGCTCACGCAACTCTTCTGTTCACGACTCAATATCCGCTTCAACACCACAGCTCGTTAGCGAGCTCGCTCCACTGGTAGACGTCCTCAATTCGTTGATGGGATCTGTTGCATTTTTCAGGCGTGGGCAAGCTGACTGAGTATGTAGTGCATCCACAGGAGATGCATTGCCGAGAGGTGGTTGTCGTCGCGAAGGTTGAGCTCATTGGTACGGAGTGACGGACTCAGGATTGAGTAGTGGGCTTATTGTAATCAGGCTACCGTTGCTTGTGTGAGAGGAGAAGTGGAGAACATGGGAGGAGAGCGAAGAAAAGATCAGCAAGGTCAATGCCAGTTCAGGAATCAGAACTACCGTATACTCACTATTGCAGGACTCCTTTCCGCAGGGTGGGACCTCGGGGCAGTTTCTTGGTGTTACACTTTTGTTCTTCTTGCTTTGCGTTGTTTTCATGTATCACGGACGTAGAGTGAGTGGATATGGTGGATGAGGAAGAAGAAAACTTCTGAGAAGCGGTGGGGCGATGTCAGAGTACGGCGCCTAACCTTGTGTCGTCATCAGCCTCGTGACGTGTTGGTCATCGAGACGCTTTCTTGATCATCAACATCCATGTTCAAATGTTCAAGCCAAGTTCAAGCACCGAGACTCGGAGCAGCGGAGAGATCTGTTGTTCGTTCAAGTAGAAGTAGTGGTCACTTCACCTCCTTCATGCTTACTGAAATGACAACTAGTGATATACGCCTTTATTCAGCTCTGCATTCGATGGATGCCACAACAGGCTTCATACCACTCCCACTCGCTAGACAAGACTACAAAACGCACTCAATCCGACGGCTCGTTATCCCTCAGCACACGGTTCCAATTATTCGATCTGACGGTCCTGCCGAGCTTCATAATCATGATCAAAGCCATCCGAACCGTCATATCAGCTTTTGGGGTGTTCGGTATGGGGTTTCCTTCGTTCTCGTATTCTCCAGTCATTCGGAGGCAAGCGTTCGACCCAAGAGCTTCTCTACTAGGGGCCGAGAAGATCATTATAATCCAGATTCCAAGGCCAGAGAATCGTTCTGTTCTTGTCCTGCTCCCGCTGAAATCTGCTTGACCAAAGTTTTCGTAGACCATTCTCAAATGTAATACCAGAGTCAGAAGATCAGCGTGAATAAGTGCATACTTGGATGTGTTTAGGTTCATGCGCTCAGCAGAGCAGTGCCCGAAGGCTGGGAGGCTGTCTCCAAGGTTTCCAATCATATCGAGGTACACGTGCAGATATCGCCATATCCCAGCTGCCACGGCCACAGGAGCGTATCGATGACGCGAAAGGTGCTGCTCCTTGCAGTTGCTCGGATATCTCAGACAATTGACTATGTTCAGATCTCAGGAATACTGGGCGTCATGTAATCAATGGCTATCACTCAGGCCTTCACCCGAGCTCTATCGGACACAAATTTGTATCGGGATCCAGACGTCGGTCACGCCAATCTAGAGATCGGTCAACTGTCTCATGAATCAATTCATTCAACCTGGGTATATTGCGATGATGCGATTCACTCGCATTTTCTCTACTACTATGGACGAGGGAATTGGATTCGCTACCGTGGACCGCCCCTAGACGGACAACCCAGACATCGGGATTGCTGTGTCTAGTAGCCGGTGTGAACGACCCTTTCGAGGGTGGTGCTATCCCGACCTGTATTTTAAGGTGACGGCATAGATGATACTCTTACAGGAAACATGATATATATACAGTCATTTGTAAGTTCTGTTTTTGTAATGTACCACTGATTTAATCCCAGCACCAGGGACATCCTATCAAGATCGCGTTCGTCGACTTTGGTCCATGGTGTGGGTTTTGCGTAAACTACTATGTTGCTCAGGACTATACGTTTCCGGTTTTGGGACGTCACTACTGGTCCATTTCTGTCCACGAGTCACTGAATTATCAAAGGCTTGCAGATCTGGCAGTTTATGAATCCCATTCCCAAGCGGAATTATGTCGTGGCATTATACAGTGAGTCTCATGAGTCATCTTCGCTGAAAGACATGGTAACCAGATCTGTTATATATTACTTATTCGCTTTCCTGACAGCCATCACGAAGCTGTATGCATATACCCCGTGCCGTCGCTGTAAACTGAACACAAATCCATACGTTCAGTACCTGCTTTCCCGTCTCTCCAAAACTAGTGGCCCCAGGACATTCACAAACGAGTGATGCGACGAACACTGGGTAGGGATCCCCATTCTCAATTATTCAGGGTTTCGTGTCCCATGACGAGCCACAAACAAATGCCAAAAATATGGTCCTACCATAATGCTATTCATTTGGTGAAAGCGCCTTATTTATTCGTCGAAGCGCCCTATTCATAGCATTATCTTTTTGGGCCTAAAATCCCCATCTTTGCGCTCGATTTGATCGTATTGTGTGCCGCGACGTCTGACAGCCAAGACGCTCTGTATGAGCTGGGTATGATTGCATTCTGTATGTCGCATAAATCCGTGATGCGTATGACAGATACACTGCTTTGCCTAGCTTCAGCGGTTGTCTTTAAGGGCGAGGGATTTCGCTCCAATCTTGGAGATATTCTAGAAGCCCGACGCTCCCTCTTCATCGTCACCACATGTCCGGGTCATCTACTCCCGCTGGTTCAAGCACTCATCCTCCACTAAACCATATTTCTATCATCCTGGAGAGACTGAAGGCCCAGAGGAGTGGAAAAATACCCGATACTATCAAAGAACTATGCGTTCGCGCAGTCCGAATACAAGAGAAGGCAGCAACGTCGGTTCGAGTGCGTGCTCAGTCTGTCAATGAAGATAATACATTAACTCATCCTCGCTCAGACCCGAGAGTTAGGCGAACGGGTCTGCGAGGTTGTATTCCTTGTGGTCTCTGTCATATCTATAGTCTTCCCGAGCCGACAACAAACCAGTAAAGACCACAACAACGATGAGCCAAACGGAACAAATGAAGACCGAACGCAAGTCATCAAAATTGATATTAGGATCACACACAACGAAGCACACAGTCTTCTTCAGTAAGTCGAATACAGGACTAATACGAATGTACCTCATGTCATGCTATAGACTTCTGAGCGAAATCGAAGAGTTTGCCGACAATCTACAAGGGCGCTGGTGGCTGACCAGATACTTACTCTATCTTCACGATTCAAGCGCAATAGCGAACTACAGTAACAGAGCGCTCTACGAAGCGATCTATCCATTCAATGTAAGGCTATTCAAAGAACAATGCTTTTGTGATGCTAATCCTGTGTCTTTAGCGACCACTTTTACCCGATGACATCCGGAAGTGTGCCGAAGCAGTCGCGAAATTAGGCGGAGAATCATCAGGAATAGATCACCTAAATACACTCAGAAGGGCTAGTAACCCCCTGAGCATCAACCTATTCATCAATGAAACCATTCAACAACTTCAAAAGGTGATGTCTTCCACAAAGACCCCGTCGTCGGTGATTGAAAGCTGACTTGAGCTAGGATTTGAAAACCAGTGGTCCGGCAGCCTGATACCATACTTCAGTTAGTGAGAAGGAATAATCAACAAACGACAGACTCGCTAAGATTCAAGTAAGCCGGAGGTCGCCTTTCCTAGCCTAGCAATATGGGATACGGGCAATTTTCCGCTCTGCTGCGATAGCTGATTAGTACGGTTGGAGAGGCGAGTGATAGGGTACTGATATACCGCATATATCAAAGCTTGGATTATCGAGACGAGAGCGAGCGGCGATAGGTTCTATTTCAAAGATCGGCTATCTCGAACAGAGTATGAGTATGGGGCGTTGTAAATAGTTACCGTGGTGCTTACCTTGGAACAGAAATCAGCACTGCAGATAAACTCATGCATATATGCGCAATATGAACGAATCTTTGCCCTATCACAAAATCCCAAAAACCAAATCTCCCAAAAACCTCTAGCTACAAATCGCGTAGCAAATGCCGCAATTCCGTCGAGTTTGCTTTGATGTGGATCAGCCTCTGGGCTATGATACTGAACATTGGAAGAATACTTCTGCAACCGGTGTACTCTGGATCGAGTACCCTCGCGGAGGCTGTTGGGCATGGGTTCCCATTCAGTGATAGTTATAAACGCAGCTTGACAGCAATTGCGAGCTAGTGCTTCCAGTTCTGGCTGTAGTCCAATTACAGATGGTACTTTTTTGATCGTATTAGGGCCACTTACATGGTGAAACTGATGAATCTTCAGCGCCAGAACTGCTACCTCTCGTAGGTCATTGGAATACTGCTTCGATAACTGCTCCAGCTTTCCTAGGATGTGGTCGGTTTCAAGAGCATGCGTTGTATGCATGTTAATCCACAACCGGGAAGTTAGGGGATTACACGAAGGGCCCTGTGAGGAGCGGGAGCCCAAAGAACCACGACCATGTTAGTTGAGAAACTCGTTTATATGCTAGCAGCCTCATGTGAACATCGTGCTTTTGTTCTTCAGAGCCATCTGTCAATTTTGCCTTTGACAGCGCGCTTGACATCCATTCAATTCCTATCACCACCGGACCGATTTCGGCAAAGATCGTCGAGCGGGGAACTCTAACAACCAGCCTACTATGTTTAGTTGTGAGCTCATGTAAGACAAGACATCGAGAGGTATACAATGGTCAAGTATAGAAAATGACTTGAGAACAAGAAGCTGAGGAACGTGAACGTGGTAAATGGTGGATAATGCTACGTTACGTTCATCGAATCAATTATCCGATTTGATCGAGGTGTCCTTGTCCTACACACGGCAGCCTCGTGTTGACGAGCTCTTCGGACAACTGAGTCCCGACAAAGTAACTAGAGCAATCTTTGTATTGGCACTTTGTAACATTATTGTTTTAGTATTACACAGACCTTATATTATTTTACTACAAGTATACTTACACTAGTTACGTACATAAAGACGGTGAATTATTGTTCGTTATATTATTGTCTCGATTGTATGTGGTCATACGGTTGTCCGTCACGGTGTGGTTCGAGCTTTGTGCAAGGTAAACCGCGGTTATAATGCAGTGGTTGAATGTCGCGGACGTCCCCTGCGATGCACTTGGTTGTGTAGTACTAGCTGTGAGCTGGTTGACTTCGTCCATAATATTATCTTCGCTCGCACTAGAACTGGTCGTTGGTTTCATGTTGTTGTGGTGAAACATAGTTGTGAGAGGCTATTGCAGATGAGAGATGGGTTTTGATCCATGCTAGAACTGCTGCTTACTTCGGTGCAAAAGCTGTCCCCAGAAATGAAGTCATGCATGAACCCGCGATATTGACGAATGTGATGGCTCGGGAACCAAACTTGTTTCGCTGCGAACCTCGTTGCAAATGCCGCAATTTCATGAAGTTTTCTGCGATTGAATGTCAACATGTCAGACTTCAGAAAGTGGGGGAAAAATTACTGCTGTAGTCGCCACACTCGATACTGCGCGTTCTTGTGGTTGCTAGTGATTGTAATGAATGCGGCTTGACAGCAATCGCGCGCTAGGCTCTGTAATCCTGGCTAAACGTGGAAGGCTCAGTTGTCTGATCACAGAACTAGTTGATGGCGCTCGCATGCTGCAGATTATGAATCTTCAGGGATAGATACGCCACTTGCTGCAAGTTATCGAGTCCTTCCTTGGATACCTGCTCCAATTTGTTTAGTATCTCCTTTGTTTCGTGATTGGTTTTCATGATTGTGGTTCTCAAGGATATTGAGGCGATAAAGGAGGCGAGTGAAGGAAGTAGTATCTGCTTGAAGCCCAAGCTAGAGCCAGAGATATAGGCCGCAGCCTCGTGCACAACCACTGGGAGAGGCGTGTTAACTCTGCTGGCATCCAGCTTGTAAATGTGCAATCCACGTTGTCCATCTCAGATCTTTGAGACTTGCACTGGCAGTGCATTGCATATCTAAGAAAAAATCTAGAGCAGTGGTCTTAAGTTTCCAATAAATTGGTGCATACCTTTATCGTCGAGAGAGAGAAGTTGGGGAGAAGCAGGGAAACAATCATTTTAGGTTAGATCCGATTGGCTGACTCCTGCAATGATGACGATGAGTAGAAGGATCTAGAACGTTACGTACTACTTACACCGCGCCCGTAGCTTCCTTTAGACGCCCGCCTCTTTCGTAGCTCAGAAAAGATGAACACGGTGAAAAAGTGAGTTTCTAGTTCAAGCCTCTCCAAAATTTTCGGCGGTCACAGACCCCATCCGAACCTCGAAATCCGGATGGCAATGTAGGCCGTCCGAATCAATCAAAATAGTATTGGTCCCTGTTCAAGCAAAGAGGACGCACGAAGAGAGGACTGAAGAAGAACGGAAGGTGCTCTTGGGTACCATCCCCGATTTAAAACCATCCATGGTTTATCAATACATTCTAAACCGCTTCTTGAATCTTGAAAGAGATGGAGTTAACTGACGAGCAACACAGTTCGGAACGCCGACCTGAAAAGGATATTTATGCCGGTTTTTGCTGGACAAAATTCGTCTTAAGCCGTCCAGGAACGTTCCTGCATGTCCGGGACGGTCCGTGGACGGGAACAGACCGCATCGGACGGTATTGGACGTGCATGGACATTCCGAAAGACGTCCAATCACGTCCAATCACGTCCTCTCCCGTCGATAGACAGTCCGAGGACATTCTAGTCCCAGAAATAAGAGCACGGATTTCAAGATCCCTTCAAAAGTACCTTGAGCAAGGGGACAGTCGAGGGACCGACACTGGACCGTGTTGTGGCCTGACCGGACGTCTTTTGGACGTCTTCTCGACGTATTCCTGGCGTCGCTTAGCACGCTTGGGCTGTCACAGGTTGTCACGCAGTATTCAGGGTTTCAAAATTTCAATCACGGAGATAAATGTTTTATGACTCTGAGTTGCTAATCTTTTTGTTTTTATGTACATACAATAGCTTACACGAATATAATACATGAATTAATAGATTCAAGGGTAAGTATAGATACATATCGAGATCGCTGATTCAATAGAAAGTACTAGTAACGCGGTACGGATAGCAGAAAAGAAAAAGAAAATGACGGACATGAGAAGCAATCGCGCTGATGGCATGCCAATAGGTATGTTGGAGTACTACAAGCTGCGTTGTGAGGATATAGGACGTTAGCTGCATACTGTTTGAGTATATATTCCAATTTTGGGAGAAGACTTTGAGGAGATGACGGTATGTAGCGAACAATGAGCATTTTTTGGACGGGCGCTTGTGTGTTTGCATCCAAGCAACTGAATCTTTGGATCTAACAATACAAGAAAAATTGGCGTAGGAGTGTTCACATATCCAGAGTAGGCTGGGCAATTCTGGGAGATAGGACTCTGTATAAATCAATCTTCACCAATTGCATATCTCACTAAGAGTTAATTAATGGCCTGTGACTGTGACGCGTGGCTCAGACGCATCTCGGATGCGTCGGGGACGGCTTGTCGACGTGCCGTGGACGTCCCGCAGAAGGTCCTCCATCTGACCGGAGAGTCTCCCTCTCATCCTTATAGCGGTCGAGAGCCGCTTTCACACACTCCTTTACAGTCCATCAATTTGCAGTCCTGGACTGGTTGTGGACTGGATTGGATCGGATTGGACGTGATTGGACGTGAACGGACGTATATAAAGGAGTCCACTCGCGTCGGATCACGTCGAACGACGTCGAATTCGGTCCAATCCGGTCCGCGGACATCACTCGACTGATTAGGACGATTTTTGTCCAGTGAAAACAGTCATAGATATTGCGCTGAGCCAGCCATACCCACATACATTTGGCTCGAGGATTGATCATGACATGAACATGTTTGACGGCTCGGACATCAACTTCTGGACTTGAGGAGATGCAAGCGCAGACCTCTTTAGCTGTTCTTTGCTGACCATTGATAGATCGGTACGCGAGAAGGTCAAGTACAATTAGGTGTCATTACGCGACGCACCGCACTCGAGAATGTCAAAGACTCAATAGCTACCACAGAGTAGTCTTAGGGAATTTCTTAGGCTCGAAAGGGTAAGCTACTTTCTTCCCGCGTACAATGGTGCTAAAGGGCTTCTCACATGTGGCATGCCGTCGCGACCGTGACGAGCAATTCACCAAATACCTCATAAACGCACGAATCAAGTTACATTTCAATGCGATCTCGGCGGCCCCTACATGCGTCACGGTGCTTGTAAACGGGGCCAGCAACCATCAAGGGATCTACTCGTCCTGGAACTTGATATTGTTGAATGGCCGCCAAAATTCTCATCACCGACGTACGAAGAAAACCTTGACGATATTTGTATTCATAGTCCGGATGATCAGACCTCAGGGTGAATGCCTGCGGAAGAGGAAGATGAAGAGGCTTCGAAAGGAATTGGTGATCAGGTATCAGGTTCTGGTCTCGATACGGGCACCAAATTATGCACCTTGCGACGAGCGTTTGATTTAAACGGCCAGTATGTTATCATTTGTTGAAATTTACAATATATCCTCTCCGATTCCTATTCAATGACTGTACGACAGGCCCATACCTCCGTCACGCTTCGATAGGACTCTGAAGGTTATATCTCGCTACTTTATCAAGTTCAGATAGTAGCACTACAACAAGATAAATGGTATACTCGGTACATGATACAGAAGAGACAATGATACAAAATGCTAATGGATGCGACTGCCGGATTAGTAGCTATAATCCCAAGGAACGGTGTTTGTTCTTGGTGCCTTGTACAGAATTTCATCTTTGGCAGGATCCCAGTCATAAATACTGGTTTTGTATCCTTCGAATAATTGGCATTTTAGCGCTATGCAAAAATGAACAGAAAAGAAGCACTTACCTTCAACATGATTGAAAACAAATTGCTTCTCAAGAGCATCTTGTTTAACCTCAACTGACTTTGGGGCTGCTACACGCGCTCAGACTTCATATGTGTCAAGTAGAAGTGTGACCGCGACGTACCCTGAACATCCTTCCAGGCGCAGCGCACTGGTGTATCAGCATCGATGATTTCGAGGCACCGAACGTCGTAGATGATTGCTGTAACAACGCATTTAATCTCAATAAGAGAGTCCCCTGAAAAGGCAATGAGTAAGAATGCCAATTCTTGAAGCAGCGGAGCACTTACCCGTGGTGTCTACACCAACGACTTTGGTCGTGCTCGTGGAGGTGAGTTGCGCGGACATTGTCGGTAATTCAACGTCGGCGAAGGGAGATGGGGGACTAGAAGTAAGTGTTACCAGAATATTTATACGTCCCCAGTTTGTGATCGTGGCCTGTATGTCTTTTTTACCGTTAGTGGAAGAGTACTATGCATGGCCTATGCATGGACCATTCACTTTGGCGCCCAGCGCTAGAACAATAGCTCCCCGGCTGTCATCCCGGATATAGTTGACACGGCGATCTGGAAGAGATCCCAATGAAATATCTACCCCACCAGATAAGAGTGCTGCTCACCAAGGTTTATGGTTTGAACGTCAGAACGCGCAGAAATCGAAACGATACGTGCTCACGGGCACATGGCGGTCGAGGTCTAGCAACACACGTGGGGTTAACTTCACTTGTGAATATCGCGGCAGTATCAACAATGAGTTTGCAGTGATCTAAAGCTTTCTATGCATCGCCACCATCGATTTGAATGGTCGTGGGCCATGACATGTTTACACCGGCCACAATTCCTAAACTGGGGAAAGCAGTAACTCCGGTGGACAATAGTGGTTCAGCCTGTCTTGACAGTCGAGTTCTTTGTACAGTGCCACGTAACGATGACTCTGAACTGTCATGAACGAGCCAACTTGATTCGATTGCATTGTAATTAGCATCGACAGGCCTGCCGCCTGACACACTAGTCCGCATACCTACCTTTGGTGCCCGAATCATCCCTCCTGCCTTTACGCGATCTCTATACCCTCCATGTTCCCGAGTTTCGGCTCTTCAAGGTGTTTCTATCCCTCCTAGAATTGTAGTTGTTACCATGGTGACATTGAGAGATGGAAAGAGTGGAAGAAGCAGCTAAGATTGTGACGGAATCAGCAAAGGAAAGTCGCGGTGTGATCATTGTTCACCTCACTAAGGACTGAGTCAGGGTATGGTCAATGTAATTTGACCACAATTGCGCGATTAAGGCGCGAATGCTTCGCTCTTGCTTCGTGATATTCAGGATTCGAAACCTGCGCAGTGATCAGGCAATGGTGTTTGAAAGATGCATTTATCTCTCGATACTGTATGCATTACATGCAATGCCCCCAGAAACGTGTTCCTAGCGTAACAAGGTGTATCGTTGCTGGTCTAAGATTGGGATAACGAGTGACTCGGATGAGCAATCGTCTCTAGTCGAAGAGTCAGATTCGGCTACGACAAGAATCTGTAGCCACATACATGAGAAGCATATTCCGTCGGCCGAAGCCTGGGAGCAAGCTTAAGTAGCGTTATGCAGAAATATCCGATTCCCGAGCGTGACATTCGATGCATGGGTGTTGTCTTCTGAGTTGCGCTCTTGCGCACTAGTCATCCTCGTCATCAACGACACCATCAACTCGTAGCTCATTTCCCCTATATCATCCCTTCCTATGGTTTCCTGTGTGCCCCGCTACTGAGCTCTCCTCCGTGTTTCCGTACGGTGATTGGAACCGATGGCGATTGGTTTGAGGAGTGTATCATACGGACTTGATGTCTTTGTATGAGTCCTAAGTTATCCGATAGAGGCTGCTATAAAACTTGAGAGCATACCGATGCCGAATTCTCCATGTATTGTCCAAAAGCTGTCCTGATCCTTCTTGTTGTTGTTGTTGTTGTTGTTGAATATAACAGTTTTTTTAGACGTGTAGCATCGACGAGCTGTATACTAGGTCAATAACCGAAGTCGGATTTGAAGCCAATGTGCGTCACCTTCCTTAATCTAGGTTCCTTTCGATTCAGCATCTAGAGATGCACAGGGTCAGGCAGATGGCAAACTTTTGGCCGTGAGGAGTTGAAGTTCGAAAATGGCTAGTATCCTTAATGGGAGGCCTTCAGGCTGTATCGAGGGTTGGTCTGAGCCTTGAAAATGGGAAATAGTCGAATAATGAGGGTAAATGATGGCGAGTCGCGAAGTGTGTTGAATCACTGTTGATGTCCCTCGCGAAAGCCTGCCACTTCCCGTTTTGGAAAATGGTGCGACAATTTGCCGGCGGCAGAAAATTTCTCCAAAAGCCACGTGGATTTTTGCTTAATTTTCGCTTTGAGCAAGCTCCCGAGTCTTTCACCTCCTTTCATTCTCAAATTCTCTTTACACGCTTGGAGGTTGCCTTTTTGATATGCCATGCGCATGCTGCGAGTCTGGTTGCTTCCAGGTGAGTTCAAGCTCCCCTCTCAAGACATTTTTGACAACCTGATCACTGGTAGTAGGCTGGCATCGACCTCTCGGCGCCAGAACGTCTCCGCAACGACCGTTATCGTCTTGTCCTGAACGACTCATCCTGGCGTCCTCCCACAACAACTAATCATGCGCTCAGCTTTATTCACACCGCTCCTCTCTATCTCCTCGTATCCGAGTATCCGACACTCAATCTAGTTGAAGAACACATCTACGCAATCGCCGAGATAATCCGACACCTCAATGAGCTCAAGGGCACACAGAGCCATGACTCATACTGGGATATACTTCAATCTGTATGGCCATTCATCTCAGGCCGCCTTCTTGCACTTCTTGAAGCATGGATACTCGTTTCAGATGCATGCTTAGGCAGCGACGGCTCGAGATATCCCAGGCAAATCCTAGAAGGAATCGACGTCGAAGAGATGGTCATCATTATGTCCATAGCTCTCTCGAACATTCTCCTACCGCTTTCTCAGGAACAACAGCTGGGGTTGCTCACTCCTATGCCTAATTTCATGGCATCCATGTTTGACCTCAATGTTCGCCTCCGATGCTTAGACCGCAGGTTCCATCTCCCCATATTGTGGAATAACCTAGCATCCCTCGCAGGAAGCAACCCTTGGATTGGCCAGACCTTCGTGGCGCATGCTACCAGAGCCATCGGGGAGCTGGGGGAAGAACACCTCATGGGCGACCTCGTCGGATACCTTATTGACGAAACATCTAAACCCCCTTCTTCACTCGACATATTCGCTGTCGAATGCGCCTTCTCCCTTATGCGATGGGGCTGGTATGTCTCTACAGACCCCCTTCGACGTGCTCTGTTGACTCAAGGCGCTATAAGGAGGATCGCGGTCGCTATCCGCCGTTTTGCGGTGCTGGGGTCTCGTGGGCTGCTAAATTGGAACGACACCTATGATGTGCTCAATCTCATGGGTAACGCCTGTGAGCAATTGAGAGACCTAGCCTTGATGGATGGATATTCTTGGGTCGTGGAGTTGGTCAACGCTCGTTTTCTTACCGATACGTTGTATATCTTCCGCCTCGGACACGGCGTTGATGATGATCTTATGGGTCCAGTCAAGCAGTCGTTGTTATCGTTCGTTCGTACTATGAAGACGTATACCGTCTATCGTTCGGTTCTCGATAGGATTCTTACGGAGATGGACGAGATCAAGAAGAAGAATCTTTTGGAGATACTTCCAAAAGATAACGAGCTTCGCGTTGCACTAGAACAGCTTCATTCGGACGCGCTCAGCCTCAAGAGCGAAATGTATTTGTTCACCGATGGTCAGTACCGTCTTATTACGCTTTGTGCCAGCAGCGAAGTGAGTTTTGTCGTACATATTCCTGTTTTGTGCTCTACTTACCATTGATTGTAGTGTCCGCTTCGTGAGCGGAAGTATCGCAAGAAGATCAAGTACAAGAGATGTTCAAAATGCTTTTCCGCGCTATACTGTTCTCGTACGTGTCAAAAGATGGACTGGGAGAACCACAAAGAGCACTGCGACAGTTATCTCGGGCCGGGTCAAGGTGAGTCCTACATTCCTTAGTTCTTCTTTCTGTCTTTACTCAAAATCTCGCAGGATACTCGCATTTACCGTCCCTCTTTGACGGGGTATTTGCCCAACATTATCTCGTCAAGCAAATACATTCACCCCAGATTTCTGCTACAATATCAACTCAGCTATGCCAGCGAGGTCATGCTCCTCGAAATCGTCGATATGAACCCTTGGTAATCGTCGGTGATTTTCGAGAGTGGCCGATGAAGATCTCGATGCCTACGTATGCAGAGGAATTCAAGCAAATTTGTAGTCACAACGCGGACGACGAACATTGTGAGTTGAGGAATCAGTTGAAGTCTGTACGTAGGACTATGGACACGCGACGGGATGTTCTACTTTCTATACGGGTACCGCCCGAGTCGCCGTGCGATGCTAGCTGGATCTTGCCTTTGCGCATTGTGTTTATCAGGCCATCTATGTGACCTTACCAAGATTAGTACCATTTTCTTGTGTGTATATATTGTTGTAGGCGTTACCTATACATACATATCACATCCAGTCTTGCTGCTTGCGCCCCTTGGACTGTTTGGTCTAGACCCAGCATATTGCCGGCGGCATTTTTTTTCTTCCCAAGAATTTTACGTCAGTGCTTGCTTTCTTCCTGTCATTTGCCCTTGGCCTCGTTCTTGTTTGCATCTCAGTCGACAGAGCTCACACGTACAAGAAAATTCGACTCAGGAATGGACTCAGAAATGCCTTCGGAGGTGAGCTCTATTAATCTATCGAAGAGTCCATGCGATGCATGAGCTGAGAGATGAACTTATAGGATGCAGGAATTTTGACACGGGAGCATCTTCGCGAAAAACGAATGGCAGAACTTATTCATGACTTGTCCTGGAGGCCACCGTCGACGTTTGCCCATGCACAAGGAATTCTTTACACGGCACCCCACTACCTTCATGCTTGCGAAACCCCGACATTCGACACGGTCGAGGAGCAACTTCATGCCCTTGTCGAGGTCATTGCGCATCTATCCGGGCAAAAGGACGCCAACCGTGGTGTATATTGGACCAACTTCCAGAGACTTTGGCCAATCATTGCAGGTCGCACACTTGCATTACTAGACGTCTGGGTTTTGGGCTGGATGAGGGATCGATGCCCGATCGAGGACATTCGAGGTATCCCCGAAGAATCTTGGGAGGTGTATGTTCCTTGGAAGAGTCGCTGATCATCCTTTCCGCTGTACTCTTGACGGAGTTCGGGGACCTCTCAAACAAGGAGCAAACGTCGCTACTCAAGATGACTCCAGAGTGGATACCATCCATGTTCAGACTCAAATTTTACCTCCTCCGCTTGTTTCAGCACCGCGATCTACCCATTGTCCAAGAGATGGCGTTCTACATCCCAAAGCTGTGGTACTCGATGTCTATCATGGTCATTGGCAACGATTGGGTTGGGCGACTCTTTCAAACCAGTCTCTGTGACACCAGTACATCCAGCAAGCAGGAGAGGGAGGCGTCGATGTTTTGTATCGATATTTCATATATCATGCGGTCAATCCCCAATCCGAAATCGACGTATCTGCCATCACTTCTGGCCTACATCTCCTCCGACCCAACTTTTACCTCCACACGTGGGCGCATAGTCGAAAGATCCTGGGGAAAGGTCTTATACTCGCCATTGCAAGGGCCATTGTCCGCATGTCGAGTTTCGTACCGAATATAACCTCTAATGACGTTTAACCCCTCGTCCTTTTCCTGTTTTGTTCATGCGAGCGAACCGCACAGGTTGTTTTCGAAGGCTATTATTGGTTTATCCAGCTGTTTTCAGAAAAATTCCTTACTCACACTCTATATCTCTTCATTGTGGGATATACCACAACAAATGGTCGGTGGGAGCAATTGCGGAGGGCTCAGGAACAAATAATGCGTATCATCAGCTACACGAAAACGTACATGATATATCGTTCCGTTTTGAACCAACTCATGGATGACTTGGAGTATCTCAAGGAGCACCGACTACTGGAACGCCTTCCCGAATCTCACGAACTTCGCGTCGCATTGGGCCAGCTGCACACCGAAGCCTTGCGTTTAAAAACCGACATGTATGTATTCAAGGATGGGCCAGGTCGCCAGATGAGTTTCTGCAACAACTTCAAGGCGAGCTTTTATTGCACTTCTAATCGTTCCCGTTCCGAAAATGACCAAAACAATCTTTCAGTGTCCATTACGAGGGGAGAGGCACAGCAGAGTGGACTACAAACGGTGTACACGGTGCTTTCATATCGTATATTGCTCAAAAGCGTGCCAAAAGAGCGACTGGGGCCGACACAAGAAATACTGCGGTATTTTCCCTGACATTTCTCAAGGTGCGGATGGCATTTGTTCCTCTCACACACAAAATCGTAGCTTACTGTACGATAGGGTGTTCGCCGCCGCCAAGCTACTTTGATGGGTATTTCATTCAAAGCCAAACTTCTAAACGACTACAAGCACAACCAGTCCTCGAAATGATTATGGGACAACTGCGCCTTCGCAATATCGGCAGAAAGTCCCTTAAAGAGCCTCTGGTGACACCTTCCCGGGAAACAAAGGTGCTGGTGATTGTGTGCGATTACCAGAAGTGGCCAGTCGAATTTTCAGCCTATACATACGAGGATGAGCTCAGGAACATATGTGTAGGGCATGAGGGTATATGTTATTTGAAGGATCGGATGAAGACTCTTCGCAGGACGGTGGAGGTGAAGTCTGACTTTCTGGTGTCGGTACGGCTACCACCATACTCACCTTGCGAGAGACGATGGGTCTGGTCCGTCCGTTTGTACCTCGAGACAATGTCTATGAAATCGATGTAGTAGATTGTTCAATAGGCACGCCGAACATTTGGAACTTGTCAACATACCCAACAAGTCTTGAGAAGAATTTCCAAGAGTTCGCCCTCGTCACTGTCGCACCAAGTGTTCCGGTCGTCCTTTAAGCCTAACGCTACCATGAACAGGCGGATTCCGAACCGAAGCTTGGCCCTTGGACCAATCATGATGGTTCGCACATCGACCGAAAAGATATGCATAAAATCGTCCGCATGAACCACTCATACAGTTGGCATCAAAAGACAGCTTGCACTCGTTGCCCTAACTTAGCATCATCTTCGATCCTCAACACAAATTCGGCTTCTATACTGTTTCCGCACCTATTCCAATCGATGAAGATATGAAAAGTGTCATGACAAAGGTTGCTCTGCCGAATGTCGAGGTGATAGATTCGTCTGCTATGTGCGGTGCCCAATGCCTCTGACAGCAGACTCGAACTTCGGAGAAAGTCATTCGCAGTCGTCGCTAGGTAAGGAGACTTACCCATTCAATGTATTCATCCAGATTAGTTACTCTCATGTGCCTTGGAATGGACTCGAAAGCACGAGGAATGTATTCCACAACAAGCAGGTCGGAAACCACGCCCGAGAGTGTAACCCTGCTAACATTTCAACCCAAGTCAACGTCCTGTAATTGTCTGTCACATACCTAATGCGCCCCAAAGAACCATGGTAATGCAGTGGCTTGTAGGTTCCAGTGACTGGTAAACGCAATTTTGACAAGATGTGATACCTTCGTGCGTCCGATCTGTACCTGGCTCAGGGTCTTGCAGAATCAGTGAATCGATGGGCGAATTTAAACGCCAAAGTGGTGTTGTTCGCCTCCGCAAGCCGTGCTTAAGAATCGACCCCATAGCCTGCTTGGATCGCAGTCTTCAGGACATGATCGGCTGGTTTTCTATAGGAGAGCGAAGGTAGTTGACGGAGGTATCCAGGACGTCCGAGCGTTAAGGGAGAATGTCCTACATACCTGTACTGAGAGAGTCGGCATCATGACGGTTTTAGTTAGGGGAATCCCTTTGAAACGGTATAATTTTGCCGCTACAGCATCGAGCCCTTTTTCGCTGCGCGAAAGGCAGCCGTTGGTTGACAATGGTTGAATCTGTGAAGATGGTTTAAAGGAAAAGCTAGAATTTTTCCGGGCCGGAAAAAGCGGATATTTCGGCCAAACGCCGCTGACATCATCATGATGACTTGTTTACAAGCCAAACAAATCGCGAACGTTCGACTCTGGGTCAAAAATTTGTTTCCTCGCCTTGTCCTCCTTGGTCCCGGTGTGGTCGCGATACCCTTCCTCATACCTCTATTTCTACTCATATACCTTCGACCCTAATTCCAATAAACCAAGAAAACAACCCAAAGTCACAGAAAATGGGATATGTCCCCCGGGAAGCTCTCGATAATCTAAAAAAGTATGCGTACAAGGGTGTTGACAAGTGAGTACGCGTATCCTTGGATGACTGCACGAGCTCATATTAAAATACTCTCGCAGATCCTTAACATCAAAATATATCTTGAATCCTTTTTGGACGTGGTTTGTCACATTATGGCCGACAAGTGTTGCTCCAAACACGGTGCGTATCAAGATGTTATTATCTTAGGACGGACGCTGAAGTAAACGGAAATCTTTAGATAACCCTTTCAGGACTCTCAATAGTCATCTTCAACTTTCTTACCTTGCTCTATTATGATCCTGGTTACACCGGTATTGAACTTCCTCGCTGGGTCTATTTCTCGTTCGCAATCGGCCTCTTTGCATACCAGTCATTCGATGCCATAGACGGGTAAGGTCTGTGCTTAAACTCATGAACTCATACTTATTCCAAACTCTCTAGGAAGCAAGCCAGGCGGACGGGAATGGCAGGTCCACTAGGCGAGATGTTTGACCATGGTATGCCTCTTCTATTCGTCTGGACACTGACACCACTGACATTCACTGCAGGCTGTGACGCTATCAACACTACTCTTGAAGCTGTCATTGCTTCTCATGCGCTCAATCTCAACCGATCCTGGTGGGTCGTTGCTTCGCAGGTGGCTACCCTTGCCAACTTTTACCTGACGACCTGGGAAGAATATCATACTGGCTCTCTCTACCTCGGCGTCTTCAGCGGCCCCGTGGAAGGTATCCTAATGATTGTGGGCATCTATATCATTAGTGGGCTCTATGGTATGTCTCTCCTTCCGCGACACAACTGTTGTGGACGACTGATCGTACCCTACAGGCCCCCAAGTCTGGGATACACCCACATTCACCTTCCTCGGTATTGACCACTTAGAGGTTCTGCAAGGCATTCCCAACATTGGGCTCAATGAAGCCTTCATGGTCTTTGGCGGTTTTGGTCTCGCCTTCAACATCTTCACCAGCTACTATAACGTCCTCAACACCTCTCACCGCTCTCGCTCACCCGATCACCCCCTTGTCGGGTTATTCCCCTTCGTCATCAGCGCTGCTATCCAGATCTTCTGGTTAGCACACCCCGATCCTGAACACCCAGAAAACAGCGCGATTATTAACTCGGCACTGTTTGTTCCGTTCTTGTGCAGCTGGGGCCTACAGTTCGCACATATGGTGGGCAGGATGATCCTGGCGCATGTCACGAGCATGCCGTTCCCCATGTGGGATGCTGCTGGGATGTGGCTATGGAGTTTGGTTGGTGCTGTTGATGGCAATGCTGAATGGCTGTTTGGAGTGTAAGTGTTCTGCTGTTTAGCAGCTCGGTGCGATATTGATGATATTTTAGGAAACCTCTCGTCCAGTCCAGTGACGAAGGAAGGATGCTGTTCGTGTATCTCACATTGCTCATTTCGTTCTTGAACTACGGAAGGTTCTGCTACCTAGTCATCAACGAGATTACGGAATACCTTGGGATCGCTTGCTTCACCGTACGGAAGAAAGGAAAGGATGGCGAGTGGCACAGTGCTGTAAAGGATACCAAGAAAGAGTGACTATATGGAACCCTGCCCATGCTTGGGCTTGGTTCTAAGAGGAAAGACGAACCTTGGAGTCCGGTTTAATGATTACGGTAACGGTTATGGATACACGACGAACGGTTTTTGGATGCTGTTAGATGCTAGATGACGACCAATGTACGGTTTTAGACGAACTTGCTTACAAGTACTGATTACTTATACCTACCCTACGTATAATAGTTGGTTCGAGGCGATTTTGTAGCGTAGATCTCAAAATATGCCACTATGCTATAATCGACAACTGCCTGCCAACACCCGAAATATACCAAAGTGGAAGTGGAATCGGAGAGACTTCTCGGATGTGAAACGGATGTGTGATACCTGTAGTATCTTCCGCGAGCTGGGTGCCTGTTACATCCAGTCCAGTGGCCAGTTCGCGGGATGACAAATGTTAGAAGGCGGCCGGTCTCTGTTAGTATGAAATCATATAACCCAGGACGTCGCTCTACAATTCCAATTCACTCCCTCAGATTTCCTCACAATGCGTCTCCTAGCTATCCTTGCTTTCACAATCACCGGTACCTATGCTGCCAAAGTCGTATGGTGGCAGGGCCAATGTGTTGCCCAGAATGTGAATACCTGCTCCTCCATTGGTATGTCTCTCCGCATCCCGCTGCCCCCATGCCTGTTGTGATAACATCGTTCTCAGGAAAGGGATGCGCACATACCGAGTGAGACCAAGTTCTTTTTCTCTTTGATTCCCGTTGTTTTGATATCCTTCCTACACTAGCTACAACAATGATGCCTGTTATGGTGCCTCGACTACAGATTGTACCAACACTTGCAAGGGCACCTACAAAAATACTCTTGTAGGACATCCTATCTTGTGAGTGCAGCCGCAGACACTATCAAGAACCTGTAGCTGAATCGAACTTTCACAGCGACCCCCAAAATCGACCCATGGGCTGGTGCCTCTGCACCGATCGCCCGTAGCCAACTTCCGCCTAGCCTGAATACGTATCCAAAAGAATGGGATTACTGAAAAGCACCTGCATCGTTTGGAGAAGGAATAATGACCTATTTACCACTACACGAAGTCGAATGTCCGTTCTGATAGCACGTTCGTTGGTGGAAGAATTTCATTTCTCGATTATTACAACTTCTGAGATTATACATCCCTGTCCAACAGGACTGCTACGTCGACAGGCAAGAATCCTGAATTCATTCTGTCGAGGAACTTGGCTTGGGCCGGGTCTGCGAGCGCACGATACCCCTCGGAAGTCAACACCTACGAGTTGCGGTTGCGTTAGTTCGGTATTGAAGGTGCTCTACGAAAAGCACGTACAGCAGATATGTTATCAACCGATTCAGCTTCGAAAAGTGCTACCCCGTCCCACTCAGGCCGTAGTTTCTCGATGTCTACCCCAGCAATGGGCTCTCGATTGATGTGCAACTGCAAACAGATTCGTTAGGCCAGACTTTCAAGTCTCCGAGAGGTCAGACATACCTGCTCATACTTGGTCAAGCCTTCCTTCGCAGGTGCAAACCCAGTGATGATCTTGGAGTGTTCCTCCAGCCAGTAGTTCTCGAATTCGTCTTGGGATAGTCCTTCTTTTCTTTTCATCTGAACTAAGAATTGCGCTTTTCCCTCTGCGAACCTGGGTGCGGGTGGTGTCTTTGGTTTTGTCTTCTCATGAAGAGTAGCTATAGCGTAGTATCCATATCTGTTGGATTCTTGCTTGAAGATTTTGTCACCATCAGGAATCACTTTCTGGTGCCATTCATCGGCTGTTACAGTCTGGCCGTCTGGTAAGCAAGACGTGGGAGATGATATCGTACGGAGCGCACCGCTACTATCTTGTCGTATGACTCTGCCTCTAGCACAACTACCCCATCAAAATCCGGCACCTTGAAACCCGCTGCCTCGAGTCTTTGCTTTGCAACTTGGTTGACGTGAAGCTGGGTCAAGGTCAATCGATGAAACAGAAACAGCCAACGAAACACCGACTTGTTCGTAACGCATGATGTTCTGTTTCGCTACCTCGGTACTTGTGAAGATAGGACCATGTGTTTCGAGCCAGTACTTGCTCCATTCCTCGAACGACAATCCGTCCTTGCGTTTGACGAAGATGAGCATTCGAACTCGATCTTTACGGAGAGCAGGGATGGCCATAGTTGCTGGTGAGGTTCTGTGTGTATCTTCCGGCACGACGAATGGGGGATCTGATACTCTAATCTGATATCATGTGGAGACCGGACCTCCAGAAGCTCTGCATTGAAATAAGGCTATTGGTTCGCCCATATCTTACAAATCCATCAGAAAGGTTCAGAACCAACAGTGACTTCCTAGGTACTTACCTTCTTTAGCTAGTTTGATGCTTGTGGATACTAGGCCAAGGTTAATGAACGGAGGTCAAGTGGAGGTCGGGAACTAGACCCTACAACCCTAACCCTGCTCTGTGCTTACTTAATGGCTGGGATGCCAGCGCTTGCTTCCTTTGCTCTTGACGCCCACCCATTTCTTTGTGGTTCTCTGCTGTCTGCCTTTGGCTCCCTTCCAGTGACATATCCCATCTTTAAGCTGCGTTTTTTCACATCTTAATATCTTTGCGCAGTAACTCCAACGCGGCAACGTTCCCGCGCATACCACCTGTCTCCCGTGGCAGTGGTCTCCCGAGAATGCCTGGAGTTAATACGACATCGTCAATTTGGTCCTGGAAAGGTGCGTGTGGTATATTTAAGGACGCCAGGAATACCTCTCTGAACACACAACTCTAAACCTCTATGTCACAGTCCACTTTCCTCACCGACCGCGTTCGGATCCTCATCTTCTTCAAGAAGAACCACTCTTTGTCGGATGATGAATTTAAGCGTTACTGGCTCGAGGAACACTCGCTTGCCTTCAAAAAATTCATCGAGGGCAAGACCGGCTTGATAAAGTACGAACAGGCAAGTCGATTCCCTGGTTTTCTGGTAGAATGCTGACAGACATCGTAGATGCACATCAACAAACAAGAGTTGTCGAGGTTCAAACAGATGGGTGACTTCCACATGCTGGAAGACTATGACGGTGTCTTTCTCTTTGACTTGGAATCTTTTGACATGGCCAATGAGGCGAGCCTTTCGCAGTCTCGCACAGTCTTTGCTTACCTCTATATAGATCTGGACTTCCGCCGAGTACTTTTCCGACGTTGTGCCCGTCGAAGAGAAGTTCTATGATCGCAAGAGTGCAATTATAGTCCGCCTGAATATTGTACCGATGATGGACCGTAGTAACGAGTTTCCTACGCCCGCCAGAACTGAGACATCACCGCTCCTACGAGAAGATAGAGTGAGAATGGTGTGTGCTCTTCAGCGGAAGCAAGGAATGACCATGGATGAAATGACGAAATACTGGTCGGGGGGACATATCAGTGCTACCTCTGGGACGCGACTGGTAAAGGAAATAATCACAGGCGAACAAGTATTTCTTCCTCTTCTTCATTTGAAACAACACTGACCCTTGCCATAGAATCACCTAGTGTTTCCGAATCCAATTGTATCTCTTGACAAGTCGGTGAATATGCCCCTGCCCACATGGGACGGTTTCACACTCGTTGACACGCCTTCTCTCGACGTACGTTCGTTGCTCAAGCCAAGCTCACACAGCCTTACTCTCCATCATAATGAATCATAGACATTTCTCTACCCGGAAGATGCGAAGACTATGACTGAAGATCGTGCCAAGTTCTTGGATGAACTTTTGAACTTTTGAATTACCTGCTGTGGACCGTTACCGATCAGCGCAGGGTCCCGTACTACATGTATACAGGCAGAATAGTACTACATGCTACGGATACCTACACACCACCCCGATACGACATGAACCGGCGCACTCTCTCAAAAGGCTACGGACTCCCCTTATTCATCCGATATACACCACCTTGTGCACTTTTCGTCCGTCTGTAGCCATAGATCATGCACCAGAACATCCCTCCCGCGAATGAATGTGTAGATACGAACTTTATAGTCAAGAAACGCACAACCCATTAAGAGTACCATGCTTCAATGTGATCATCTTCATCAGGGATCTGACATCCCTCGTCGTCTTCAGCTCCTTCAGCTCCGTCTACCTCGGTGCTGACGTCTTCTAGAGACGCGTCGGAATAAAACTCAATCACTGTACCCCAGGACCCCTCTGTAGCCTCAATGTTGGTAGGCATTGGGACACCCGAAGTTAGTGTATTCACTTTGAATCAAGACTACCTCCAGGGAGCTCTGCCTAGGGGCACATCGTCTGCTCGACGTCTGCCCCATCGCTGAGAATAGTAGCTGAATAGGGGTAAAATGCCGACGTTGACGCGTAAGGCATGTAAGGTACCGTGTTGTAGTCAATGCCCAACCCGATCCTAACACATGTGCATGACGGGCGATAGAGACACCAGTGCCGACTTCAAGTGCGAATAGAGATGACTCTGGAGCTAAGGTTCATGTCGCTGTTCATCAGGAATGACCCCTTTAAGCTTTGCCTCCTTCCCATCCTGCGGCACACCCTGCCAGTACTACATGCAAGCGGGAAGACCTCTGGCTCACAACTCATCGTCGCCGAGTATTGTATCATCAGCGAGAAAGCAGGAACTGGTCGTAAACCTCGCGGCAATGACTGGTTTTGAATAGGGGTAAATCCGAGATGGTGGTGGTTAGCGTAAGAGAAATTTGCGTGTTGATGCTCCCGGTCAATGTTGCCACGATTATTGACAGTCAAAGCGGTATGTGTCATTTCTTCCCGATACTCAACACGAAGGCTAACTCTTCCGTTTGCATGACAGCTTCGACTCGCCGTTCGGCCTAACCTTGCTGCCTTTTATGCATTCCATGTACTTTCCATAACATTCACATACATTGTTCTATTCCATCAAATACCCTAGAACTACATCCCGGGCTTGCTCGGGGACGAATCATGAGTGGTAATCATTTCTCAGCCCGCTTGACCATCTCTCCGCCAACCTTCCGCTCTTTCCAGTGCCGCCATGTCAGGGCAGAACAGTGTACTAAAGAACTGCGTTCGGATCCTTGTTTTCTTCACGAAGAATCCGTTACTATCTGACTCGGACGAGGAGTTCGAAAGGTATCGATTGGACATACATGCAAGGGCGTTCGCGGAGCTTGTAGAAGACAAGAAGGGGAAGGGATTGGTGAGATACGAGCAAGTAAGCATATGAGAACTTTTGTTTGGAGTCAGAACTGATGTTGGAGAATAGCTCCACATTAACTCGGAGGAACAAGCTAAACTCAAAGCATGGGGCCTGCCGGTGTTAGAAGGATACGATGGTATCGACTCGTTTGACTTTGAGTCATTAGAACAATTTCACGAGGTACAATCTTGTCCCTGTCGTAGTATTTTCCCCGTCTAATCACTCTACGATAATCCAGCTCTGGTCTTGTCCCGAATATGCATCCAATGTGGTTCCAGAAGAGAAGAAATTTATGATCCGTGAAACCGCACTTGTGCTTTGCCTTAGCGTTGCGTCACTGGCAGTGGTTAACCGTGAACCCAAAAATCAACCAGTATCAGTCGGCATCCGGCAAGACCGTGCTAGGATGCTCTTCGGTTTCCGTCGCAAAGAAGGGATGAGAATCGAGGAAATGAAGGAGCATTGGGTGGAACATGCACGATTGGCCTGCGAGGACACAAGGATGGGTCAAGAGGTCACAAAGTATGATCGAGTACGTCCCTTCTTTTCTCCAGACTTGAAGCATGTACTCATTCCAAAGACAGCTGATTTTTACTGCACCAGATATGATTAAGCACGTGGTTGAATCATCAGCCATACGGCCACTCCCAGAATGGGATGGACTAGCGCAACTTGATGCACCATCGTTTGAGGTACAGTATTTCCAATCCTGCGTTTTGTTGTAGCTTGTCCCTCACCGTTTGTGGGACTCCGTTTAGGCATTCAAACACCCGGAAGATGCAGAACCTCTTAATGCAGATGTAGCAAAATGGCAGGCGGTAGACAAGATGTTTATGCTTCCGGTCAATGTGGCTACAATTATAACCAATTATAACCAATGAGATCTGTAGGTGTCCTTCCGAGTCTTTGGTCACATCTCCAGGTGAAAGTAGCCAGGTATTCTATTTAGCTGTCCATGTCAGGGAGCACGCATCCCAGCGTTCTCAACTACCATGCGCGTTCAGCTTATGTTCGCAACTCAACTTTGCGGTCAGCTGCGGCGTTTGAATTCGAATGTGTAATATGATACAGGCAATAACCGTGTTGAAGTATACATGTAAACTAAATCATACCATACTGTACCCAGGATCAAGAAAAGCAGCAAAATATACGGGTCTCTTCGTGTATCAATCGACCCAGATTGGCTCGACCTCGAACTTCGCTTTCGGCACATACTTCTTCTTCAGCTTCAGAGCCTCAGCCTCAGCGTCCATCCTAAGCTTGACCGTTCTGTGAACCTTGATGCCGTTCTTCTGGTGCGGTATCCTTCTCGCCTTACCCAGGTTCGCCCACCTTTCATGGCAGAAAATCAGAAACCAAGAGCAGATGCAGTGAGAGACGAATCTACGCACTCAAGTGTTTGTACCCAGTTATCGTCTTCGTCTCGCTGGAACTTGAGTTTATGCGGGAACACTTCGAGTATCCACCAACCACGCTTGATCTTCAGCATGTCGTATACCTTACTATGAGCGTCCTTGAGATCTTCATCTTCCTCATTCGTGAAACCTTCTTCGAAGACACTGTGCCTGTGTTTTGGCCTGAAGCTGTCTTTACAGGTGCCAGTGGGTGAGACTATAGTAGTCGGAGCCTTTGTAACCGCTGGTGGGCGGCGCTTGACCTGCGGATAGAGAGTATCTGGCTCCATTCCGATGAGACGAAGCATATCTCGGTGAAACATGATTCCAGTCTTGGCCAAAAAGCACTGCCGGACCATCCACCGCAATGGGATGCGAGCGAGACTGTTGCGTGTGTCATTCACTACTGAGCCGCCTCCGACATCTAGGTAAGCACATAACATTCAGAAGCAATGTCAAGACGAGCCATGAAGCCAAACGCACCAGCATGGCATCCAGCGAACCAGACCTCTTCAACATCGGTCACACACTCCCCATCACCGCTGTACTGCCTCTCGAGCTCCTTCAGACTCTTCTTGCGCTCCGTATGCGGCTTATCATCTTCCTCCTTCGCCTTCTGCGACTCTTTCTTCTTCGGCCTAGACCTAGGCATCGAACCAGGCGGCAACCCCAACCTCTTCTCTGCAGCCGTCTGTCGGTGCCAAAAGTTTGGCTGGAACCGGGCCCTATGTTCGTCGAGGGCTATAGCATGGCGGAAGTACCTGACGTGCGTGTTGGAAGTGGTGAATGGTAGACGCTTCGGGATGACTCCAACTGAGCCAACAGTGTCCCTGGTAACCGGTGACATCTTCAATGATGGGCAAAAGAGAAGGAAGGAGTTTCCTCACCAAACGCCGAGAAATTCGATATCCACGTCGATAGAGAAAGCTTGCTTGAAGGCACCACTTTGTTTCCAGCCCAGCTCGTCTTCTCGCGAGTACATCTTGTAGGCGAAGGGGACTTGATTGTGGTTGCATCGTGGAAGGAGGCCAACTTTGTGGATCCTACAGCCAGTCTAAACTATAGGATGGGCTATGAGGAACAGAAGAACTTACATTCCAGCTAGCGCTCGGGCGGTCTTGAGAACGAAAGCCCGGTGAGTCTATACCATACACGTTCGGCTTATCGGAGAACTTACATATGCTCCACGGGAGAAACTAGCCAGGAGAAAGTCAATCAAATGTCGGTGATCCCAGATAAAGGCCGAGGACGTACCCAAAAATACATATCTTGTCACCGGCTTCATCTATAAGGGAATCAGCCGACCGAGACGGGTGGAGCAGAAGCGTAGGTCATACAATTTTGCATGAGGAATTCGTAGCCGGCTGAAAGACGTGCGTTAGATAGTGTGATACAGGAAGTCATTGATACATACACATAACATGGGCGTCGAGGTGAATACCAATCATCATATCGAGGACCTTCTTCATCTTGGCCATCAGAGGACGAGCTATTTGAGGTATGGTGTACGTTCCGATACCAGCCTGCACACCAGAATCAGCAGCCGTGCGAGTGGAAGCTGGAGAAGAGACGAATCCGTACCTGGTAGTAGACCAACTGCTGTTTGCAGTCGTCCTTCTTCAGCATCGAGAAGAAGTTAACCACATTGGAGTTCTGTGAAGAAAACGAAGGTCGGCATGAGAAGTACAAGAGAGCAATGAACCAGCTCACGTCGTCGTCGAACTGGTCGCCTATGACAGGCCATCAGATTCCTGCATTCGAGAGGATGAGCGAAACACTTACCAGTTCCATCAAAGCATAGCACAATCGTACGGTGATCGTGGTTTTCGGGGATTACATCTTCCAAGCAAGTAAAGTTGAACCTCTCATCCTCGGGGGAAGACGTTTGTTCGCCATGATGAGTATTGGGACCCCAAGTCGCGTACTGGGGCGGGTTGCTGGTATTGCTAGCTGTTGAGGTATCCCTTTTGTGAAAACGGAACATGGCGGGTTTAGTAGAAGAACCCTTGCATCTGAAGAAGCAGCCCTAGCTTTTAAGGACATAGGTCTTCCCAAGCGCTATAGGTAGCCTATGACATGCTCGCTGGCGTTCCGAACCTGTCATCGCTTTAGAGCCGAATAGAAAGGAATCTATCAAACAATTGAGAAGTGGGGTGAATTATTCCATATGCATGAGTAAAGTGGCTCCAAAATTCCAAGTTTCCTGTCAATTAACCACCCAAGCGTTCCCGAGTCGAGGGATAACCGAGCTCTTTTAGGTTTCGGAAGATGATATTCGGAGATCTTGTCATCCAATGACCGAGTCAAGGCCGTCTGAAGCGTGGGTTACTGTGGCTAGCGCTGAAGATTTGTCGCTTCTGCAACTCGGAAAAGTTGAGCGAAGGGCCACAATCTACAGCTGACCTTGGAGCCCTGTGCTGCGCATTGATTCTACTTCTCGTGTTATGGGCGCGGAAGTGCTGATTATATCGAACGGAAGCCTGCCAGACGAGATGACATCCTTCACCGTTCGGCGTTTATCATGATTGCGATAGTTGACGAGGAAGAGAAGAATCAACGAAGCAAAAACGCCGACAAGCGGTTTCCGAAACTCACGTGTTACTAATGTTCGATAACGTTCGAAAGTCACATTGGGTCACACCTACACGTGTACTGTGACATCCGTTACACTGTTCCTCTTCCTCGACGACCACAATGTACGGCTCCTCTGCTGCCCAAAAAGCCAAACGACGGACTCATCTTCGGCCGGAGCTTACCGACGAACAAAAGCAAGAAATTAAAGAAGCTTTCGAGCTCTTTGACACGGACAAGGATGGACTGGTCGACTACCATGAACTGAAGGTCGCGATGAGGGCACTAGGGTTCGACTTGAAGAAGGCCGAGGTTTTGAAGATTCTCAGAGACAATGATAAGACTGGCCACGGGGTGATGAACTTTGAGGACTTTGCGAAGACTAGTGAGTCATTTTTTTCATCTTGACATTCGTTCTTTTCGGTGGATGTCGACGCGTTTTGCGCTGTTTCTTACTGTTTTGCTGTATCGTGGACGAAGGCTGATATCATTTTCTCTTCCCTAGTGAGCGAGAAGATCCTCGCGCGCGACCCCAATGAAGAGATACGCCGCGCATTCCATCTCTTCGACGATGACAACACTGGCAAGATCAGCTTAAAGAACCTCCGTCGTGTAGCGAAAGAGATTGGTGACAGACTAGAAGAGGATGAGCTGTACGTTCTCTATCCAAAGTAACCCTAGTTCATGTGTTGAAATACCCATTTACAGCCAGGCAATGATAGACGAATTCGACCTCGACCAAGACGGCGAAATCAACGAGCAAGAGTTTTTCGCAATCATGGCTGACGAGACATAAAGCCCTTGGCCTGACTCTATTTCCTGTACATCTACCTGCTGTCGCTATCGCTCTATCGTACGCACCTCTTTTCGGTAAAACTGATCCATTTGCTAATTTTGTCCTCTAGTCACGCATTTCTGTATTACTACCACTATTCGCAATACCATGCATGACGTTCCGCGGTGTCCTTATCTTGATTCAATGTCCTTTGGCCGAGCACCTCGTTCCGCACGCCTGTTGCCACCTACAATGTCCCTTACTACGCTTCTGTCGCAGGAACATGGCGGATGAAAAAGTCTGATTCCTTAGCTGCAGTAGCATCGTTTCGGATAGCCCAGCGAACCAAGCGGCACGCCGCTGGCTCACCATTTCTCAATCCAGTCCAACGGATATTCGGTATCGGTGTAGTCACTATGTTCGCCCTCACATGATCCTAGTAGTACTCCATCGGATATACCATGACGTTCCTATCTCTGACTTCTGCCGTTAGCTTTTCCTAACGCGTCAGGTTAGAATTTTAGGGTTGCTGGTGACTGAAAATCTCCAGAAAATGGAATTGTTGGCACCGAGCTGGCGCAATTTCCGGTATGACGGTCTTCTAAACAAGTAGAGACGAGTCAACAAAACCTGGTCTAGTCGAGGTACCAAACGCTCAGTGGCACTTTTTTTCAAATACCCCAGATTTATTCTCTCAGTATACCCTTCTTCGCCAGATCTACAGTATGTCGGACTCGCTCAATGGCTCCATTGTTCTTTTACCTCGACCAGCCTCGGTAAACCGCTCAAACACGCCAAGTTCTGTGTTTGAAACCCAATGCCATTCCAGCCCTTCCATGCGCTGTTCGGTCTTCCATCCTAGATGGCCGAAGATCTCGGATATTCTTCACATGACAGCTAACCCGATTTTCTTGGAACCTTCCGACGCATGCGACTACATTTCACTTTGTCGTTTAATGGAGATAACAGCCACCGAACCAGCTTGAGACGCGATACGTCGTTCTTTTCTTTTTCTGCCAGATTTCGCCAGAGTTCTGCTCATCTCATCTCAGACATGCATACCCAGGTGTGCTGGGATGCGCAGAAAGGTGTGGTGTGTGTGGATATCTACTCTACCCTTGTGGCGTTGTTCGACATGCACAGCTTTCTTTGTCTTATAATTAGCAATGGAGACTGCCTTTACAGTCTCAAAGCACCGGATCTAGCACAACATCTTCGGGGCCGTCTCTGATTGGTTTAGAATTTTGATTGGTCTTCGCACTTTTTTCTCGTACTTTTTTCACTCCACACTTGTAATGAACTGACTTTTTGATCACTTCCGCTGCCCGCATAGTCCAGGTCCAGCTCTTTGACGTTCTCTCTTGCGGGCTCTACAGGCACCTTAGGCTAGAAACTTGAGAACTTCCGGCGGGTTGTCAAGCACGTCAAAGGTGTCCGACTCGGCCCAAGACTTGGTCGATCAGGTTCTACTCTCACTCGTCATTGGTTCTGAGTTGTGATCGTCCAATTGCAATGGGCTGGCCTCTGTGGGGTGTACTGGTCAGTGGAGAGAAGGAGAGAGAAGTCTCAGGCAGGCAGGCAATAGAACGAGAGCTCGGCCGCGCGAGGGATAACCATCACCAGTGCGAAGGGATATACCCATAGCCAACCCCACAACTTGCCCATTAGCCCATTTTTCACGCTACATTCTCTCCGGTTAAATTCGACGGACACACCAGAAGGAAGCTCTGCTTTGACACGGGATTTCAACTCGTTACATGCCGCTTTCCAGTCAATGTGAAATTTGTTACTTCCGAACAATGGGAGGTGGAAGCATTTTTTGCGTGTGGTGTGGAATATGATATTCGACAATATTGTCCGGTTCGCGCGGTAGTCCAACTGTCGGCGCCTCAGAGATGAAGCTTAGCGTATGGAAAATGCATCTCTCCGCGCCATAGCACGTCGTTTTATTGCCAAGTCAAACTCTAGCTAGCCGTAGAGCGAGTCTATACCAGTTCGAACGAAGCATGAATGAAAGGGGAAAAAGACCTAATAATTCCACATTTTATTGTAGACAACTAGCTAACAGATTTACACTGTATCTGTATCTTACAACGGGACAGAAACTTAAACGCCCAGAAAAGAGGTAATAATAGTATCGTACGGTTTAACTCGATAATGTATCGTATGCGAGGTTGACTTGATTGTTCGAATGGATGATGAATGCATGGGTATATGTGTGATGGCGGAACATGCATGGGCAAAGAGGAAGGGAAGCATGAATTTTTGGTGATGAATGGTAGGAGGAGGAAGGTAAGGACTTTTTTGTTGGCGAGGATCGAGTAGCGTGCAATAAAAAAAGAAGAAAGAGTCATGATGCGAGGCGGTTGGGGGAAGCGAATAAGAAACGCGAGGGAGAAGAGTGTCGACATTGGAGATCAATCCAATCATGTCCCCCATGACAGAAAAACCGTACAAGAATTTCCCATAAAAGAATAATGAATAATCGTTAACAGAGAGAGAGAAACAGAGAAACATAAGCTACAAAACTTCCATCCGTCCTTTGAATTGCAGATAAAAAGAGACTCCGTCCGTCCAGATTCCATTCCGCGGGGAACCGAAGCAGAGAATAAGAATAATTAAGGAAAATGGGAGAAGATAAGAACAACCAATGCCATAAGATTATCAAGGCCTGCAGGTGCTGGTAGACGAACGCTTAATTAAACGTCGACGTCAATCACTGCCAAAGAGCAGGCACCAACACACAAACTCACGTCAAACCCCTCATACACCTGGGTTATAATCCTTATGCACCCTCATGTGCTGACCCAGGTTATCGTGCCTGCTGAAATCCTTTCCGCATCCCGGGTATGGACATTTGTGCGCTAGACCGAGATGCCCGATGTCAGCGCCAGACCATCAAACGAAGGAAAGAAGGAAGAAAAGAGACGTACGCTTCTCATACGTGTGTATACTCCGCACGTGTCTCTTCAAATGTTCCCCTCGAGCAAAACACTTGCCACAGCCTGGGACTTTACACATGTGGATCCGAGCGCCTTTGCCTCTGCCCCCCGAAGCCGAAGCCGACACCGACGCCGCCGCCACTGACGAACCCATACCGACACTCAACTCTGAAATGACGGAATCCCTACGAGCTTGATACTCCAACGAAGCTAGAGTAGGTACCCTTCTTCCACGAGACTTCTTGGTTAGGTTGGGTATGGGGATAGGAACAGGTAACGAAGTCGACGGTCTGGAACGTCTTCTACCTCCACCACCCGAGCCTGAAGATACCGACGAAGCACGTTGAGTAGTCGGCTGACCCGAGTTGAGAGATTGATGGGTAATTCCACCTGAACGTGTACCATAGCCATGTGTATGGGCAATCATCACTTCCGAGGAAGCGTTGTTGACACAATCTAACCCAGCAGTTGGGAGTAAGAGCCCAGGTGTGAGAGGTGTAAGTGGTGTACTAGGCGTGGTAGGTGTGAGTGTACCACCACCGCTAGAGCCTCCGTCGTGATAAGATTCGTACGGGCTGTCGTACGGCGAATGGTGGTGTTGAGGACTGTACGATGAACCGGTGTATGAAGACGAATGGGCGAGTGGAGGTGGAGCTTGAGTGTAATGCTGCGTAGGAGAATACGGCTCATAACCATGCGTGTATTCTGACGTGTACGAAGAATGCGAAGAAGACTGTTGAGAATGGGCAGAGGAATGATAAGGAGATGAAGATGATGACGATGAAGATACTGAAGCCGATGCTGATGCAGGATATGGAGCGTATCGGGTATGACCTGGCGGAGATAAACCTGCCGTAGTGCCTGCTCGGTTCCTCATAACGAGGCCATTGGTGTGCACTTGGCCCTGAGAGGGTTGTGCGTCTTCCCAGCTATTCCAGCCGTTGCCCCAGGTGTGATGAGCGTTATTCGGATATGAAGGCTGGGGTTGTTGGAACGTGGTCGGTAAGACGATGTTGGGACTTGTAGCGGCTCGCTTTCGACCTGAAGCGGGGGCGTAGAGCCATTGAGATTCGGTTGGCTTATCGCTAGCTCTCCGTGAGATACCGCTAGAGGTACTCCGATGAGAAGAGGACCGAGGATTGAAATCGCCGTCGTTGGGATCTTCGTAATCGTACTCTTCCTCGTCATCGTCTTCCTCTTCGACTTCTTCGTCGTGGATAACGTCCAAAGACTCCTGAGGAAGATCGGTGTCGTCGTCGTCGTAAACAGACGCACGACGAAGGGGTGAGACAAGCGATGTGGGTGAGACAGTGTCGTTGTCGCCGATGGTTCGCCGCGCGATAGTAGACGAGCCTGAAATAGTGTAGCTATGCTCAAAGATTCCAGAAGACGACTCGTCCTTGTGCCGTTTAGGTGAAGAACCCGGGTCATCAGACGACTTGCGCTTGGGAGCGGCGGGTAAGTCGGGAAGAGTGGGAATAACGAGAGAGAGTTTCTGTTGTTGGGATTGTGGGTCCTCGTCGTGGTCGACGTCAACGGTATCGTGTGAATCATTACGGTGACCTGATTCATCCTCCATTTTGACTGAAGACAAGTCTCCGTCGTGTTCACGTTCATGCTGGAAGAACTGACCAGAGACATATCTGGGGTCAATGACCTCCGCGGTGGTGTGATGAGTGTCGACAGAATGAGATGAGAGTGGTGGAGGTGAAAGATGAGAGGCGTTTGAACCGTAATGATACATGGAGTCAAGATCCATGACGGTTTCAGGAGTGACGCCAAAAGGGTTATGTTCTGGGAAAAGCGAGTACTTGGAAGACGATGTAGTCGTATAATGCTGTTGTTGGTGATGATGATGATGAGGGTGCTGTGAATATGATGGATTAAATGGGGACATGATGGGAGATTCCAAGGGAGAATCTATGGATGCCCTGTGGTGATGATGAGTCTGTCGGAGATGAAAAGGTCAGTACACGAGGATCACCGACGGCAGAGACGTGCAACTCGCCTGGAACGCATCGTGATCAAAGTAAGCAGACTGGGCAGAATGAGGAGCGCGCCATTCCTCAACTTCCAAGTCGAGAATGGTAGGTTGACGATGGTGAGGGATGAAAGAGTCGGAGGTGACGGACATGATGGAGATGACTTGGGGTCAAAGAGCCGGATTCAAAGATTCAAAAGACCCTAGATATACTCAATTGAAATTAGTATGACAATTAGACATGTTGAAATGCTTACCTCGAAAAGGACGTCGGATACGATCGAAAAAAAAAGTCTCTGAATTGCAAAACAAATCGAGATTCTGCTGCCGATCTATGCTTAGACACTCTCCAGAACGGGCATTGCAAAACAGACAGAAAAATGTGCGAGAATGGTGCTGCCGCTACTGGACGATGACAGTAATAGAGGACAGAGAAGGGAAGAAGAGGAAAGCAAAAGCACAGAGCAACGAAAGAGTCATAAATGTCCATTCGAAACCTCTTATGACAGCTACTGTCCGCTTCCTTGTCAGTCTCCAAATCGGGCAGCTTCGAACTGGTCCGTTTTTACACTCCGCCCCGATAGTTATTTTCATCAAATTTCCTTTTTAGGAACCTAGCATTTTCCTCGACATCGAACCAGCTCAACTCAATATTGTTTTTCGCACACCTACCTTATCTAGCCTCTGGCCCTTCCTTCCCCGCTACCACCCGCGAACCTTTTCATTTCATCCCAGGTACGCCACTGGGACCTATATTCCTTCCAGGGATACCCTCGACTAGCATCTTCATCCATGTACACACCCCACATGTCCTCTTCAACGTTCGTCCGATAAACATGGCTACCAGATAATCACCGCTTAAAAAAACATATGTCGAATAAATTCATCTTTGATGCACACTCCCTACGCCACCGACGATACTCGTACCTCATACATCGACCCTGCACAGAGAAGCCCATTACGCTTTTCAAATTCCGTCCAAGGTGGAGGTAAGGAATAAACCTCAAGCATAGCACCGTGCCCATGCCCTCTTCTTCCCCTTCCTTTCATCCCGCGACATTCATTGGCAGGTCAAATATAACCCGATTGATTGTGTAACACCATATCACCGCTAGAATAGACGAAGCTTTAAACATGTTGCATGCCATTTCCGTTTGAAGAACTCAAGAACCCAATGACGTGCCTTCTCGCGACGACCTGGGAATATGGGTATCGCGGGAAGCATGGAACCTTGGATAAACTCGTACCACCACGCTACTTGAGATCGAATTACTGTCCAACTAGACGGACGTCGACGGACACAAAACGCCAGACGCAAACACAGACACAGACACGGCCACCCACCTCCCGGGTCCAGTGCCCGCTAGCAGCTTTGCTTGTGCGGCGTTAATCTCCAGGTACAACCCCAACACTTCCTTGAACCTTCCTTCCTACACCCCACCACCTCGAAATTGAATACACACGACCTAAAAAACTAGTTCTTCATTCATTGAATCACCTGAGACTTCCGAGTCTACGCTGGGAGTGAGAGAATCTGCCATGGCCGTCGCCGAGACTCGACGCGGGTGCAATATCCTCTTCTTCCGTTCATCCCATCCATTCACCTGCCAATGTCCAATGTATATGTCGTAACGATCGACCAGAAAAATCTGGATGATGGTTAGATGTCGAGTATAAGAGCGTGAGTGTGCGACAAACACTCACCGGCTCCTTCATCCGATAGTCAAATCCCGCATCTTACATCTTTTCATCAACATTAAACGTCAAACCGTCGAGTCCATGTTCCTTCCCCTCGTTCAGACGTAGTCATAGCTGATAAGAGCTCGTAACTGTGATCTCAGGCTCACGTTTCGTAGGTCGAGGTGGAGGTGTGGCGCAATAACCTCACCGTTCGTTACCTACTACGCCTTCACGTTCTTCCTACGATCATGATCGAGTGAATGGTCGGCATGGCTTACTAGACTCACCTACAGCCCACGGAGTTGAAGTGGAACCTTCATTTCGCGTTGAGTGTCTAGTGTTCATTAACCTCAAAGTCATCGGCGCGTCCCGTGTTTCGCGTCCTTGGTGATCGTCAGAAGACTCAAAGGTCCGAGTTTCATAGAATAACTTACTCGGTGAGTTTGTTGTACAGGTAGCTCAAGGGACTTAGGTAGGTCATACCGTATCCGAGTCCTATACACTTGGGCCTGGAGAATGAAATGAAACGAAACGAAACGATGGAACGCTGGATATTGAATATTGATTGCTTTGACTATTATTATTAACTGATGGAAGTAGGCATGGATACCAACAATAATTCCCGGGTAAGTGCTGGTCATTCTGATTGAGAATTTGCAAGTACGCGGGTACTGAGGTTAGTTTGACATCCGCGAATGAGTTGGGCTGAGAGTCAAGCGAGTGGGCGATCCGTTCAGTGTGCTGTTCCTTGGGATTTGGGACCACGAGCGAGCGAGCGAGCCGACTCACATTCGGAGGCGGAAGTAAGATTCCTTCGGGTAAATTCTGAGCTGAACATTCCCCAACACCAGCATCAAAAGCCCTAGAGTTCCTTTCTTCTCTTCCTGAATACCGTCGGGAAAAATGAATTCCACTGTACTCTGTGTTCACATTCAATTGTCCATGTCTCGGACCTATACCATCGGAGCGTTGCTACGCCCCCAAGATTCTAATTTATTACACCGTTGCCCCGGTGTTCGGACACTGCTTGGCACGAGGATGTCTTGTGTCTTGAGTTGTTCCACTGCGCGACAGTAAAATTCGATTGTGCCATCGTGGCGTGATCGTGATAGATGGTAGAGTGTACGCGTCAGCGCATGATTGTGAGGAAGAGAAAGAAAAAAAGCCAAAAGTGCCGGTCGGCAAAATCCAGTAACGCATGTCACATCACACCGCACCTTCCTTTCGTGCACCCACGAGGCTCACAAACCAAGTGGAGATTTTCACGGAGCTTGACACCAAATACCTGGTATTTCATTTTTTTTTTGAGTATTTATCTTCTCCCACTTTTTCCAAATTCCGACTCGGGGGTAGAATGTCGAGTTGGTGTCGGGACTCCACTGCATCAAATGATAGGCAGTGAATCGTAAACGCAAACACGAAAAGTCCGACCTGACTTCGCATACATCTGGCAGATTTGGAGCTTCAAATGATTGTAGAAATGGAGGTGGGTCGTTTTGATATCACTTCTGTTGAATTTGGTATAGGTACTAGGCTCTCATCGTATTCAGTTGGAAGCTAGATGGAGTCTCGAACTGTAGCTTTCTACACGGAAACGGACCCAAAGCCATCATTAACACTGCTCAGCGGAGGCAATGACAGTGGCATGTTTCGGAACCCCCTGTAGCGCAAAGGTTCCGGTGGTTACCCTCAGTGGGGCTTCCTTCCAGTTCACGTAGTTCACGGCTATATTCGAAAATCGAATCTCAACGTATGCCGCTTGCGTAGTACTACGTAGAGGTCTTCTGCGGCTGGTCAAGCGTCAAAGGACATCATGCTGTCATACGTGCTTACAGCATGCCAACTCTGCAACTTGCACATCCCAAATGTTTCAGAGATGAGGCAGATTCTAGTGTTCTAGGCGAAGTTTGTAGGCGGCATATGACTTTCCTAGATACCAATGAAATCACGGTCTTTCGAAAGGTACGCTTCATAAATTGCAAAAAAAAAAGACCAAGGTTAATTAATCGAGATCCCCCAGGCTCTTGATCATGATCGTCTAATACCAGGACATCCAACCGATTCAACGGAGGGACATTCGTTTGAAATTACAGGTGGGGCAGTGGCCGAGAACTTGGTGGCAGAAGGATACCTCAGGGTCATGAGTCCATGCTTCCAGAATGCAAGAACACGCAAATGAGTCATTGTGCGTTGGCGTTCAGCATGATTTCGATGTCTTTACTTTCTATTTTGGTGAGGTGACACTCCGTTTTTCATCTTACTCAGGGGTGCAGATGTCCTTCAAACCGAGTTGGATGGCGAACGGCTCGTCGATCGTGTTTTTGGTGGGGAAAACGCGCGCGGGTTTGGGACGTGAGAATACCTATGAGGTGTGCTTGCCGGGAGAGGAAGGAGTGGTCCCACGCAGTTACCTGGGGGATACCGCCTCTTCGTGTAGGACTACTTTGGGATAGCGGATAGGTAAGTGGGAGCTTGGCCTTACGGGCAGGGAAGCTGTGGCAAGTCAACAGAGGTGTTTCATTCGGAATGATAGGTAGTTTAGCGACAAATGTACTGAGATGATGAATTTTCCTTCTTTTCTTCCTCTAAACCCCATCCTCGATCAATTCCTGAGGATCGCCCTTAACCTCAAGTTAGAGATGGCTGATAGGCGTTATGAAGACGTCTAAAATGTCATCTAATATCCGTGCACAAAGGGGTGAAATATATTGTGCTGTAGACTGTCGATCCTCCATAATCAGGGTGTGTAGAAGGTGAAGAATGTGTTCTGGAACAACGTTGGGGAGGTGTAGGTTCGTCGCAAGAGCCAGTCGACTACGACAATGTCAGCGGGCTGAGATATACTTCGGCAGACAGGTTGACGTACGGTTTAGATACCCTTACTGAGTAGTAGCCCCCATGTGTACCGACCCGAATGTCTTAGAAAATGTGACGATACGAACGGGCTTATCTGCATGATCATGATTGTCGTCCTCGACAAGCTATGAGTGCGGAAGGTTTCGAGGCACGATGAGAATAGAATTTTGGGAGATATCGAGCTAAAAAAAACAACGTCCCTGACATGAGATAGCGTCATGGAGTACTATCGACCTCAATTTGAGACATTGCCTTGATGTAGGAGTCGAGGACCTCGATGGGTTGCCTGGGGGTGAGTGCCTCGTCGTACGTAGAGTACAAATTTTGCTGGGATCCCAAGGAGCGGCTTTCTTGTTTGAGTGTAGCGGAGTGAAAGACCGGCTTGGTTTTTGAGAGGTGACCAGGGATGCAGGGAGATAGGGAGCGTGGCGGAGACCCCCAAGAGGCGGTACGCCAGGCGTGCTCGTTGGGCGGAAAACCCACGGTACGAGATCGAAGCGCTCTCGTATATCGTATGTAAGCATGCACGTTGTTCCATCATGATGTAGTCTGGAAAAGACATTGATTCATCGTGACTTTCAGTGTGGTCCTGAGGTAATTCACTATCGCTCTCGCTCTACAGAGCTGGGGATGGTGAGACTATTACGTCTATTGTAGAGGGACGGGAGAAGTATCCTTGGATTCCATGACACTCGCAGGAAAAATTCCAACGATATACACCGACGCTCAGGCTTGACCCCATCAATGATGACAGATGTGTCATGAGAAACAAATAGGTTGGTCGAACCTGCATGCGGGCCTGATATTATTGCCAGACAACCCATCTTCAAGCTATGTCCACCCGCAATCGATTCCCTGGTCACCGAGGTAGTTTCTCGGTGTCAGTTGTGTCTTTGTTGAACCTATTTGGACACATTACCGTACAGCGACACCATTCTTCGGAACACGTCTCTTGGGAGCGCCGAGGATTTTTCCGTGGCCATTCGGTCAGTATTTACGGGACGTACCGCGCTGACAGAAACGTTGCATGTCAACGGATACAATGTCAAAAGAATAAAACTGGTCACTCAACCTTTCGGACATGTGGCGCTGAGAGTGAAATAATACCTAAACTTCATGTAGTGAGTATATCGATGTGACCCTTAAGATGGCGTTTCGGAGAAAAGAGAGGATCGATATTCACGAAACTGAAAGACGCTGGTTACTTGTATCATGATAAGAGGACCGGAAATTGAAGCCGTTTTGAAGAGTAACGAGGTTCCCAAGAGGTTCTAATATAACTTGTTACGATATGAACACACCTTTGGTCACCAATTACCGAACTTGCACCGAGATCTTCACCTTACTATGCAAGGCCGTCGTCACAATGTCTGCATTATTTTATGTAAGTCGCGACTCGACCGGGACTGTCAAGTGAGGTTTGAAGTCACTTAGATTCAGCAAAAACGTGTAGTGATTAAGACATACCCAGTGATTAGTCTTCTCATTCTTGTTTTCCATGCGTCTTCGAAGATCAGGGGTTCATGCCGAGAAAATCTAAGTATATCGTGGGCTTTTGGGACTCAATGGACCCTCGTGCCTGTACATGCAGGTGAGTGGTTGCAAAGATTCGTGGGGTTCCTGTGTCTGAAATTCACTGAATACCTAAACTGTGAATATCACCAGTGAAATCGATGGTAGAGTGTGAAATGTGAGGCAAATTGGAAGCAAAGAAAAATCGTTTAGCGTACAGCCACCAGGAACTGAGTATATCACGTGCTATCATCGGAAAATACCGAACCGCCGGCAAATTCAGGACATCACATGGACGGTTCTTTTTCTAATCCTTCGGTCTCTATTGCCTCTTCACAATCGCCGTCTGTTGTTTCATAGAAATTAATTAATACTCCAATCGATAAGGACGGATTTCTTGTCTTGTTGCGCTTGCTTCTCAGCCTAGGCAAAACCAAGGTTCACCCTTCTGACTCCCAGGCCGTCTAGCACCATCTTCAGTGGGCCTTCCTTTCTATTTTCTCGGTCTCAGAATATTGACAGCCCCACAAGAAACACCTGAGGACATACAAAGTCTTGGGCTCATCGTGTAAACCAAGAGCGCGCGGCCTCGACTAAGGGCCAGCAAAGACACCCTCACAAAGGTCCGAATACTTATCCAGGACAAGATACCGGCGAAGATGACATATTTGGTATCGTCGCCAAACTCTCGGAGCTGTATTGACGATAAGGTTCTCCTGCGGCGAACAAGGTTCATTGTAAACTACAGCTTCTCAGACTGTCGGTTCGTGTAAGCGAACGAACTGGCCCGTATATTGAACTTCATCTCCGATATGTGCTGCTGTACGTGTGTAGTTCCTTATCCTACGGTGATAATGCTGATTCTAAGATTCAATGGTAGAATTGCTCCGTTTACGATCGGCGTTTTCATCGCGTTACAATATGTGTATCTGGGGATTTGCTATGTGAGTCCATCTTTCGCGAACTGAGGGCTCATGGATTACGTCGTGATAGACTCATCCTCAATCAGCTCGCATCGTTGCATTCTGACCTGACACAGGATGTTCAGGTCCAGTAACAAAGTATAAAGGGTGCGACACGAGGCTACGATCCCCAAGGGAGATTTCATACAGCTACGTATACACCGCTCCTGTGGTCCGTGGATCGTTACCATGCGCATCAACAGCAGCATCAGAAATAGAAGCGTTCTTGTAAGTCGTAAACAGTATTGTTTGAGCATCGCAGCCGTAAATTTATTATACACAGCCCTCCGACCATATACAACTTGTTCTGATTACCGTTACTGGCAACTGATGTAGAATGGAGAGGTATTATTCCGCTACTCGGGACTTTCGACAGCAGAAGAATAATGGGGTAAGTCCTCATTGGAACTGGTGGTGAGCGCGTACTATTCTCAGCCAACGGACCCACATACAAATGTAGATGGTTCAGATGTTGCCGAGAGGCCCAACGTCGTGGAAGTTCCACAACGAAGGTATATGCCTGGCGGAAGTCTCATGACTAGTTTCTTCCGTCACAGCGGGAGGCATTAGAAGGGGATGACGCCACGGAACTAGCTGTGTTCTTGATATCTGGCAGATTCCGAGGAACTTGACGGTGATCATTGATTGCTATCGCTAAGGACGGAATGGAGATCTAGTGCGTGAACTGGAATACCGCACCTACATAGTAGCGTCCCGGCGTCCTAGGATATGTTAGAAACTTCAACGCTGGGTACACTTTAATATCAGTCCGCCAGAGCGCGCTCGATTGAAGACAACTGAACAGTCCCCAGTTCTTGGGTGTCGCCATCATTGCGTATTTTCTTGACTGTCGACTGTGGGTCATTGGGGACTCTATGAAGGTTCTGCCGTCTCACTATCTATTCTTCAGGCAACAGCCGGGTGGAGGTCGATCACAAGTCCTGCGAAAAGAATAGATTGCCGACAACACTCCAGCTTCTCAGTGACTCGGGGTGTGTACTTATGGCTATGCCACAACAGCGTCTGACCAGAGGAAAGCATAATAGGGAATGACGGTGACAAGTTAGGAAAGATCTGAACAAGAAAAACTTGATGGAATAAGACATCGACGTGGAGAGTTTGTGGGGCAAACGAGGCGGAAGATCACGGCAGAACGAGATTTGAGGCGAGAATAGTTCACAAATTAAGAGACAATGGAAAACGAACCAGTTACAAGCGGGATTGAGCTGTTGATATTCAGTGTATCGTTGTAAAGTACAGTTCTGGGCCTGTTTTGTAGCTCTGTGGCTATTAGCACCTGACAGAATGCTCGGTAAAGAAGGACCATCGAGTCAATGAGCGGGTACGCGCCTAGACAGGATCATAGATATCTTGACTTGCATGTACCTTGGTCCCATCGCTACCGTTCAAGATCTGTTCCTGTTCTCTCGTCCATGATATTTACAGTCTACTATAGCCGCGTCTTGGAATGTTCTTCATCCAAGTGGGTACATAACAATGAACGAAGTTGAGCCTCGTATTCAATCGCACAGCTTTGTGTATCATGATCACCATAGATCAAACCATGCATCTTCTATAAACCCGTCTATATGAAGTGGAATACACACGAAGACACTGATAAACCGAGAACCAAGAACAAAGACCAAGGTCCCCGTACCCGGGGAAAATGGCAACTAATAGCAATTCAAGAGTGTTCCGCCTGCTGACCCCAGGTCGACCCCACTACCGAGATACCCAATCGTTCGCCTTGATCCATGTTCCGCAAGACTTTCCTTCCAAGGTGAAAACACGAACCACGGTGCTGCAGGTGTGGGAGTCCTAGCTATTCCCGTTTGACATTTATTATTCGTGGCCAACATTTGACAGAGCCCCGATCAAAAGTTGGAGATCATATGCGCCTCTTGACTAGAGATCACCATAAAAGTAAGGTGAAGATTCTATCGTGGAAGCTGCGGAACGTGCCTTCAATACGATGCCTAGACTCGATGTTGTTGCACTGTGTATGGCGTGCCAGGGACTAGGATAGACAGAAAGTGCGAGCTGCCAATAGTGTACGGGCGTGCGGGCCTTGATGTAACACGAGACGTCATATCACTCGAGCGCTTCCCGGGGTGAACCTGTATTTGAAATGCTATTAATCGCATGATAGATTGGAAGAACTGTGCACGAACTTCAGGGCAACCGGAACAAAAAGTTAGTGGCGCAAACTTGTTGCGAGATGCGAAATCTAGGTGGGTATCTACCAGAAGTTTTCATGAACCGAGTCGCGTTTGAACTTCTAGCGACTGAACCAAATCATTGGTGCATTCGCTGGGAAGGAATGCACCTTAAGATAGAAGCACCCCAAGAAGATAAGGCCTTAGAGTAGTTTGGGTGACAGTTACCCAACTCGAACCTGACGACGCATCGCATGTGACCAAGGGAGAACTCGTTCAATGTACAATCCAGTGGAAGATCAGAGCTCCAGTAGACTGTCGAAGAACGTTTGGAAAAGTGGCGCACCAGACTATGGTGATCTGACAGTTTGAGATATTGGTCAGGGCATACCGTCGAAGTACTAGCACAAGTTCTCCGAGGTCGAATGTTGAATTTGGATACGCGGCTGTACGGGAGATACCGCTCTCTAAGTCCTCCAATCGACGCTGTTAACATGCTTCAATAGACAGAACCTGATCGTGATCTCGTACTGACATACACAATGTATGAAAATTGCGACTGCCATCAGTTCATATTGAGTCAGGAGATTGCAATCCTTACTGCGACTCTCAAGAAACGTGTAACGGTCAGTAAGCAAACATCGGAGTGTAGGTCATGAACCGACGACGAGATGCTTCGATGGCAAGCGAGAGAAGTGTTTGACTTCTTTACGCAAAAAGGCCTCCGGTGGTGTGCTGGTTGCGAAATTTGATTATTCGGTTCATCGGATGCAGATTTCTCGAGCTTCAGGTTTTCGAGAGAGACTTCGGGATAACGAGATCGTGCTTATCAGACTTTCGTTCTCGATTCGATTAAGAGAGTGCCACTCACCGTACCAACCGTCAATGCGAGAACTGTCAATGGTAGCCTGGGACCCAGTAAATGAACAAAATGAAAGATGATTCTGTACCTGTACCCAATGCTTGGGCCTGGGAAGCACTACGCCTTGGTTTAAGTCGTTAAGATACGCATACCAGAGGCACTGTTTGAGAACCATGAAGTGACACGACATCATTGACAGTGGCATAAAGGAACACGTTTGTTGACCCTGCAAACGGCTTGGCGGAGAGGGCAAGAGTCAGATGTGACCCTAACCCCAACCGAAGAGTGAAATTGTCTGAGCCACGTGCTCTGTGTGAAAAAAAGCTTCCGCTTACACGAACCAGGAACTCAGGGGCTTGGGGGATTGCCTCTCCTCCACGTCCACGTCCCTAGCTTCCTTTCTTTCTTTCTGGTCAAAAGTAGTAACCTTGGGATTTTTTGCAAGGAAAAAAGTACGTCGAAGAACTTTTCGGAAATTTTGGAAAAAAGCTGAGCATTTGGAAATCGGTTCAAGGTTGAACCCCCTGTCCAGGTCCTTCCGACCCACTACGAATATCAAGCTAAAAATCGACAAGAAAACGAAAAGGACAGAGGTGAAATGGGTTCTGCAAGGATACGTGCGAAGCAAGCTGCGATGCAGACCCAGGACGATGGCGATGAAGGTTCAGCAGAGGCAGAGGTGCGCCGTCTTCAACCCACTCCTTTTTTGCGACAAGGCTCTGACGGATTTAAAAATGACAGGTTCAGGCGCAAGGATCTTCAGATTTCAACTTGAAAAGACCATTTACGAGATCCCAGAGCGGCAAGCCATTAAAACGTCGTGTGAGAGAGGATAACGCGCTTGATCCTGATGCACCGACCTCCTCTTCTTCATCACCGCCCAAGAAGAAACCACGGACGTCAACAAAGAGCCGGAATACGAGTACTCCCTCAAAACGAGGGAAGGCCGCTAAAAAACCACTAGTGGTCGAGGAAGGGGACGAGGATGCTGAAGGGGAGTCTGATACAGAAGTCGAACAAGAGGCGTCGGCGTCTGGTTCCCCCAAACTACCTGCAGCATCCACTCCAATACTAGTGGCACCTCAACCAGTATCTGCGCAACCTCCGACGTCTACTCAATCGCTACCGGTGCTGTACGGGACAACCAAACCCATGCGCGCAACGCTACCGACACCAGTGCCGAATCTAACGAAGAAGAGTCGTGGGAGGCGAGTTCCTATCGTTGAGAACATCAGTGGGAATCAGGATAATAACGGTGGAAAGCGGGCTTATGTCTGTTCAGTCGAGGGATGTGGCAAGTGTTTTCATAGAGGAGAACACTTGAAAAGGCACATCAGGAGTATACACACATATGAAAAACGTGAGCATTTCCCTTACTCCGCAACAGCTGTGCTGACCTCTTCCGGAATAGCCTTCAAATGCACATACCCCGACTGCGAAAAATACTTCAATCGTCACGACAACTTACTTCAGCACATCAAAGTCCACCGACAGCAACAGGTGCTGACCCCTTCACCAGAGCCTGCGGTGCTCTCCGTACCGCGACGAACCTCCTCTTCCTCCTCCTATAGCAACCCTTTACTTTCACTCGCTGCCGCTGCAGCTCAACCACTGCAGCCCTCACCGACCTTACCCAATATGGGTAATCACTCCCCATCTGACACAGAAACGATCTACTCCTCTACCTCCACACTCGCGACAACATCCAGTTCGACAAGCCTATTCCCACAGCTGAGGCAGACATATTCACAGATGTGTTTGTCTCCAGGCGTAGGGAGAACGATATACGATAGCGTTAACGACTCGTTTAGCAGCAGGAGTGGGATGAACGTATCCAGTCTTCGGACTGAGATGCCGGAGAAGAAAATAGAGATCGATTTTGTGGAAAAAACCGCGGACAGTGTGGGTGCGGAAGCATAGCCCCCGTCGTTCTCGTCACTCGCCTCGTATGCCCTTCCCCATCCTTTATCATTTATCCCTATGTTGTGGTCCATGAAAATACCTCGTGCTTGTTTATGTGTTATACCTCGCGTCTTCCCATTTCCTGGATCTTCCGTCTCTCTATCTCCGTGTTCGTGTACCCGAGACTTTCTGGTTTACTAGGCCCACCCCGCTCTCCAAAGTTATAAACGAGACAATACTGTAGCGTAGAATTCTGTAGTGTAATACTTCAAAAGATCGATATCGATGTTGTGGTCGCGGATTACCTAGACAGGACCTGAATGATATCATATCCGAATCGGTTTTTCGGGATACCTCATCATCTTGCGATGGAACATCAACTAGGAGAGCTCCAGCTCGTCAAATGCTCGCTGCTTCCCGGCGAATTATTCGATTTTGTCGAACATTGCACTGTTTGGGAAGACTATCTCGACTCTTTCACCTCCACCGCATCAACGGATGCTGTCGAAGTGGATTTCAGTGCCATACCACCATGTCGATTCACTATCTCCCTGTCGGACTATTCCCAGGTTCATTTTGAGATAGAGCTTCCTCGTTCATACCCCGAGAAGTATAAACCGATTATTTTGGTCAAAGGAGAAGATATTACAAGGGCTGAACAGGAATTATGGATGCGAATCGTGCAGGAGAGGCTGGATGAGGTTTTGACCGGAGGCATGGAGTGAGTCCTTTTACCCTCGATAATCTACATTGCTAAGTTTGATATAGGTATCCAGTTTACCAGCTTCTATCGACGTACCTGATTCCTCTACTACACGAAGCGGCAACGCAAGTTCAGAAGGCTGAAGCTGCAGCTCAAGATGCACCTTCCGAGACATCTTCAAGCGCAGGACACTACCATGCCCTTTTGACCTCTCACCACCTCGTTTCACCAACTAAACGTCGAAATCTACAACTTTGGTCATCGCAGTTATCGTTATCTGGGTTCTCCAAAGTCGGGTATCCAGGTGTCATTTACGCGGAAGGGGCGAAGGAAAATGTGGAGGACTTTGTCGGGCGCATTAAAGCGATGAATTGGTTAGCTCTACGAGTGAGGTTCGTGGAGAATCTTGTTCTCGGCGAGACCCAGGAAAGACAAGGAGTCAAGTGGAAGGAGTTTGAGAAAGTTGGTGAGGTAGTTGAGGAGATGAGGAACATTGGTAGAGACAAGTGGGTTGTTGAGATGGGAATTGGGAGTTCGCATTCCGGGAAAGCAGACTGGTAAGCTTCTCTGACAATTGAGTTGTCTGGCACCTTTTCATTTTCCCCCAGAGCTTGGGCATAGGCTATAGCACGTTCCAGTAACAGTGCCTTTTCACGTTCATGAGAAGTCATTCACGTCCCTGGTGGTCCTGAAGTTTCACGAATCGCGTTTGACGTCCTATCCCCTTCCCTCTCAACGTTCATATGGGCCACTGGAACGCATGCGTATCCGCTCCTGGAATAATACCAACTCGTGTATCCAGTTCATATATCACCACAAATGGAGCCTATCATCATGCACCCATGCGTCGCTACCACACGTCCTAGATCATATGCTCCCACTTGCATATGCCACATGCCAACACCGCAAATAGCAGTGTTACCCGCCCTTATCAAATTATCTATTCTTATCAGCGCGGGCAGCGAAATACTTAAAGATCTCGGAACCGTGAATCTCGCATGATTTGCAACCCAACCTGAATACGATGCTGGGTAACAAGTGCACTGTGTCTCTTGTCGGGGTTCTCGCTTTAGCTAGCGGTGCTAATGCATGGGGAGCAAGTGGTCATGAAGCAGTTGGCTACATCGCCATGCAGTTTTTGGCTCCCAAGGCTCTTTCTTTCGTTCAGTCTTCTCTGGGATCGACATATTCAGAATCGCTCGGACCTGCTGCACCTGTACGTTATTCGGTTTCTTGCTTGCCTTCTGGCCACAGGCTAATAATGGCGTCAAGTGGGCAGACAGCGTTCGTTCTCAATCTGCTTATGCTTGGTACGTACGCCTCTTCCGAGCTTCGCAGAATGGTTTGCTGAGTTGAATCACTAAATAGGACATCGAGTCTTCATTATGTTGATGCCGAAGGTGTGTTCCTCCGTCTTTCCTCCATGGGTATCGTGTACAACCTCTTAATCTCAATTCGGATAGATGATCCTCCATCATCGTGCTCAGTCTCTCAATCTAGGGATTGCGCAGGCGGATGCATTCTTACTGCCATAGCCAACTACACCCAACGTGTGGTGGATACGTCGTTGTCAGCCACTCAACGCCAAGAAGCGCTCAAATTCTTAGACCATGTACGTCTTTCTCAGTTTGCTATTGCTTCTCCCCTCCGAAGACTGATGGACAATTCCCGGGAACTTGGCAGTTCATAGGTGACATAGGCCAACCCTTGCATGCCGAAGCCGTCGAAGCTGGCGGTAATGGCATCTCCGTCAAATGTAACGGAGCGACAAGTAATCTCCATACCGTATGGGGTACGTCTATGACTCCCGTCTTCTGTTCGATTCCAGCACTCAATAACATCTGGATCCTGCAGACAGTTCATTGATAAACAAACTCCTCAGCGCCGACTATGGTAACTCTGTTACGACATGGGCAAGCACGTTGGCCAGCAGGATCAAGGTATGTATTCTGTATTCCACTTTCTGTTGGATGGCTCAGTTCCGCTGACGGAACTCCTGTCGATCTTCTATGCAGAGCGGAACGTACAAATCATCTGCTGCTTCGTGGATTTCGTGTTCTTCCACCACGGATCCCGCTAGGCGCGAAGCTCTTGAACATGGCATTGAGGATGACATTTCCGCTCTGCTTCGTCCGGGCAATAAGGCAAGAGCGGTAACACCCCTCGCTTGTCCGCTTGTTTGGGCAAGGGAGTCGAATGCGCTTGATTGCGTGAGTGAAGCTATTCGTTGCTATTGAACCTGGCTGACAGCGGGATAGTCCTACGTATTCAGCTACCCGGATTTCTCAGATTTGTGCACCACGAGCTACTATACCAATGCTGTTCCGCTTATAGAGCAACAGATTGCGAAGCAGGGGTATAGACTCGCTGCGTGGTTGAACGTGCTGTTTGATGGTTCCACGGAGCTGTAGGAGAGGCGTATAGTGAACAAAATACAGAACCGCTACCACATAGTACCACAGTATGTAGCTTACCAGTAGGCTCTACGTGCATCTACGACCTGCACCGGGTGTAAAGAATACCGAAACAAATTCATTTCCTCTACCCAAGACAAGATAGATATGATACATGCTGCCGAACAAGATTATAGCTTCGCCGCGAGGAGACTTGCCTCGTATGCTGGCTCTGCAAAGATAGGTATCAGTGTATAAACTCGGGCGCTTACATGGCGCCAACATACCGACATCCTTGTCGATAATGGTAGCCACATCAACCGGGAACATCCCTGCCTCTCCCCAGGATTGCCATTTCGTTTGGTCCTTCATTAGGATTTTCGTGTCTCCTGGTCTTCGGAATGACTGTTTGAGAGATGGGATATGTGAGTAGTAGATAAAGGGACAATAGAAACACCTACATCAAAGGAAGGTACGTCAATGAGTGCTACTCCGTCCCAGTCGGGGAGAGATGTCGTAGAGCCGGCTACATAGTGCTCTGTGGGGTTCGGGGGTGCGAGGTGTAACTGTATGACAATGCAATATCACCAAGACACTCAGCAAAATAGACCAATAACTGCACACCTGTTCATACTTGATGATCTCTGCTCCCATCTTCATATCCTCCGTAACTACCTTCGCGTGCTCGTTCAACCAATACTTCGTCATCTCCTCCATAGACATTCCTTCCTTCCTCTTGAACATCAACAGCATCCTAGCTCTATCCTTCCGGAGCTTAGTAGGTACTTTGAGATAAGCAGATGAGGCGGATCCCATTTGAGCAGCTATAATGAGGTCCTCGTCGTGGTCTACTATGGAGGCAATGTTGAGCTTGAGGACAAAGGCAGTGGATCGAACGAAGAAGCGGTTTTCGTCTGGGACGATAAGGGATTGCATTTCAGGAAGAGAAACGGTCTGTCTGATAACATGAACAACGTTTATACCAGCCAGAAACGAGAACGCACCGCGGTATATGTTTCAAAAGACTCGACGTCGAATAAAGCCACACCGTCATAATCCAACACCGGTAACCCAAGGTTTTCTAGCTGCTGCTTTTCGCTTTGGTTGACATGGAGCTGTCCGGTTCGCCTCGTCAGCACACTTCGGAGATGAAATGAAAGCAGAAAACGCACCTGTTCATACCTGATCAGCCCTTTGTGCTTCTTCGCAATCTCAATCACGAGCTTTGAATGCACTTCCAGCCAATGACGACTGAACTCTTCGTAAGATAGCGAAGGCTGCCTCTTGATGAAAAGAAGAATGCGATATCGGTCGGTTCGCAAAGCGTGCTGTCCCATGCTCGGTCGGTCTCGTTGTACAGGTTTGAGTACAAGGGCTACAGCCTACTGGGAAGTACTAGCCCAAGAGAATCAGAACCTGAGGAAACGAGTAATGGATTACTCCAGCGCGTGATTGATGCCTGGGTGGCATCATGGTCCATGGATATATCGGAGGACAGGCGGCGTATGTAAAATTACATGCTTCTGTTACCATTGGACACCAGGACCGAAGGGTTCGGGTCTTCGGTGCAGAATAAACTCTGTTCTGTTGGAAAAGCGGGAAAAATTTGAGTAAAAATCAGCAAAAAGATGTCAGAGAACAGGCCTTTGAAAGAGCTATTCTTACATCCTGACAGGTATGCAGTCAGAATATTCTGATCCCGGTAAGTACATGGGAGTAGTTGTCAGGCTGTCTGCCGAGATGCGTGGGACACTTGGATTCAGAAGGCCCGGACCTGATCACGTGCTAGTCAAATTCTCAGAGAGACTTCGAACTGAGAAGCCTAATCATTTCTAGCAGCTCGCCTACTCGCAACTAAGGTACGACTCGACTCGGTTTCAGCGCGATTAAATAGCACTTAATCACGTCCAGAACCTTCATCTTGACCGGCAAGACATACCTCCGGTTATCAATGCAGTCCAAGTCTTCGTGAAAGGCGCTGATACTCAAGTTCGGATAGAGCGGACGTTGTGGTGGAAGTGTATCCATCGTTCTCACCTGGGCATCATACATTGGAGCTATCAGTTCTGGAAGGTATCTGCTTCGACTCTTGGTCAACCCATGACTCCAGAAACTGACAGGCCGGACAGGATATATAAACTACCACGCAACTTATCAGCGCATGTTCAAATTGTCCTCCTTCGAGATTCGATTCAACACTCAATCTAAACATAATCATGACTCACTGGCAGAATATACCTTCTCTCCGCACGGATCGTGTCCGGCTGCTCATCTTCGTCAAACGTAAAGACGAGATGAACTTTGATGATTGGAGCAGGTACTGGCTCGAAACACACGGTCCAATATTTGCAAATACACAGGCGGCGAAGGAGAATATCATTCGTTATGAGCAGGTTCGTTTCGAATCGGCTCTGTGTACTTGCCGAGACTTATCGTGGGTTCTTGATCCAGCTTCATGTCAATCAGCATGCGAAACAGATACTCCAAGAACGAGGCTACAAGGTGCCGGATTTCGATGGGGTGGTCATGTTTGAGGTAGAGTCGCTGGAGAATCTTAATGACGTATATCCTTCGTTCCCCCACTCTTCCCTGCGACTCACCCTATGGCTACCAGCTCCTCACCTCGGAAGAATGGTCACAGAAGGTTATGCCTGACGCCGACAAGATTTTTGAACAAGAAGGGAATAGTTCTGCTGTCTACGGCCTCTCTACCCTTCACGACAGGCAGAAACCCAAGGCGTTACTGGGCACGACTTTGCAGGATGGAAGAGTACAGCTTCTCGTTCAGATGAAGAAGAAAGCTGGGCTGTCGCAAGAAGAGTTTGAGAAGCATTGGCTAAAGGAGTACTCCTCGGTCACTACTGGCCATGGGCCGACCAAAGAGGGATTGAGCAAGTACGAACAGGTGTGACCGAAACTTGTTCAAGCTCACAAATTGGCTGACTATGTAGATCTACAGTTACACATACGTCGAGGTGCGATTCCCGAGATGGAATCCCGTGCAAAGGTGCCCTCAGACTGGGATGGCATAGCACTCTTTGAGGCTGAATCGGTCGACAAGCTGATTTCAGTACGTGCTTATGCGCTTGCTTCGAGATTGACCTAACCTTCTGTTCCATCTTAGGTCCTTCGTCATGAAGCCTATCTTGCGCAAGCTGAGCCTGCACGCGAAAAGTTCCTTGACAAAGAGAATTCAAGATTTCTACCCGTTGATGTTGCTGTTCTCATTGATAAGGAAGCTTAGGCTCGTAGATCTGTATATATACCAATTTTTACCCAGAATGAAAGATGTATCAGTACCTTGACCATATCGAGGCCTATTGTGCCAGTCGAGACACAGCCGAGATTTCGAGCGGTGACTAAGTGGAGCAGAGTTTACCCGCTATGGTACATTTTGAACGCCTTCTGTTCGTCTCTTACCAGCTCAAACGCGATAAGCTAACCTGTGCCTTCCCAAATAAAGCCGCCGCATTAGACTCAACGCCCACAAAGAGGAGAGGAAATGATGGCGAAGAGCCGAAATTGATGGAAAACAACAGTGGCTGTGCGATGAGGCGATGCATTCCAAAAAAGGAAGCTTCCAGCTTGACAGGGACGTTTGACCTTCGCCTTTGTGCAGTGAGCAATAAAATTCTTAAAAATCTCATAAAATGCCCAATGGTAGATAACCTATAAAAAATGAGGTCTATGAAAAAAGATTTTCGAAAAAGCCAAAGGAGAGCGATAGAAAAAAATTAAACGGAACTTCCAATACCGAATGAGCTCAGATTGACCGGAACCGTGCGTGAGAGAAATTCCTGAATGCGAGGGTATCTCGAAACAACTCGAAACACACTCTTTCTTTCCCCCCATCATCAAGACTACTACCTTTCCTCCCTCAAATCCTTCGAATCTTCATCCAAATGGCTCGTACCAAGGTCAGAAACCTCTGAAAACGTTCTGAAATGCATGAAATTGATCAATCGTTATAGCAAACTGCTCGCAAGTCTACCGGAGGTTCGTCGTCATCGTCGTTGACAGCGACGACGACTCATTTTTCGAATTTGGTTGCTCAACCTCGGATTTTTTGCTTTCTCTAGGAAAAGCTCCTCGTAAACAACTCGCAACCAAGGCTGCCAGGAAGACCGCTGCGGTACGTCGTCCTATGGTCCTCGTCGTCGTCATGATCACCTGACTCTTATATTTCCTTTTCAGACCGCCACTGGTGGTGTTAAGAAGCCTCATCGTTTCAGGCCCGGAACTGTCGCTCTTCGTGAAATTAGACGTTACCAAAAATCCACCGAATTGCTTATCAGGAAGTTGCCCTTCCAACGTCTCGTCCGTGAGATTGCCCAGGACTTCAAGGTGCGGTGCTGAGGTCCTGTTTGGTGATGCTGTACAAATGACTGATGCTTGTCTAGACTGACCTCCGTTTCCAATCCTCCGCCGTCATGGCCCTTCAAGAAGCTGCCGAGGCTTACCTTGTCTCCCTCTTCGAAGACACCAACTTGGCCGCTATCCATGCCAAACGTGAGCACCCCTGTACCACCATAATCATCGGGGATGGCGTGCGCTTGCCGTCATCGTCATTCGGTTCCGAGCGTCGTGTTGACTGTTCTCTTCCTATAGGTGTCACCATCCAGCCCAAGGACCTCGCTCTCGCCAGGCGTCTCCGTGGTGAGCGCTCTTAAATGTCGAGAGCATAGGCTAGTGCTGTCATAGACTGTACGGCCGGTGGTTGTTTATTATCGGTTCAGACGGACATTATTATCCATACTTCGTACTCGCCGCTGTACACGGCCATGGCTTCATTCTACCTCCCACTTTCTTGTTCCCATTTCTGAGTCTCTATTCTTAGTTGTTTGTTAGTATAGGTCTCGTCTGACGCCGTGTACTACTTATCGTTTCTTTATCTGTATGACCATGAACTATGAATACGAGTGGCCCTAGGGTTAATATGTAATTTTCAATGCGGTGTGCAGTTGCCAAGATACATCGTGGGATCTGCGTGTTCTGAGCTGGCGCTTGTTTTCATCATCATGTACCCTTCTCAACCAAACATTCATGTGTCCACCCATATCAACTTCATCTTTTGATGGCCTATTCCTCAAAAGTCCAGAGGCGTTACCGTGTTATGACTCGTGGCTGTTGTGTATCTGGATGCCTTGCATGAGCGCTTACCTTTATTGAATATAAAAAGCAGATACAGCATTTCCTAGGATGAGCCTGTCACTCCGCCCATGACATCCCCTTCCCCGGATCTTTTCGACGATGTGTGCCATGGAAAGGTCAAGCTGGACCGCAAGAACGCGATTTCTTTCCTCGAATCATTATGTTCTCATTCCAAACCTATACCGACTCTTCTCGCCAGTTCATCCGGGCTCGATGCATTCAAACGTGCCATGAACACGGAATATTGGCCATACTTTTACAACGGGACTTGTTGTCGCGTTCTTCTCAAATTATCACAATCGGAAGATGAGGACGATATTCGCCGTGTGTTGGCTGCGCTGGCCAACCCGCCCCTCTTCTATATTTCGCTTTTCACAGCGATGACAGGGGATACTCTGATGGAGGAGACGATGAAATGGTTTGCGTGGTTGGTACTCCAACACGTTTCGCAGCCGGAATCCTTGGCATCTTCTTGGTCGCCGCTTCTCAAGGTGTACAAGGATTCGCCGGCTGTGGAGGCGCTGCTTCGTTCCTCGCGAGAGGATATACGGAACATCGCAGAAAAGATCGTGGAAGTCGCTCCGAGGAGCGCAAAGGCAGAAGAAGAGGAAGAGGATACGAAGGCAGGCCCTGGTGGACGACACGATAACGACTTTGAGGATTTCCGAGCGATATCGGTTATGCCTACCCCAGACGAGCTCAGGTGCAAGAAGAAGCCATACTTTGTGCCGCCATCGATGCTTCTGGAAGAAAAAGATCCAGTTAAACGTCAGGAAGTCTATCTGGAGATGCAGTTCCGTCTTTCGCATGGACAGATGATGGGTTTGATGAGGGATGAGGTAGAGGGCATGTTGGAGGGTGTAGGCGAGGGATCTATGATGCTCGATGTGGATTTTGCAGGCTTGGAGCTGAACCACCCAAAGATGGGACATTATTGGTGTTGGGCGTTCCGCTGTCAAGAGGGTTCCCAAACAGACACTTCCGGATTCCAGGCAGATTTTCCTTTATGGTTGGATGGGGCGGTCGCATACTTGGTGGAAGGAGACGAGGTGTTAGCATTCGGTGGGGCTGTCAGGGACGACGAAAAGCTTGCGCAAAATCCTCCTGTTTTGATTGTGAAGCCGTTCGGAGGAGAAGCTGCGATCTGCAATGCGCTTCTGAGGTTTAACAATGACAAACCGAAGCGACTTCTATCGATGGGTAGAAGTTGCGTGCCCTGGGCAGAGTCGTTGAGAAGGATTAGATGCATGAAGCTACTTCCTCTCAGGGACGAGCTGCTTTCCCTATCGACTACCCCACAAGAACCAGAACACGTACCTCTCGAGATTCTTCGTTCTTTTGATAAGAATGAGAAATGCGACGTGGGCCAACTTCTTCGTTTCTTTGACGGAAGTATTATCCTGAGCGAGGATCAAAAAACTGCATTACAAAGTGCACTCCAGGAAAGGTTGTGTTTGATTCAGGGTACGCCTGGTGAGTTGCACATATCACGGCTTCGAGCGCTCAGCTGATATTTATCAGGCACTGGGAAGACGTTACTCGCAAGCATCCTGGCAGGAATCCTGTATCAACATACGTCTCAAACCATCCTGATATGCTGTAACAGCGACGATGGGCTCGATCACATCATGGAGACAGTTCATAAAATGGTACCCAGCGTTCAAACTACTTCATTCCGTGACCTTCCAGGTGCATTTCCTGTTTTGTCAACTCGACCCGTCTACTGAGACCGCCCAGATTTACCTCAATCTAAAGATGCGCAGTTGGAGGAGATAGCGGATAGTATTTCGCAGGATTTAGCGGCGACATTCGGTCGATTACAGGAAGCTGGACAGAAGAGAGAAGCCGTGCTCGAATACTTAGAGGCGAACCACCCTGATATTCACGCAGCTTTCGCAGGACAACAGGATAACGACACTATTTCCCTTTTAGATCTGTGGGTCTCTGGCAAGGATGGGATTTATGGCATTCCCGGTGCTGAACAGACATCTGATATCTGGAAAACTCCTGTGTCAGAACGCGAAGCCCTCTTACAACAGTGGTCGCAGTCGATGTCGGAATCCATCATCTCACAAATATATGACGTAGCCCAACGGCTCGATGTCGCGCAAGATATCATGGACCGTTCGAAATCTCAGGAAATAGCGCGAGAGCTCCGGTCTACCAGAGTTTTGTTCTGCTCTTACTCCGATATTTTATTCCATCTACCCTCGTTTCGGGAACTGGAATCGCCAGATGTGTTCATCTTTGACGATGCTGATTCGGTCGTAGAGAGCTGCATTTTACCCACTCTGGGTGCAGAGACAAAGCACATTGTTCTATTTGGATCATCACCGTCAGTGTCTTTCTATCTCTGGTAAGGCCAGGACTGATTTGCGATTGAAATAGACTCAAGAATTTGCAACTCCAATCTTCCGCCGACTCCGAAAATCGCCCCATTCAAGTCTCTTTGCTGGAGCGCCTCATGAAGAACGGATACCCTCACCATAGTTTACATACACAACACCCTTATTCCCTACCTGTTGTGCAACCTCCACCTCGAAACATTTGGACCCCTCCACTAATACTACCTCCTGTGGCGTTGCCAGCTAATAACCGGGATCACACCTCAACAAGCTCATCTACCAACACCCGCTCTTCCACGCCTTCGTTGCCACCTCTCATCAGCAAGAAAGTTGGTCAAGCCGAAGAGGAATGGAAGAGGCGCAAATCAGAGTTCGGCGCCGACAATATACATGTCGATGCAATTATGGAAATGATTGGGATCGAGAAAGTCAAACAACAGATTCTGGACATCATGGATATGGTTGAAGCGACGAAACAGCAAAAACGTTCAATAAAAGACTTCGCTCTCAACGCTGTGCTACTTGGTAATCCCGGCACTGGTAAGCGTGTTTTGAACACACGGCTTGACTATCTGCTTACCCTCTATGAAGGCATATGTACTTTCGCTGGACACTATACAAGTTTTCTCAAGTCTATGGATATCATAGCAATGGATTATTATCGCGAAATCACATCTGCAGAGGCTGATGACTTTATGCGGCACGTCGCGGATATACAACTCGGTGGTGTCCTCCATGTCGTAGACGCTCATGCGCCAGGAAGATATGGGTACATCACGTGGTTGAACGGCAGCGGCATGAACAGTGTATCTGCCAGTTCGCTCGCAGACATGATGCGTGAAGGAGCAGGGAAAAGGGCATTCGTCTTTTCAGGACCTAAAATCTCTCTTAAAAAGTTTCTGGATAACAATCCGATTGTTCGAGATGCGTTCTCTCATGCTTTCTACTTCGAGGACTACACGATAGAGGATCTTACCGTAATCCTGGAGCAACGTCTTCGGGAGACGTTCAAGGAGGCAGAGATGGAAATAGAAGGCGGCATTGGAGGAAACTGCGTCAGGCTGGCGCTCAAGCGACTAATTGCACGACACGGCAATGATACCTTCCGAAATGCCAACAGTTTGGAGACATTTTTGGAGGAGGTTCTGCGCCGTCAGACGAGACGTCTAGCGAAGGAACATAAAAACGGCGGCAACCCAAACTATAATCTCATCACGAAGGAGGATCTTCTGGATCGTGAAGACGATTCTGGTCTTGAAGACGCTCTTAAAGAGCTGGACAAACTTGTAGGCATGCGGGCAGTCAAACAAAGCGTTCAAAGTCTCGTCAAGCTCGCCCAGATTAACGAGAAGCGCGAGCTGCAAGGAAAGAAGGCTATCGAAATTCTCCTCAACCGGGTCTTTTTGGGTCCCCCAGGAACTGGGAAGACGACGGTAGCCAACGTTTATGCGAAAATCTTAAAGAGACTAGGGTATCTCAGTCGAGGAGATGGTGAGTGTTTCATAGTAATGTGCCTCTGGATGCCTCACTAATTATGTTATACTTATAGTGATAACGAAGCATGCAACCAATCTGATTGGGCAATTTATTGGTCAGTCGGAGGTGATCACAAAGGAGACCATAGCCAGCGCAGCTGGTAGTGTTCTCATTATCGATGAAGTGCGTCCTACCCCCGGATGGTAGATGAATTGTCTAACTATCATTTGTAGGCTCATGTACTCAATCCGAAGAACGATAATGACGCAGACTGTTTCAAGGAAGCAGTCATAGACACGCTAGTTTCATGCGTGCACAATACGCCTGGGGATGATCAGTGTATTATCCTGATTGGGTATGAAGACGAAATGCTCGAGATGTTTCGGGTAAGTTGCCTCCCTAGCCTCGACCATGTGGCCAGCTTCTCACTACAACCCAAAGAATGCAAACCCCGGCCTGGCTCGACGCTTCAGGAATGAGGAAGCTTTCCGATTCGAGAACCTCGACCAACAGCAGCTTTTGCAGATTTTCGACTTAAAGCTTTCCGAAGATCAGTTATCAGTTACTCCAGCAGCCAGAGCTGTAGCCGCAGAGATGCTCGAGCTAGCTCGCCATCGCCCGAACTTTGGGAATGGAGGTGAAGTTGTCAACCTCATATCTTCCGCTACACAGAGATATTACGGACGCTTTGCCTTGGATGAGTTTCCTGATGCTGTCGTCTTGGAACCCGGAGACTTTGACCCCGACTACGGACGAAGTGCAGAGGCTTCGGAGAGGCTCGCCGCGCTGTTTGCTGACATGGTCGGCTGTGAAGAGATTATGAAGAAGCTTGGCGACTTCCAAAGGATTAGTCATACGATGAGGGTTTGCGGCAAGGATGCTAGGAAGGTTATTCCTATGAACTTTGTATTCAAAGGGCCTCCAGGTAAGCATTTCACTTCAAATGATAGTACGTCGTTTCTAATATCTTGTGCCAAACAGGGACAGGAAAGACCACAGTTGCACGAAAAATGGGTCATGTCTTCTACGATATGGGTATGCTGTCGTCACCAGAAGTCATAGAATGTTCAGCTTCCGACATGATTGGCAAATACGTCGGACATACAGGCCCCAAGACGCGAGAGTTGTTTGAAAGGGCGCTCGGGAAGGTGCTTTTTATCGACGAAGCGTATCGGCTGGGTCAGGGATGCTATGCCGAGGAAGCCATTGGAGAATTGGTTACCCTGCTTACTCTAAAGACATTCCGTGGCAAGATGGTTGTTATTCTGGCCGGATACGACTGGGAGATGGACCGGCTGCTATCTTGTAACCGTGGTCTTTCAAGCCGCTTCCCAGAGCAGATCATCTTCGACAACACCGATCCAGACTCGTGTTTGGCCATTTTGCGCCTCGAACTGGCAAAACATGGAGTGGCACTATCGTGCCTTTCAGAGAGGAAGTCGAGAGGCTACCGGAGTATGGCGGAAGTCATCTTGAACATGTCACGTACTCGTGCTTGGGGGAACGCAAGGGATATGGTCAGTCTTTCTATTCATCTGGTCAGGGAAGCACACAAGGAACCACCCAATCCTCGGACCAAGACTTTTGAGGTGGCGCAAAAAATTGCTTTGAAACATTTAATGGCAATGCGTGAGGAGCAGAGCCGTCGTGCGTCTCATAATACCGCAACGTGGGACCAGTCAACGTTCAAGCGTTCAGCGGTGCTTGAACAGTTGAGTATAGCACGTTGGCGCTCTCTTGAGGGAGAGCCAAAGAGAGATTAGGGATCATATAGATCTAGAATATAATAGCATTGTGCCAATAGCTGTATAGAAATATGACGATTGAGTATGATGTGCAGGAACGCCAAAAACGTAGCGGGCGGCGGGCGCTAAGGAAATTTTTGCAGAAGGGTCTTCACACCGCCATCCTTCCAATCCAACGTCACCACAGCCAACGGTGACCTCGAGTCAACCCATCTTGCTCTCTATGCTAGTTGCCAGAACTTTCCATCGTCCAGCTTATACGGCAACAGCAAGACTATTCCCAACCACAAGGACAACATCTCGTCCAAATGTGCTAGCTGGTGGAAGGCAATCCTTCCATTCCACGTCAACACCGTTTCAGTCAACCCTTCGGTCAAGGATAACTCAGAAGATTTGGTACAGAAAAGATGGAACTCCGAGGTCTAAAATCCGCGGTGCAGTCGCCAGTACGTTGGTCGTAGTCTCATCAGAATTCTCAGCTAATTTTTGTTTCTTGGAGCCTAGCTCTCTTCGCGTCAACCTTTGTCCTGGTCGGAATAGCGGCTCTCGACGTCATGCAAGATTTAGAAGACCTAACATTCCAATTCGCATCGATGCTCCAAGTCCAGCGCGTCGACTTTGAGGATTTCGACAAGGTCGATTTCGATGACTACAAGCAAACAGCGGCTTACTTTTCTGATATTTGTACACCCTTCCTCGTGACACCTCAATATGCGGAAGAGGATGCTGTCAAGGCATTCTTCGATCATTTGAAGGACTTTGCCTTCATGGATGATGCTGGGCTGAAGGACAAGATCCAGGAGACGATGCGGAGTGCGGCACGGGAAGTTCATGAGTTGTTGAAGGATACCAAGGAGAAGCCGGTGGAGTCGGCTCAGGAAGTTTCGAGGATACTGCGAGATGCGATTGTGATGGTCATTCTAGGGCTAGAGATGAATGCGGACGAGAAACTGGCAGCGGTGATGAAGGCATTTAAGGACAGAGAAAACGAGAAGCCCCCTCCGCCCAAAGAGAAGGAAAAAGGCTATGATTTGATAGGATGATACCTTGCGCAGTGGTAAGTCTTGTCGCGTATCATTTGAATCTTCTGACAACATTCTACAGCTACGTCTCACCTCTTTTCATGAAGGGTGTATCATCATTCTTGGAACTATTGTCCGTGTACAGTCATGGAAATCTAAAACACTCAGGGCGCGACGCCAAAAGGCTTACTTTTCGCCGCTATAATCGTGCTTATAATTGCTGTACATACGTATATAGGTCCTAGGAGAATGACAGACCACTCAATCATAGTAGAGGATTCAGAGCTTACTAAGAAGCGCATGCAATAGTAGTGTTTACAATGTAGCGAGACCATGTTGTACATATGTCTAAGGTATGATAATGAGATGTGTAGTCCAACCAAAGTACTATACGAAATGCCAAAACGAAAACACGCGGCTGTAACACGTATGTAAATACTGCTGAAGCTTATTAGCACTACGACCATGGATTAGAATAGAAGTTATTGGCAGTCTTTTTTTTTCCAGTTCCGAGGTCGCCAGGAATCTTCCACGGATCGTTAGACGATCCACCAAACGTACTCGTCGAGCCTGTAGTGCTTATTGAACCATCCGCACCACCAAAAGAGAGACCTGTATTCATGGGCATTGGGGGTGTAGGTGAACTGAAAGAGCTGTATCCTAACGAGGAAGATGAAGCTCCGAAGGGGTTGGAGAACGGATTTGCCGGTTTGTGGGCAGGTACAGGATCTGACCACAGAGAACCGTCACTTCCTCCGAAGGATAGCGTTGGTGGCGGTTCGTATGAACGGATAGGCGGTGTCGAATGTAGAGACGTGACTGATGGTGACGAGAATAATGATATCGGAGGCGGCGAGAATGTCTTTGCCGGCGAAGGCGAGGTATAAGATGGCTTTTCTGGAAGCGGAGGTGGCGGCGGTGTGAGCGCTGGTGAATCATCATCTTCCTCATTGCGATCCAGAGATTGAGAGACATCGTTCAACGACACCGACCTCGCCATACTGGCGGTCAGGTCGTCATGGGAAGCAGAAGGAGCCTTGGAAGCTGGCTCGAACGGGCTATGAGCACGGGTCGGCGATGGCGGAAGGGGAAGAGGTGTGGATACCGTCCTATTCTTTGGCGGAGGTATCGTCGGTGCTGCCAACGGTGTCGGTTCTGGCATGTTTAATTCATCAGGATTCGCCTCCGACTTGCCGATCACGTCCTTCATGGCGGCCAGATTGAAGCCTGCGTGCATAGGGATATTGGTATCGGTGGGTGTTTCAGTGCCCGAGGGAGTAGAATTGGCGGGTGAGTCTACTCTCGGCGGAAGGTCTTCATCTTCATCCACTTTGTCTAGGTCTTTTCCATTGTTAGTTGGTTGTTTCTTGATGAAGGAGAATGATGAAGCCGAAGGTGGACGAGAAACGTGCTGCTGAGAAGTCGGTGCTTTCTTGCGCGAAAACCAGCTTTTCTTCTCGGTGTCTTGACCTTCTTGTACGACCACTCGTTCGCCTTCAAAGTCGGGTTCCTGAGAAACCCCATGAGCACACGAACTATGCAGGGAAGGCGATGACGTACCTCGGGTTCATCAAAGTAGTCAGCGAACACCGGGAAACCCAACTGGTCTAGTATGAGAGGCATAAACGTCCTATAGCTCATATGCCCTGAAATCTTATCCGTCACATCCACATTCTCTAGACCCGGAACTCCCATAACAGGCCTCAAGCCGGCTACTGTACCAACACCACCACTCGTTGCACGGAACAGGTAGTTGAGTACCCAGTCGTTCCTAGCGAAAGCATTAACGTATCGTCCTGAAACGACGGACCGAGTCTCTAGCCATGTCTTTTGGGATACGGAGAGTGTAGCGCCCATGAGGAAGACATCTTGGACAATACCGTATGCCTTGTGCTTTGCCAGCTCGAGGAGGGCGTAAAAGATGACCCGAGCCCCGAGGGAGAAGCCTACGAGCGTTATAGGGCGAACGCCTAGGTTTCGATGTATGAGAATGTCAGCGAGAACACTGCCTGCTGCTTTAGCACGATCGAGTGCATTATTCCATGGATTATCAATCAAATATCCAAGTTTGGTCAGAACTTCGGAGCCAAGTCAGTATTTGGTCGAGATATTCGCTGAAGAGACGTACTAATTGGCCATTGTAAGGCTGTCATGAGCGTAGCCATGACCGTTGCTTGCAGCACAGTTTGACCAATTTGGGTCAGGACTTCTCCAGTCAAGATCTTGAGGGCGTCACCGGTTTCTCGGATCATCTCAGGTTCCCATAGAACGCTGTATACATCTCCAACAACGGGGTCGAGGACACTGAATGGTAATCGAGGGTCATCATGCACACCGTTCAAAAATCTGGGGTTTTTCATTAGCCAAGAGTTTGAATGACAGCTGCAGATACACACCCTGGGACAGTGAGAATTGCACTGACACGTTTATTATTATGTAACGGGAGGACATCAAATGTCCGAACGAAACGTGTTCGCTTTGCCATACCCTTCGCCGCAATGCCCGATCCTGTCAGGACGCCTCCAGTGGTAATAACTGCGGCACCACCAGCTCCAGCAAGGAACGTGGATGCACCAGTAACACCAATAGTGCCAAATGCTGTACCCAAGCCTGCAGCGATGGGTACTGCTAATAAACCTGCGGACAACCCTATAACCAATCCTCCGCCTAATGTCGCCAAACCCATCATCATATAACGCTTCTTCCTAGCCGATTTCATTCGGCCTTCAATGATCTCTTTGCTCTCCATGTTCTGCGTGCCTTCCTGGATCTCCAGCGCTTCGGTCACACGACTCTCGAATTTGACTAGGTCAAGCCATCCGAGTCCGAGCTTAACGGCGACTGCTTCCAAAAGAACTCGCGACCGCGCATCGTACACGCTATCCGCAATAAGAACGAGGAAGAGATCGCATAGAACAGTCCACCGGATGTCCAGGGTCACCTTTTCATCGGCGGCTGATAAGGAAGTAGACACACCAGGTATGGTGGTCGTTGATGTGTCTTCCAGCACACGAGCGGTGGTTTGGAAGACCTTGGTTGACGGCGTGGCTGGTATGGGAGGTGATACCGGGGTTCCTTTGTCGAAATTATTGGGGACATCGAGGGTATTGTCGGCAGATGTTTGGCCAGATATATCTTCGGAATCGTCCTCGGTCTTTGCAGCAGCAGCATCTCTTGCCTCTTCTTCGCGCCGTTTCGCCTCTGCTGGGTCGTATTCGGGATTGGAAACAGTGTGAGTAGTCATCAGCGCTGGTACGAGATCCATGGCTTCCACGCCATGATCCCCAAGGCTTTCAATCATTTTCTGCTCTGTTTGGTCGTTGAGTATGCTAAAATAAGAGAAGAGAATGGATTGACCTTGAGTTTCGAGTCCCATATGATAATATAACCGACCCATAATCTTCATTGCCCACAAATCCAGATTTCCTGCTGCACCCTTAAGCTCCTTCCGATTCTGTGCCTTCAATTTTTGTGCCATCTCTCGAATAGTGAGCGCACATAGACCAACATAAGCAATCCTCTGAGCCTCGGTGAGAAGATCCTTTGTCGCCTGCATCTGGCTGAGCGGAGTCATTGCCTTGTCCTCGTCGAATAAATATTTCGTCCGCAGATGCACCTCGTCCGACTCATCTTCCTCATTAACCCTTAGCCTTGTATACTCGCTCTCGTTTGTCTCCCCCTTCGACCTCCATTCGTTCCCAGAATCATCAAAATCGATTAGGTTTCCAGTCGCATTGGTCGATTTGGCACTCTTGGATGCCGAGGGTGTGTAATGGTACCTTTTCTGATCTTCTTCGTCGAGACCCCCGCGGATAGTGTCCTCTCGGACAACGGGCATATCTTGCCAGCCCTCATCGTCGTCGTCGTCGAATATGTTGACGGCAGGTTTCGTCGCTGGCATCGACAGTGATGGCCACGAGATGGTGGGCGACAATTGGCAGGCACCGGCGTCTATTAGCACGCAGCACTGCCGTTCCGACGGCGACGTGGATCACCTCATTTTTCATTTTTTCTTTCACTTCCATCATCCATGGCCCTTTACATATTCCACCAGAATTATATTATTCTCAGTTGGGGAAATTTCACCATAAACCGAGTATCAGCCAGCTCCTGTTATTCCTTTACGTTTCATGGATTAACCTCCGATGTTTTTAGGTCAAGCTTTGGGGCCGTTGTGGGACGTCCAAGACGTCTTGATGTTGACCATACTGTGGTGGAGAGTCCTTTACAACTTCTACGATTATCATCGCTCGCTCTGGAGTCTGGAATCCAGCATAGAGAATACTGGTTACGCGGAGCAGCGGGCATCAAAGACTGTTTCCACTTGGATACATGTTATCACCGTGTTCGGGATTCCCCAGGGCCCATGGGCAGATTGGAGCGACAAGAGAAGAGGACTGATCCTCTTCTCGTAGGCTAATACGCCCCAATCAACGAGATATCGTCCACAAAACGACAAGACGTCACTGCGCTTTTTCTGTGTTTTCACATGAGCTGCATGTGGACCAATGGCAGGCATACCGCCCCGGTGTGAAAATATATCCTTGACTCTTTATTTCGGTGCCTGCTTTGCTTGCTGATGTGAGTGGAGATTCAATGGTTCTATCTATGATTTTTTCTTAATAAGACCATATTCCACACAGATATCCGCGAAGCTGCGAGATGTTGACGACTTGTTGACCTTTGGCTAGTTCTCGAGCCACAACCGTAAAACTTGTTCAAAGAGTGAAGGAGCTATGTGTACGAATGTTATCACTGGGGTGGTCAGTTTTAGTTGACTTCGCTATCTCCGGGTCTTTCCTCACCTTCCTCGTGCATTTTTAGAGCGAACGCCAAAGGTTCAACAAGCACCTTCCCAACGGAGAGGCGTCTATAGCATGCTCTTGCCCTTCGACGGACCTTCGTCCTAGAACGAGGTCGTGGAGCCTCCCAAAGTTGTACATGTAGGTCAGTCCCGTGGGCTACACACTGGGTCATTACACCGTCCTCTCATCCATCATCGTCGGGCTTCTTCTGTCAGCAGGCATCCAAGATCAAGCCAAGATGGACTAGGTCCGGAAATTCGCTTCGTAGTACATGGGAACCGATAGGCCTCGTTCAACAATCGCCTTTTGGTCTGGTACGCATATGAAATGGCCTGCTTCCTTGCAAGTCGCTAGGCTGACGGATATGTTGGGCGGAAGTCTAGAATGTACCTCGGTTCAGCAGACAGGATGGCATATTAGCGTTATTTTCGTGCCTCGGGGTACCGGACCTGTCTATTCAGATCTGCGTTCAATATCCCTGGATCCCTGGATCATCTTTTACATGAATAGCACTACTTTGTTTCCTGTAAAGTGTGTCCAGGGTATTATTGCTCTTATCCACAAATCCATCCGGCCTCATCGCACTTGTTTATCTCGCTTGTTTACTCGCCTGATCGCACTTGCACCTGAGCGGTGCAGTTGAGGCGTTTTCGGTTGTTTAATTATATTCGTGGTTCCCCACACTCGCATCAAAAGGTATCGACGCCTTTTGATGGTGGAGCTACTTGGCAGCTCACTGGCAGGCTTACGGTGCAAAAGCCACGAGCCATCGCCCCTAGACGTTACTGTAAACGTACCCAAACACTGCCGGATGAAAGGTGTACAACATACAGCCTCGGGATACGGAGGAATACGGATACCGCAATCACATTGTCGCAGCATTCCAAGTCGGGAAAGCTATATGTGACCAAATTGTCCAGAATGACCAGGAACAAATTGACGTCAGTCCTTCAAAGAGAGGGAGCATCTGAAAGACTCACTGCAGGCGAGAGCTTTCGACGTCAATCTTTGAGAGCGCGAATGCAGTCAACGAGGTTTCGTGCATCAGTCTGTTGTTTTCGGCAGGCGCCACTATCATAGGAGCTCCACATCGATATTTCGTGGGGCCGGCACTGCCGGTTTGTAATTGGTATCTCCACAAAACATTTTAGGAATGTTATGACAACGGCAAGGCGAAACTCCGATCGGGAATCCTGGGGCGTTGTCTCTTTTCTTTTTAACCATCATGGAACTTTAAGACCGTCCTCTGGCCTTGACTCTCAGGTATGATTCTGAAGCTATAATAGCACCGGTCCAATCATCAATCGGCCGTGTTTTCGTGAGTGTTATCTTTTCCATAATGACGCAGATTGATAGAAGCCTATATTAGATAGCTTGCAGGTCAAGCGCTGCGCTTCCCCTTCGAAGTAGTTTCAGAAGCTCGACCAGACCCCTCTTCCTCCTGAACCGTAACTGCAATCATGGTTCGGTCAATCCTCAAGTTGAAATCGAAATCATCCAGCCCAACCACCTCCCATCGTTCGCAGTCCTCGTCGTCGTCATGCGCATACCCCTTCGAGGCCCTTCCATCTCCACCTCTATCTCCCCACGTTCACTTTCCTCCTACACCGACGATTGTATCCTCGACACACACGACCCATTCGTCGAGTATCTATGATCGTGCACCTATAGAGGTATCCCCTAATTCATGCGAACTTCCGGAGCGTGGTGGACGAGTCTATGGGTCCCCTGACAGTATGCGCCATGCACCTCGGAAGCCCAAGGGCAGTTATTTCCACCCTTGCGCTTACGAGGCATGTGAGCCAGAGCAGGTTTATAACCTCCATTCTCCTGTTCCCATCGAGGTACCACACCTCATACCTGATACATCTTCGTCGTCCTCATGTTCAGAGTCTGATGACTCGGATGGATATGGTTCACCACAGTTGGCTTCACCGCTACCACACCCCAACTCCAGATTTCCGTCGTCGCGGAATACATCCCTCCTTCCTATACCCGCCACACATACACAGAAAGAGATAGATCATGCACTTTCTTTTCTGCCATATCCACCTTCACCGGTGAAGGATAGGCCTAGGCTGAAGAGGAGAAAGACACCGAGCTCATCGGTCCAGACACTGCATGGCCAGAACCAATTCAAGGAGCCGTCGTTAGATGGATGCTTGGGTGGATTCTAAAGTTACAATCACCTCGGTACTTTCTACTCACTCAGATTTTGCTTTTACTGTTCTCAACTATCATACCAGCACGCTGTTGTACTTTTAGCTCACATGCCTTTTCGGCTCACTCACTATGTATACCACCCTTACCCCACTAGTGCGGTAGCGACACTCCTTTAATTTTACCAATTTCACCAACTTGATGGCTCCGGTACTGAGTACTTTGACATTCATCATTATTAATATTATTATCGCTCGTTCCTGTACTTTTATGTACCACACCGTGTCCACGAATAATGTACCTTGTTCGTGATTCGTCATGGGCGCTTGTGGAGGCCTGTGGGCGTCTCTAAAATATCACGGTGTCACGACTTCCGTGACAGGATTTTTTTTGACCATCACGACCTATCACGACGTTGCCAACGCCCATGATTACCCCCAGGTTTCTCCGTATTCAACCTGGGGGGTATAAGAATGCTTGGCCTACTCCCTCTTTTCCCACTCTTCTTCAGCATGAAGCGGCACTGATGCCGCCAGCGAACACGGTACACGAACCCTCAAGCACCTGTCAAAAAACTCAACTGCTGCGGGAAAAGGCTTGGGCATCTTGGTCAAGGCAAGCGGGTGGACAGCGCTGAAGGCTCGGTGAGGCCCGACGGTCCGTTTGTTGACGCGTTTCGTACATTGTTCACGTGTGCTTTTTCAGGTACTCTTCATGTGGAAATAAGCGACAACAGCGATCCCTGTGCTCTTAAATAGTCGAGGAAAATGCGACGATTCAGCCCATACTCTCATTTCCCTACACAATGAGGTACTCCGGTTTCGTCTTGGTCAGCGCACTGCTTCCACTCACCGCGGCGTGGAAGACTTTTGTTGTCCCACACACTCCTGGGCAAGACGATACACCGGCATTGGTCGCTGGATTGGCAAATTACACGTCAGACTCGACAATCTTGTTTGAGAAAGGAAAGACGTATAATATCTTGACGCCAGTGACATTCCCAACGCTGAAGAATGTGGAAGTGAGGATTGAAGGAAACATTACCCTTCCAGATGACATTGCGACTGTCCAAGGTATGTTCCCATATTTTCTGGCCCTTTTGAAAGTCATGTTGATGATACGCTGGTAGCTATTGTCGCGTCTTCCGACTTCCCTGGACACTGGTACATTGCAGCTCTCTTTTTCTATTTTGAACTCTCCGCTTACACTATCCCAGGTTCTTCTTTAGTGGAGGAACGAACGTCACTTTGAGAGGTTCAAAGGACCCAAACTGGGGCTGGGTTGATGCTCACGGGCAACCTGTAAGCCACTCCTTCATGTCAGTTACCTTTGCTGACATCTGCCGACAGTGGTGGGATGCTCAAGAACAAAACAATCGTCCTCATGGTTGGCGGTTTGGCAAGATCAATGGAGGAGTGATTACGGATATGAAGTTGTGGAAAGTGTGTTGCATTCGCCACATTCATTTGGTACACGATGCTGAATGCTTCACAGCCCATAGCATGGAGTTTCTCAACAAGCGGCTCCAGCAATGTTCACGCCTTCAACAACAGGATTTACGCTCTGTCAGATTCGGAGGTCAGTCCAGCTAAACTTCATCACATGCAACGCGAGCTGACAACGGTCAACCGGGTACAGTCGTTCCCATTCAACACGTACGTTCGCCAATTTTGTCGCTTTGGCTCCCAGGCTGATCATCTCTAGGGACGGATTCTCAGCCGGAGGCGCTTCTGACATGCTCTTCGAGAGGAACTTCATCCAAAACGGAGACGATTGCATCACAGTTGGAAACGGTGCTAAGAATATCCACTTCAGGTATTTTATCGCCACTTAAGCTGTGGAATGGTGTTGTAACGCGTTATTTCCCAGGGATTCCTACTGTGAAGGCGGCCATGGACTCTCGATAGGCTCCTTGGGTAAAGGCGGACAAGTCGCGGACGTTCAAAACGTTTTGTAAGCTCGTATGTTTGCTGATGGTTGCGAGGCATGCTAACCCCGCACTTTAGAATTGAGAACGTTGTTATGGTTGACTCGCTATATGGTGCCCGATTCAAGAGCTGGACTGGCGGCAATGGACTGGCACGCAAGTGAGATTCATGTACCACACCATCTTGCTTGGTGCACTGACGAAACATCCGAATAGTATCACCTGGAGAAACATTGCTATTCGGGATGTACCTTTCCCTGTAAGCATCTCTGGCTACCACTCTGTTGAGCACGAACTGACACGCTGTTCTAGATCTACATCACGCAGAAGTGAGTGTTCGACCAATAACGAGAGATGCTTCCAACTGACCCTGCGCCTGTAGCTACTGGGATCAAGGAGTACGCCTATTTCACCGTGCCTTGTATAAGCAAAGCTAATCCTTCCTAGATTGGCCCTAAACCTAACTCCACCTCGGTAAACAACACCAATATCCAAGACTTCTTGTTCGAAAACTTCTCTGGTGACCTTCGAGAGTATGTAACACGGTCCTTTTCACCTACACGATTCTCATGCTTCTCGAAATAGCGTTCCCTACGTAGAAGGCTCATGTGTCTCCGACCCGTGCTGGTATGATGTTCCCGGTGCTACAGGGAAGGAAGTTGTGATCTATGACTTGTATCCGGAGACTGGTGCGTTTTTGACTTACTTCCATTCTCCTTTTGTGTGCGCTGACGATTGCTGCAATAGCCAAAAACATCAAAGTGAAGAACGTCAAAGTGAGGACTCAGACTGGTGCCAAGGTAGCGGCAATGTGCGATCCTAGTACTGTAAGTTTCCTGTCTGTTTGCTCTGGAACGGTACTCATGGAGAATGATGTGTATAGATTGACGGAGACGTTGGTTTCAAGTGCTGGAATGGAGAGTTTATTCCGACACGGGGATGAAATGCGTAGATTACGAATCATACAGTGTATCTATCTGCCTCGAGTTCGAAAGCGTTTTGGAATCGTGGATTTCACAATACACTGTGTTGTTGGTCACGATGACCTGACCATGATTGGTCGAGAACCGAGAGATATCAAATTCATGGCCCCGAATCTTCTCGAAGTTGTAATATCCGAGCGTGGACGTCACCAATTTCCTCACCGCCTGTCTCTATTATGATATGTAAGACATCGTTTCCTTCGTTCTGTTCACCATGCTCAACCCCAACTTCTTCAGACTAGCGTCAAGGCATGCCGCGTCCTCTGTCTATCGGAGTATCACCCCCACATCCACAATCAGGCGAATCTTCCCATCCTCGTCATTTCGTTTTACGAGTACAGACGCTGCAGCAAGTTCTTTGGGTTCCGGTAGTGGAGATCTCAAATCGAACACCGAGCGTCCGAGCTCTAGCAACAGCGGCAGCAACACAGGGTTCAGCGAACCTACTGCTCCTCTTCGGGGTGCACTGTTTGGTCTGTTTCATGTTCTCTGGACCACTTCCCCTGATGCTAACTCAACGAAACAGCATTCATAACCATTAGTACCATCTACCTCTCCTTATCCGCCATCCTCGAAGGCCGACTACTCTATGATGCTATCCAACTTGAAAACATTAACATAGTTCTTCAATCTGTCATACAAATCCAGAAAGTGGAATACGACGAATACCCCTTCGTTCGTTGGGATGAATACGATTCTGTAGCAAATTACTTTACGCACATGTGCGTGTTCTGCTCGGATGATGTCAAGAACGGTGTATTGGGCGTAGAAGATGAGGATAAAAAGCGTAGATTGGGTGAGACGATGAAGAGAGCCGCGGAAGATGTTCATAGGGCGTTGCAGATGAGTAGAGAGGAGCCGGGACAAGTAGCGCAAGAGGTTGGTATGGTGTTACAGAGAGCACTTGTAGTGATTGGGAGAGAGCTTGGCTTGGATGCGAAGAAACTGGTCAAGAGAGACAGGTTGCATCATGCTGGTACGGGTCAAGCAAAGAAGGAAGGAACGTTGGAATAGGTGTATATCTCTTTTTTGTTGTACATTACAAGCATCGAAGTACAAATCCCAAAACAGCTATGACACGAAGAAGGTGTTATATGTCTGAAGAGTGCGTCGGCGCTGGCGATATTTTGGCTCTAGCCTCATAAAGCCGACGATGCACACTTTGGAGCCTAGCCCAGAGCCATACTTCGTGGTCTCTTTCCTGGATTTCCGTCATACTGAACAACTCGTACACCTCATTTCCCGCTTCTTGTAACATTTCCTGGTACCTCTTCAACCCATATCCCGAAGCACCAACTCCATACGTCCATTCCTCCGGATTATGAACCTTGGACATGTCTGTGTTGATAATCTTTAAGAACGGACGGAAGACTTGGTCCAGATATTCTACGTTGTCATCAAACTGACGTTTCCGCAGGGCGATATATTGCATTTGGCGGAGTAGCTGGATGACGGCGATGTGTTTGAGATGAGTTGTCGTCTCTTCGCGGACGTTGTGGTAATCCCGGTAATTGATGTAGGCTATCGGTAAACCTTGAGAGATGTAAGCCGTTTTCTTCATCGAAAAGGAAAGTAGTTGGCGCACATAAGATAGCTAAGATCCAATTCTTCCATAACTTCTTCCTCTCCGGATTTTCCGTCCACTTCACCCTAGTCCAGTTGATGATGTACCTCCTTTGCGCGGGTTGAATAGCTGTGCCAAGGCAAGCTGTGAGCCGTTTTAGCCTTGAACACGTTCGCAGCATGGAGAAAGGGGACGAAGGCTTGTGCAAGAAGGAACCTATCTGGGAAGAAGCCTCGAGCCGAGAGAACGCGTCATGCCATGCTTCGAAGTTTGCGGGATTTGAAAGCTGTAGAAGATATGGTAGTACACGACCGGTATGAACCTCGGCAAAATAGTCTTGCTTGATTCCTTTGTACTTGGAGGGTTGGGATTATGAAAAAATGGAGTAATACTTACTTTAAGGTAACATGGCATGACTGAGTGAGCGCGTGAGAAGAAAATGAATCGACGAATTGCACTGTAAGGCACTGTCAGCCTATTAGGCGCGTCGCTTTTTCTCTGCCACCATGGCCTCAAAACAATTTCATCTATCATTCTCACTCTTTGCCCCGAGGCGCTCGGATTCGGATTCCTTTTGGTCTTGAGGTTCGCATCGCTCAGTAACGAGGTACTACTAGCAAAGAATATGCCCTATCATGTGGGCCAGGGGCTTCAATGTCAAGAAGGTCGGCGTGTCCAAGATCTACAGGACCCACCATAGAAAGAGTCATATGGAGAACAAAAGGTGACGGAAATGCACGAGAGAAGGGATATCTGACGATGGGTCCGCTGCTCGGATCGCCTTCTGTGTGCGTTTCTTCCCTTGGTGATGGCTTTACTCCAATCTAATACAGTCTGTATTCTTCTCAGGACTTTCATATGACATAGTTTGCGCCCATTATAGAGATCCAGCACCATAACCTCTGGCGCCTCTTCAAGGTAAGCCGAGTTTGACAATCTGATGATAATTTGCTGACGCTCAGGCTCTATCTCCAAAGACCTACCGTACCAATCGGCGAATCAGAACGATTCTCAGCTCGACCCTTTTAGAGTGCTGTTATCATCAGGTCTTAGTCTTCGTCACTTGATGGGTGTTAGGAACAAGAACATCGGCTCGCGAAGCTCTAAGGAAGACTACCGTAAGTTTTACTGATCCACTGCACAATGTGACCTGGTTTTCCCCATTTCTCAGTGCCTGTCAAGTGCTTTTAAATGCACGAAAAGTTTTGCTTTAGACTCAATCTCACTTTCTCCCAATGAGAGCTATACGCACACACGAGATACTCACCTCTTTGGTTCTGCGCGCTTTTGTTGCTTCAGCAGCGCTCTACCATGACGCCACTGAACTTCCTTCGGATGAATATGACTTCGTTGTTATCGGTGGTAAGTATAGCTTCAATGCATTCAGACGGTACTCTTGATATTACTCTTCGTTATCAGGTGGTACAGCAGGAAGCGTTCTTGCCCACAGGTTGACGGAGAACCCGGACTGGTCGGTGCACGACGGTGCTGGTACTGGAAGCAGGACCAAGGTATGCTTGGAATTTTATTCTCAAACCTTTGAAAGCAACTAAACTAGTCTCTTAGCAATGAGGGCGCTCTCCAAACTCAAGTTCCGTTCCTCGCTAGTCCTACCAACCCAGTATATGATTTCAACTACACCACAACGCCGCAGTCAGGTCTAAACGGCCGCACTGTCGGATTTCCTCATGGATTCATCCTGGGCGGGAGCAGTTCAGTCAGTTAGTGTCACTGCTGTTTTCTCTCGTTGTCCTGACCCTGACCCTGACCGGTGGACCTACCCTACTCAACAGACGGACTTTTCTATTCTCGTGGGACTGTCGATGATTTCGATCGCTACGCCAACGTCACCGGTGATCCAGGGTGGTCGTGGGATGCTATTCAGCCATATGCGTTCAAGGTATGTTACGGGTTTCGTCGTTGATGGACACTGGACCCACCCTGTTTTTAGACTGAGAAATTAGTTCCTCCTGCCGATGGACATGACACATCCGGACAGTACGATCCGAGGGCGCATAGCCTCACGGGGGTGAATTCGGTCAGTCTGCCAGGGTACCCTCAGCCCATCGACGAACGTGTGTTGGCGGCGTCTCAGGAGCTCGGCGACGAGTTTGCGTTCAACCTGGATTATAATACTGGACGTCAGTTGGGTTTAGGTGAGGTTTCACGTCTTGTTCAGACCGGGTGCAGTTCTAATTCGGTTTAGGATGGGCGCAAGTTACAGTAACAACACAAGGCAATCGGAGTAGTGCTGCCACTTCATATCTTGCCCCGGAATTCATTGCAAGACCCAATCTGCATGTGTTGGTGAACAGTCGTGCGACGAAGATGCTTCCAACGATATCCAAGGATGACGGGGATGGTCTCAAGATAAAAGGTGTTGAGTTTACGCAAAGTATCAATGGTTTGTCAGGTTCAAGCTGGTTCTATGGTTACCTTGGCTTAACGAGGTCCTTCAGGTACACGGCATCGAGTTTCTGCCGCCAAAGAGCTATTACTCTGCGCCGGATCTATAGGAACACCTCAAATTCTTCAATTATCCGGCATCGGAGATCCTGCGCAACTCTCGTCGCCACTGCTCAACATCACACCTATACTCAACCTGCCAGATGTAGGCCGCAACCTCACAGATCACATGCGAATAGGCATCAATTTTTTTGTCAATTCAAACGATACTTTTGATGACATTTCGAGGAATCAGACGCTGAAGAACGAGCTACTTGCAAGATGGATGAGCGGTCAAGGAGGGCCGCTGGTTGATACGTTTGCCCATCACTTGATATTCATGAAGCTGGATGACCTTGTGGAGGAGCTGGGAGAGGATCCTGCTCCAGGACCGGACTCGGGACATATCGAGTTGGGAGTATCTGTAGGTTTCCGTGCAAGCCAGACCATCTTTCCAAGCTGATCCATATCCTCAAGAATGGCCTGGTAGGCACCGCTCTTCCCAGTACCGGGCATTTCATCGGTATGACTGCCCGTGTCATCTCCCCAACTTCCCGTGAGCAGCTTTTAATTCCCCATCATCTTGGTTGGCCCCTGACTGCCCCTAATAACTCTAGGTGGTTCTGTTACTATCAATAATACCAACCCCTTCTCTCCACCGCTCATTGACCCGGCATACCTTACCACAGATTTCGACGTCAGGGCCCTACGCGAATCCGTTAGGAAATCTGTCAAGTTCCTTACGGCCAGTGTCTGGGACGGCTACCTGTCGTCGTTCGAGGCTGTGGGCGCCGGTGGTATACGAGTGAACCTTGAAGGTGCCTCTGATGCGGAGATTGATGCCTTCACAAAGGGTATAATGGGCACCGGAGCTCACCCAGTTAGTACGGCGGCAATGTCTCCAGTGAATGCTTCTTGGGGAGTGGTCGATCCTGATCTGAGGATCAAGGGTGCGACTGGATTGAGAGTAGTTGACGCTTCCATTTTCGTGAGTATATCTCATCCGTGTGGCATATTGACTTGGAGATGACCAAATTTGAACAATAGCCTTTCATTCCGAGTGTGCATACGCAGGCACCAGTTTACATTGTTGCTGAGAGAGCGGCGGACTTGATCAAGAAGGCATGGGCGGCCACTGGGAGATGACAGAGAAAGCAATTTCTCGGACCCAAAGTGTGGGGTTGAAGGGCGGTTAAATTCATCGTAATGGTCCGTCGGTATCTTGGAAGGTGACTGCATACTCTAAAGCTGTATATATCATATGTATTGCCTCATAGGTGCTCACAACCCTGCAAAGTTTCTGCTCCCGTGTCATCAAGTCCGAGTCCGATTTTCAATGCATAATACTGAGTGCCATTGGGGCGTCAAGGTGTGTTAGGGGATAATGAAGTTAACGGTATCAATGCTTAAAATTCTATCAGGTAGCATATAAAGGAACAGGAGACACGGTGATGACTATACTTCAATGAACGCTCGACTCATCTCATCCTGTTCGTGTGCCGTTCTTCCCCATACATCGCACTTGTAGCTCTAATGCTCGGTTTAGGTCTCGGCCTCGCATTGACCACCTACGATATGTACCTCGTTCGGCGCGAAGAGCGGATAGCGATATGGAGGCCAGTGTACTTTTCCTCTTTCAATGGTCTATATAGCTCAATCTCGATACATTAGATCCCCACAGCGGCAGGACATGGTAAAAGCACTTTATCTGATCTCGAGATATCTTGGGTTGGCCTTCCAAGTGTGAGCTACGTGCGTTACGATCTTTTTTTTTTGAGTCTTAATCGCTCTTCCAGATGCCATGTCATAATATCGGCGGCTTGGAGGCATCGCTACACCGAAATCCCGTCGTTCACTTGCGCAGTCTACATGATGACTAAAACCGTGATATACTATTTCATGATCTCCGTCCTGCACATTATATTGATGCTCCGAGGTGACTCCTGCCATTTTCTAGTCTTCCTGCATGAGCTGACGTTTTGAACAGTATACGCGCTTTACAATCGAAGCTTGAAAATAGGACTTTGTATGCTGCTATTGAACATTTTGCAGCTGGTCATGACCATCTGGACGGTGACATGGTACTCGGATATGTACGAAATGGAATGGGACCATGTCTGCCTCCATTCAAGATCCTTGCGAGTAACCCCAGGAGTAACAGTTTTTGTGTAAGTCTTTCATCAGCCTGCCGTTGTCCTCACTGAGATTCTCCAGGCTAGGGCAAATTCTAACACAAGCCATACTTCATACACTGACGTTCAAAAAAACATGGTCCCTCAAGGGTGCGTGGTCCGCCACCCCGACACTCCCGTCGGTTCTGACTCGAGACGGCCTTTGTGTGTTTATTGCAATATTCGGTTTGTCATCCCACAGGATTACATACTCTACGCCGAGCCTCCAATCCTGACCGCTTGACTAGGTATCCTAATCGCTTTCGGCGCCGGTCAGTTCGAGAAAGGCATCGCTTCTTTCTTTATATTCCCGTAAGTGGCGTCTTTTGTGCACAACAGTTTTCGCATTAACCATAGACCTAGACTCTTCGTTTTCTTGACATCTTCTGCAGTGCGTTTTTAAACTTGCTCTAGTTTATACTAGCATTGAGATGTTTTTATCAGGGTTGTCGGGTTATACTACGACTCCAAAATCTTGCGAACATGGAATTGACCCAGGAACAAGAGATAGCGTTCACCACTGTCGATACCACTTGGGATAGTCGGACGATTCTTGGGCACGAAGCCTAACGCCACTACATTTCTATTATCCGTAATTCCACATTGGGTTTTTCAAACAGCAATCAGGTCTGCCGGACTTTCTCTCTGTCAATTACTGCCGGCCGCTGGTATGGCATGTAGCGTACATCCTTCCATTCACGAATTTAATCGGGCCTAGCTGCTAACAGCGAGAACCGCAGACTGAGAACGAAGAAGGAAAATTTATCTTCCGAGTCGGAGCAGTATCAATGTTCATTTTTTTGTGCACCGAGTACCCTGGATGTACATACACCGAGATCTGGAGCCAGCTTGAGTGTGTACGAATATGCTATGACTCAAGCTCAAGGGCTAGTCATCGCTCGATTGTAAACACGGTGTTAGCCTTTTGAGTTTTCAATGACCATATGACACATACTGTTGTCAATGATCGTGGCAACGTTAACTGGGAGCATCAACAGCTTTCCCGGGGCCAGCCATTTCGCATTATCCTCGCCAAGAGCTTTTGCATCTTCAGGATAGAGGAACGTCTATGGTGAAGTATGGAATTGTGAGGACTTGACAGGACTTGGAACTTACGTCGAAAGAAGGTGTATCAATTAGCGTTATACCATCCCAGTCCGGAAGGGCGGTGTCGGATGGTGGCTCGCTGAATGATACAATTGGACTCGGCGACGCCAGATGATTCTGTGGCGATCGTTAGTACTTGGGGGGAAGAAGAAGAGAAAGAGACACACTTGTTCAACTTTGATCATCTCCTTTCCCAACAGCGTCAGAGAGCTCACTTTAATGTGCTCCCCCAGCCAATGTTTCTTCATTTCATCCATAGTCGTCCCTTCCTTCCGCTTGATAATACACACCATCCTTGCTCTATCTTCTTGTAGCAGCGGAAGTGAGGCAGCAGTCCTAGGAATAGGGAACTCGCTACTACGGTCGTTTATCGATACGATATTCAGGCGAACTAGAATCGCATCTTTACGATCGCAAAACTTCTCTTCATCGGGCACAACGTCGGAAAAGTACTCTGCAGAGGACCAGATCTAGATAGAGGTAAGCGATGGATTGTGCAAGGCTCAAGCTGAAGTAACTCACTTCAGTGACCTTATCGAACGACTCGACATCCCAGAGAACGACTCCGTCGTATCCTTCTATTACTGGAACACCCATCTGTTTGAATCTGACTAGCTCTTGCTGATTGATGTGCATCTGTCATGCATGTCAACGTTTGGCCTAGGATATTGATTGAGAGAATCGACTTGCCTGTTCATATTTTATTAAGCCCTTCCTTCTCTCGACAAATTTAGCGATGACTTTCGAATGCTCCTCAAGCCAATAACGCTTGAACTGGTCATCCGACAAAGAGGGATTCTTCTTGAAGAAAACGAGGATTCGAACGCGGTCAGTGAGGAAAGTGGGCTGCCACATGAAGGTATCTGGCTAGGAAGGTATCTCACTTGATACATCTGTATCATTTTCACCATGCCGGAACTGAATTAACGATGTGCTTCTTAAAATTCGCCATTTAGAATTCGACAAGCACCGTCGGGGAACCAACGGAATCCTGGGGAAAGATGGTCGTTGTCATATGTGGGTTCCATAATGTACAACTTTTCGTGTTCTAGCATGAAATCTGATTTCAGAAGGATGGTAGTGTTTAGGGTAACACAGATCATCGTAGTACAGGTCCAAGTTGTGCGATTATCGGAGGCAGCGGCAAAAGCCGCCGGCCGTGCTGAGACGCGTATCAATGCATCACTTCCTTATGACACCCTTTATCATCTCGCAGAATCCATGAACCATGGCACTCTTTCCAGAACATTTTACTCTGGAAATCCTTATAGATTTATTCCAACTGGGGCCATTCTAAGTCACCATGGCACCAGTGTGATCCAAATTGCTGCGAGGCCTTTGCAGATCGTCCGACAATCGAGGGCATATTCACTGCAAACGTTGCACAGGGCCGGTAACAGTAAAGATGGAGGCTCGGGAGGACGCAAAGATGGGAGTAACACGGGCAAAAAGATGGAGTCTTATGGCCTTCGAAGTCTTCTATGTGCGTTTTCGGCTCTCTTGTCATGATCTGAGCACTGATATTTACCGTTCCTAACAGCGCTCACACTTGGTTCCACTATCCCGTACTCCTTGTACCACTCTCAGGAAGAGAAGAAGAAACTGGAAGTCCTGAAAGATTTTCGCCATTATATGCCCCATTACCTTCGATGGAAAGCCCTTGCCGAATCTGATGGTATCTTGGACCCAAAGAAAACCCTCGAAGAACAGTTTGATGATTTCTCGCAGTTCGTTGAGCTGTACGAGTTACTTTTCAGGCCGTTTTTTGACCCAGGCGACCCCGAGACTGAAGACATGTTCAAGAAGTTGAAAGCCTTGGACAAAGCATTAATATGTAATATCCATAGGCAGGATACCGGGATAGAGTCGACGGTAGATGCAGAAAGGGCGAAAGCGGAGCTGAAATCAACAATGTGGGCCGTAGTTTGCCTCATCATGTTGATTTTGTCCACAGAACCGAAAGACTCAGATCCTGATTCTCAATATCTCATCCATTCCATGATCTCAGCGCGCGCCATCTATTTTATGGTATCCCGGACCATTCCCACTACGCTACTACTCCTCAACATGCCTTGCGTGTCGTGCACTGAGCCCTCCGAGCCAGGCTCAAAGGAAGCAGAGCCCCAGGTCCCTGACACGAGTAACAATCCTGAAGTTCTAAGGTGAGTTACCCAACACTGATAATCTCGCATGCGCTCACCAAACATCTTTCTGCAGCGCTTGACGGTATTAGCTGCCTTGGTTCCATTACTGGGCTACCTTCCGATTGCCTTGAAAGATTAGCATACGTTCAACATGGCGCAAGCCGAGCGAGGAAACAGCTACCTAACACGATAACCCATTAGAGTCCGAATGGTTCCATTCTGTAAAATGTTCTACAACGTTGATATATGAATACTATGAACAGCGGATTCTGTCAGAAATTGCGCTGTATGTATAACGTATCGTGCTCATCCTTCAAATGCAGTGATGCCTAGCGATGATGAGGTTGTGAATTCGAAGCCGACGAGACGCGTCAGCGCTACAGCACTGGTTGCCGTTCTCCACCCATCAATCCATTACCTCACGACTATACTCCTTTGGTACATGAGATGTGACATAATCTCTAGGCTTCCCCCAGTGTATCCTCGGTTGTCCTAAGTCGCTATGGCATTCGACTCCCAAATCAGGCGACAGTCAAGAGCCTATTCATCGCAGATATTCGACCGGGTCAAAATCGATAGAGGCGTAGGAGAAGACAAGGAAGAGGCTAATACGGGCAAGAAAATAGAAATTTTAATTTGTCTCTGCCGTCTTCTGTGTGCGTCTCTAGTTTTTTTGATTATGATATGAAAACTGATATTGATCCTTCAGCAGGGCATATTCCTGAATCCTTACCCTGTCCGAGAGACTCTGCAGCTCCACGCTCGCATCTACATGCCTGATTTCCTACGGTGGAAAGCCTCGCACATCCTGATGGCATTTTCGATCAATACGACCTCTCAAAAGACCTCGAAGAAGAGCTTGGTGGTTTCTCGCAGTCCATAGAGTTATACGAGACACTCTTCCGACCGCTCCTTGACCTGGAGGATCCTAATACCTACCTCATGCAGTATGCTCAAAGGAATTAAAACAGCGTTGACCAGTGAACCATGTCTCATCAACTGTCGACGGCGGAGAATTTTCGCAAGCTGCTCACTATTGGGAAAGGGGCAGGTCCAGAAAACTGAGGTCGAGCTTGGACCTGAGTATAACGCGAGTAACGACTCCGAGATCTTGTGGTGAGTTGCAGGTAGCTGATGGCCTTCGCACTTACTCACTATAGACTCTTTGCATTAGCGCTTGACAGGGAGGGGGATTTCTGTGCCCCGGTCATGGGATTGCGTGCTGCTTCAATGAGTACTTTTGCATTCGCAGTGCGGATTTGGCACCCAAGTCGAAGTCGAACACGTCCCAAACACACCCTCTGGTCACAATCGACACGACTACATACAACGTGCTGATATCTGGAAATGGATATACATCACTAATAGAGCATGTTTCGCATGATACGGGGTTCAATATAGCCTCACCTGTCAGTTCCCATGCTTTCAGGTGTCATACAACCTCATTCGCTCAATGTGCGCCTTAGATCTAGGGTGTACTCTAGTATGGAAGTGGCAAGGAAATCGAGAGCTTCGTGACAATCCTGACGGCCTGTTCCATCGCCCCGAAAACCGATTCTGAAAAACAGCGACCTGGCGACCTGGCGACCGTGCGAAACGGCAAGACACCAAATTGGCGCCTAGTAGTCGGCAGACTTCCGCTAATTGCTTCCTATTCCTCAGTCTCTGTCCTTTCTCTTCTCAGCTCTCCCGCAACACGAGAAAGCCTTTCAATCTCGTTCTTCTTGTCCCCGGTCATGGTCCCTCTGTCGCATATGCCCAAAATCAAAAAAGCTGTAGAGGCTCGTCATATACCCCCACACGACGCTCCCGAATACCCCTTACAACGCCCTGCGTCACTCTCTCCACCTGGTGTCGTCATTCGGTCTCTGCAGTCACTTATAAGCGAATAATCATCCGTCGTTGACAGTATCTACATCTTCAATCCCCTTCATCACAACGACATGGATTCTTTCCTAAACAACCTCAATAAGAACAATCAAAACACCTCCGGTGCGCCTCAGGAAGGCCCAGTTAAGGGCGAAGGCCAGGGTTTACTCGGCAAAATTATGGGTGATATGGATAAACGAGGTGTTTCCGGAGCACCGCAAGAGCAGGTTTCAGGAGGGAGTGTTAGCGGTTCAGGTGGCGGATTCATGGATAAGATTAATAATGCCATGGGTGGTGGTGCTGCTGGCGAGCGTAAAGAAGGTATGTCTCCGTCTCGAACTTCCTTGCTTGGTCATTAATAAAAATTGAAACAGATGGTCTCGATAAAGGTGATTAGATATTAGAAATCTCGACGATCGCGGAGCAAAGATACTGATGCATTTTAGGAATCGATTGGGTACAGGAACATGTATTCAAGCAAGGTCCTCAGAATAACGAGTCTGCCGCGGAGCAGATGAAGGATAACGCTATCGCAGACACGATCAGGTCGCAGTATAAGGGTATGACCGGAAAGGATTTCCCGATAGCAGACAAGTAGAACTGTTGGCTGGTAAAGGAATGCAGGCCACAGTCATGGACCCGATGAAACGCAATGATATTAATGTATAAGTAGACGATGTACACGAGTTGTAGTTCAGTAATGATCAACGTTCTAAGGGGCGTAGTCCCAGGAAGGAGAAACGATAGTGACGAGTAAGCTATGCTATTCCATCGTATGGCTGCTATGAGCTCTGATCTTGAATAATAATAATAATTATACAGGTTGACACTGTCTCCATAAATAAAGGGGCCGTATAAATACCGAAACCATACTGGCTGTCGTATGACAGATATTTCATTCGTTCCGTGCCGTCCGCCATGCTTTCGAGTCAGTGAACCACGCTGGGTCCTCGTGTGATGAACTTTACCTCTTTTCCAGACCTCAAAAACATTCCTCTGCTATCATCATGGTAACAGTTATTCTGATCACCAGCAACGTTATTGAAGGAAGGACTCCCAGATATGCTTCCGCTAAAGTTGGGCCCAAACATCGAGCCCAAACTCCCTTGCACGTGCACAGGGCGATCAAGCCTCTCTCGAATTGCGATCAGAGATTGCATCTATACACATTCATGAGTTAGTTTTTTTGTGCAGAAAGAATGGCATAAAAGGTTGGCTCGCCGTAAATAAACTCGTTGCTTCGTCTAGCTTCCTTCTAAAATCTGCGATCTGCGCCGCATCCGATTTCTGCTTGATGAAGCGTATTAGCCAATTGAGGTCTCGTTGGCCAAGGCAAAAGTGGTGGATTTGGATGAAGGTTCTATTCTATGGTGTGTACTATAGAAAACTTCGATTTAATGAGCTCTTACCCACACAGTTTCTTCAGGTGCTGTTGTAAAAGTGGCGTAAAATGGCCTTGGACCTGGTCCGAGGTGAGTTCCTGGAAGTCAGAGAAATTGTTTCCCAACTTTTCCCTGACGATAGCTTTGCATGTCTCGTTAATCTCGAGGACAAGCTCGCACGTCTTCTCTGCGAGGGTGATGAAGTCGGTTTTGTTCGAGTGGCATTGCTGTCGAGCAAATTTTCAGCCAGATGAGAAACCTTGGATTCGACATATGAACGCACTTGGACGGCTTGCAAAATTCCTAGTGCCAGTGAAGAAGCGTCGGAGAGATATGGTACACTGGTATAGGCTGCGATATCATTCAGCGTCAATAGTAGGGTCTGTATGGTGTCACCAGCTAATGGCATGATCCGCTCATACGATGGATCCTTCTCCTTGGAGCGGGATCGACGTTGTCGGCGTCTGATTGCCATGACCTTGACCCTAGCAATAGAATGATCGAGGAATGCTAAGAATCGCGGGATGAATGGTTTGCTGTTTCTTTCTAGAACTTTCTGCGTTACTTGTAATGCCAGTAATCACTTATCTATCACGTTTTCATCACGTGGACATGGGCCGGGGTGCAAAAAATGCGAAGTATCGGGAATTAAGTAATATCATTGCGTTTCATGTGTTCGATTGTGTTTCAAGAACATAGTGTACTTGGTCTACTGTAGGTAGATGTAGGGAGGCAACCGTAACGCGTAACGGAGGCCCTGTTGCGTTGCCTAAATTCTGGGCTGTAACGCGTAACGGTGGGCTGGTTGCCTCCCTATATAGCGTTACGCCGGGAAACAATGGCGAGATTCACCTATATTTGGTCATTCCGGCCACAATTTGTTGCCAATTTTGGCAACCGTAACGCAAAACGGTGGCCTTGTTGCCTAACTCGCGACCATTTTGAGGTGTAACGCTTGGGGGCCTGTTGCCTCCCTACATCTACCTACAGTACGGCAAACGGCCATTGATTCCTCGTGCCAACATGTCGCCGCATTATTGATCTATGCAAAGAGATTTGAATCCTCTTAAATATGGTCAGAAAGCGTGGACTAGTACACACCGACATTGTCGAGACGTCGAATTCTGCTCTTCTTAATGCGATGCGTGATCAAGATCGAATCAGTATACAAATGAGGATCCAGATTCTATTAAAACATACCAACTTCTCCCCAGTCGCAAGTTTAACATGGGACATGGGCATGTCTGTAATGATACCTACTTGTTAGCTGTTCTCCGATGTACGTGCATGCAGACATGCCATCGTCACAGAGGGACTCGCGGGTACCGGTTACAGGTCTAGCATCGCACCTGATACCTATATCCCGGGCCCGAAGAAGACCGTAACCATTCATTTCCGAGCCTCTCGTGTACTGTACGAAGAAAGTTTTTGCCCGGTAAAGATACCTTGCGAGGGTGCTTTTTCAAGCCGAGGACGATGATTGATGAAAATTTCTGATGATGGCATTACCCTAACCCTATCCTCACTTGAGCTTGTTTTCTCATCGAGTCTTGGATTGCCATACATAGCTCGAAACGATAGATTACACGACGATATCAAGCGTCCCATGCAATTACCACCCTGCCCTGCTCGAACACATTTCAACTTGAAGCACCAGTGCTGGTATAAGCCGTCCTATCAAGCGCTAGTAAGGTAGAGCATTCGGGTTGAGAAAGTATGCCAAGTCATAAAAGGGTGGAGTGGCTCACCTAAGGATTTCAAGGTCGGTTGTGTGATCCAGGTTCAGGTCCGAAGCCTGGCGCTTTTTCTCCAAGTCTTGCCTTTCCCTGGCACACGACGGGCAAGAATCGTGCAGGGAGGATAATGAAGCGGGAATGGTGGTGGAAGCCTCGTAATGAATGACGCATGTCCAAAGGACATCATGATATGTAGCGTCCTCCTGCTCCCTACGCACAGTAGCGGCGACAAGGCCCACTATCGTCCGTATGGACCTCCGCAAACTTTCTTTTTCCTTCTCGACCAGAGCTTCTGACCCCTTCCTGTTATCTTCTCCGTGCTTGTTGCATGCAGACACGTCTTCAAAGGCTCTGAGCTGGTTGAACATGATCTCGGTTTTGGGGTCCTCTGGGTCAAACAATGGCCTGAAAAGTTTTTCATAGATCTCGAAGAGCCATGAAGGGGTATTAAGTTGTTCGTCGAGGACCGTCTCCTTGTCGAAATATTGGAAAATGTTTTCGGAGTGGGCAAGTGCTGTCCATCGGAGTATATGGGGCATGTAGCGGTGACCGTTTGCCATCCAAAGTCGGTCTTCATGCAATGGGCGAGATTTTCTCTCATAGTGTAAAGAAGTCCAAGGAATAGCGAGGCCTAAAGCGAGCCCTGTGAAAGGATGAATATCAGTGTCTCACAACAAGCGAGGAACGTACGAATGAAGCAGCAAAGCCCGCAAGACTCGGTCTCCTTGCTCGTATTATCCCCGTCATGCTGACGTTGAGGACCTCCAACCATGCCAAGCCAGTTCGACGCCTGCGGTGAATAGGCCCTTGAATGTCGGCTTTGTAGCTGAGTAGCTCCCAGCCGATAGCTTTTTGGAACGACTGTGTTGAGCATTAGTCCACGTCGAATTCCCGAGAAAAGAGTTGTGGAGGTACCGCCATAGCTCATGGATGCGGCGAGAGGGACGACTGCCCCATTGCAGGGATTGGGGTCATAAGGAATGAAGGTGCCAGTGGGAGAAAGGCAACCAATGACGCGTCTCACCGGCGCTCATCATGCAGTTGTCACCGATGCGGCCACTGAGCATTATCTTCTATCTTCTATCCACGTTCAGAATCCCATCAAGTCATCCTGGAACATATCTTTGGGAATAGGTACGTGGCTCAGTGCAATAATTCTCTGGTCAGTCCCTGACTCCAAAAAAAGAAGACAGTAAGATTTGGGGCTATCGATGCCAATTACAAAAGGAGTTGAGAAGAAGAATCTCAAAATCCCAACTGGATGGCTAGCAAAACATCAGATAAAAGTGATTTCGAGGGATGGAGATCAATGATAAGTGTGGTTAGGGGAACAAAGATGTTTTTTGTTCGCACTTTCGTTTGTCCTCCCAATTTTCATTGTTCAACGTTCAATCTAGGTGGCCCCGGTGACAATCAAGGCCACACTCAGACTGGATTTAAGACCTCGTCACAAGCCCGCCACTCCTTCGCCATGTCTCTCGATACCCCCGCATCATCAACGTCACCCGGACTTTCACAACCCAGTCGCCGCAAGCAAATCCTCACGACTGCAGGAGACGTGTCTCTCACCGTATTGGAAACTCTGAAAGAAATATCTGGCTTTATACCAATACCTGGTATTGGTGCTGCAGCAAATTTGGGAATTGAAATCATTACAGCCATTCAGGTCAGTCTATACAGATTTGCTGTGTTGCAGGGTTTTCTAATTTGATTCGTATCTGCAGGAAGTCGATGGCAACAAGCAAGAACTAGAAAGGCTCGAAGATGTCGTGTGCCGACTCATTGTCACCATGCACAAGGTCTGCCAGACATCGGTCAAGGATGCTGTCAGGAACGGAGAGCTGCCACAGCGGCCAGAGTCGGAACAGGTTCCGCTGGACACCAGTTCTCTTTCTACAGAGCTTCAAGGCATGTTGAAGGATTTGGGAAGGTATGAATATCTCCTTTGTTCCTGTGCCTCGGCCTGAACGTGTCGTTTCAGCACACTGCAGGAAGTGAAAGCTTTCATCGACGAGTGCCCAAAGAGGTCGCGTACTGGCCGGTTCTTCCTTCGTAAGACATACGCCGATGACATTACTGCACAGCGGCAGAAGGTGGAGAATACCTTGCGTAACGTGGAGGTACGCGATCTGCACTCGTCTTTCGTACTGAATGCTAAAATAGTTATATTGACCTCCAGACCTTGTCGAACCTCATCATGCATCACAAGATAGACCGGCTATTGGGGCTATCTACCGAGAAACAGAGTCCAGAGGTCACCTCGAAGTCCAGTCCTAGTACCTCGCTGACAGGGCAGCCAGGTCATGGTCACGAGCCCATTCCCGAAGCTATTCCGAGAGCGAGGTCTGTGTCCAGTCAGGGATGCACACGGGAGCAAGGGGATCCAGAGGTGCATAATGAACCTCATACGTCGCGCCCAAACCAACCATTACCGAGGGAACGGTTTACTCAATCTCAGAGTCGCCATACCCCTATATCAAACTATCATACACCAGAATTCTCATTCTCCTTTAACGATAGAGGCAGATACCCTACTGGCGACGATTCTGATGCCTATTCCGGTGGTGGAGAACGCTCGCACCGTCGGGGTAGGTCCCACTCACCTTTTGAACCATTATTCGATGGCGAAGACGAAGGGTATTGGGAACCACGTTTCGATTCTCACTATCACCACCCGGAACCGGCTTCGTTCACGGAGAATACTTTCTTGCATCCACCTCCTCGCATGCACCGGCGTCGTACTGCTATACCACAACCTTACATGGCTCAAGCCTGCTGGGGTAACTCACCGCCTATCCCAGTTTACAACAATGTTCGTGGAAACCAGACCAACACTACGAACTCTGGAGGCAATACTACGATGGTTAATTGCGGCAATAGCTATCAGAGTACGAACGTTGGGAGCAGCTTTAGGTCGAAAAATCCTTTCGCGTCTTTTACATCGACGAAGTAATGAAGACCGAAAATGGATGGGATAGTGCTTGGATTCGGAAAATTTACATATGAGAGATTGCAAGCGATCTGATAACGATACATGACACTTGGGATACATATGGTCCATAACCAATTGAACGCCTGTAGGGCATCACTAGTCTATTCAAACAGCCATCTGATAGTTTAAGACCTCTGCGAAGTACTGCTCTACACCTGACACGTCTGTGATCACAGCGCCGATATACTATAAAATAGACTGTTCAGCATGAAGCGTCCAGACTAGCGAAAGGATCTCACCCCGTCTGGTCTAATGATGACCACTTTTACTTCGTCGGGCTGCGATTCGTAATGCTCGAACGCATACCCATCTTCATCAATGAACACAACACCATCATGGTGCTGCCATACAGTAGACTGGGGATGTATCACCATGGTCTTCGCCATAACTGGAGGAAACCGCGATAAAGCAACGGTGATATGACTATAATAGTCAAGACAATCTCCTGGCAAAAACGCGATCACAGTGTGTGATACAGCATCCAAGAGGTCATACAACGTCGTTCGCTGACTAGAGCAGGTGATGACGAGCCCGGTTGCGTCAGGTGCGCGGTCTCCTGCATGCAGGGTTGTTTGAAATGACTCCGAAGGCTCGAGATCGTCGGTAATGATAGGACTTGACCGATAGTTGACATCAAACTGTCGGAGATCCCAATCGCGTGAACGTTGATTCTGGGATAGCGCAGAAACAGTGGGATTCTTCACTATGCCTAGCGATGCAGCTATCGCGGGTATCCGTTCAGCGGAATATGAATCCAACAGTGGTCGCGGAGATGCAAGCCCCTTGTATACTAGGGATAGTTTCCATGCGAGGTTGAACTATGTGTGAATAAGATGGTGTAATTGTGCAAAGGACAAGGAACACACGGAGTCTTGGATACCTGTGTTGATACCTAAACTACCACCCGGACTGTGAACATGTGCAGCATCTATGTCCAAGAGCCTGTTAGCCGGCGTTCCAGCAGAAGGTAGAGATCGACTTGCCACCAACGAGGAAAACTCTTCCGTGCCTCATTTCGTTTACCATACCATTACGCGCACTATAGAAGTGATGGTGAGCTATCATTGGCGTATGTCATGGAGAACAGAACCTACCTCCAGATCCCAGACGACACGACCTGTCCAAAACAAATGCTTCTTCTCCCGATCGTGTTATACATCATCTCCAGCAGCTCTTCCTGACTCGCCATGGCCAATTTGCTGATATCGACATTGCAGCCGCCATACATGAAGTGAAAGTATGGTTTTCCGCTCTTCGTGTATGGTTGAAGGAGCAGCCTATTTCCGATCCCGTTGGCGATGAAATGAAGGGTCCAGGACGGAGGCTTACGCTTGATATGTATAGCTTCCCCAGACCTTCCACCGCTAGGCAAGCTTCAGTAGGAATTCTATGTAGAACACGCCTGATTGCCTCACCGTGGAACAATGCGAGTGCTCGGCCTCGATATCTCCAACAAGGTACGTATTCCCAAGGCCCGAGAAACCCGCAAGATCAAGGCCGAGTTGTTCGCGGACGATACTTTCTGCACCGTCGGCTCCAATGACCCATTTGAAGTGTGCCATCTCTACGTTGCCGTTCGGATGAGCGAGGCGGACGAGAACAGCCTCGAGAGATTGCTCGTACGAGAGAAGCTCTATTCCTAGCTCAACAGATAGGGCATAATCTTTTTGTAGAGCATCTCGTAGAATGGCTTGGTGGTCGTCTTGGCAGAGGGTTATACCATTTATCTGTGGAAGCTGATATGAGCTGGTGATTCGGGAAGAGGTAGACATGTCTTACCCGATGGTAAGCGGGGTGTGGCTTTAGTTGCTCGTATAACGAGAATGATTGAATTGGTCCAAATCCTTCGGGAGAAGTGTAAACCTGTATCGACGTGGAACTTTCTACCGCCCGCTTTTCAATTGTGGAAAGGATGCCAAGGAGTTTGTACAGTTCTAATGTGCGGGGCTGGCATCATCTATGTCAACGAAACCCTATGAGTGGGATAGGCGGGGGGTGCACCTGGAGACGACATGCACGGCTACCAATATGCTGGTTGTTGCTCTTGTCGATGACCCGCACGGGTATACCATGACGACAGAATATCAATGCCAGTGCAAGTCCTATGAAAAGGTGTCAGACGTCAACAAGTAACAGGGACAGGAAAAAGATGAGGTACCGGAGGGCCCTGCACCAACCTGTTTATGTCAAGTAAGTGATATGGTTTTCAGGAAGACGAAAAGACGTACGATCAATATAGGTACATCCATGTAAGGCGGAATGAAGAAAGATAGTCCAATTACAGATGCTCTAACTTTATAGTACCTAACGCAAATGCGAGTCCGGGCCCCATTCCAAATCGGTTTAGAGTGCGGAAATATGGGCGTTTTGTAATGGGAACTGAACACGCGAGATCACTGAATAAGAGAAGCTTTAGTCCTCGAAAACGTGGCAAAACAAGGCCATTGACTTCGCAATCGCATCTTTGCCTCGCATTCGGATCACAATAGGAATATCTGCTTTCCTATTCAGTAGATGGAGTCCCCTCGCATTGTCGGCGGCCTTTGATTTGCGACTAGGAGGATTCGGGATATCTTGAGGGCTCGCTTTGGTGAACTATATTCAACGGCACCAGTTAGATTCCAGGTTGCTTGCTATCGCCGTCATTAGCGCACCTGATTCACATCCTAGCGTCATTTCCCGTTGATCAAGTTGCTTCGAGGATAGAGCGAGGCCCTTTTTTGAGTTGAGTTGGTCTCAATGCTCCGGAATTTCTCCCCCGTTTGCGAATAGTTGAACCTTGTTGGAGCTAACGGAAGGCCCCGTCTCGACGCGGTGAGCTTTTCACAAAAAGTAAGCAATCAATTCCAAGCTTTCAAAAAGCTCTTTGACGTACCAAACCCAAGGTTCCCTGACCTTCGTGCCTGTGCCGATATTTTCCCTTGTGCGGACATCTCCTGAGCTTCTCCCTATCCAAAGCAGACTCTTTTCTTTTCAAACTGAGAGTTGTATTCCTATTGAGAAGAAGACGAGGAGCGATATAATCCTGGTTAGCGAGAGAGTGATGGTGATGGTACAGGTTCAAGCCGATCAGATTTCAACTTCTTACCTGGACCATCATGTTTCCCCCATGCCTTGCTCTCTTGCTCACCCAGACCTGACCCATGAGTACTCATGAGTGTCGGTTTAACTCACTACGACCTTTCTCTTTCTTTTGTATCAAATTCAGGACAAAAAGCCTTTGCTGTGATTACCCGAAGCTCCATTTTACAGTCTTACCTACAACGTCCCACTTCGTTTCGTTGGGGCCTGTTCTATTCTCATGCAAACTAGAATGCTAGGAGAAAGGTATCTTGCACACAAAAGAGTCGGAAATATAATCTCGGAAGGTGTGTTGCTATTACTCTTCCGGTCCTCAGAAGTCTAACGAGGTTACAGGTCAGCGCGTACTGCGCTCTTTTATCTTCACCACAAGCAATGTCTGCACAAAGTTAAAGACAGGTAGAAGGGTTGAAACAGATCATGCCATGCATTCCCTGCCGCACTTTTGCATGAAATCGGTTGGCTTCGACTACCCGTACATCGCGTTGAACGATTACGATACTACACCAGGCTAATCAGACCGACAAATCTATACTGGGAGGTCCTTTTCGTCTGGGTCACGGCGTAAACGACTCGGATATGCTTCGAGCACAGAGGGGAGGTTCGCGAGTACCTAAGCTGCGCCCGTAATCGGCTCCAGGTTCCGATGCAGCTAAAAATACTTTGACTGCGGCACTGATGATCAAGGAGGCTTCCAAGTACCTCACGGGTGATGGACGCCATACTATACGAGCTGTCGTGCAAAGAGAATGTACCTTATCGGGTAGAAACCCCTCAACTTCCCTTTAGTATCCGTTTCGATGGCATAACAGCGCAGAATTCCCTGAACATGTTACTACCCGTAGAACTATTCACATTACTTACGAGTACTTACAATGAACATTTCTAGCCCTGGCATCCTGTATGTAGCATTTGATGCACATGCGTACTCTCGCAGCAAACCCCAAACTTAAATAAGCGCCAGTACAACAGCACTATCGGCGACGGCTTGTTTCTTTATCTCCTCCACCACCACCACCACCTCTCCCCCTGTTCCTTTCACCACCGTTCCTCCCCCAATTGGCGATGATAATACGAGGATCAAACTCAAGCTCTATGTATGGCATTTAAATATATCGTGGAAACAGTGGGCGGTGAAAGGTGTAGTGTGCACTGCTTTCCGGCGCTTGGGCAACAGCATCTCACTCGAGGCTTCTTTTGAATCAGAACAGCAACCTTAATAGCTATGAGGCAGTTGAATACTTATACCAACAGCTGAAGACGTGGCATTGCTCGATCCATCTCCCGGCCTCCATTCCACCATACTGCAAACAAAATCCTCTCCATGGCTCCAGCCGTTCCCGCTGTACCATCCAACATGGACGACGTTACCCCTAAAACCCAATCCAAGCTCGGAAAACGGTTATCGGTCGCATCAGATATCTCCATGACGGTGCTAACTGCGTTGAAGGAGGCTTCGCTGTCAGCACCGATCCCTTATGTCGGTATCGCATGTGCACTAGCACTGGAAATTGCTACAGCAGCCCAGGTGAGTCAACTAGGCTGATACACGTTCCTCGATGAGCTCTGATCATTGTTGTATCAGGGAGCAAAAGATAATAAAGACGCTTTCAAAAGGCTGGCAAAAGATACCTGCTCGCTGGTCTTGCAGATAAACGCTGTTTGCAGTGAACTCGCTCCGGCCTATAACGAAAAGGAAAGGCAGGAGAGCTGCGGATCGGAGAAAAAAGACGAAAAATTCTTAGAAAATGAAGGCGATGCCTATGGAATGCTGTCACCAATGCTGCACAAACACCTGGATGGACTTAAAGAGTGCGCTTCTCCCACTGTCCCCACATCACATTCCCATCTCACCGCTCTCATCCCTCACAGAACGCTCATTGAAATCAGGGAGTTCGTTCAACACCGCATCAGCAGAACCTATTGGAGACGTTACGTCGCCAGTAAATCAGACCTGGGGAAGATACAAGAGTTTCGCGACCGCATCCGGCAGGCATTAGACGTTTTCGGGGTTCGTATAGCCTTTCAATATACTGGTCCCCGTTAACGAGGAGCTAATACATCTCACTTAGATTCAGTCGCATATCACAGTTCGCGAGAATCTAGACCGTATTGCTCATCGTCAGGAATCAATGCACGACGAATTGAAGACTCACTGGGGCGGGGTACGACGAGATAGCCCTGAACCAATGTCCCCAATCGACAACAAGAATAAGAACCCGTTCGCTACCGACACATCCCCTTCCAGTCCAGACACAGCCTCGTCAGTATCCTTTGATGATGCGTTCAAGGGTTTGCTGTCGTCTAGCACGATCTCCGGCACTATCACCTTCAATAATATCAAAGGTGATAGCCATGTTACGACCAATAACGTGAACAACTCGTCGTCGAATTGCGGCAATACTTATCATTACTCGACGAATTTCGTGGCTCGCGGTCAATACGGTAAAGGTATGGCATTTTCTTTCGCTACCGTCTACCATCAGAAGGCTAAAATACTTTCTCGTCAGTCTACTGAAGATACTCGATGCTCTTACATATGTTTCAATGGATATTTCAAGCGACCCCAACCTATGTATGTTAACATCTCATGTTGTATCTATGCTCGGTCACCCATGAACCCTTTTGCCTATCCTATGAGCCGCTGTACGCGGCAGAGACCCTTATTGTTGAACTGTCGCAGCTGCGAGTATCCTTCTGAACCCCGGCCGAAAGTCGGGTGAGATGCAAGAGTTTGCGATTAGCGTTGCAGTGCGAAGATCTACCCCGGTCATAGACGGCCGTTACCAAGACTCTTTCCACCACAATTTTGCGAATGGCAACTGGACGGTGAAAGCTTACCTGCATGGGCACGTATATTCTCACTCCCTTTGACTGTTTAGTTGGTGCCAGCTCTTACGATAGCCTCTCCACCATAGGTCATTGAACGCGAGGTTTTGTGAGCTGCCTTCTCAAAGATCTGAAGGACGCTGCATCAAAGGAAAGTGGATGTGTTAGAGAATGACCAAAAGGAGACTAGTCCGGAGCGCTCGGTGGTACTTTTTCTCGTCAACCTACTTTTATGAAATTCCCAACTGTCGTGTGATCCTTCCTGAAGGGGCATTATAATACATTGACTGACCCCAAGGGAACGGTGACGAGGTTTCCTTGCATTAAATAACCACTACCTGTTTCTTCTACTTCTCCTTGATGTCCGCCTCCTCTCTTTCTTAATCTCCCATGGATATCCCGAAGACTTTAGGTGCCCTCCTAATTGGAGCGTTTTTTGCTACTCTGTGCGGGTCTTGATGATCCTCACTTTCTGCAATTGCATTCTGACACGGACATGTTCAGATTCTCTGGCGGTGTGGTCATTCAGACGCTCCTTTACCTCAAACTATATCCATCAGACCCCCCAAGGCTCAAAGCGCTGGTGTGTTCCTTTATCACTCAACTCCAACATCCGAGCTCACTTGACCCATGGCAGGTATTCGTCATATGGTCTGTCCTATTCTCCGGTACATGTCCCGGCTCCGACCTGCTCCCATCTACTTTGCAGGTTCCTCGATACATTTCATACGGCTTTCATTTGGGGAGCGTTGTGGGAGTATGTGGTGGACTTCTACGGGAATCCAGAATCTATTGATCGGATCTCCTGGTGAGCACCTTGGCTTTCCACGATTTTCCAAGAACCATTCCAGCTCATCACCTTACGCGTTGTGGTAGGACATTAGCCGTACGTCTACACCACGTCCATGCGATACCAACCATTCATCTCACATGGTAATGCCGTTTTAGATGAGCATAGTGTTTACGGTGAGATCGTTGGCAGGTGGAATGATTCTTGTTACTCACCACCGTGGTCCCATTCATCAGGCAATCCTCACGTTCTGCACACATTGGTGAGTGTCAGACAACCGTCGCATCCCTTCCATCACTGAGCATTTCAAATGCCGTTTAGTTTCTTCGCTCATCGCATCATGAAACGTGAGCATCCCCTATTTCCCCGCATTTGTTTGTGGCGTATCACTAAAATGCTGCCTTCTACCGCGTTCTAGTAAGCAAAAGGAACTGGTGGCTGACGGGACCTATAGTGAGTACTAAACTGAAATGTTGTGCATCCCTGATACTAACGTCCCTGCCATCGTCAAAGATCGTATTGGCGGTATTGCGCCTCGGTATGTTAGACTTTCACGCGAAACATCAGCGCATGGCTCATGATGATCACTCGGTCTCGTCAAGCGTCCGCATCAGGTGAAAATCCTTCTAGCTCATATTTTCGACGTCGCCTAACTCGTCCCTCGTGCATATTTCAGGCACAACAGCGCAGATGTAAAGGGTCGTCTTGGTTATACCGTGGTTTTTGCTGATTTCATGTGTAGGTTGAAACTCCGGTCGTTTGAGAGGTTCAAGCATGAAGTTCATGTGAGCGTCGTCGTCGTCTTGGCTATGGTGATATTAATAGTGATTTTAGTGGTTATTCACGCTAGGGTTGGCGCTCTCCTGTATGGTGGATGTCCTCATAACAGGGTCGTTATTCTTCTTGTTACAGACGAGTCGATCGGATGCTGGAAAGTGGGTTATTCTTTCATGTAGCCTTGTTTCCTTTGGGCTCACAACGATACTAGTCTGAATGCAGTCATTGATACTCTCATTATATATACTTTTGAGACGGGATCCATCACAGCGTGAGTTCCTTTCCTGTCGACCCTTTCGTGTGTTGATTATTGTGTTCAGGGCAGCTACCATCGTTTCCATGATATGCGTCAGTATTTTGAGACTACAAAGTTTTCTCAGTGCTAAACATCCGTCGTCGCAGTGGATTGCCATGCCCACGAACTTGATCTTCATGGGGTTGCATTTCGTGATAGTAAAATGTGAGTTCTGCTTTCAAACCATTCAATACGACTAACTGTCTGTCGCTGTAGTCTACGCGAATTCCTTCCTCGTGACGTACGTATCTGTCATTTCTCTAGGCTCCAAAGATGCCATCTCATCTCTGTTGATTATGGCAGCTTGAATACCAGAAGAAACCTCCGAGAACAATCTTATCAATCTGAACACCGATTACCTGGCTTGGTTTTGACTTCTCGAACACGACGGAGCGAATCTGTATCGGTAAGGACATCTCTTTCCCATCATTTCTTACCATTCCTCTGACTCCACGACACAGCACCAGCCGAGTCCAAAAGCTACTGAAGTGAGTCTCTCGTCTCGGTCTCCATCTAGATATTCAGATATTGATTTCGTGGAATTTAGCTACAGATCAATGTCGAACGCAGCGTACAGTATACTACCGACTACAGTATTGGGTTGCCTGACCGTGACCTCGATGATCGGCCGAACTTTGCGGGTCGCAGAACGTCACATTTCTAAATCACATAGTGTGTACCGGTATTTTATTTCCTGTATATTATAATGATATCGCAAGAGTTTTGGGGTCTGAAATTTACTATACAGTACGGTAATAATCCAAGAACGGGTGTTGGGCGTTCGGAGCAGAGCCCGATAGAGTATATGCGTGTTCAAGCCAGCTGTCGCCGTAGTCCGTGTATAAAAAAAGTGGCATCTTGATCAGGCATCACAGACGCTGTATTCCGTGGTTCTCTCCACTTGGATCGATACCTGTTAACACAGAGACCGAAGTTAGCGGGAGTGATCACCAAAATGGCGGAAATAATAAACGGTCTTCAAGGGACGCCTGATATAGCGCTGTTGGATGCGAAGAGAGGTACCTACTGTCCCATTTTTATTGTTCAGAGCTTCCTGACTATTGAGACGACGTTGGTCTCCTAGCACTATAGGCTGAGCGGGATTCATATAGCGGAATTGCTTTCGCCTGTTCAGGCTGTGAACGACTCGAGTTAGATGTACATTTAACCAAAGAAGTTGTTGGATTGAAGACGTACGTAACCACCAGGGATATAGCGTATGCTTCGAGTTGTCAGGACATCAAAGCTACTATTAAGGAGGGCATGCTTACTCTTACTGATGATGAAGTGTAACCCCATGAATATCAAGTTTGTCGGCATCGCCAACCACTATTCGGAGAGTCAGATCGGGAACTCCGGGCAATGTCACAGCGACGGAACATACACAAATCATGGAGGAGACGGCGATAGCACTAGAGCAACATGAGGTTTAGCGACTCCCACATCGGCACCGAGAGCGGAATGCAACATACCATGTCAATGCGCCGTTCTCGAATGTGTAAAGCATCAAAGTGTCTATGACATGATTCAAACTATGCGATGTCAGATGTGGAGGGGTTTCGTGTGTGGGAAAAAGCGTACCTAGAAGTATCTTGGTGGCTGTCATACAATAGCCAACATAGTAGGCCGGTAATAAGGACATCGAGTATGCTAGAAAGGGCAAGACCGAGAGTAAATGACCACTGTCAAGATTGGGTGGAGTCAGAGGAACAGATCTCTGATTGTAGTGAAAGAAGATAAAACCCTTGATGCTTCCATGAACATTGAGAATGAGCGGAATCTGATCCTGAGAGGGCGGGTTTTCCGTAAGTATGAGATCAAAGCGTCACATTTACTACTTACATGGCCTCTGTCGTTACTGGAGCGTTTCGAAGTTATCAAAGGGCTGAGATAGTATAGACAAGACTGCTTACTAAACGCCGCGCCTGAACAACCAAAGTCTGAGTAAAGATGTGAGAGAATTTCATTGAAAAAGCTTACAAGTTCGAAGTATGGCAAGGAAAGCCTATATGAAGCACAAAATCGATGAGAGCGGTGCATAAAGATGTAACAAAGGTCGTACCAAGGGCGATGCAATATACCATGCATTATGGCTGACTGTAGGCTGTCAGTACGGGAAAAAGTGCCGATAAATATGAAGACGGACGCCTATAGATTCGGTGTATGAGGAAGCTAGGAACGCATCAGAATCTGATGGCGAGCGAGCGGTTTCTAGGCCTACCAGTGTACGAGGAGAGTTGTGATCGCCTGGAACATGCGTGAGCTGTTATTCGTGCTGAAAGAGTGCTAACCCACGGTGAAAGCTATGCTCAGCTGTTGGGATATCAGCTATAGTCTACTACAGCTTGCGAGGATACACATACAGCTAAGCTTCTGCGGGAGACTCAGTAGCTGACACAGTCGTGACCAGATAATTCCACGTACTTGGGAATATAATCAGCCTCCCTTCCATTGCTAGCGTCGATGAGATACTCCCAAAGGGCAACTGTCACTGAGATGATATGAGAGGCATCGAGTAGCCACACAAGTAGGACCATAAGCTTAAATCGAGGCTGATCTCGGGGGTAAAACTTGGCGTAGGCGATACATTGAGAGGTGAGGACGCCGGTGAAACTACAACGACTATCAAGACTGCGAGGTAGACAGCGAGAGGAAGCCAACGTACCCAGCAGCAATCATTGCACCGATAAGAAGTGCCCCATAGGTTCCTGAGCCGTCAGACATAGCAAAGGACGAAGGGGGAACAAGTTCAGAGACTAGGGTTACAGGAAGGAACGACAATAAATATCAAACGAATAGGAGGGCGAGAATGAGTGGCAAAAGGAATGAAAGTCCCTACGGATCGTCAAATTGACCATATGGCTAAATACGTTGACAAAAGGCAGCCGGAATCGAAGAGTACAGCGTGTGTGAGAACATTTGAAGGGAATTAGACGGGATCAACAGTCTCATTTTGGCACCTGGAATTGAAGAGAAGTCAAAAATCAAACTTTTCATTGTAATGAAGTGGATTACGATATGTCAAAGGGTTGTCTGGAAAAGAAACATTCATCGACGGGATGCCGTTGGAAGCGAAAGAAATGGACGACTTACGAACACATCTAATCACAATTTGACGGAGTGAAAGGTTACCGGTTGACTAGTGGCCGAGCGAAGTTTGACCCGAGCATAAACTTACATATTGTGATGTCTAAGCGATTTATCTAGGTATGCAGGCTGAAGCCTGAAGGGTTGATGAATGGACAGGTTGCGGGTATGGGCGCAGACTGTTCCCCATTCCAAATTAGGGGCAGACCTGCTAAATCCAACAGGAGGGGAGGAAACACAAAGTATCTGGACTTGAAGTTATGAAGCTTTGCTAGGAGCTGGAAAATAGCATACATCAGCAACCACGGCATGTTGCTAGATAGCTTACATACCTGATATAGCTCTCTAGACATTCCCCCCTTTCTCTAGCATATATAGCATACACTACGATCTATCTAAAGCTAGATAGCACAGTCTTTCAGAAGTGCTATTTGTGCTATATAGTCTATATACATTCAGCCCAGTGCCTGTTGCGAGAAACCGAATTATTTGATACGAAAATATATTCACATGACTAGGTGCTACTGGCTGCCTGCTCATGACCCTCAGACTGCGGCTCTGCGGTTCTTCCCAGTTCCTCTGTAGCTTGACCAATTCCACCCCATTCCCCTGCATCATCACTCTCGTCATCAACCCCTGAGTCGGAGTCTTCACTATCCGTCTCCCCGGTACGCGTGTTGAGATTTGCAATTGAGCGTTCAATGGTTTTCGTCGAGCGAGATGCTGCTGGCGGCTTTGTTGACGTAGTATATGGATCACTAGACGAAGCAAAGTAAGTGTACTATTCACTGAACAAACTGAAACCTTACGCCGCCCTATTGTGCCACCGGTTCCGGATTTTCGATGTCACTCCAGTTGCTCCCGATGCCCACTTTTCAACTTCCTGAAGATGGGTTCCATAGCGTTCCAGGAGATTCTGGTCTTTCCGGCTGAAAGATACGGGTTTCCGTACACCTGAACTCCATTCAAGGATGCAAAATTCAACCTAATCGTAACAATAAGACGTAGCCCTTAGGTGGCTCAATAATGACAGACCTGAAGCTTGATAAACGCCAACGTTGGGAGGGGGAAGCCGGTATTGGTCTTGGGATCTGTGAAGAGTCGAGGAAATATGACACCGAGGCGGTCCTTGCTACCAAAATAGATGTTCTTGTAGGCTGTTGGAAAGATCTTGTTTTCGAGGTAGGATTCCATCTCTTCCATGTCCTTCATGTAATGGTTCATCAGTGATAGATGCAACAAAAGCTTAAACACTTACCTTGTGGGCATATCTTTCGTCACCGAGAAGCCATGTCGCAAGACCCCTGTTGTGCTTCTTTTTCTTTTCGGAATCTACAAATCCATAATGTGAAGCCACGAGATTTCGTATCTCCTTCAAAGGCACCTGTCGAGCAGACGATGCTCTTGCTTTGTACTAAAAAGGTATCAGTATTGATCAATGGACTGAGCTTGAACAACGATACTGTGTGATAAAAGTGTTCCGTTCCTGGAACTTCAGTGGTGTCGGTACCAACATCTCTACAGGCACTCGGATGGATGCGAAGAGCAGTGGCGTGTGCTGTTTGGGGGTCAGGGAAGGGGTGCCTTGTGTTGATGTGTGCTTCGAATTCTCGAGCACCACGGAGTGCGACCACTTTGGCAATTCCCTCGTGCTCGTTAGCATTCCTCTTGAGCTTCTCTTTCTTGTTCCTTGACTTGCACGAATTGTTGGATTCAGAAGTTGCGCTGTGACGCTCGGCTGCTGGAGGAGAGTTCTCCTTTTCGGTGACGGAATGTCCACAATGTTCGCCACTATCGTCGCCTGCCGAGCTTAGTGGTGATGAATGTTGCGAGTCGGAGGGTGCTTGGGGTGTATTGACAAGAACTCGAGTAGGTGTTCTTGCAGCTGGGGGTTCACCAGCACGGCGAAGGACGGGAGTGATCTTATCACGGCGAGACTGAGGGTTTAGTCTCACCGTCTCATTCAATGTGATCTGTTCTATACTTTAGTGTGAAGGTACATGAACAGGAAAAAACAACACTTACTGAGCTATCTAGCTGCCGGGGATCCATTTCTTCTTCAGATTCCAAACCTAAGAGAAAGTACAGCTATGAGAACCAGCTAGGTGGAAGGGAGTTTGAAGGCCTTACCATCGGGAAAACTTACAGGTTGCTATGACCGAACCTAACCCGGTATGTCGTCTCATATCTTGATATGGACGCCCGTAGCCTGATGTGGCAGGTTACGGATGGTCACAGCGACAGGGTAGGGGGATCATGCCCCACCGTAACTCGACATAACCACTGTAACTCGACACAGTATATATGTGTCCAGTTACCAGTGGTTATGTCGAGTTACAGTAGGACGTGTCAACTTTCAGTAGGCTATTTCTAGTCTCATGAGCTGTATAAAACAGTAGATTGAATCAGGGATGGGTAAGCAATGACTCGCAATCGGGCACTTTAATGTAGAATGAAATCCATATATTAAACTCTACATACATACATTCACGACCACTTAGTATCTGGGACAATTAATACTGAAAGCAGTTGGAGGTCACAAGAGAGTAGACAACCACACACTCACCTAGAGAAACGGTGGTCATGGCTATGAAAGTACGTGAATAAAGGTAAGGCATATGCTATGGTGTGAAGCTTACGGTGATCTTTCGCGCATGAATTCGATGTGCATGGTCGCCAACTTGTAGTGAGCACTTTCGAATGCAGAACATCAGCCGACACGAGCGTAGTAATTGGCAGGAAGACATACAAGTGGTCAGTAGAGGTGGCGTGAAACGCCGTCATCTCATGCAGATTGTAGATGGCGAGCCTAGAAATAAACCAATCCTGAACCATTTGGCCTAATGTCATTGCTCGGGTGACGCACCTTGACATCGACAACGTCTAGTTATCGCGAGTATACAACTCAATACCGCAGGGCCAGCTTACGGAAAGTGACGAGATGGGTTTGTAGGTGTCGAGGTACTGTATCTCCTGTGTTTTGTCACCAAAAGCAAGAGTTAGATAATAGAGTTACATTTCAGGGTATGTATGCGCACGTATCAGAGGTGTCGTCCCTCATGGTCTTGTCGGCAGCTGGTCCACTTGAGTCAGGGTCTGCTGGTCTTGCTCTTCTGGGATACTGTTGATGATAGCGTGTGAAGAGGCGTTCTAAGTTGCGCGAGTTCAAGACTACTTGAAATTTCAAAGCTATTAGTCATGATCGATGAGTTAAGGCCAAGGCACGTACGTATGCCCCTTGAGGACCGGCACCTTCTGCTATGACCATCCATAAACCTTCCGATTTCGTTCATACACCTTGCATTCTGTTTCGGGTCGGATCTCCAGGGGTACCTTGGGAGGATGTCGGCGTCAAAACTAGGGAGTGAGAAGATCAACAGTCACGGTATTGCGCTGGAGAAGACCCCACATCACCTTGCTCTTCTCTTAGCCAAAGGCGAGAGGACAGCGACGAGCGGAGTCCACGTCATCACCTGAAGGAAGGGCCAGAAGGATGGGACGTAGGAGGGGATGGTGGTGGTACGAAGGAAAGAAGGAAGCGGCGGAGTTTGAAATTGAACGCATGTGAAATAGGTTGTGACGCAGAGGTCCTGCCACACGTGACTTTGCGCAAATAAAAATTAGAGACGCGTGCTCCACTATCCTTTATTGTAAGCATGGATTTCAAAGTCACCAACTCGATATTTGCTCGTAATATATGTACTAATACACAGAGAAATGACAGTAACAGTTGCAAGAACTGGGCTAGATATTGTATGAAAGCGCCTGCAGCCCCGGCATCATTCTCGGCATGTGCATGAGCGCTTGTGTATCAAAGTTGCCGCGGAGCACGCTGTACGGCTTGAGTACCTTTTTCATTCATTCTTCTCGACTGCCATGATCCATCTTCATTCTCTTCCAGATTTGGCATGCCAAAGGCCACACATAACCTGATATAACCAAATATAACTCGACCTGACCATAGGTAACCCGATGTGACTCATATAACCTAACATGACCACCGTAAGTGGATGTAACCACTGCGACTAGTCATATCGAGTTACTGCGTGGTCATGACCTCCCAGTAACTGGTTACATTGAGTTTTGGTGAGTCCTGCTCTCTAAAAGCTTGCTATAACTCGTTTTACATAGTCATAACCTCAGGAAACCGGACATTCCAAGTTATATACGGACATAACACCATGTAACTAGGTATGTCAACTGGTAAATTTTCCAGATGACTCTCGCGGTCATCGTCGTCATCATCTGAGCGAGGTTGCTTCTTTTTCTGGTTTTCAAATTTCTTCTTCCATTTCTCAATCTCTTGCTCGAGAAGAGCCTCCCTGTTTGATACTAGGATGTGTCAGTTTGTGTTTTTGAGGCAGACAAAAAATTTACTGAGTTCTTTTTTGCGCTGGCTTGATTTTCGTGTTCGTGTGGAACGTTCTCCGTCATTGGACGGGTCATGATATGACTTCCGTCGTTGATTAGGGAGCCGAGGAGAGTCTGGTTGAGAAGTATCGTCAGGAGTATTACGCTTCACCATGGTGATGGAAGATGAAAAATGGAAGAATGCAGGACATGAGTTTATTAAGCTTTTGGGGTCGTCGGAAAATTTTCACCGCCATGGTGGAGCTTAGTGGCGGGTGTCGGGGCCCGCTCACTATCTTTTGGAGTAGCTCGCAAAGAAAATTCCGCATGTAGCAAAGACTGACTCACACTGTTGACCCTGAACGACCCTTGCAACTCACAACTGCAACCTTTACCCTCGTCGTCATGTCCAATTTCATATGCTCGTACTGCTCGCATTCCTTCCCCTCAATGCATGGGTTGACAACCCATTATTCCAAATCCACGATATGCAAAAGGCATATGGAAGCCTGCGCTGCTACCGAGTCAACATCAAGCGACGAAGATATAAACTATCACAATGAAACACCTGCCTTCCCTGAACACAGCATGCTATCCTTCTCACCTACACCCAATACGCTTCCCACACAATCCATCCCAGTTCAGCCACGACGGCGTGTTGAGATCGAAGAAGTTGAGGACGAAGATGTAGCAACTGCGAGCACGAATGCCAAGTGGATTGAAGACTTCCCGTGTGATGCCGAGGCAGGCCAAACCTACGGGGAATCAGATACGTTCTACGAAAGGATTCGAAAGCAACAGACAGATGCAGGATGTGCGCCATGGGCACCCTTTGCAAGTGAAGAAGAATGGGAATTTGCTGAGTGGTTGGCAACATGTGGAACAAGTCTGAAGCAGATTGATAAGTTATTAAGGATTCGAAAGGTATGTAATAAGTTCCGCAACTGGAATATGAGCTTCTCTCACCGAAGAGCAGATTCGCCACGGGGTAAAACCCTCATTTCACAATAAACGTTCCTTCCTCAAGTATATCGACAGTTTGCCTAGTGGTCCAGAGTGGAATTGGACCCCACTTTCTGTTGAGGGAGACAAGCTCGACGCGAACGGGGAGAAACGTGTCGAAGTTCTTGATATCTGGCATCGAAACCCGGTCCACGTCGTCGAGGACCTCATAGGCAATCCCGTTTTCCGTGATGTCCTGCAGTATACACCCATCCGCGTGTATCGTAACGAAGATGGCACCAACCGGGAATACACGGAAATGTGTACAGCTGAATGGTGGTGGGAATTGCAGGTTAGTTCAAGATCTTGACTTCAATCCCTGTGAAAACGAATCTGATTTTAGTATTATCCAGGAAAAGCTTCCAAAAGGTGCAACAATCGCACCTGTAATCATTGCGTCTGATGAGACATGCCTTACTGTGCTGAGTGGCGACAAAAAAGCATGGCCTGTATATCTAACCATCGGCAACATCGACAAGTCAGTGCGACGAAAGCCCTCAACGCATGCCATGGTCCTCATTGGGTACCTCCCAGTCTCCAAGCTCGAGATATTCTCCGAGAATCAACGATCTGCGCGTCGCCATCAGATTTTCCATGATGCCATGGAGGTCTTGATGCAACCACTGGTTGAGGCCGGCAAAACAGGTGTTCGTATGACTTGCGCTGATCGACAAATTCGCCACATCTTCCCGGTTCTTGCAGCATACCTGGCAGACTACCCGGAGCAGTGTTTGGTGTGCGGGATCAAGCAGAACTCCTGCTCGAGCTGCGACGTTGAACCTAGGGAGCGCGGGAAGGAGCCAACTAGATCCAGCTGGCGGAGCTCTGGAACAATGTGGAGAGCTGTGAAGGACAAATTAGATGGTTATGCATCCCCAGACTTCGAGCGCCTGAACTTACGGCTGATCAAGCCGTTCTGGCGCAACCTTCCGCACTGTAACATTGCCCGGTGTACGACCCCCGACATCCACCATCAATTACACAAAGGTGTTTTCCACGATCATGTCGTCAAGTGGGGAACATATGCTATGGACGTTGGTGAGAAGGATGAAGACAAGAGGAAGGAAGTTGACGCACGTTATCAAACCATGTCTCCCCATCCAACTCTCCGGCACTTCAAACGCGGAATCTCACTGACCTCTCAGTGGACCGGAAAGGAGTTTAAGAACATGGAAAAGACTTTCCTAGGGGTACTTGCAGGGGCTTCGGATCCAGCAGCTCTTCGGGCTGTCCGCGGAGTCTTAGAGTTCATCTATCTCGCGCGATTCGAAGTTCATACCGACGAATCCCTTGATGCATTGAATACCGCCTGGGCCACAATCCATACCAACAAGAAGATCTTTCAACAACTCGATGCTTGTAAAGACTTCAATATCCCTAAATTCCACAATATCAAGCACTATGCTGACCACATTCGCTACTTGGGTGCCGCTGATGGGTTCAACACTGAAATTTCTGAACGGTTACATATCGACAACGCAAAAATGGGATACCGAGCATCAAACCGTCGCGATTATGAGAAGCAGATGGTAACATGGCTGCAACGTCGCGAGGCAGTGTCGAGATTTGGTGCCTATCTTGACTGGGCACTTGGTTTAGGGATGGATACTACCGGCAATGGATATGATTCGGACAATGGAGATGAGGAAGAAGATGAGGACGAAGATGATGATGAAGATGAGCCTGGCGTTGATGAACACGGCGACGACAGGTGCGACAACGCTGAGAGGATTTTCTTAGCGGGCCGAACGCCGTACACGGTTCAGAAACGTACCACCACCATGGTCACCATCAACTCGTTGGAGCAGGAGTTCCATGCCCATCACTTTCTCTACTACCTCCAGAAATTCATGGACCACAATTCCCTTCTTGCCCCTACGCTCTTGAATGCCGAATCCAAAATCAAAGTGTGGAAGCAGGCCAAGCTCACCCTTCGTCCCATTCCAACAATCGCTGAAGAAGCTCCGGCCTATGACATGGTTCATGCGTTCAAGAGGATTCCGGCCAAAAGGGAGAGGGGTGAATTGCCCAAGGCAGAAGTACCAGAGAGATTCAGTACAGTTTTGGTGCGGGATGACTTGGAAGGACTCGAGAACTCACGCAATCAGACTCGAGGTAGAAATCCATTCGCACGTACGTTCTCCTTCAATCTACACTTGTTTTCGGCTGACGGTTCTCTGTAGATCTTCGTGTTGCTCGACTACGTGTTATATTCCGTTATCCCGAAGAATTAGGAACATTTCCTGAGCCCCTCGTCTTCCTCGACCTATTCCGACCTTTACAGAATCCCGTCAGCGATCTTGAAATGTTCAAGACATCCATTTCAACACGTTTAAATGAGAAGCACTCCATGATTGTTCCCCTTTCTCATGTGAAACAATCTTGTCATCTCATTCCGGAGTTCGGACGGCAAGTGTCACCCACCTGGACCACAACTACAGTACTCGACCAGGCGACCTCTTTCTATCTGAACCCTTTCCTACGACTGCGAGACTTTCTTCTTCTTCATTACTGGCCTCAAATTTACCGGAACCGTTTTGCCTACCAGGATTATGATACAGAGGAAAGTAGTGATATGTAATTGCCATGTCTCATTCATAGCCCATACAAAATCTATCAGTTACTGCCTTCTGAACGTTGTTGATGACGATGAGGTCCGTGAGAAATAATGGAGCTTTGCTCTTGACTGCCATGTCATCGAACACCTCAAGCACTGAAAGCCTCATTTCCCCCATCACCTATGTCTCCCAGTGATCCTTGTCTACGTACTTGTCCCGACAATCCGTTTGACGCCATACTATGCCTCCCGCTACCATCATCAACACGGAACGACCCGCATGCATCATCGTCCACGCAACAAGAACCTGCGCACATTCAGGAGGATTTGATGATTAATTGTAGCCCGTATCGCGAAAAAGGTACTCTGGTGAGTCGACTATCCTTGCATTGTGTCCTGATATTCATGCTGCCTTCAGGTGGTCAAACTCGCAAATTTTCAGCATACGGTAGTGTCGGCCATTTCCGAAGTCAATGAGGATACCACGCTAGTTCAGTCATCAGACGATGACGACGAGATAGAAGTTGACGGAGAGCGCCTGAGTTACGGCGAGGCAGAAAAGGTTGCCTATGCAGGCATTCCCCCTTTCCTGTACAAACAGTACCGCGGTGCGTGTCAGGATCCCCGTCTAGGCTTAGATTCATCGATAATTCATTCTTTTTGTGTCTCCAGAGTTTCCGAGTAATGAATGTCTTCAAGCGTACCAAAAACGGAACCTTCGTCCATTTCCTGCAAGGAATCCCCACCTTTACCAGGAAAATGGACACCTCAAACCTGACTGGCACAAGCGGTATCGTCACGGGCCTGACTACCATTCCACACCTCCTCCAAGCCCTAAACGTCGCAAGATCATCGCATCCGCAGCGTCTGTTACTTCACCGCCCAAACCTGGACTCGGTGCGTCATCTGCGCGCTGGAACTCCAGGTCAACAGCAGCTACAAAAACGGTCAAGAAAGAGGAGCTCGAGGTCGTTCCTGAGACTCCCTAGGTACGATTTATCATTCTCCTGTCGGACAAATTCACTGAGTAGCATGTAGATTACTTCACGCACTTTGTAACACAGTAGTACGAATAAAAGTTTGGAGCACGCAGCAAGCGAAATCCAGACATCCTTTTCCAATATAGTACCTTAGCTGAGAATGCATACCCTATATATCAAATTGGCCAGTTGGAACGGCTATATAGCACTATGTACATCTGGTCGTGGTATACGTGCTATCTATCATGGCGTGGAGCTGTATACCCCGAACCGTGATTGCTGATGTATGTGTTAGTTCACATTATTCTATCACTGCGCTAGGATTTACGGTACTTTGAAACCAGAATATCAATAGCTGGACTCCATTGAACTCTTGTCTTGGCTCTTATTGGAAATCTATAGGCGGGATATATCGGGATTTTATTGAGTAAAATTGATAGGAGCTGCGATATGTACCTTGAAATGGCACCCTGGAAAGTAGTTGGAGGGCCTGAAAGGACTCTTTGAAGCCTATATGAGCCCTGCGACGTTAGCTGCTGGGTTATTCTATACTTATACCAATGTATTTTGATTGTCGTGCTTTGAGACGCGAATGAAACACTTAGGGATTGTTAGATTTGTTGTGTGGGGAAGTGCGGCGCGTGGAGATCATGAGAGTTTGTTGAGGGCGCGTTCGGTCACAGCCTGTCACAACTGTCACGTATCAGCTCATCTTCCTCTGCGACCACCATGAGCGTACGCAATAGTCCCTTTATCCACCCTTTGCAACAGCTGAAAATTCCCAAATCTTAGACGTTTACGACAGTTGGGCCAGATGAAGATATTCTGAGCGATGTTGTCCCAAGTAACATCGTCTCTCGCCAGGTATGTTCTCTATTGTCTTCTGTCTGAGAGCCCTGCTCACTGGCTCTTCCTTTTCCCTCATTAGCCGAGTCAAGGAGTAGACGGGGAAAGCGAAATGGATGCTATGGAAGAAGATGAACTCGCTGCGGAGGAAGAGGTGCGTCCAAATTTCATGTTTTCATGTGGCGGAAGCTAATGGATGTACATCCGACAGACCTCGGAAAAGGCCCAGAATAACGCGAAAAAGCAACAGAGAAAGGAGAAGAGGAAAGCCGCCGAGGGTCAACTACAATTAAAACGTCAAGAAATGGACAAAGCCAAGGTCGGAAATCCAGCACCTAACATCGCGTTTTGCTCACACAAGTGTAGATTGCCGACGCTGTCAAGCGATATTCTTATCTCCTTGGACAGACAGAGTTGTTCAAGCACTTTGTAGATATCAAAGTATGTCATCGCTTTGTGGAAAAAATACGCCTCAACTGATCATCCCTTACAGCGGGCGCGGGATCCCGAATACGCTGCCCTATTGGATGCCCAACCGAAGCCCAAGGGACGTGGACGAAAGAAAGCCGCGTTCGTGTCGACCGCCTCTCTTTCCTACCTACGCTAACGTGTTTTTTCTAGTGACAACAGCACACGTCATCGGCGGTCGGAGAAAGAGGAGGATGAAGAACTGTTAAAAGATGGAGAAGCTGCGGCTGATGGTAACGACCAACCGTTCGTATTTGAGGAGTCACCTAGCTGTAAGGCTTCCTTCCTTGCGGAATGCACATGGCTCAATGTCTGCCCTAGATATCAATGGTACCATGCGTGCCTACCAGCTGCAGGGGCTAAATTGGATGGTCGCGTTACATCATAATGGTCTGAACGGAATTTTAGCAGATGAAATGGTATGCCCCTATGCTTTCATATGTGAAGGATCATTGCTCATGTAAGACAAGGGTCTTGGCAAAACGCTGCAAACAATATCCTTCCTTGCGTATCTCAAGCACTACCGAGAAATCAAAGGCCCACACTTGATTGTTGTTCCTAAATCCACGCTTCAAAACTGGAAACGTGAATTCGAAAAGTGGACGCCAGACTTCAAGGTTGTGGTACTGACCGGTTCGGCAGAGGAGCGTCAGACTATCATCCAAGAACAGTTGATGACTCAAGACTTCGAAGTCTGTGTCACATCTTACGAGATATGTCTCATTGAGAAGGGATCCCTCAAGAAGTTCTCGTTCGAATATATCGTCATCGACGAAGCGCACAGGATCAAGAACGTGGATTCAATCCTATCCCAAGTTGTGCGAGCCTTCATGTCTCGTGGAAGGCTCCTCATTACGGGAACCCCGCTTCAGAATAACCTTCAAGAACTGTTCTCACTCCTAAATTTCATCTGTCCAGAGATCTTCTCGAACTACGAGGATTTGGACAGTTTCTTGCATAAGGATTCGGCAGACCAGGAGGCGGAAGAGGAGAAAAGCAAGAAAGTCGTGGAGGCCCTCCACAAGATCCTCCGACCTTTCTTGTTGCGACGAGTGAAGGCAGACGTGGAAAAGAACCTGCTTCCCAGTTAGTCCATCTCTTCGCCGGTTGTCAACGTCGTCTGATTGTTCCTGTTATAGAGAAGGAGATCAACATTTACGTTGGCCTCACGGAAATGCAAAGGAAATGGTACCGCTCTGTTCTAGAGAAGGACATCGATGCTGTCAATGGTGAGAAAGATACGATGTCCAGGCGAACATAGTACTTAGACCTCCCAGGGTTAACCGGGAAGAAGGAAGGGAAAACTCGTCTGATGAATATGGTCATGCAGGTATGTCTTTTATTACATTAAGACCTTTTCCTGGTTTACTCCGTTGATGTGCAGCTACGCAAAGTTACATGCCACCCGTACCTGTTCGATGGGGCCGAACCCGGTCCACCATACACCACCGATGAGCACCTCATTGAGAACTCTGGCAAAATGATAGTGCTCGACAAGCTGCTCAAGTCGATGAAGGCGAAAGGGTCGAGAGTGCTCATCTTCAGCCAGATGAGCCGTGTCCTCGACATTCTGGAAGATTACTGTTTGTTCAGAGAATACAGTGGGTGTATTCCGTCGACGATCACTCCTTCAATCTAACGATGTTGTGTACTGTGCAGAGTACTGTCGTATCGACGGTAGCACGGCGCATGATGACCGAATTCTCGCTATCGACGAGTACAACAAACCGGGCAGTGAAAAGTTCATTTTCCTCTTGACGACTCGTGCGGGAGGTCTTGGTATCAACTTGACTACCGCTGACGTTGTGGTCTTGTATGATAGCGACTGGTGAGTCACTCGTGTGGAAGTAGGGCAGCACGAGCTGATACACCCTTTCAGGAATCCCCAGGCTGATCTACAAGCTATGGATCGTGCCCATCGTATTGGACAGACGAAACAAGTCTATGTGTTCCGCTTCATCACCGAGGGCAGTGTGGAGGAACGAATGCTGGAGCGTGCCGCGCAGAAACTGAGGTTAGATCAGCTTGTTATCCAGCAGGGACGAACGCAGCAGACGAAAGGTTTGTGCTCCCGGGTGTTATTGAGCTTAAAAGTTGACGTGGATTGTGCGTAGCGGCCAACAAGGAGGAATTACTTGAGATGATTACCCACGGCGCCGAAAAGATCATCAACTCTTCCGATGAGTGAGCTACATGTCGTATCGTTCAAGGTTTGACTGTTACTGACTATAATATTGCCAGGCTCGTCATCAACGACGACATAGATGCCATTATTCAGCGCGGTGAAGAACGTACGAGTGAACTCAACACTAAATACCAGGATCTCACGTTCGAGGACTTGAACAATTTCAAGTCGGATGCCTCTGTTCAGCAGTGGGAAGGTGAAGATTTCAGGAGCGGGGTATGTTTTTTAAACTTGACAGACGGGAACTCCTAATGACCCACATCTTTGACAGAAAAAAGCACTCAACTTCAATCTACTTTCGCTGTCAAAGCGTGAGCGCAAGTCCAACTACTCAGTCGACAATTACTTCAAGGATACGCTACGTGCGGGCCCGTCTAAGCCTGATAAGGGACCGAAACTGCCCAAGGCACCAAAACAGATCACGATGTATGGTCTATTATGTTTGAACACACGTTTGGCTCTGACATTTCTCGCGTATAGCCAAGACTTCCAATTCTTCCCTCCGGAATTGGCCGCTTTGCAAGAGCGAGAGTTGGCTGTTCATAAAGTTTGTCCGTGGTATTCACACCTCAGCTCTCTCTGACCCACTTCACCCGTTTAAAGAGGCTTAATGGTATCCCAGCCACTCTCCGAGAACCTGGCCCTGACGACACTCCCGAATCGTTGGAGGCAGAGCGTGTGGCAGCGCAAGAGTTCATCGATAATGGTGTGTATCTGGCCACACTATTGTGACTCGGGTGTTAAAGTTAATCTTAGCTGAACCCTTGACCGAGGAGGAAGCTGCACAAAAGGACGCTTACATTGAAGAGGGCTTCCCAGATTGGAGTAGACGTGACTTCCAACAATTCGTTAAAGGCCTGGAGGCCTATGGTTGGTGAGCCATGATATTGCGCGATATATGTCGCCTTGGCTAAAGCATATTAAAGGGGTCAAGATCCAGAAGTGTACGCCGCAGACATCCAAGACAAGAGCCCCGATGAAGTTAAGAGATACTACCGTGTCTTCTCGAAGAAATGGAAGACGCTAGCAGGTACGCTGCACCACCCTGTTGTCATTGTAGCTCTGTATTTCCTTACAACGTGTCTAGAATACCCCAGGATTGAGGCCCGAATCACTGAAGGCGAGGCAAAGCGGAACAAGAGAGATAATCTTGGGGCACTCTTGGAGCAGAAGATCCAGTCTGTCAACTACCCAATGCAAGAGTTAGAGCTCAACTACCCCACAACCAAGGGAAAGGTCTACAGCGAGGAGGAAGATCGATATCTATTATGCCGGCTAAACTATTACGGTATGCAGACAGAGGATGTCTACGAACGCATCAAAAAGGATATCACCGAGTTCCCTGTATTCCGCTTTGATTGGTTCTTCAAGAGCCGGTCTCCTCAAGAGCTACAAAGGCGATGTAATACTCTGTTAGGCATGATAGAGAAGGAGGCCGAGGCTAAACAGCAAGAAGAATTAAAGAACAAAGGTGGCTCAAAGGGGAAGGTACGTTCATGTCGATGTTCTTGCGTTGTATCTCCAGCTGAATTGAGACTATAGAAACGAGGTATAGAGGAAGTTCAGAAAGCTGACAAGAAGGAATCAAGGCCATCTACACCTACCAATGGGTCGACAGCGTCCACTAAACGACCTGCGAAGAAGAAAAAGACATAGTTCCTTCTGTAGCCTATCTCATCCTCATGCGACGAGCTGTATCATCACCCACATTTGTACCATGCTAAGATAGAGTTTTTGCGTAATATTAATACATGTCATATACTACACTTGTGAAGGGCACACATAGGTATTACCTCAGTGATTCATGCGCGCTTTCACTTATCATGGCGGCAGAGCGTGGCTGCCAGCGCAATACTATCGGTGCTTGTCGAGGCAATTCTACTCTCATAGCTTCTGATGAGAGATCATTTGACGTCCTTGCTACAATTTGCTGTACGTTGACCTGCAGCTAGCAATCCTGACTGAGCCAGAAACCGCGAATGAAGTAGAGAAGCACTACCTTTCGGGACTTTGCCCTCGATAAATAGTCCATATCGGCGGGGTTCTGAACCATTTTGTTAGTAACTGGTCGGGACCGTCCAATGAAAACCTTACCATGAGGTTTAAAGGGTTCCGGGGCGGTACCGAGGGCGGGAAATCTTCAAAGGAAAGCACAGGGAGTGACGTATCGCTCCAGGGGCTAAGACGGGGACCCATTTGTCGCAACGCCTTACGAGTATTCAAAGACGCCAGAAGCGAGTTGGCGTATACTAGAAGAACGTATCACTCTCCTGACATATAAGGCTATCGTCGTCACTTACATTTCTCAATTATGAAATGCAGGCCAAGAAAGATCAAGTTATGGGGCATCAGGAGCCACTGTCCTTAATGATCAGAGATATTTATGCATAGCCCGAGATGTGAACGCACGCATATCAAAGATGCGGTGGCCGCTAGGCTGAAACATTATGAGTTAGACATAGAAACGAGGCAAAGGGAGGCAGAACATGCCATGTAAGAAGCCCGTTCTCCAAGGTATAAAGTGTCAACGTATCGACAACTTTGACAAGGCTGTCAAGCAATGTTTAGTAGTGGTCACTGGTCTGGATAAGTACGGAGACGTGCACTGAGAAGCCCATTTGGCGCCTCATGGCACGCAGATTGTAGCAAAGCAAGGCGGCAATGATCATATCTATCCCAGCAGATAGCGATAGCCCAGTTGTGAATACCCACTATCGCATGAGACGCAGAGGCAGTCAGCCGAAGTTGACAAGAGCGAGAGTTGCATTGCACGCACTCCGGGATATTTTCGGGTAAAAGCAGAATAGTGTTGAATGCGCAACCTGGAAGGAGTAGGTAAAGTAGACGTTCGAATCGAAGAGCCCAGTGGACTGACATTTCTGAAGTAGTCACTGAAACGATGAATTAATCCTTTTATGTTCTCGAGTGATTGCTAGATAAACTCACCAGTGGCTGCACCTAAATGAGGAAACATCAATCAAACGTTTCGGGGATGCGTAGCCACCACTTACCTACGCGAGCTAATGCGAGCACAATCTCACCATATAAGTTCAGCATCAGGGGTCATCATGGCGAGATAAAGGAACCTCACGATGGGTGTGGTAACGTAGTAGTTGCGATTACTGGCTATCGGGAGCTAAGCTGATGCATCAGGAACCCGAAAACACCGCCAACATACATTTGAATATCTTGTGGCTGAAAAAGCTACGTGTAGAGTTCAGTATAACTACGAGTATTTGATAGAAGTTTTTACCAATGTGCTATGAGGGTTTGAATCGCCTGGAGAAATTTAGAAAGAATATGACTTCCTCAAGAGCCGTACGGCTTACGGTGACTACGACCGAGAACTAAAGGGAGATAATGAGCGCGTGGAAGACTGTAGTGTATTAGGGAGAGCATACTGCAATGCTCCTAGGAGCCGATCGTTTAGCAAACGTTTAATGGATAACGTTGAAGTGCTCACCATGGTATATAGTCAATCTTGGAATCGTCACCTCTGAAAGTGACAAAGTAGACGAAAAGAGCCGCCACGAGACACGTTGAATGTATTGCATCCAGGGACCTGAACTAGAGTCAGTATCGTATATTGCCAGTCAGGCCTTGTTTACCATACGACTAGAACCTTTTGACGTGTCAGATGCCGAACGGTACGCGTGAATACGAAGACGCACCATTACTTTGAGAACCGGGGTATCCGATGAATAGAGCTTGAAATATACTATCGCTTGAACAAACGCTACGCCGCTGAGTCTATGTAATAGGGATTAGGACTGGCTCATTGGATATGTGAAGAATAACAAACAAAAACGCTACCAGTGTCCCGATAAGAAGTGCACCATAACTATATGATGGGGCCGATAGAGTCTCGATCATGGAGGAGTAAAGACAGGTTTTCAAAGGTAGAACGACTGGGCTTCGCGAGCATTGATCCGTTTATATGTCTGCTGAGGCATGGCTATATAAATTCCTTCTATGGGTGTAATACTTAGTGTGTTCCTGAGATGATAGATCTAATATTCTTCTATTGTGTTGATGAGTTATAACGCAGTGAATTAAGGGGAGATCGTCATCACAAATTAAGATGAAGGCAGGATGCACAGTCCGGCCGATCGAATCGCTGTCGTGAGCGGGTTGTACTCCAATGATTGCCGTTCTATGATTTCTGTTCTACATGTAAAGATATGTACACTAGGAAGCAGATTTATTGGACTTACAGCGATCTGTGCAATCATTGAATCAATCACGTCGACGGTCCTATTGACCATCCGAATCGGTAATGAAGTGTCTCTTATGAAGAAGTAGAAATTCGGAGCGAATTAGACCATTTGAAGACCAGATAGGTGTAAGGTAGTGAGTACGAGGATCGAATTGGTTAGAGAGCGCGAGTTGCAAACTTGCAGAGGAAAAAAATTCTTGCTTATCAAATTCACGTGCCTTTTCCACCGTGACCACTGACGTATATATAGCCTGAGGCACGCGTTAGGTACCATGTCCCGAACCATCATCCTCAATTTTCAAATCACGACTCACGAGTATTCGGACTTCCTTTCCGCAGACCTTATTCTTAGAGGCATTGGTTCCGTGGTTCCGAAGCAGTATGGCGTATGGTGGTAAAGTTTAGACGAAGAGACAGTACATGGCTCTAATTCTTTAGGTGAGTATTTTGTCCCGGTGTGCATCAGACTATGGCGATATAGATCGCACGCTGGTCAGTTCGTGAAAACGATAAAGCCTTTCATTTCGTCACTGAGGCAACTCAAACAGATCACACTTATGCCATAGTCCCCGTCAAAGGTCCTTTCGAAGACACTACATTACTCATTAGGCAGGCCTCGCTCGACGGTGTTCCTGCATTGAGTTTCTGGTAGTATGACCCTGCGTTGCGCGGTGCAACATTCATTGATTGCTTTGTGTTCACCATTTCGAGCAATTCACACTGTCAGAAGGCGAAGATATTGGGCGTCTAACGCATTCGATCAACTTATGCCAGCGGCTGCTCAATGATATGGATTCATAAACTTCCCTGCTATCCCTTTTGTAGTCTTGGAGGCTCATCGATTCGGTACGATATGAATCCAGTTGTTGTTTAACTGATCCCACGATCATTCTACTGACATCTTCCATGAAGAGAAGCCTCCGTATCTACACGTTGCACCTGCGGCGTCTTGGAAGCAACACGGTATTCTGTTTTGCTTCAAAAACAGCCGCGATGTTTGCTTCATACATGCGGCGAAAGCATTGCTTAAAGACTTTCATGGTCAGAGGACATCTGCACCGCGTCTGCAGTACCCATTGTCCCTCAAATGTCGACCATACCTCAGCCTGGAGATGACTTCGACGTGACACTGAGCAAACTACAGGACGTTTCGAACCAGAATATCAATCCGGATCTTCAAGCCATAGCAAAGCTCGCTTTAACTCTAGACGAGTTTCGGAAGGTACCACGATTATACGATCCGTATGAACCTAGGTGCTAACGCAGACGTCAGTTCTCGTCTTTGGGCGACTTATGCACCACCACTTGCGAGACTGTTTACGCCTTCATAATTGCCAATCAAAACTTACTTCAAGCAGTGGACAAACGGGGACAAGTCTCCGAGCAAGTCCAACAAAAAATGAAGATGTTGCATGGGTGAGTCCTGCTCTCTCATGTACTCAACTCGCTAGAATCCAACGACTGCTCAGGAAATTGACTGGAGTGCTCGAGTTCTCGAGAACTGTGGCATCTCGGAATTTTGTCACTGCATTCTTCTCGTACAGATGGGATGCAGCCAAGATACAAGCATTTCGTATGGAGATGAAGGAACATATCGTCACAGACTCAGATTTCAAACCGGTACATGATCCCTTGGTATCGGTTCGGAAACTGTTGCTGATTGCACCGCTAGTCTCTTCATATCGACACGAAAGTCAATAGAATGTCGCAAGCGCATCGTCAGTCCTCCCCTTTTGTCTCACCACTCAGGCTGAAAGTCTCAGGCTTGTCATCTCCCAAAACGATGAACAGCCCATTCGGAAATTGCTCAAACGCGTCAACCCCGACACTTTCTACACCTGTGGGGCCTTATATTCCTAGGGTTTACCTTGGACCGGTGAATTCATGGAGCGAGACCAATTTAGTCTCGGGGTGTGGAAATCAAACTAGCCAGTATACTTACCAGTCACACAATATCTCATTCAAGGGGCCTATGAGTCCTCTTATCGGCGGGGAATCGATGCCTTACCCTTGACTAATTATTCCGTGGTGACGACGTAACACAATAAGCACGACTGTACCCAATATGACGTTCGCTACAGTTTGTTCTAGTACAAGTAATTACAGTGAAATTTTCGATAAGTCTTCATCCACTGTAGTACTAGTAGTGTCAGTTACAGTGAGAGGTTGAGCCCATGTAGTAATAGACATGAAATGCGATGTTTGGTTGCGCTTGGGTTGACTGTGGACTACTAGCCCTAAAGCGATCTCTTGTTCTCGGTTTTCCCATAGACATACTTGCCAGCATTTGTGCAGACTTCGAGATATCTTCCTCTGGAGGGGGCTTTGGTACAATTAACACAAGTGTTGACATTTGAAGCTCTGGTCGACTTACATGGAAAGGTTGTAATGCCGTGTGTAGGGAGACCATATAGTTTCCTATGGTGCTTCCATCGTGGTAGTATCCGTAGATGTTGTACCGCACTGTTCCAAATGCGCCGCCTTGAGAAGAAATAAAAGTCTGGATTTTTTTGAGGATCCTCACAGTTCATAAAACTAAATTAGCAGTTAGCAATTAAACAAACGACTTGAACTCACTGCATAAAATCTTCCCCAGCATGCTTCATATAGTTTGATATGAATACCCGTTCCTCAGGGTTATCGCAATCGATATCGTTACATGTGCAGACAAGAAGATACACCAGTTCGCATATTCTCTCGATGAGCCTTTCGAGGGCGTTTTTATGATGTAAAGATGTCTGTAGACTCTGAAGTATATATTTAGATCTAGGCCGCAGGAAGAGAAAGTGAATGCGGACCTCGACTGCAGCATTGATATTTGTGGCAAGCGCGCACAAGGATTGAAGATACGAAATAGCAGGCTGCTGGCCAGGGTATTCCCGCAGAATACGTCTCATATGGGAGAGAGCTCGAGCAGGATCGTGGGCTGAGGAAGAGGATCGGGAGTGTTGGTCTTGGCTCATGGTGGTTTTTAAGAATTGCGGGTTACTAGAGTCCGAGTCCTACAGAGCAGTGTGACCTTTATATGCTGGAGAGAGAAGCGATGGCCGCTGGGACAGCGCTGGTGCCCCATCAAACGAACAGCGCTAATAGTCGCTGCAGTCATGCTGATTGGCCCAATCAGTTTTGTGGATTACTCTGGCGTGATGAATTCTGGAACATGTCCTGAACAGTCGTGTCATATGCTATACACGCAAAAGACACATTTACGTGTGGATCGGGGTGCGCTGTCAGTGTTATCGGTCGGACTAGTCAAAGAACAACAATCTCCAACCGGACACCACAGATTGCTGGGCTTCTATAGTCGCCATACACCGTAGAACCTGAGAAAGCCTGAGTGCAAAGCTAGAGTTTTAAAACCTACCAGGAGGCCAGCTCGGGCCTCCGAGTCACTCGATTACCCACGAACTTGAACCGCTTCGCTTAAGCTTGTACTACGTTTAGCTGCTGAACATGAACAAGAAATGCGGCAACATAAGTGATAGCCAGAATGAAAAATTCCATTAGAATGAACGCCGGCGCGGATCCGTTGGTGACGGCGAATAAGAAAGAAGGCAATTTACCGTCTTTGAAGACCGCCGAATATCCTCTCTTGGGTCGTTTTGCCTGTGCAAAACCCAAGTCCGACTAGTTCTGTGACGACGAAGTCAACAAGGGAATATGTGCCATGCGGTAGAACACGACGACCGATAAATGTTGAATATCATTATATAGGTAGACTTCGTACCTCAGGAAGACCTTTGTGGTCCATTTGATCTCAAGCCTCTGAACAACCGTCTTTGCATCAATGGGATAAAAACAGGGGAGGACGCATGGTTCCGAACTCTAAGGACCAGTTTTCTTCGAACCTCCTTATCGGCCAGCTGTCATAGCGCTCGAGAGCAAGATTGAACAAGTCAGATGTCCAAATGGTATCTTGCCAGAAAGTGAAGAACAGCAGTGTCGATCTTTGTGAGTCGGAATATCCGACTATAATGGAGATTGGTGGCCTGTTCCGAGTTCAGTGTTGGTTAAGAGTCAGCAATCAGCGCCACCGTAGCCGCTCATAAGACAACAGTGACAACGCGGGGCTAGGAACTTGAGAGAGAGAGAAAAAGTGATGGAGATGGAGCTGATCGATCCGTGCGAAAGGCGAGTTGCCCTGTTTATTCTCACGCCGATAATAGTTCAAGGACCCACGTGTAGGTCATGTGTCCTAGACGCGTCAACACGTCAAATCATACCCCATTCATTGAATAAAGCTGAGACTAGATATGAATTGAGACTAATACAGTACTTATTTAATGACACGATTGTCCAGCATACAGAGAGGGCTTGGTATACATATGTAAATCAAAGACAGGAAAACGGGTGCAATACCCAATCATCGTCCCAGAGTGCGTCAAAATGTCACCGCAAACCTGAGCCCATATAGTAGACAAAGAAGGAAATATTCGGCTGAGGTGAATGTGGGCGACATGAGACTGAATTTTTAGATCTGGGTCTCTCCATGGACATCGCGGCTACCATTCGAGCAGAACTTGGAATATCTTGCTCTGAAGGGGGCTTTTGTACAGAAGTTAACGCAAGTGACAAAGCTAGGAGCTCCAATTGACTTACAGTGAACGGTTGTAGCGTTGCGTATAAAGAGGCCATATACTTTTCGATGGCGCTTTTGTCGTAGTATTGCCCATAAAAATTGTACCGTACCATTCCAAAAGCGCCGCCATTTTGGGACGAGATGAATGTCTCAATGTTTTGAAGTAGCCTTCACGTTTAGTGGGGATTAGTAGACCTTCTGATGGGCGAGTAATCAACACTCACTGCATGAGATCTTCTCCAGCGTGCCTCATGTAATTTGAATAGAATACACGTTCCTCAGAGTTGCTGTAGTCGATGTCGCTGCATGCGCAGACGAGAAGATAAACAGCCTCGGATATCCTTTCGTTGAGCTTTGTGAGAGTGTCCTTGTGATACGCGGATATCTGTAGGTATATCGTATTCAGTACGAGGCACGAGGCAGAAAGAATGAATTATAACCTTGACAGCAGCATCAATCTTCGTCGCGAGCCCGCATAGTGACTGAAGATAAGAAATTGTGTGCCGACGAGCGGCGTACTGCTTCAATTCTTCTCTGATCCTCAAGAGAACGGGATCAACTTGAATATCGGAAGAGTGGAATTGCGAGTATTGGTTCATTCCGAGATACTGAAGTGGGAATCCTGGGAGACGAGGGGGCCAATAATGTGCGCCAGTTATATCCTTTCTATAAGGATAACGGAGACGAAAGCCACCGAGGGTGGGCAAGGGTTCCGCCTGGCCGGGCGAGGCGCTCATTCCACGTCCTCTACAGCAAGAAGACAACCCTGGATTACTATGGGGTAACTCAAGTGTCCCTACTTCGCAAGATTCTGATTGATTTTGGCAAATATATCCTCTATTGGTTTGCGCGCTCATTTGCGCTGGAACTTGAAGTGGGGAGGTGTTGTTACGTCGTATCCAGGGATACCTGTGACCGATGTGAACGAGCACACATCCGAAACATACGTGCGTAAAACAGCGACAGTTGAAACTCGAAGAAGTTCCTTGAAGGAACCCTCAGGCGTTCATCTATTTTTGCACTGTAAATCGATTGAGAGATTATCGGGAGGTGTCCGCACTTACCGATAGCAACCTTGCACACTATTCTTTTTCCCCAAACATAAGAATTACTTGCGCTGCTGGACGCGGAGTCTGGCTAAGCATCTAAACATACGGCGTTAAAAGTGAAAGCCAAAATGAACATTTCACGTCTATTCAAGTGATAATGAAAACCGTGGACACCGGAATGACGCGAGAAGCTGGTTCAGCCCTGCACGTCGCAAGTAGGCGTGATCGAACTGTAACACTCAGAGTAAATAGTTGTGGTAAGGGTATTTTTAAATATAGACCTTCTGTTCGCCGAAACGACGTGTTGAGGCGTGCTGATTGTCTTGATCTTAATGCCTCCAAAGCCCCAATGGAGGTCGAATCATCAGTTTGGGGTACCAGGCGAACATGAGGATATAACGTACAGTGCCTTGCCTGTCCAACGAGTTTTGTTGTTTCTTCTTCTTTTTTTTTTTTTTCGTGGTCATCAAGTCAGCGTAGCGCCCAATGTCTTGGTTTCAGACCTCGAGCTGAAGGAGAGCGGAGGAATAATCAATTTCTTCGTGACACATGACTAGAAGAGGGTGCAAACAATGAGTCTTTAAAAGTAATTGCAGGGGAGTCCCCGTATCAATGACGAGCGTGCCCAATGATGGAGCTAAACGGTGTATCGTGTCTTCCGCGAAGGTTCAAAACCAAGAAACCCTGAACATGCTCGCCCGGCTCCTCAAGATGCATTCGAAGGAAATGGGAGTTTGGAGGTCTCACCTGTGAAGAACTTGAGTGTGGGCGGTGACAGGCTGCTTCCATAAACCGGGAAGGTCGGTGAGTCACCCTGACTCAGGCATAAGTACTGGAGGTTGCGCTGAAAAAATCCATGCGAAGCGGGTCTATGCTCTAGAGGATAGTCAAAGTGTCTCGATTTCTGGAGAGCAAGCAGTATAATCGTTGGCAAGGAAGAAAAAACTGCGGCATTTAACTGCCGAATATCAGGTCTGGGTCAGGGGCGCTCATCCACGAGTCAACAATTCGAGCGGAGCTCGAAACGTCACGCTACGCGTTTAGTCACACTACACGTCAAAATGTGACCTACTCTTCCCCTTCCCCAACGTCCTCGACGACGAGACTGCATGCTTGTGTTCTGCTAGCTGACTGCCGGCATCTGATCCATATCCTTTCTATTTCTCTCTTCTTTTCCTAAATCAACGGAACTACCACTACCATGGCATCGAGTTCGACGTGTGTTGCGTCGAGCCCAGCATCTCTCAAGCGGAGGAGGGACGAAGATGTGGTTATGTTGGACACTCCGACCTCATCACCATTGACGGACATTGAGGCGTCGCAGCCATCCGAAACTCCCACAACTTCCCAGGTTCCGCCAGCTGTCATGCTAGTTTCGCTACCTGGGCTCCTTATACATCCCCCAAATCACCCTCTTCATGCGCATTCTTTGTGCATATCCCTTCTGGCGATCCGAAAATGTCTGCAAGTTCCCAATTTGAGCCCGGATGTTGAGTGCCGGGCATGGACCTCATTGGCCGAGTTGGGAATGGCCGTTGTTGGCAGCGGGCTTAGCAACGATGACGATCATATATGGGCCAAAGGCATTGAAAATGAGGTGTGTTTTGCTTACTTGTGCTCTTTCTCTGACGATTGACTTGCCTTAATTTGTAGATAGAGGATGCTACCACGAAAGGGGTAAGTCGCTTCGTCTCACTCAACGCTCAAACGTTACTCAAGAGCTCATGTTTTACTAGCTAAGCATTGCCCAGAAGCACCCCACACTACGCTGGTATCGCTCCCAACTTACATTCCTTGCCGCACAATTGGCCACGTGGCAGAACAATATCAAGTTTGCTCAAACATTGCTTCGAAGACACCTTACCACACTTGGGCCATCAGATCCTCCAGCAGTCGTATATACCGCACACCTAAAGCTCATTTCCGCTCTTGCGACTACTACCTTTCACATACCGTCGCCCTCAACCATATGTCCGCCATCACCTACACCACCCCGTCCTCAAGATATCCGCGCCGCACTCACGGCTATCCAGGCACTGCAGAACCTCTCCACGAAAAATGATCACGGACAAGTTACACTTCTCGCCCAAATCCTTCGGCTTCGACTTCTCATTTCTTCGGGGCAATGGGAGCAAGTCGAAGAGGCTCTTATCAAAGTCGAAAAGGCATTGAGCATCGACTACTCAATAGAGAGGCAACCTCTCCAGGCAGACTCACCCCGCAAGGGTCTGCGTGTAGCGGACCTAAACGTTGCTCATCTCAGCAGTTCACCTACAAAGTCCTCAAAGCCGGATGGCGACAGCTCCCCAGCAGTGGCATCCCAAGTAGCGCCCCCTTACAAAACCTTCTCCGATCCCTTCACCACTTCCATGGCACTCCACACGCTCATTATTGGTGTCATCCTGTACACTCACGTAGGACGAGCCGTCGATAGCACCAATCGTCTATCACATCTTCATGCACTACTGGACGGCGGTGCGTTGAAGTTTTCGTCGTCAGGAGACGGCCCGGCAAGTGGTCTTGTCGATGTTTCATTCCCCGGTCAGAATGTGCCCTTGCAGATTCAGACCACGCATCCACGAGTGCTGTACGTCCTGGCATATCTTGTCAGCGCAGTGGCGAAGAAGGATCCGGTTGGTAGAAAGCCCAAGAAGAAAATCTTTTCAATGGAAGGCTTAGTCGCATGGGAAAAGGAAGTGAAGAAAGAGTTGATGTGCAAGTGTCCCTTCTCTCTCTCTAACCCTGAACTTTAGGTCTAACCTTTCTGTAGTGCCGAATTGGGCTACCGTCAGCGACGTGGACCAAGTTGACCTCAAGCTGGCAAAGATAAAGGCTGATCTTCTGTGCGAACTCATCGGGGTATGCCGCGTTGGGATATACACGCCTTCCTTCAGCTAACTTGCTCCATTGCATAGGTGTCTATCATGCGTTCTGATTTCGATTCTGCTGATAAGGTATAGTGGTGCACCTTCACCCAGTCTACGAATAAAGGCTAAACATAAACCGCAGACATTGGCTCTCCTCATTGCTCATCTGCGAACGCACAGTCTGTTCGACTCCTTTTCAGCCCGGGTGACGCTACACCATGCCCATCTGGCACATTCACGAGGGGACATCCCACGTGCCCTGCAATGTTACAAAGTTGCTATTCATATCGCTGAACAGCGAGTGGACGATTTCGTCAAGCTTTCGGCGAGCGCTGGGTTCGTTGCATTGAGGATTGGGCTCTTCAGGCAGAAAGCCGGGGATCTCGAACAGGACACGAAAATGTTGGTAGATCCACCTGAGGATCCTGAAGCCATTGATCCTATATTGGAAGGAAAGGATGACTGGGAGGAGATTGAGCGGATGGGAATGAGGGTGGCTGAGACATGTAAGGGTATGGGCGGAACGATGTGGAGTGTTGGAAGGATCATTGAGGCATGCTTATCGGACGAGATTTTGAAAGCAAAGTAAGTTCACCTTTGCAGGCATTGTATGATCCGTGCCTGACACCTCACCGCTGCTAGGCAAGACCTCCGAACTGCTCTAAACTTCACCTCATCGGCTGGAGATAATCATCTTCGAGCACTTATTCTCGCTCTGATCGCCTCACAGTTTTTCCATACCTCGGCGGACGATGCGCTCAACATGTTAGCGATGTGTGAGAATCTAGCTGCAGGGCTAGGTGCTGTACCCGGAGGAAAATCCGGTTCCAAGTCGCCGAACGGAGAGAAAAAGTCCGTGGATGGTATTGGGAATGCACCATTGAGGATATGGGCTGGAGAGCGGAGTCTAGGTATGTTTCCATTTGTCGTCATGTACACTGGGATCGAGCTGACGACCTCGGCACAGAACTATACAGGCGCTCGGGAAACTCGAGGGCGGCAAAGAAGCAGGAAGCTGCAAACGAGGCATTGAGGAAGCTCACAACGGTTTCTTCGTCCACACCCTTGACATCATGATCCTCTCTGTTATTTTCTTACTTCACATCCTGTTTGAGACTGCTTCATCGTTTATTCCTACTTATTGCACTGGACAACTGTTTTCGCTCTTCATTTGCACCGCACATCAATCACACTGTAGACTTCACGCACATCCTCATTACCAAGGAACGTACTGTATCAACATTGCCGTAGTTTATTGAGTAGTAACAATACCATTTGAACATCATAAACAGAAGGCTAGGATAGGCGAACCCAGAAATTTTGCCGCCCGGCATTTCGCACCTTATCCACAAACCACGACGACGTTGCGAACGATCATGCAATTACAACCTCATACAACTGGTTCCGATATCCATATGACATGCATTCTTGCTGGAGCATTGTTCGACTCGAAACGTGGGGAATTTCTTCACGACCAGGCCATCACAGTCGACACTACAACCGGGTTAATCGTTGATGTTCAAGCCATTACCCCAGAGATTCTACGTGCCGTTGACAAAGAGCACATCGACTTGCGGCAAATGACTGTCCTACCTGGGTTTGTTGATGTCCACGTTCATAGTACGTGCTTAATGCAGTCTTTCTTCGTATCGGACTCAACAGAACCATCCAGTGTTCTTGCATTCTTACGCAGAGACATCTTGGGATGACCAGGTTACCAAGGAGAGTCTCGCTGAAAGGACCATCAGGGCAACAGTACATGCCAGGAAAACACTCATGGCCGGATTCACCACCGTGAGGTGAGCGCTGCGGACTTTTGTCCTCGAGAAACTTGAACCTGATTGGTTTATAGGGACCTGGGAACAGAAGGAGCAGCTGATGCTGACATAGCGCTTCGAAAATGTTTGTCGGGCCCCAATCCAATAATACCGGGACCTAGATACTTCTGTGCCAGTCGAGCGATAGTTGCATCGGGCAGCTATGGTGAAACCTTCCCCAGGTTCTGTCATAAGCAAGGAGCTGAATAAGCCTCACTCAGGACCAAAGAGCATGTTGTACCCCAGTCAGGAAGGGGTTGATGGTGTTACGGGTGCTGAGGTTGCTGATGGTATCGATGGATGTGTCAAGGCGGTGCGGAGGCAGATTGGTGCAGGTGCAGACTGGGTGAAGGTACGAAGGTATCAGTACGCCATTTTGTTATCATTGCTGACTTATGTTACGCGTTAGATATACGCAGGTACGTCAAACATGGAACACAAGAATCCATAACATTAACCATTGTCGCCAGATTACAAGCCACGTTCCCGGATGGCACCAGTTTCGTCAACGGTTGCAACGCGGAATATCACGACTTTCAATCGCGGCGAACTTGAGGCCATGGTACAGACCGCTCATTCGTATGGGGTAAAAGCAGCCGCACACGCACAAACTCTCCAATCCTTCCGAAACCTCCTCGAAGTGGGAATCGACTCGATTGAACACTCCATAGCCAATCCTATCCCTGAAGGCGACATCATACAGCTATTCCGCGATTGGGATACTCCTCGTAAGTCAACGATATGGGTTCCGACACTCGCGGTGTATTACAAGTCAAAAGAACTTGCTGGTGGCGAAGACGCTCGCACGAATGCTATTTGGGATCAGGCATGCAGAATGTTCCAACGCTTCTTGGAGAGCGGTCTAGAAACCATAGCGTGTGGTGGAGATACAGGTGCCTTCTCGCACGGAGAAAATGCACTCGAGATGAAGCTAATGGTAAGGCTTGGAGCAGATTGGAAGAAGGTACTCAAATGGGGGACATTGGGGGGATGGGAATGCATCCGAGGGATAGACTGGGAATGTTATTCCAATGTTTCTCCAGGCATTCGACCGGACGATCATGATGTGCAATTTGGGTGTATCAGGCCTGGTTGGTCTGCCGACCTCGTTGCACTGGAGGGAAATCTGGAGGCCGACTTCGAAGCAACGCTGGATAGGGTCCGCTTTGTGATGAAGGCAGGAAAGGTATACAAAAACTGTGGGAAAGAGGTTGTTTAAGGATCAAAGGACATTAATAACGCCTCGTAAACGTGACCACAAATGTCATCTATCTTTCAAGCTCGTATTTGGGCTCCAATAGGCTAGGGGGTCAGTGCGGAATATAATTCTAGGTAAATCACAAATGACCTTTTGTTTGCCTTTGTCCGAAACATACTGATAAATTTGATCATTGCCATATCTTGTTCCAGTATATTGATGTTTTGGGGCATTGAATACAGTTTAGAGCGCTCCTTCTCCGCCTGGGCTAGTGGAGAAGACTCGGAAAACACGGGACTCGCTGTTGTACCATATGCAGACACTGCTTCGCCGCCCTGATAAACGCCATTCAGTCAGAAAGGTATTTAAAGTCAACACCAAGCCGTATTACTCATTTGACACTGACCCATCATGCTAGCTCACACCCTTGACCAACTGAAGCGAAACTCTTTGGGAGACATAATCACTTCATCGGACGACGACTATCCCACCGCCATCTCACGTTGGGCAATCAATGCTGCCCGCCCAGCAAAGGTTGTCGCTTTCGTTAAGAACACTAAAGATATATCTCAAGCACTCTACTACGCCAAATACAGCAAACTTTCCCTGGCGGTACGAGGCGGTGGACACAACGCAGTTGGTGCTTCTTCGGCGAAGGACGGGCTCGTCGTCGACCTTTCTCGTTACATGAACCTAGTCAAGATCGATGCCGAAGCCAGATTGGCATATGTACAAGGAGGCGCTTTATGGAAGGATGTAGATGAGGCAGCTATTCAACATGGACTAGCTACTGTTGGCGGGACTGTCAACCATGTAAGTCCGTCCCCTTGCTCTGCAGTCGAGATTAGCCACCTGATAAAGTATGATTCAGACGGGAGTCGCTGGGTGAGTTCATCGTTAGTAACTTGTTGTTCGCATCGTATTAAATGCCTTTATCCTCGAGACTCACTCTCGGAGGAGGATTTGGGTGGCTGCAAGGGTCTCATGGCCTGACTGTGGACAATTTGGTACAGGTTGGTCACATTATTGTCCCTTCCTTTGAGCCCCACTTGCTAACTGTAGCGACTTCCAGGCGGTGATCGTACTTTCGGACGGAACCGCTCTAACTGCCAATGCTAACGAGAACACTGACCTCTTCTGGGCTATACGAGGTGGTGGATGCAATTTTGGCATCTGTGCCGAATTCGTGTTCAGATTGCATGTTCAACGGCGGACCGTCTTTGCGGGGAACTTGATGTTTGACATTGAACGGCTGGACGATGTGATGCGAGTTATCAGGGATTGGTATTTTAGTGCCTCCGAGAAAGAGGTAGCGTTTCTGACCTGCTATAGGAATGCCGAGCTCGACAAGGCGAGTCCTTCCCCGGGATTTACAGAGGTGTCGGTGTGGCTGACTGCTGTACCGTGCCAGGCATTGACCTTCGTTTCTGTGTTTTACAACGGCTCGAAGGTGGAAGGAAGATCAAAATTCAAAACCTTCTTGGATCTTGGTGAGTACTTATAGGTTATCGCCACGTCTCACCGAAAAGATCCGCTGACATGGCTCGTAATCCACCGTCCTTTGATAGGTCCAACTGAGGATACCACTGCTGAAATACCTTACGAGGCCCTAAATGGTCTATACGTCAGTTCCTCGTTTGACCCGGTGGTTTCTATTTCTGATTATCTGTTTGTCCAACTATAGAATCAGTACTACGAACCAGGATTAGCCCGTCACATGCGTGGATTTCGTTACGATCTCAAGAACTCCCCTGCAGCATCCATACGCAATGTCCTGGAACGCATGAATACTCTTCCGTTCAAAGAGAGATGTCTATCCCTCAGCGTAGTACTTGAGTACAATAGCTTTGCCAAAGTGAACGCCGTACCTAATGATGCGATGGCGTTAGCTCGACATTCATTGAACAATGGGTTTGCATTGATGGGTTGGCCTGAAGATACACCGCAGAACATCGCGTTCGCTCGGAAGGAGGTATGGGAGATTCTCCAGATGATATCCCCAGGGCAGAAGTACTTTACAGGGAATACGGAAGGCTTTCGTGGGTGGTTTCTTTACTAATAGGGGCTTGGATTGACAGACACACGCCAACAGAGTACGTTGAAGACCAAGACCATAGGGTCTCCAGTACCACAAAGGGAGAAACCTTGTATGGCACTGAGAAGTACAGGAAACTCCAGCGGCTCAAACGGAAGTATGACCCAGAAGTTATATTCAACAAATGGTTTATTATCGAACCGGCTTCGGAGGAGAAGGAAAGAGGTATTAAGTCTAGATTATGATAGTAATTCTACAAATCATTTATGCCCTTCCTTGTTCCGTCCCTCTACTGGCTTCCCACGTCTCTGGTCCCTATTCGTAGCACATACTTATCAGAGAAGATACTAGAACAAGTTATCCTTCGACTGACCTTACGATTATTCATCCTCTGGTTCTTGATACGGCGTGCAAACCACTCTTCGGCGGTAACCCCTGTGTTCAGACTTTCTGCATCTGGTCGATTCTTGATAGCGGTAGCGATATCCTCACTCAGGTCGCTCAAAGGCCGAAGAACTACGGAAGCACCGGGACGTGTAAAGTACACCAGGGACCATCGTTCAAACTTTGATTGAGCGCCTGGCGGTGGGCTGTCCATCAAGTGAGCTAGAATTATCTGCGACGTAGTGAGGAGTACCTACACAACACGGTGGATGTTAGAGTGGAGGATTCCACCGCTGAGCACAGCTAAGGTATCACCGACATTGCAGATGGCATGACCTGGGATAGGCTTAGGAAGTATCATTGTTAGCCAGGAAAGAACATCTGTCATGGACAATAACGCACCTTGACATACTGCCATTCATCTACTCCCGGCGGTAAAACCTGCAGTCCTCCCAATCGATTATGCAGGAAGCTCAACGACCCAAAGTCAGTATGAGCGCCTATTCCGACACGGTCAGTCGGCATATTGGCCGGGTTCTTGATAACACGAGCTTCGCTGCCACTGAACTCATCCTCGGGGTGGTATTTTGAGAGCTCACCCACGGGGAGACGCAGCTTGGCATTGAAGACGTCTAAAATTGTTTGGTTGATTTGTTCGGATTTCTTGATGAATGGCACGATAGTGGCGTCCATGCGACTGTTCACGGTAGATGGGTAGGTCCGTCGTGCAACTTTGGGCCAAGCGAAGCCGTCGTCTTTGGCAATATTAATGAATTCGACGGTATCTTTGAGTCCGGAGGCGTCTACAGCGTTTGCACCTGCAGCTTTATATCTACCGTGCAGATTGTGAGATATTGAGAAGCACTGTCGTAGAGAAGGACAGACCCAAACGATACGCCCCCATCACCTTGTTCAAACTTCATTTTCACCTCCAGGGGTAGAGCCATGGTTTCCCGGCCCATTTCGAACATTTCATTCACCTCTTCGTCGGCACCGTGATTTTTCAGGCTAGGAGTAAGATTATCACACCATGTGCATAGAAGAGGGGTTTAGATACTTACTACCAAAATCCAAGGGAGGTGGCAGCCGACCAAAGACGGCTAATTTCCGCTTCGTCACCGACTTTTAGGAGCTCATAGTCAATGATGAGAAGCGGATGGGTAGGTACGTCTGTTGGGAAAGGTGGGATCTCGAGAGCAGACATGTTGTTCGAGCCTTCAACGGTGTATGAGTGAAGGGGACTTGGAAACTCCAAGCAGGTTATATAGCCAACGTACCAGCCCACTCTCCCCCTTTGACATCGCACTAACATAGTCATACTTGGGAGGTCATGATTAGCTGCTCGTTGCTTCAAGTATGACGCTTCAGCTCTATCCCGGTACTCGAGGGAACGTTTCATCGCCTTCTTCCCTGAGAAGGAAGAGACAATCCGACCAGCAGAGAACCTAGCGCCCGAAACGGTAATTCCGCTTGTTCGATAAACCGAGTCTGTCGACGTCCATCCCTTGCCCGTTGGGAACGCACATAAAAGAAGCTTGCTGAGCCAATTACATAGGTGTAACATGACCCCATGCCGCGATAACTCGGTTCGGCTCCAAAGTGTACTGCCAGGCTACAAAGAATCTAGTTCAATAAATACTTAGCATGTCTTTGAAGATGTACAATACCTTCATTCAGAATCACTTCAAAGTTGCGGGGAGTGGATGAGCATGGAGGGAGTAGGCCCTTGGGCGCCTAGATTTTGCGTGGAAACCGGTTAGCCGGGCGGTAGACGGGCGGCGATAGGTGCTTCTGAATCTATCCTTTTATCCGCGCTACCATCCGCTGCGCCTCAAGCCATCGAGGACTGTTCACGATACATTATGGCAAGATTAAAGATGATTGTCCAAAGATTACTCGACTAGATCACTGAAAGAGGTCTTGTTGCCTCCGAAGGTGTTGCGAAGGTGAGTACAAAAAGAATAAAAGAATTTTTAGACTGATCATTCCCAGATTCCGAACCTTGTGACTAGCATCGCCCGAAGAACCCTATGATGACAGGCCCGTCTTTGCCTTTAAATTGCTACTAGCGGCTCGACTATCGTCATCGAATATGCCTGTCCCAGAACTACCACCGTTCCCAACCGACATCCCAACACACCCTTTGTTGGTGATTGATTACCAGTTATTGACGGCAGGAGACAAGGATGAAATCGAGAGGCTATGGGAAGCTGCTACTGGGCTGGGATTCTGGTAGTAAGCTATCTTTTCGCCAGCGAGTCGGCCGAATAAGGAGACTGATTACCAGCATATGTGATACAACAGCCTGAAAAACCACGGCGTTGAACAGGAGGTTGACGGAATGTTTGAAATGGGAGAGGAGACGATGAAGCTGCCACTAGAGGAGAAGATAAAGTTTGAACAAGGCGACGAGGGATCCTCATTCGGGTGCGGCAGCTTTTCATCTCTGTCTATTTTCCAAGTTCACAGTTCTTTAGATACAAAGCTGCCGGAGCCAACGCTGTCGACGCTTACGGTGTGCTCGATACCGTCGAGTTCATTAACATCGCTAAAGATGATGCTTTTGCCTGGCCCAACGTAGCCCGTCGCACCTACCCATCTACCGTCAACGCACGTATGGACACCACCATTGTACCCTTCGTCAAGAAGTCCAACGAAATCAACACCACTGTCATCAATATCTTCAACGATAAGCTAGGCTTACCCCCTGGTGAGTTGGCCACCCGTCACAAGATCGAAGACTATTCCGGGAGCGAAGCTCGTACTATCAAAAACCCGGCTGGTTTGCCCGCGGATCGAATGGCGATTGGTGCTCATACCGATTTTGGATCTCTGAGCTTTTTGCATAACAGGTTGGGCGGACTGCAGGTCTGTCTGGCATTCCTGACTCTCAGACGTCCACGCTGACGTAGTCTATTTACAGGTCTTGCCTCCGGGAGTCGAAGAGTGGCAGTGGGTCAAGGTACAGACGCTATACATTCGACGACGACCCAAGTTAACATATCATTGTAGCCTATTCCAGGTCACGCCATCTGCAACATTGGAGATGCTCTTGCTGTTCTCAGCGGAGGTATCCTTCACTCCAACATCCACCGCGTGGTGTACGTCCTGCCTTTTCGCCTTAACTTTCACTAAGTGAACCGAACTTTCTCCAGGCCACCACCGGGCGCTCAACGTAAACTCGACCGCTGGTCTCAAGTCTACTTCACTCGTCCCGGCAACGACATAGTCCTCAAGCCTCTCTCTGAACTCAGTCCCATCATCGCCGAAGCTGCGGAGAAGAACTGGGAGAAGAAGAACTTGGATACTGGAGGTGCTACTTCCTATGAGTGGTTCACGAGGAGGATCAGGAACCAGAGGATCAAGAACAGGAAGGTACGAATGCCGTTACTGTGCTTACACCCTGATGCTTCATGTCGTACTTATTGAATGGTTGTTCTAGGGACCGGAGACATGGGCTGCGAGCAGGGGTACCGAGCAAGGGAGAGCATGAGGAGTGGGTTCCCGCTGCCGTGATGCAAGATCTGAATGTATGTTACCTTGGGCCTTCTAACTGTTCAGTGTACAGTATTATGCTGCTGCCTTCCTTCCCGGTTAATTGTAGTCGACCTATTTATTGCATCTCGACCAGCATGTGTGCAATGGGCATCTTCGGTGACGGGACCGATCCCGAATACTCGACTTGATTCCTCAACTCCGGGCTGCTTCGCACGCATGTTTCTGAATAGTGACGCACCTTTGGACCCACACGCCTATGGCATCGTGAAGGCCAAGGATGGTGCGCCACTCGGCCACTCCCATTCACGCTTTCTGAATCAGGCCCGAGGCTCGTGTCAAAAGTATCTGGACATTCCGCGCTTCCCGCCACTCCCATATCCTTTGTATGTGGTTGGCGGGTGCGGCCATCACTAGGCCCAGGTTCAGGTTCAGGTTGAGCTGCGAAAGGTCGGTAGAATTGGCCAGAACGTTCTGTTTGCTCAACTTACCGAAGAATGGTATACTCCCAGTCGGTATCTTGTTGGTGCCAAGAGGCCCTAACCTTTCGAGCCTAAACGTCCAAGCAATAGGCCGGTACAATCTAATGATAGGTACATTCATGTGGCTACGTTTCTGCTCTAGCCGCAGGGCGTAAGAAGTTATGGATCCTGTACTACAGGAACCAGGAAAGAATTGGCATGGGTATGAATTATTCCGTGGCATGTATTGATTGAATACTGATACAATGGTATACTTGACAATAGCTCGATGTAGAATACATGAATAATGGCATAGCCTGATAGCAAACAGAGTATTCTAAACAATGATAGTTCATGAGTGATCCTCGTACAGCGTCTCTCGGTGTTAATAACGAGCACAGGGCATACAAGAGGTATCTTTTCGATATCCTTAGCTGTTTTCATGAAGCGTTCGATGGTGTAATTTGGCGGGTATCTCAATGTCTCCGTCCCTGGTGCTCTGGATATCCCCACATAAAGTCAGGAGTTGTCCAATGTAGTTTGGGAAAGGAAACTCACATTCAGATCTTTCAGCTCGACAAACTTGGAATAACCTTCTCTTCCATCATTCGCATCCTGACTTGCGGTAAGATTGATACTTCTCGAAGATCTGCCCACGGGCACACTCAGGTTCTGCGCACTCCCAGCTCCACTCGTGCTTGATCTTGTAGAGTGTTTGAAGCGAATGTCCACGCTCTGGCTCCAGCCACTATACATTCGACCAGGGTTCAATTTCGCTTCGTCACGGCTCCCGTGTATGCGAATCCTGCTGTTCAGGATGACCATGAGGGTGTTGGCGTACAGCTTAGCGAGACAGCGGGAAGGGATCATGTGGAAGGGGTATTTTTGGACCACGATGAAGAGAACGCAGTCCACTATTGCGACGGCGGCTGAAGTAGAAGGAAGGATGATGAGCAAAATGGCATGACTAGAGTCGCAAGGCGAAAATTACCTGTTAGTGAACCGGTTTCGATGACGAGACGAACGAGACGGCGAATAAGAGGATTGCCTTTTAGGCCTGAGCTCGCCTTTATTAGCTATACAAGAATAGCTCAGTCCCGTGAACGACAGAGGATGATGGCCGACATACGTAGATGGTCATCACGACAGCGATGAGAGTATCGCACAGAGCCGAACCAGCGAGCCAGATCTGATTGAATGTTTGAATCACCATCATGATTAGAAATAAGGAAATGAGGACTTACTGTACATGGGATGAGTGTTCGAGCTTGAAGAACAGCAGAGTTATTGATCTGAAAGATGAGAACACCCTCATAGATTGATGCTATGAACTGAGTGAGAGCAATCTGTAGGAATGCCCATCGCTTCAGCTTTTGTTTGTGCAAGAAAGTATCAGTTGACTTACAGCAAAGATGACACCAGGAAGGATCCATGCGCGCGATATCACACGTATTTGGTATGAGTAGAATCCTTGTACAAGGATACTGACTGAGGTGGACATTAGCGAGAGCATCTCAAGGAACGCGAAAGACATACCCAACCCAGTGAGTATGGGGACACTAAACCCCGATAGATGCGCCGCCCGAAGATTATTCATGTCTCCAAACCCTGAGGCAAATATCACAAAAGCATCGCGGAAGAATATGATCGTTTGGGTGGTGTCGAGAAAGAAGACAGTATAGACCAGAGCTTTGACAAGGTTCCTGTCGTTTGGGAAAGACATGTAATAGATGTCTGCGAGAATTAGTGAATAGCGAGGCTCCTCAATGATTATGAAAGAACGCTTACAGACTTGCAGTACGGAAACACCGTAAAGAATGCTCCCCAGCATAAATGTGATAATCTACTTCCATATCAGCTCCGTTTCGGCCGAAGACGCTCGAGATAAATAGATACCAAAGGTCCAGCTCTGATGAAAGAGAAGCTTTAAGTTTCAGAGGACCGCACATTTTGAGAGGACTCACATGCGATCGACATCCGAGGGTATACCATCTACAGGAGCCATGTCGAGTGTACTGCTCGACACGGGAGGGATTTCGGCTCCCAATTATAACGCATGCTCCATATTATAACCCTCCAACACAGGGTGATCAACGTCACTTCTATTCACTTCGGCGGGTTACGACACAGGATTTGATCTCGCAACGGAGAAGACACAATGAATTGAGTCCTTTGACATGTCTCCCCCGCCAAATCCGGATCGTGTGGCAGACCTGATGTCGGTTGGCTGTCGGTTTCCACGACAAGAAGCCATTACAGCATCACGTTTGAACAGGCAGCTATTCTACCAGTGCCAATGGCCAAACGTAGATAAATGACAGTCACAAGCCATGGATGGAGAGGCTCGAGGTTTTTGGAAGCTAAGTCTGTCACGAGAGCCTGTCCACGCATCCGTCATACACATCCAGCCGTGACCTGAGTTGAAATGCTTGGATGATTGACGGCACCAAATTCGCCTCCTAGATCTACATCCGGAATCTACTCTGCTAGCAATCCTTCTCTGGATCTCGCGGGGAAACGATTCCCACAGGTTCCCGTCAGTTTCGCCGCCTTCCCGTAAGTCGTAAGGTACTCGATTCGCCTGGTTGTCGAATGCTTTGAAACCACATGATTGCAGGGTACTAAGGCGTAGACAACTGTATAGGTCGTAACAATCGAAGGCAGGTTTCGAATTCATTCGTATGGCAAAGGTTACAGGAAGATTTGTATTCGATGTGAACGTGCATTATTCTTTCGAATTCTGTACAAGAACTTGCGATGATGCCAAGGGCGTGGGCCGTGGTTACAGGTTCCACGACTGTTTGATGAGATCCGACCCTCTCTCTGCAATAATGTACACGGGGACCTGAGTGTGGGCAGCAGGTATATGGGGCTACGAATAGTCGTTAGCGATGACATTCTGAGCGTCACACTGGAAGACTCACGAAGACAGAGGCGTCAATGACTCTCAGGCCCTCAACACCCTTCACACTCAGATCTGGGTCGACAACACCCCAGTTGTCACTCTTCGCCGACATCGATAGTGTTCCGACGGGATGGTAGATTGTGCGTGTAGTATTCCGAATCATTTCATCGATTTCTTCGTCGGTCGTAGAGTTGAATAACGGGCGCAAGATATAACCGTCAAAAGCGTGAGCAGCGACGAAACGTCTTGCGGCGTGGATAGCATATCGCATAACAAACATGTCGAATTCTGAAGCGAGGAAGTTGGGGTCGATAATCGGGGCATCGAAGGGATCACTTGAACGCAGCGTCACGGAACCACCTGGGGCTTCGTTTAGCATCAAGTAAAGCACACAGGCTGTATATACGCACGAGAAGCTGGGGAGACAAGGGCAGTGGTCACGGTCATGAAATTACCTTCCGGCGGTGGTGTGCCTCGTAAACCATTCTGAGAAAATCGAAAGGTTGGTCGTCATACGCGCTGGAAAGGCTAAGCACTGACCGCGAAGACTAGTTCGTAATGTGCAGTTTCCGGGCCAGCGGCAGGATCTTCATGTGTCTCAAAAATGGAGGAGTTGTCCGGGATTCTATGCCAGCCTGAGTACTCGTTCAGTATATAAGCTTCATCAAACTTCAACGATCATTACCTAGCTGCGTAGTGACGGTGTTCACGAGAGGGCCTTGACGTTCCGTTTCCCAAAGCTCCATGGCTTCCGCGGCGTAGGTGGCGTTCCGAGTAAGACGTTCCCAGGTGTCGGTTTCGTTAACGAACCACGAGTTGCCTGTTTCGAACCAATTGTTAGTGGGAGTAGGATCATTGGCAAGGTTTCTGTACCAAGAACAGGGTGATCGCTGAGATTTTGTCCAACGGAAGGATTATCGAGCATCGTCGAGATCCCGAGTTGCTCAAGCGTCTCAGCATCCCCGATTCCAGAGTTCAACAGAATCTGTGGGCTTCCGACCGCCCCAGCAGAAAGTATGACCTCTTTTCTTGCGGTAAATCGTTTCCTTGGACCTGCAGTCGAATGATTATGTAAAGAAATCGCAGAATTACTAGTCACTTAACCAAGCTCACCATCAGCGGTCTTGGCCGCTTCAATTCCGTTAATCACAAGTTTACGCTTCTTGTTGTCGCTGCGGCTGACCACTCGTTTTGCTACATTTGCGGATGCCGCCTTCTTTTTGGGCAAGATACGCGTCACTCTGGTGTTGAGGACGACGTCGAGATTTGTACGATTCGAATACTTGGGCCCAAGGTATGACGTTGCTGAGCTACTCCTTTCTCCATTGAAAATAGTTGCGATACCCCAGCCTGTGTTTGCGTGAACTAACACTTCATGAAAGACTGAACTCCCACGTACCAACACCAAGCTGATAACCACTGTTATAGTCCAGGTTGAAAGGGAATTCATCTGATAGTTCTTGAGTGGCTGCGATGATTCTGTTGTCCATGGGAGTCGGGTAACCCGGAAGGCTGACAGGGTTAATGCCCTTAGTGCCATGGAACCTAGGATCATACTGGTGAGAGGTATCATGACCATCCTAAAACAAGTGTTCAATTGTGAGATCAACAAAAAGTACTAGAGCAAACATACTGCGGGTGGAGTGACGATTTCATTCTATATATACAGATTTCAGCCTATGAGACGCAAGATAGATGTGCTAGCATACCCTGAAGATAAACGGCTGTAGATTGTTCCACGCCCAGCCAGGATCGCCTGTTACCGCAGCGATACGATCATAGTCTTCCGATGAGCCTCGTGTATAGATCATGAAGTCTTCCGATAGTAATTAGCTAATGTCCGTAGGGACAATGATGAAGCGCTCACTTGTACTGCTACTTCCACCAAGAACATGGCCCCTGTTATAATCTAGCGATCTCCCATTGAGCATCTCTTGGGGAGCAGTTCTATATATATTGAACGCATAAACTTCTCTGGTGTTTTCAGGAAGGGGTACGAAGCGTACGTGTAGTTCCAATCATACGGGGTACGTGGCGATGCACGTGTACAATAGAAGGGTACTTCGATATTGAGCACTCCTTCATGCCTGTTGAAAATGATGTCGGTGAGCTTCGCCTAGACTCCGGTTGGAGAAGCACGTACGATGGACCAGCTTCGATCACAAGCACCGACACCTTCGGGTTCTCGCTCAGCCTATTGGCCACTACTAACCCCGCAGTACCACCTACACCACCACATCAGTACAACGTCCATGATAATAGTCTGCCACACGTACCTCCAGCGACAATGAAGTCATAAGTGTCATTTGGAACAGAATCGAGGTCGTGGAAGATAGCACCTAAGCACGTTGAGGCCACGGATAGCGTCAGGGTAAACCAAGTAGACCTCGAGTACATGGTGCGTCCACGTGTTGTAGGAGGGGTGTACTTGGAGGTTGTTCAACGCCTGGTGTCGTTCCGCGATCCGATGCTTATATAGAAAACCGTGAGAGGAGACGAAGATTTTCTGCCGAACTCTCGACCCGACGTGGACTGATCGTGATGCGGATACGTAACAAGGGTTCGTTAGCCAGAGGTACGCTATTTCCCAGCTGCCGCTTTCTGGAATTAGAATAGCTGTCCGCATTCTGAATCTCAATTCCTTGTCAATCCTAATATATAATTTGGGACACACCTCCTACGTTCCCTCAGTTTTTGCTGATAGGAAGCGAAAAATAGCGACATCTCCAAGGCTTGACTGTAGTGACCTGTAACCGAGTGCCTGCCGACATTCCGAAACAGGTGCTAGTTTCTATGACTTGTGCCGTGCGTCGGATTCCAACGTCTCCATTGCATTTCGACACATCTAAACATAGTCTTGACTTAGTATGGTTATATCAAACGCAGAATTACGCAGGTCTCACCGAAGGAGTTGGTCGTTGTGGGCGCTCCCTGCGCATGAGAAACACACATAAGGAATAGTACAACGGCGATATCTACTAGTCCAATTGCAAATGTCGGACGACGACAGATTACAGCAACAAATGACACCTAGTCAAGCACACCCCTGGAATGTGGCTTCTATTGACGAACGATGAGCATGATCCATCGTTGACCTAGAACTGGAACAAATACCACCAACAGCAGGGCCCAAGGAGCTGACGTGCCACGTTATTGCGCACAGTGCGTATGCCTTGCTCCGCACAGGTAGTCCACGATCGTCGCGTGATGCCAGAAGTCTGTATTCCAGCCGGCTATAGCCCTTGGCTTGGGCTAGACACAACATAATCCATCAATCAAGAGGTTAACGGAAGCAGCATCGGCAATTAAATGCACTTACATATAGTCCATATATTGAGGTACAGTACCTTGCTTTGGCACAGGAGATGAGGCCCTAGATAAACACCACGAGTGCCACGCTGAACACGAGTCGAGTTCTAACCATGAGCCTTCTGAATTGTGTCGAAAGAAGCGTTCAGCTCGACGGCTAGGCGTATCCGGACATATTTCTGGAGCGAAAAGGTTTGTGAGAAGTGTGATGGAAGTCAAAGCTGAGGTGCCTACCACAAGCGGAATCAGCGGCCGTCAAGACAGAAACGCCCCTGAAGGCGAGATGGCGAGCCGAATTATACCTAGTGACACTGATAGCGTTCCAACTGTGAGATGACCGTCTGGCGAATTTAAGCGAAAAGCGTACTTACCACTGGTGGGAATGTATCGGTGACATCGGATACGTCTCTGCTTGTATGAGTGAAACGAGCGATTATAGCGGTTTGTGGAAAGATAAAACATGAATTCCAAGAGCTCTCTATCAGGACGAGATCCGATTTGAATGGCTTTTGGCAGAAACCATAAAGATCAATACAGCGGGACATGATAGAGTGATGGAGTAGCTTACAGATGTAAGGAAGGAACTCCCTAAATCTCCTGAGTTTTATGGCTACATACTCCTGTAGCGACGGCAATTCTCCGCAAGGGTCAATGTGGGTCCAATATGTTGGGCTGGCCCATTTGGTCATACTGATAAAGGTCTCGTTTATCCCCCCCAGGAGCAGGCGACGCAAGTGTGGTGAATATTGTCGTCGATTGGTCCTTCCTGGTCCCCGCATCGGCCTACGAAAGTCCCCGCGGATTCCCCCATCTTCTGCGCCGGGCCTTCTGGTGCTTGTAGCTAGTATTTACGAGCGATAAAGGCGACCTCGAGAATGTAGACAACTCGTTTTCATGAACATATTGAGCTGAGCTCCGTGTGAGGATTATCAATAAGAATCTTGATGATATTAGCGAAACTCACCGCCATGTCCCCAATCTGGTGACCCCCGAGAACCAAAATCAGAGGAAAGGGAAAGAAGGGCTCGTCATCCTGGTCAACATTGACTCCCTGGTTAGGGTTCGGCATTTGCGGCCGGAGAGCCAGATCCTCTCACGCACTGCCATTAGAGGCTTCATGGCAACTTTACGGCCTTCTTCTCCTCGTTCAACTTGTCAAGCTGTCTTCGCCAACTGCAGGTCCCTCGTCGTATTCCACCCACCAGCTTCTCCTTATGGCTGCTAAAGAGATTGTCGAGGTATGTATTCTCTTCGTCCGCTTTTATTATGCTCACGGGCTGCTAAGAACGCGATCAAGGATCATAAGATCGTTATCTTCTCGAAGAGCTGGTGCCCTTACTGCGATGCTGCTAAAACACTCTTTGGTTCAGCTTTTCCAGACGAGGATGTGAAAATATTCGAGTACTGTGTACAAGATACCTTGACTACAAGACACTGACGACTGAGTGTATAGACTGGATGAAATGAACGAAGGCATAGATATGCAAGCCTATCTTCAAGAAAAGTCAGGTCAAAGGACGGTACCTAATATTTACATCAGTGCGTGTCCTAGATATATCTGTCGTTACCTAACTAAAAGGGTTAACAGACCAAAATCACATTGGTGGTAAGTGCCCATCGACATCCCCTCTCAAGTGGAGGTGCTGAGCAATTTTTCATTCCAGGTAATGATGCCGTGCAGGCGTTGAACAGGGAAGGGGAACTGGTAAAGCTGATCAAAGCCTCTGCGTGAGCCTTGTTACGGTTCGTTTTTCCGGCACCGTTGGATGGATGGCTGACTGGTATCTAGGAGATTGTAAGCTGAGAAGAATACAAATACAAGTGGTGAACGAATGTGGTCAAAGCATAAACAAGTTCGAAGACGTAGCGCTCTGGCCCTTTTTTTGAACGTAGGGATTAAATTGTAACGGCAATGAAGCTTCTAGAACTAAACGTGATTGCAATTTGCCCGATCCCGAACCCCGAAGGCTCTTTTCTCCGGAACGCCTGACTGGATAACTTCGTCATCAGAATTTACCGGTTACACGGTCTGTGGTATAAATAGTGAACGCGTCAAGATTGTTTCTTCTCTGTAAACCACAATGGCCACGAACGAAGCCGACGTCAAAATGGAGTATGACCCCAAGAACATGCCTTTCCGACGACTTGGACCTAGCGGACTGCGCGTGCCTGTCTTTTCTTTGGGTGGATGTGCGTAGTCAATTCTTTACGCTTTGATTGTCATTGTATCCACAACATACATAGGGCTCACATATGGGAAAAGTGTCAATGGAGACCCCTGCAAAGTGAGTGAATATACTTTGTCGTAGGTCCACCGTAACTAATCTCTCTACTCTAGGAAATCATCAAGACAGCCTTCGAAAACGGGATAAACATGTTCGATACTGCTGAAGCCTACAACAAGGGCGAGTCAGAGAAAGAGATGTCGGTCCAGTCGTTATCGATGATATTTCATCATGATAAACGTCCTTATCCACAGGGGCCGCGTGATCAAGGAACTGGGCCTCCGTCGTTCCGACCTCGTCATCACGACAAAGCTATTCTGGGGCGTGCGATCTGGACCCAATGCAGGTGGCTTGTCGAGGAAGCAGTGAGTGTCTTGTTTACAACATCCTCTCTATTTCGGCTCTGAGAATGGTTCCAAAGTATCATCGAAGGCACTCAAGAATCACTTGCCCGTCTTCAATTGGATTATGTAGATGTAATATTCGCTCATCGATGTGATGTGAATGGTGCATTTGCTTCAATGTTCTGCCGAGGAGCGAGGCTCTGAAATAGTGTTGCAGTTCCCATGGAAGAGATTGTCCGGGCTTTCAACTATGTCATTGATAAAGGCTGGGTACGTGGAAGTCCTCCTCTCCATAAATATCTCAACCCTTACACGTGCGGCCAGGCGTTCTATTGGGCAACGTCAGAGTGGACAGCTCAGCAAATTGAAGAGGCATTCCGTGCGTGAACTGGGCTCCGGCCAAATTGCATGCCATTGATGGTAATCTTCCACCAGACATCGCGGCCAAGCTAGGCCTTCAAGGCCCAATCGCAGAGCAATGCCAACATCAGTGGGTAACGGATATCTTCATGCCCGACAGGCGGAGCTGATCAACTCTCATTAGTATGTTCCACCGTGAGCGTCCCGAAAAAGAATACGCGTAAGAAATCTGCTACGATGGTCCATTTTTGATCTCATTACTGTTATTGCTGCCAGGCCTTTGTACAAGAAATATGGACTTGGTACCACGGTCTGGTCTGCGCTTGCCAGCGGTTTGCTGACCGGAAAGGTGGTCGTTTCCGAGTGATTTGTGCGTTTTCACTGACGTTGCATGTAGTATAACGATGGGATCCCCTCTGGCTCTCGTTTCGATGTCGAGAAGACGTTCTTTTCTGATACTATCAAGGGACTGACCTCAACTGAGGGACAAGAAAAAATTAGAAAGGTTAAAGAGCTCACGAAATTAGCTCAAGAAGGTAAGTCCCTCTTTTCAGGCGTCTTCTTTCGACTAAATGTGTCGCACATTCCCATCAGAACTGCAAACGACACCTGCATGCCTCGCCTTAGCCTGGGTCGCGAAGAACACGAACACATCCACGGTCATCCTTGGAGCAACAAAGCCTGAGCAGGTCTTAGAGAACTTGAAGGCAATCGACGTCATTCCTAAGCTGACGCCCGAAGTCCTGAAGAAGATAGAAGATATCCTAGCCAATAAGCCAGAGGATTTGGTGAGAGGTGCTTCCATCGGTCATTAAACGTGCTAACAACGATGTCAATAGCCGACGTATGGAAGGCCGGCTTTAGATCTCTTTGGTAGGCTGGCTTGAAAGATAACGCGGTTTCATGCGATTTATTGTATGATAACGGAAGACTTGTCAATGTATGTTCACTAAGAAATTTATTGAACTTCCTCTCGTTGAACTGGAGATCTTTGTGCAATCTGATGAACATTATGTTGTTGAATTGGGCTAGACTATCGCACTTTCTCTGTCTCTCAACAAGGTCACCTGCATGCGCCCTTGAGGCGCCCAGCACAATGCACCCCGTCAATCAGGTGCGTTTGTGAGCCGGAACCTTTTCTGCCCAGGCAGTGCCTCATTTGGTGAATGACGGTACAATGTTTTGACGAGGAAGACGAGACTCGGAATGAAAACTGCGTGTGCACAGAGAGCCTTCGATGCCATTTCCGTATTCCAGGGCCTTTCTCTACGCAGTGGGCTTATTCTTCATCTACTAAGTAGCTTTCATTCGGAGCACGTCTTCCCTGTTCCGATTGGATAGAGGGATTGTTTTCCCACTTCGGCGTAGCGTTCCTGGTAAACGACGTTAGATGCCCGAGGAAATGCTCGTGAAACGTCCATGACGAGGAAAAGCACACTTGCATCTCGGGAAAGCTGCGGACCTGAGTTCTCGTAACGAGGCCGGAACTATACACCCAGTGGACAGTGTAGGTGAAATATGGCAAGGTAAATGTCATCCGCACGAGTGATGCTTACGCTGTGATCGGGATACCTTGTCAGGACGTCGGGTTACTCCCGCGATGAATGAGAATCAAGGTACTTCCGGTCCACCGGTGAGTATGTTAGATTATTGTTGCCCGAGCTCGAAAAACCGCTCCTCAATCTGACTCCAACAACGGTATTTGACCCATGTTTGAGGGTGTGATTTCCTTATAGATAGAAAAAACAACGAATTTGATGCTTGATCGGGTGGTGGAGATCATGTAGAGCTTTGCGCGTCTTCTGGATTAATCCCCGTGTTTTGTTAGTCGGTAGCGCCTTGTCCTGAAAGGTCAAGCCACAGATTATGGGGACACCTGCTCTATGGAGTAGATTCATCGGATGCACTGCTTATTTCTCCACGCAAGGCTTCTTGGCGCACAGTAGTAATTTTGGGACGCTTCACGGAGAGAGAAAACCTAATAAATCACGTACCCCATGTTTTTCAAATCGTGAAGCGAGATCAATCTCTTCGGAGACAAAGGCGCTTTGACCGAACCGAAAGCCAATTGGGTACCACGTGTCGCCCTTGCTCTCTCTCCTTCACCATCAACGAATGTCTATTCCCGTCTCTGCCTCAAAAGTAGCTCAATTTCCTTGAGAATCACGCTCAGTACTTCTCACTGAAGTTTTAAAGCTCCATTCAAGTCTACCTTTGGGTCAAATCAGAACCAATATGTACAAGCGCAAGCCATTCCAACCTTCCAACTGGTCCTCGTTTTAAGCGCTCCAGCATCAACAAGATGTCAATTTATTGCTCTGTACTGTACGATCGTGTTCAATTTCCGGAGTGATGCAATGCATGAACGTCGTCCCTCTGTCCTCGCATGGACATTAGTTGCTCGTGGACGCCCTGTGGACGACCGTTCATAAAGGGCACACTCATGGAAGTCTCAGCACATCCTCAACACCAGACAAATGTCGTCCAACGACGAAGAAGAGGTATTCGACAACTCTGACCTCGAGGAGCTCTCCGCAGACGACTTTCCGGAGTACTTCGAGGAGTTCGCGAACCGACTATATCACTCTAGTTCAACAGCACCTTATCCTCTCCCAGTAGATACTCAGGAACAGGAGGTACGCGAAACCAAAATCTTTCTATTCGCATTGATCATGGCTCTTTAGAGGTACCGCGCACAACACAATGCGCTAAGGCTGCTAATTGGACGAAATTATGTCGGGTCTATCCCACAGCTTCTTGCCCCCGAGCCTGGACGCCAAAAGGTGGTTATTGATATTGGTGTGTACAACTCGAACGGATCTCCGGTCAGCTTTGAAGCTAATAGAAGACTATCTAGGAACCGGCAGAGGAGAATGGTGTGTGGAATAAAGATTATTCAAGTGTTGCAGCTGATCGTATACTTGCTTAGGCCGATTGAAATGGCAGTTGAGTTCCCGCACGTACAATTTCATGGTCTAGACATTGTCCCGATTTCCCAACGAACGGACCTACCGGACAATGTACAATTCGAAATTCATGATATCAACGAACCGACACGCTTTCAAGAGGGTTCTGTCGATCTGGTCCATGCACGTTCTGTCTCGATGACCGTATGTATAGCTTGACCTTTGTCTTCATCCATAGTGATAACAGTTTTCCAGGTCCGGGACTTCAGAATCATCGTTCAGGAAGCGGCGCGTTTACTTCGCCCTGGTGGGATGTTCTACTCGGGAGAATGGGGACGATTTCCTTCACTGCATCCAGACCTAAATCATGATGCGGACCTCGACACACTCGCTCCACATTTCGTCAACTTCTTCAATGTAGTCACTCCTGCACTTGCAACACGACGCGGGATCCACCAAATTTCACATCTTATCCCAGCAATGATTCGAGACTCTGGTTTATTCAGCGAGATCACTACCCAAGAATTCTGTATGCCCATTGGTCCTTGGCAAGGTCTGTGAATTATTCGATACTCTGAACGATGCCTGACCCTTTGGCAGGAGACCGTCGGTTAAAGCGTTGTGGGTCAGCATACCGTGCGTGTATTGGGAGATACATGGAGGCCTTCAGGCGGTTGCTCGGAGAGACTGGGCTCAATGACGCCCAGATGAACGAACTCTTTGAACTTGCAGAGCAAGATATGAACGAGATCCCCGGATTAATCGGAGTATTCTATACTTGTTACGCACGTAGGTCTTGATTGTCAGTTTGTATTTGTGTTTTCGGAATCCTATGTTATACTGTAGCTGGTTCTCTCATCCTTTATTGCAAGTAGTTGTTTATTTATTTATTTACTTATGTCAGAATCGGATGATTTATAAACCACCATGATGCTCCACACAATTCTGGACGAACATCTCTTTGTTATCTCGTAGATAATCTTCTAATCTCTCTGTTCCTTTCACCCTCTTTAAGCTATTGCGAGGATCACTCTCCAAATGAAACACTGCCTCGTCCACACCAGATGCCACCCGTTGTTCGCATGTAACCAAGAAATCCACGTATTCCTTTGAGTATGCAGACCAATGTTGCAAGAATTCCGGTAGTTGGATTCTATGATGCAAGATTTGACGGTTCGTGACTCGTGTTAAAAGGGCCGCCGCCTGTAACTTGAATAAGAGAAGCCAGGAGATCGAATGAGCCATCTTACTTCGTCATAGGTATGTGTCTCTGGGCCTGTAATTATGTACTGTTCCGCCACTTCGTCGTTCACCAATGCGTGCACAGCAGTCTCAGCAATAGTGGTGACTGTTACGGCTGTTAGCCACAACGTTACGTCAAACTAAGTTCGTTCGTTCTTTGAGGCTCGTCGTCTCGTAACGTTGAGACTAAGAGTTCGAGAGCGGTCAGAGGTCTGAGATCGGGAATAGTTATTCGTATCGAAATACAAAAGAGGTCAAGCTGAGGAGCTTGACCGACTACTGTACACTACTTATACAAGAGTCCTAGACTGTATCCTAATGTGAACATTGTATCGTACAGGCTAGTCTACTAGGCAACGAGATGGGATCGTTCTGTCAAAAGATAAATAATCAGGTATCTGTCTATCTGAAACTGATTGATAAATAAGGCTGGGTCGGGCTGTGGCATGGTTGTATGTTGAGAAAGAAAATTGTAACACTACCCCCTCTTCAAGGACTAACGTCCTCGTTAGACTTCTTCAACTGTTTCAGTATGGTTCTCCGGTAATGTTAGCGATACCTGCATCGTCAATGTCGTCGTCGTAGTCTGAAAAATTATCGGATCGAGCTCGTTCTGGACAGACACTCGGATAATGGCCTGGCCTGACTCGTCCGCAAACATTGCATCGGAACGATGAGCAATCTGAGGCGAAGTGCCCAGTTTGACTACAACTGAAACAACGGGGACCGGCGATAGCTCTGGGGTTTCGTCGAGGATATTGGCTAGGGGTTCCAGTGTTCCTAGCGTCCACGTTGATTGGATTGGTCTGTGTTCCGGGTCGTCCTCTACGAGTGGGAACCGTCTGTCTTCCTCTGGGGCCGTTTGGTCTACTGGTTGGGCCAGTCCGTCCTGTAGTATAGTTGGTCTCAATGTTTCGTCCTGCCATTGCCTCCTCGATTCTTCTATCTCTGGCTGCTCTGACCTGGACCTCTCCCATGGCGAATCTGAAGGCTGGGTCGATTCCTCTTCGTCTGGCGTCGATGACGTCGGCGATGACGGGTATGGTGAGGATTCGTTCCTCGGTGTTAAGTGATCTTCCAAGAGTTCGTCTAATACGCTGGTCAAACTCCTCTGTTGCCAGTTCGTACTCGTCTCTTGTGACGCGTACACGGGGGTTATCGGTACCAGGAATGTCCGTGGCGTCAACTGCGATGGCTTCGACAACGATTGTGACATCCGTCTCTGGGGAACTGGTCGAGGCGGTCTCGGTGGAGGTGTTGCTGTTCGTCTGAACGGAGTTGGAGGTCGATGGGATAGGGACATCGCTGCGGACTCTATCTGTACCGAAACTAAAGTTGGGGGTTTGCTCTACGTCGTCGTCGTCCCAGACGGAGCTTCTCGTACCTCGGAGGACGCTGATAACGTCCGTGTCGATCAAGTGCTGTACTTTCTCTTCCAGCAACTTGGAGTTTTCTAAATAGGCCTCCTTCAGTGCCTTGCGGATGCGAACCATCTGCCATATGTTTTGTACGTCTCCGAAACGCATGAGATCACCCAGGAGCGCTTCTTCGATAAAGCTCTGAAACTGGGGATTGGTGAGGACCTGGCGAAGAACACGTTTGTGTTCGGTTGTAGGCATGCCTTGCCTGATTTCGTCTAGCCGGTCCAAGAACGACTGTTTAAGCGTGTCACGCTGTTGGCGATTGGTTGATGCTATTGCTTCGATTCGATTGTTGATGGTGACGGCGGGAGCAGTAGAGGAGTAAGCTGGTGGAGAAGTCATGGTTGGTTTGTGGTTTCATAGCAATTTCTTTTTGTTTTTATATGACCTGAGTAGATCAGGGGCGTTTTTCATATCTTCTTCTGTCAGCCACTCGTTGTGTGAGCTTGGGAATCCTTTCCAGGAGACCAAGTATTGGAGTTTGTTTCTCCTTTTTCGGTGGTTGACGATTGATTCTATCTCTGATTCTTCTTGTCCATCTATGATTTCTGGGGTCGGTTCTTCGAAGTTGGTTCCATAGGAGTCGTTTTCTCGATATGGTGTGAGAAGACATGCGTGGAACACAGGGTGAATCTTCCACTTTTCTGGAAGTTCCAGTTGGTAAGTGAGGGGTCCCAGGACCTTTGCTATCTTAAAGGGTCCTTGTCGTTTTGGTGCCAGTTTCTTTGTTGGGTAATCTAGTTTTAGGTTCTTGGCTTCTAGCCATACCTTCTGACCTTCCTTGAAAGGTTCGAAGTGTTTCTTGTTTCGTTCTATCATGAGCTGTCTGGCCAACTCGTGCAGTGAAAACGTTTCTGATCGGGCTTTTAGGAGTCGATCTAGTCTTTCCTGTACGTTGGGAATGTTTGAGGGTTCTATGATTGGAGGCACTGCGCGGGGATGGAAACCCATCATGAGGTAAAACGGGGACTGTTTGTTGGTGGAGTGCAGTCTATTGTTGTGTGTGAATTCAGCCATAGGAAGGAGTTCTTTCCATCGTTCCTGATTGTTCGCGCAGAACATTCTGAGATATGCTTCTACATCCTGATTGACTCTTTCTGTTTCTCCATCAGTCTGCGGATGATATGCGGTGCTCATCGACATGCGGATTCCAAGGAGTCTCCCTAGTTCTTGGAACACATTTGCTGCGAACCGGGGGTCTCTGTCGGAGATTATTCTGTTTGGGAGGCCGAAACGTTTGTATACGTGGTTCAAAATGAGGGTCGCCACTCCTTCTGCGTCTATCTTCTTGTTGCAAGGGGTTAAAATTACCCCCTTCGTAGAGTCGTGGTCCACCACGACTAAGATAGAATCTGATCCATCTGTTTCAGGTAGGTCGGTAATTAAGTCCATCGTGATGTTAGAGAATGGGGTTGTCGTTTTTTCTGCTGCAATTGGTTGAATTGGGGGGTTTGTGGGGTGTGTGCTTATTTTCATCTGCTGGCATTTCCCGCACCCTGCTACGAAGTTCTTGATGAACACGTACATGCCTGGCCACCAGAATTCTCTTTTTACCGTTTCTAGTGTGTTATAGAACCCTGGATGTCCTGCGTGTAGAGGATCGTGTCTCGACCTGACGATCTGTCGTCGGAGGTCGTCATCTTTTGGAACGTAACATCTTTCTTTGAAGAATAGCAGTCCTTTTTCTGTCTTCCAGTCGCTTAACGCCGATTTTATTGGTGCGAGGCCCTTTTCTTTGAGAGCTTTCAGGGCTTCTGCGAAGAAGTCGTCCTGAATTGTCCTTTCCAGTACTAGGTTCTGGAGTTCTGTGTCCACGGTCTTTATGAATAACTTGTCGGGTAACATGATGACATCCTCGTTGTCGTTGTCTTCTTCTGGTATTAGGTCGTGTCGTCTGGACAGGGCGTCCGACTGGACCATTTTCGTCCCTGGTACATGCACTAGATGCAGGTCGAATTCCGATAGGAAAAGACTCCAACGTGCTTGTCTTCTATTTAGCTTCTGTGCTGTTCTGAAATATGTCAAATTCTTGTGATCCGATAGGATCGTGACTGGGTGTTCTGATCCCTGAAGGTAGTGTCTCCATGACTCTAGTGCTCGCACTATGCCGAACAGTTCCCGATCGTAAATCTCGTAGTTTCTTTCTGTTTCTGAGAAAGTTTGGGAGATGTATCCGCAAGGATGCCAATATCCGTCTGCTCCTAGCTGTCTAAGTACAGCTCCTGTTGCCCATTTGGATGCATCCGACTCTATTACGAAAGGTTTTGTTGCGTCGGGGATCTTCAAGATGGGTTCTTTCAAGAACTTCCTTTTTAGGCAATCGAACGCCCGCTGGCACCTTTCTGTCCATTCGAACTTGATATCCTTTTTTGTAAGTTCCGTTAGGGGTTTTACGATGTCGGCATATCTTCCGATGAACCTTCGATAGAAGTTTCCGAATCCTAAGAAGGATCGTACTCCTTTCACGGTGGTTGGGGGTAGCCAGTCCTTGATTCCGGCTAGCTTAATGGGGTCCATTGCTATTTCTCCTTCCTGGATCACCATGCCCAGGAAGTCTACTTTCTTCTTTTCGAACTCGCATTTTTCCGGCTTTAGAAATAAATCGTGTTCTCTGAGTCTTTCCAAGACTCGAACTGTTCTCTGTCGATGTTGTTCTTCATCTTCAGAGAAGATCAGGATATCATCCATGTAGATGACGATCCATCCTTCGTCTTTCATATCTTTGAAGATGTCGTCCATTAACTTCTGGAATGTGGCCGGTGAATTTGATAACCCGAAGAACATCACTGTGGGTTCGAACAATCCTTTGTTCGTCTTGAATGCTGCTTTCCATTCATCTCCTTCTTTGATTCTGACATTGTTGTAGCCATTTCTTAGATCCATTTTCGTAAAGATCTTTGCTCCTTTTAGTTTGTCAATTAATTCTGGAATTAATGGCAGTGGATAGGCATTTTTTATCGTTCCATGGTTCAGTTTTCGATAGTCCTGGCACGGTCTATATGCTCCTGCTTCTTTTTTTGATACAAAGAAGAAGGGTGATGCCATCGGGGATTTCGAGTGTCTGATGTATCCTTTTCGGAGGTTTTCCGTGAGGAAATCGTCTAACAGGGTTTGTTCTCGGGGTGTCATCGGGTAGATTTTGCAATCTGTGGGTACGAACTCTGGCTTCAGGTCTATAGCGTGGTCCCAGGGCCGTCTTTCTGGAAACCTTTCTGAAGACTTCTTTTCAAATCTATCCTTGAAAGGAAGAGCGTATTTGGGGATAATTTCTTCTATCGGCTTTTTCTTCTTTTCTTCGTGCTCTTGTGCCAGCGTCTGCGATGTAGTTGTCTTCAGGCGAATAAAGACTTCTTCGGGAAGTACGTCTAGTACGCTTATCTTCGTCTCTTTCGTCACTCCTTCTGGTCTAAGGAAGGGCTTCTTTATTCTCCTTCTCTCGGGGAGAGTTAGGGTCCCATTTTCCCAATCAATTTGTGGGTTTACTTTCCTAAGCCATGGAAGACCAAAGATGACCCGTTCTTTCCCTAGTCCGGAAAGATAGAACTGGGTTCTGTATTCTCTTCCATTTATCCAGATCGGGAGAGTGGCTGTTCTCGTTATCCACCCTTTCTTGTTCGGGGTTCCGTCTACGTTGTAGACTTTTATTGGTTTTATAAGTGGTTCTGAGGGGATTCCTTGCTTTTGAGCATATTCTGTGTCGAGGAAAATTCCTCCCGCTCCTGAGTCGATCAAAGCTTCTGTTTCGACGATTTGTTCTCTCGCTCTAGTTGAGATGGGTATATGCATAGAATTTCGTTCCGTCGAGGAAATAATTACATGAGCGAGAGAAATAGATAAGTGCGCTTCCGACGTCGTCCGGTTACGCCTAGTTAAAAACCCTGATCTGCGAGTTGTTGGATGAGCCGTTCTTTTTCTTCATTATCCTTCATCTTTTCCATGATTGCTCTAATTTGCATTGCTCCTTCGTCGGCATCCATCGTCTCGTCGGGCACCGGATCTACCACAGCTATCCTTTGAGGAGCATTTGAGCCCTTTCTGTAAGGAGAGCTGGAGGTTCCAGGACATTCCCGGGATCGATGACCGGTTCTCCCGCATTTGAAGCACTGTCCCTTTCTCATATATTCTTGTCGCTCGTCTTCTGACAACCGCCTAATTGAGGTGGCGTCTACATCCATAGCGTTTGGATCTTTTGCTGGTACGGCGATAGCCGTTGGTGTGTACCATTTCCTTGGTTCTTTCTTTTGTTGTTCCTGTTTGCCGGTAGCATGTACTCCTGCCAACGCTTTTGCTACTCGTTCTAACTGGCTGTCTCGCTCGAAGTCTTGTTCAAAGCGAATGGCCGATTCGTACCATCCTTTGATGGTGGTTGGAGGAGTATCCATTCGGCTAATTCGGTTTCGAAGGCTTTTCTTGAGTTTCAGCATGAAGTTGTAGATTAACTGATCTTCATCCGTGATTCCGGCTCTTCCGGTAAGGATCTTGAACTGAGTGATGAAACTGGTTATGTTTCCTGTCTGACTCAGGACGAGGAGTTCGTCTCTTGCCCTCTTCTTGAGATCTCCGACGGAGAAGTCTTCTTTGAATTGGGCAATGAATTCGGCAATCGGGGGATACGTGGAATCAATGTAGTCGGTTCTTTTCTTGTACGCGTAGTCTTCGGCATCTCCTCCCTTGCAGTGAGAAAGGATGAAGCCTACTTTGGCCATGTCGGTTGTATAAATCTTTTCATTTGCTCGGAGATATTCTCTACAAGCCAGAATGAATTTGTCGGTCATTTCTCTGTTTCCATCGAAATCCGGAGGCGGGTTAAACCGAAGTTCTTTCGGCGTGCTTTCCGTTGCTGGTGGCGGGTTCGACATAGTTTGTTCTTTATGTGTAGGAGTTAACCAATCTGGTAATACTCGTTTTGGTACGGTGATATGTCTGTTGTGACAAGGTTGTTGCGCGCAAAGATACCACTGTCTTTGTGAATCGTCCCAGTGATGATCTGTTCGATCTGAAGATGCGAACGCGTGTCTGAGATTTACGCAGAGATCGTCTTCCTCGATAGGAGACGGTTCTTGTTCGGGTTTCTGGGTTTCTTCTTCTGTTTCAGGGATGACCTCTATTCCAGGAATAGAAGTTTCTGGGATCGGGATCTGAGCCTGTCTGGGAGTTGCGTCTACCGTTGACGTGGGTGAGTCAAGGTTTCGGAGTTCTGTGCTTTCTTCGAGGGTTTCCTCAACCGCGGTAGTTAGCGGACTGAGGTTCAGGGGTTCAGTGCTTGGTCCGGGGATCTGTTCTGGGTCAGGGGCGGTGTGAGCCGAGTCTCCTGAATCTGATGAGTTATCGGATGAGGAAGTATCCGAAGTTTCGGGTGCTCCAAACTTCGTCGTGGTGACGGATCAAAGTTTCGTGGTTTCGGGTTCGGGTTGCCTTAACCTTGTAGGGTTTTGGCGAAGGTTCAGCTTGACCTAGTGTTACGGCTGTTAGCCACAACGTTACGTCAAACTAAGTTCGTTCGTTCTTTGAGGCTCGTCGTCTCGTAACGTTGAGACTAAGAGTTCGAGAGCGGTCAGAGGTCTGAGATCGGGAATAGTTATTCGTATCGAAATACAAAAGAGGTCAAGCTGAGGAGCTTGACCGACTACTGTACACTACTTATACAAGAGTCCTAGACTGTATCCTAATGTGAACATTGTATCGTACAGGCTAGTCTACTAGGCAACGAGATGGGATCGTTCTGTCAAAAGATAAATAATCAGGTATCTGTCTATCTGAAACTGATTGATAAATAAGGCTGGGTCGGGCTGTGGCATGGTTGTATGTTGAGAAAGAAAATTGTAACAGTGACAGACACCCATCCCATCTTGCCGTTTTCCGTCATGGAAGATATCCGATCGTTCTCTAGAATGTCGTTTCTGTCCAAGTGAACGAAATTAGCTAGAGAAGTCGTCAGTTACACGATAATTACACGCCAGCGAAACTCTACGCACAGTAGAACCAACTCGGCCGCAAAACCGCATATGTCTTTATTCTCCCTGCTGCTTTCAAGTGGTGAAGGTATTCCTGTACCTTGGCTCCAACACTCAAGTCCCCTCTTTCGTGTACGGTGTCGCTCAACAGCACTATCCTTTGCACATCATGTGCTACGGCCATGTCAACAAGTTCCCTGGCACTGTTGTCGGTATGTCCCGTATAAGGCGGTACGAGATACATGGCATCAATCTTCAGAGAACCAAGTATGATCTGATCAGTCCCAATAGCTCTGGTCTCCTCGGTGAAAAGGTTATCGAAGGTTGAGCGGTCGGTCCAGTCGAACTGCACTCCCTTGATTCGTGCCCCTGCGTTGGAACAGGTTTCGAAGAGGTCGGCAGGAATTCCATGGGGGCCTCTACGTGAGGTTATGAGAAGCATGTAATTCGTCTTTGACAAGAGGAGTTTGGAGATTGACAAGCCGGTGGTCCCAGTACCACCGACGAGTAGGATAGTGGGCTCATCCATCATGGTCATGGGTCAGATGTGTTGAGATGTCTCATTAAGTAGCTGCATCATACGAGACATGAGGCAGATGTTCTTATCAATCCGTTAGATGGGAACCCGAAAAGCGCCATTATCAAAGTCTTCTATTCAAATCCAGATAAGTAGTGTACGTAGCGTTTCGTCAATATTTCGTGCCATTGCCTTTCGCCTAATCTTCCTCAATATCTGACCTGTCGCCTGCCGCCTGCGGGGATCGAGGCAGATGTGATGGATGTGCAGGTAGTACACCCGACCAGCATCAAAAGCGGAGTACGTATAGGGTTGGGTCGATAGACGCGACTTGCCACAGCAAGCTTAGTTTGTGCTTAAAGGAATCAAAGTCAGCGAAAGGCTAGGATTTCGACGCCAGCGGCTGATCGAAGTTTGGCTTGAAGTAACGCACCTGAGAGGGAAACTTCAATTAAAACTCCAGGCGAATGAGACTCGCGAGGCAATGAGTAGGCAGCATTAAAGATGCCTGTCCATTGACTGTCCAGACGTCCCAGGTTCAATCAGGCCAAAAACGCAATGATATCACGTGACATTTTTGTCGACTGATAAATCGCGGAGAAGGGGTTAATGAATGTGATAGCAAAGAAGCCGAAATGGGTGATTCTAGCAAGATTGTAGCGCATGTAAACTGTCCCCAAAAGCCGTTATGAATGCCAGTAAATCCGGAGGTCTAAAATTTTTGGAAATCATTCAGGTTATCGCAGAGACTGAAAGGATACACGCACCGGTGCCGTGCCACCAGGCAAACACACCGACAGTCCTATACTCTACTCCAATCCGTCCATGTGCAGGTTCCGCCTAACCCATGTTCTCAATGAATCTTTTCATGGCTTCATCGCAACTTGGAGTATAATTCGACACATCTGGTGAATAGTGATGTTGTAGTGACCGATTGGTGACCGAGGAAAAATGACAGAATCGAATATGTTGAAGTCTTTGAGCATGATGTTATGGGTTAGGATAGAAGGAGTAGTCGATGGTGGTGGTTGACGTTGATGGTTGATCATGGGAAACGGTGCCAGCACTGCCACCGTTACGCATCTCATCTCTTGACTTCTCCCCCAACCCCAAGCTGGAAGGCCTTCACAGCTCCAAACGTTCGAAAACGATATGTTTTTTTTTTTTTTGCATCCTTGGGATAGATTAAGACATAGGTTGGTCGTCGTATCGAGTGACTTGTACTGATGGCTGATTACAGGAGAATGGTATCAAGTGTTACTACGTCGGAAAATCATGGGCATAGTTTCTGTGAAGACAGGCGACATATGAGGTGCTCTATCACGCTATGCTGACCCAAGACGTGCATCTCCGCTTAACAAGATGATCTTCAGCTCGGCGGAGTGTTGCTCGTGGGTTTTGGTGGGTTGGACGAGGATTTGAGCAGGCACATATCTTTCGAACGGTCCGCCGGTGTATGAGGTCCGCTCTGAGGCGAGTGCACTCAATTGACTTTAAGCTTAAAGTTCGGAAAATCAACTTCCCGTTTCCCTTGGCAAGCCAATGTTACTGCTCAAAAGTAGTCATTCACAAGGCTTACGACAGATACTAGAATGATCTACACCCCGAAATATGGGCACACTTAACGCTTCATCATTTGACCTATACAGTGAAATAGGCTAGCTATTCACTGTAAACGCATACTCAAAGCATACTTGACGGCGATTCATCTGTCACGCAAGATCACACTGTAATTGTTCATAGGCATCGCAAGACTGTGCCTACTTTTACTGGGAATTCCATCAGCACATGATCACCAAATCCGTAGGTTATGATCATTCAGCTCGCATCCGTGATGCTAATTTGCCTTGTGCTTAAGGTGTTTAACCTATTACGCGTCAAAGTAGCATGTTACATCGTTTGTTCACTGTCTCTCATTCGCGGCCCGTTGACGTTCAAGCAACCGAGCTCAATCCGAAATTCTGCATGGCTACCCAAGTTCCTACCCTTCTCTGGAGGCCCGTAGAGGTATTTAAGCAAGCGGCAATCGGGCTAAAGATGCAGACTCGAGCATCCCCCATATCTACCTGGATCTTCTATCAACACTGTAAACATGAAGTGGCTCGCCTCTTTCGTCGCCCTCTTCGCTGTCCAAAGTGTGATGGTGAGCCTTCCTTCCAAACTAACCATTCATCAAAGGCCGCAACCTGAACACACTTTCAGGCTTCACCTATCGAAAAGCGCGCCTCTGTGAACGACGTTGCCAATGTTGGCTATGCAACCCTCAATGGCGGGTACGCCACTACTGTTACTATTTCATCCCATCGCTTATCGGTTCCTTTACAGAACTTCCGGAGGATCTGGTGGTACAACCACAACTGTCACCTCGCTTTCCGCTCTCCAGAGCGCTGTTCAAGGTGATGCCAAGAAGGTTGTAATCGTGTCTGGTAAGAATCATGTTTTAATGAAATCACTTGTGATTAATTCAGGTTTTTAGGTACTATCACCGGTAACACCGTGGTCAGTGTTGGTTCCAACACGTCGGTTATTGGTGCCAGGGGCTCCCAGCTCGTTGGGGTCGGTCTTCGCGCCCTCAATGTCAAGAATGTAATTTTCCGAAACCTCAAGATCTCCAAAGTTGTTGCGGATGCCGGAGATGCCATCGGTGTCCAGGCGTCTTCTCAAGTTTGGGTCGACCATGTTGATCTCTCCAGCGACTTGAGCCACGACAAGGTATGTGACAATTCACTGCTCTTTGCAGCGGGTGTGTTCTTATCTACCTGTCCGTAATACAGGACTAGTGAGTGTTGCCCCACGATGCTATGTCATCAGTATTAACATGAGATAGCTACGATGGTTTGCTCGATATCACTCATGGTGTCACTGGTATCACTGTCTCCAACAGCAAATTATATAACCACTACAAGGTACAACTTGAAAAATCCCTATACAATGTGAATCATACGGCTGATTGTTCCGTAGGCCTCACTGGTTGGTCACTCTGATAGCAACGGCTCCGAGGACACGAAGATCACTGTTACCTATGTCGGTAACTGGTGGCAGAACCTCAACTCTCGTACACCATCGTTCCGCTTTGGTATGTGTCGCTTCCTTCCTACCTGCTTTTCTTCGCTTAGTTCTGCTCAGGCCGTGGCCATATCTACAACAACTTCTTCGAGAACAACAATGATGGTATCAACACTCGTGTTGGTGCTCAGCTTTTGGTCGAAAACAACGTTTGGGTTGGTTAGTAACACATCTCGTCATAAAACTATTCTTCTACTCACATGCTATTTCTACCATGTAGGTGCTAAGAAGCCTCTATACTCCACAGGCGAGGGATACGCTGTCGCGCGAGGAAACGACTTCGGCGGTGCATCCAACACTGCACCCTCTGGCAGCTTCACCTCTGCGCCATACTCGTACAGTCTGCTCTCCACTGGCAATGTCAGGTCCTCTGTCACTGCTAATGCTGGCCAAACACTTTCTTTCTAAGCGTATCACTAGGGATTGCGTGTATTGGTACCTACACCAAGAAGTGAATGATACATTCTACTTATTGGTTTACAAGGATTTCGTTTCATCATCATCGACTTTGAGCAAAGCACGACTACTGACATTCGAGCGCAAGCAAAGGCCTGCAAGTGCGTTATTCAAGTATAATTCAAGAATACATCATGTGTCCGAGATGTGGATTCCATACAATAGTAATAGTAGGTCCTTTGGTATCTCTAATGAGTGCATTAAATATTTGTGTCCATGCAAGTCCAAGCATTCCCTACAAAACAATCACACTCTATCTTCCTGATCGAATAGCCTATACCCTCCATGATTCCCGTTTCTTCCATGACCGAATGTTCCCCGAACATACTCATACATCTCCTCAAATCTAACTTGAGCCTGCCTCCTCCGGTGTTTTTTAGCAGCAATAATTCCGCCGACTATGAGGCCAATCGCAGCCAGGGAAAATAGTGTGGCGTTTACAGCGATGAACCATGGCTTCTTCGTTATGCTGATGAGCGATTCTGAACTCGCCTGCGCAGCCGAAGCGGTTGAAGACGCGGAAGTGGATGTCGAGGTAGAAGTTTGCAGTGATGTGGGAGACATCGTAGATGCAGTCTGTGTTTGAGTATTAGAAACGGCGGTGTGTTGATGGTCATCCGTCTTTGTCTGGCCCTGATGGTTGCCAGTGTTGCCTCCACCATGGTCTCCGCCATTTCCTTTACTATCTCCCTTTTGATCGTCGTCGTCATCGTCGGAATCCGAGTCGGAATCCGAATCATCGTCCCGAGAATCGAAGTTCCTTCGAACTCCCGCTGGTGTTTGTGACGAACGAAAGGGAACTGCGAGTCGCGTATCACCGGTAGATCCTGGATCTCCTACTTCCCCTTCCACGACTTGAGGAAATCCGACCTTATCTTCCACGCTCCAGTTCACATTCTCTGCGTTTCGCCCCTGGAAGGATTGCAGTGCAGCCACTTCAAACCCTCTGCCGAGGAAAAGAAGCCAAATCGCGAATGTGATGATTGAGGACAAATTCATTGTTCGCGGATGTTGAGGAGGTGAAGGCTCAAGAGACAGTGAAGATGCACCCAGTAGGTGTTGTGGGGAAAATTCTACTTTACATGTACTTTCATTACAGGCGCACTAACACCGAAGAAGATTAAGCGAATTCGGAGGTACTTAGTACAGATCATAACACATCAATCAAAAGCACTGCCTCGGTGGAAGACCTATCATACATATTGAGTAAGAATCCAAAAGAAAGCATGTAGACAAATGAGAAGCGTTCGAGGCTCAAGATATTATTCCCAGCTCTCTGTCGACCTGCTCCCCCACAGCGGCAAAAAACTTCTCATATAACACGTCCGAATCCTCCTCCGGAAAGAGCTCGTTTCGAAATGTCTTCAAGTGGTTCACTCCAGTGAGGGCACCAGGTTTGTCCTCGGCTTTGGAGTAGCCGTTAGGCAATCGATTAGCCGGTGTGAAAGTGGCACCATATCTCTTGAAAGAAGGCGGTCGCCACGACTTTCCTTCCTGTGCAAAAGAGCTGTTGAGTGCCGCCTGATCTTGTTCGGTGCTCAATGAACGTGCGTGAAGATTTCCTGCATTGCCTTCTGCTTTTAATATGACACTAGCATTGACCACCACATTATCTCCGGTTCCGAAATCGGGCAGATTCTTGTGTCCCGGGAGAGGCGTGATTGATCGTTCAGGCGGGGTGAAGTGGAAAGGCTCTCCAAGGAAGAAGGTAGAGATATCGGAGTCGTCGCGGTCGTGAGGTGTGGGTGTTTTGGGCCGCTCGATGGGTTCGAAGGGAAAAAGTTGACTGGGAGCAGGATGTCTAAGAACTAGTGGGTCTGCGAATGATACGTATTCAACCTCGTTTTGGCCATCTGTATCAAGTTGAAAGTCCTTTTTGAAATTTCCCTGCTTTGGCACGCTGTTTTCGGGATTCTTCACGTCGATATGTCGATAAGACGTGGTACGGGAGAGCGTGCGTGTTCGAATGCGAGGAGTAGGAGATTCTGTAAGGAAACGAGCTCGCCCACGACGTAGTCCTGTGCCGCAAGGTTCCGATGGGTAATTCTCGTTGGGAAGTGATTCTTTGTTCTGGAGTGGAGCACTGAGGAGGAAAAGGGGCTCATGACGAGGTGTAGTTGAGGTGTCATTTGTACGATCGCTGAGGGTATCGTGGTTTGCATCGGTACAAAAAATACCGGAAACAGCATCCTGAAGACTCTGCATGCTAGCCTTTTGCACGATAATGACGCGAGTAGCGGAGTCTGAAGTTGGCACTGCCGCGGCCTGACAGGCGGGAGATGAGAAGGCGTGAAACTGAGAGTTCACACCTGAAGGCGGAATGAAGGTCTTAGATGCCTGTTTGAGATGATCAGGCGTCCACTTCAGACCATCTAAGTCCTCAACATCGCATTTAACGTCGCGAAAGGTGGAGTCAAGTTTCTTCGCCATTGCCTATTTGCAACCACTTTGTCAGGATTCGACGAAATGAAGATTGCAAATGACAACTCACTAGTGGAACGACCCATGGCTGTGCGTCCTCTTTGCGCTGCTCTTGCTCCAACCACGCCATCTTGAGCGCCATCTGTCTCTGTCTCCGAGTCTCTGACAAGTCAGGATTGAACTTGGGTTTAATGACTTCTGTCACCATTGTACCAGAAAATAAGCCGACAAATTATAAGAGGGTTTGAGCGGTGTATAGTCTGGTCAAGGGATTCTCTTTATATCCTCAGCCAAGGACGTAAGAGGCTACAGATATTTGGGCCACGAAATACGCGTGGTCGAGCATACCTCCCTATTGTTGTACCCATTAGGACAATCAGCCAATTCGAGTATCTGGAGGACAATGCAGATGGTTAATTCGGCGATATATCCAAAACAAGTAATCCAACACACTAGCGATTGTTTAGAATATTGAGTTCATTCTTCGTATTCGTTACCCAAGAGAAGAGCTGGGCCTTCATGGCCTTCATGACAGAGTTTGTCCTGAAAAGCTCCCCCGGGCCGGGTTGAGGAACATGGAATAATTTTGATGACCTGGCAAAACTGGGGGCCTAGCTGTGATCCATGAGAAACTAAAATATTTACTTCGAGCGAATGCTGAATTGGGGAGCAATTCCGAGTCGCACCTGTGTATTAAACATTCAGATCTTCAGACCTCAAGCCTAAGATTGACCAAGGGGATTCATTCACCGAAACAAGAATATCATCTCCGATGACACCACAGCTTACCAGTGATACCACACTCGGTTGAAGTGACTAGTCGCCCCATTCACGTTGAGTTACGAACGGAATTGTGGAAACTCCATGGTCACATGGTGGTTCATGACAGAGAAAGATTTGCCGGTGAACTGCCGGTCAGTAGTTCGTGGGAAGGGAAATTTTCTTCGCTACTCTCCACACCAACGTCGACGCGTCGACAATGGGCTCGCCCCTTGGTACGTTGGTGCTCTATCCTAATCCGAGCCTGACATTGACTTCTCATATTCAGGCGCTCGCTGGTGCTCGAAACCCTACTACGGCAACCCATCGAGGTCCGGCTAGAAAGTCAAACAATCGCCGTCCGGCTTTTTCGTTAACCATCTCGGGAAGGCAAGGTTATGATGCACGACCGTGTGTTTGTTGCCGTTCATCGCCTTTACCGCTCTCGCGATGTACGCACTCCGGAAAGCACGTTGACAGGACATTGATTCTATGTATCCATTCTGGTGCGTAAGCTATGCATACATGACAGAAGTACACTCATGAGTGGTCTATTCTTTGCAGTGTCAGCGGGAGGGGCGTGAATTAGTTATGAGTGTTCATCGTCTCTGACAACCCCGACAACCTGCCCGGTTTACCGTTGAATTCGGGTATGTATTCCCTTGCCATTATGCTGTTCCGCAGCTTGGTCCTGAGAGTTGTTTCCAGGTACTCGAAACGTTGCACGTCCGGGATGTACGCGATAGATGGGCGGGCAAGTATCATCCACGGCTCCCGGTGAGTTCTGCCCTATTTGAATATCTAAGTGTCTAATTAATCCCAGAATGCTCTTATACGAATAGGATATAAAGGGCCATACCTCTAGGACAATTTCCACGACAGGAAGCATTGCAAGAACACGATGAAGCCATACACCTCCGCCTTGATCATCCTCTCAGCCCTCTCTTACACTCAAGCAGCTGTTACGGGATTCCCTGTACGTTCTTTCACTACTACCATTTGTCGTTAATCTTATCTGCCATCTGCAGAGCTCCTCCTTTACTGCTGGAACCACCACTACCAATGATGATTCTGCCACTGCAACCGACACTGGTTGCATCGTCGGAGCTACCTCCACCGAAACCATCTTCCTTCCAGCCCCCACCAATACCTTCACTTGTGTTTGTGGGCCTGCATCGGCTACAGCCTCCGTTACATCGACATTTGCTAGTGCCACCTCAGTGGTAGTATCATCAGCGCCAGTATCATCGTTCACACTCAGCGTGTCCTCTGGAATTGCCACTGCTACTAGCTCAGTAGCTTCAGCTTCCGCCTCCGTTCTCCCTCGTCATGCTGTACTGGTTCCTCGTCGACGTGGACGTGGTCACGGTGGTAAAGGGGATGACGATGATGACGGTGAAGTGGAGGACGACGACGACGACGGCACAGCTGAGGCCGGAGACGATGACGATGGTACAGTCGAAGCCGGAGACGACGATGATGATACCACCACAACTGACGACGACGATATTGTGAAGCACCGCAAATTGGCTCGTCGACGCCAAGGCCGCGGAGGTGATGATATTACCTCTTCAGCTCTCTCTTCAGCAGTGTTTACCAGGCCTTCGCTTGTACCTCCTGTTGTAGAGCCCTCGGGTGTTATGACCTGTGTCTGTGGGCCTGCTGCGACAGCTAGCGGTCCTATTATCCGTACGAGCACGGGGTTTTCTAGTGCTGCCGTTCCTACCAGCAGTTCATTCGCAGTTCCTTCCAGCTCCGGATTATCTGTACCTGCTGGTACTGGGACTGCCAGTGGAACTTTCGGTATCCCCACAGATCCTGTTTCTGTTTCTGCTCTGTCTCTTTGAGGTACGTTATGTATCTTTTGTAGTATTTCTGATAGCTGACAGTTTCCATATTGTAGAAGTACCAGTGGAAAAGATCGCTAGTACTAGTATAATGGACTGTTGCGGACGATTCAAATATATATATATTTATCCAATGTTACTGTATTGTACGAGCGAAACAGGTCTAGACCATCCGTTGAACATTTAGGTTAAGGTTACGATTTCTTCTGGTTCAGAACTTCCATGTCCCAGTCACCCCAGTCGTCCTCACAACCCTTCGTTCATTCTGGCCAGCCTCTCAATGAGTTTCTGCAGAGCTTTTGGCAACGTCAAATTCAAACAGCAGAGGAAGAAACTCCAGACTACCGTCATCCCGCTTTACCACTAGCCAGGATCAAGAAAGTCATGAAGAGCGATCCCGAAGTCAAAGTCAGAACATTTTCCCTAGATTATGTCGTTCACCTCAATTGAGGCGTTGGATTCAAGATGATAGCAGCAGATGGTACGACCCCTTCGTCGTCCTTGACCGGATTAGGGCAATAATGAACATATGTGATAGCCCCGATTCTGTTTTGCAAAGCATGCGAAAGTGCGTTACTTGCTCTCTTTCTCTCAGGATGGTTGAGACTGACACATTTAAAGTTTTCATAGCAGAGATAACCGCGCGCGCCTTCATTATAGCAGACTCCAATAAACGAAGAACACTTTCACGATCCGATATTGCACAGGCGCTCAGCAAATCAGACCAGTTCGACTTTCTAATCGATATCGTCCCTCGAGAAGAACCAATATCATCGCGTACAGGAGGGTCCGGTATGAGAAAGTCAACGAATGATGCCGAAGGCCTGAAAGGGGACCAGGTACGCGTTGTTTCTTGATAGTACTTGACCAGTATCTTATTTTTGTCTTTCTAGATGTCGAGCGAGGTACCGCATCTCCCGTTGAACATGGACCACCCAAATGGCGAAGAAACCTCTAATGGGATAGACCAGGTGAGATACTTTTAGCATGCACGAATTTGACCTGATGTCTGGAACGATCTAGTTTGGAACCCTACTTCCACCGCCGAACCACTAATACCGAACCATGTCCCTGAGCCTCGATCAAATGTGACTGGGTCAATGTATAGCTCTCGGACCATACCTTTTGTTGCTTAAATGATAGGTAGCCCAACAATTGACACCTTTTATCCTATCTATCCTGTCTCCTTGTTTTACGTGGGCGCTGAGCGTTTCTTCGATATCCTGTTGGGCTCGATATCCCCACTAACCTTGTCTACCGGCTCCCGACCCCTGTGGGCCTTGAGCGGTTCTTGCAAAGACCTCGCCTTCCAGCCTAGTGTCGATTAACGCAGAAAGTGGTCATGGGTGAGTGTTTGCTCCCTCTACTGATCAAGCCCTAACAGTTTCCTCGAGGATGATACGTAGCAGTTCAACGGCTCACTACCTTCTAAGTTTTATGGTAACACAAGAACGCATCCTCCAAGAATGTTCCTGTGAATGATGGCAATCTTATGAACCGCGACACGGGGGCCGTCCATAGGGCAAGCAGACGTCAATGGTACGTCATCTTCAGCCACGTAGTAATGAAGCTCTAACAGAGTTCTAGGTCTTCGACACGCAGACGATCTCCGGCAACCACACTCCCTCGCAGAAGACGGAACTGATTTGCAGACTTCGATCTTCGAACACACCTAACTGTACACAGTGGACGAAACAGCCGAAGCTTGACGAGCCTTGACGTTCAATCAAGCAAGACAACCCTGTCTTTCCTTCGCCCCTTGCAGGTGAAGAAGATAGAAGACAGAAAGCGCGGCTTTGGTTAACCGTATGAGAAGCCCCAGGAAGCTCACTCTGCTTCGTTTCACATCTTCATGGAATGGCCCAGCCACCAGCAGTGCTTTGGTAACCGCAGCTCGGATCATGCCACCACTTGCTTCGAATACGGAAGATCGTTTTTCCCTCGGCTTCTTTTTCTTGGTTAGATGCTCCATGGTTTCGTCGATCTGCTGACCTTCATTCGTCTTCATGCCCAGGATGGTTCACCTTTAGTCTTGAACTTGCACGCACTATAAAATTGAGTCCCAGAATTATAACTACTTCATAGTCATTTGTTCTATATGTTAACGAGCCAAATATAGCAAAACATTTCCCTGCTAAAGCCGAGTAGACTCGGAAATGATGGAAAATCCGTCTGACGCGCTCATTACAGTATAACGTTACGTCTCCGTCATCGCTTGGAATTCCCAGTCATGGAGCGTCGCTGCTCCACCACTGTCGGACTGTAAACCCCGTCGTGTTCCTGAGAAATTTTTAGAAATATATAAAACCTCAGGCCTCAGGCCTCAGGAGGAATGGTGTACCCCATCAGTTCAATGAAATTCCCCTTCGTCTTCGCTGCCCTCATCACCACCGCACTTGCTCAACGGGCAAGTATTGGCGATCCTGTTGACGGTGCATCCGTTACCGCAGGTCAAGAGCTCTTGATTCGTGTAGATACTCAGGCAAGCTAAAGTGTCCCGAATGCTTGAATCCTTCCGTTTCTGACTTTCTCCAGCCCTCAACGTCCAACATCGACCCGGTCGGAATCGCTTTAGGTATCCAATCCTGCAGCTCCTCCGCTTCTGGTTGCTTCGCCCCCAACTCTGTCTTGGGCACCATTCTGTACCAGGGACCATACAATCCTCAGTACTCCACCGAAGCGTTTAGCTTGCCACCGCACCAGAACTTCACGGTTGCGATCCCTGCTGATTTTCCTAAAGGGCAGGCGCAGATTGGATTGGCTGGGTTAACGATTGTCGGTGTAAGTGTTGAAACTTCTTGTACTGGTCGTCATGATACCTGACCGGCCTTGTACAGGCGAGTGGTTCCCCATTGTTTGGAACAGACAACATTACAGTTACAGTCGTTTAATTCGGCCTTACAAGTACAGTGATGAGAAATATCAATTACATCCACCGGATGGTGTTTCTATAGTACACTGATGGTTACACAAATCCAACACCCTGTAAGGAACGACAGGAATGAGATACAGAGCTATACAAGAAGGAAGAATCCTATAATCAAGACCGAACCGGCGGTATGTTTTCCTTTCCTCGACCAAAACTATGTGCACGTCCAGCAGGTAGGCGTTTCAGTACTTTTGAAGGCTCCAAGGAGAAACTCTCTTGGGAGGATGAGCTACACAAAATGCCGGAGGTTTCCGATCCAGAAACTCGGAGAGCCACACGAGGGAATCGAGGTTTCGCTGGGGTAAGAGGGCCTAACCATTCGGCTGACGTAAGAGAAGAGATGGACGTGTTGAGGATTCGACATTGAGCGAAGAGGACGACGCTGAAAGTGAGAGTTCTTCCAAGTCACTTAGAGGAGTGGATAAAGTATAGACTGAGAGAGCCATTGGGACTGGAGATGCGGGGAGTGATGTAGTGATACAGGGAAAGTCAGAGACGATGGGCGTACGGCTGTCTATACCATCGGATTCGAGCAGCAAATGTTTGATCCGATCCTCTGCGTCCTCCTCATCGTCAACACAATGTGTCAAGGATAGTCTGTTGTGTTCTACGCGGAAGCGAGAGGCACATTCAGAAAGCGGGAGACGTTTGAGGTTTTGCCTTGCAGTAGAAAGAGACACCGGTTTCGATAGCCTGATACCATGCTCGAACGAGCTGAAGGAAGCAGAGAATCCAAGGCCAGCCGATGCTGGTATAGGAGGGTCCGTGCCATGTAAATACGCAGTCATGACTTGTCCAGTCTACCAAGAAGACGTGATCATTAGGAAGGGATCAAAAAGAAGCATACGACTCACGACGAAGGAGGTACACGCGTAAAGTGGTGTATACGCCAGTTCCACCTGAATTCCGTCCAGAAACTCTTGCTCGCCCATACCGCCATGCTGCCTCTCAACGCCAAACACCCGTTCCAGTGTCCAATTTTGGGGTACCGCGTACATGACAATCCCGCCTAATCCCATCTCGTCCATGCGAACGATACGTCGGCGTTCACCCGCAGCTCCCTCTTCCCCTTGCACCTGTGGCTCTAAGAGATCAAAAAGGACACATTTTGCGACAAATTGGCGCCAGAACATTCCAGGAAGGTATCGCGTAGAGCGAGCAAGAAATGTCGAGTTGTCTGAGATGGACGGCGACGCGAATGTAGAAGAGATAGATGAGCTGAGTATCCTTTGAATAGTCGAGGACCACATGGAAGTACGCGGTAGTGAGGATGGAGTGGGGGCTCGCAATGAAGAAGGGTGATGGGAAAATGGGCCGAAAAGAGTGCTTTCTTCTGACCCTAACCCCAGCTTTGCTTTCAAGTTCCGGCGGTCATGATCGTCTCATTTGCATCTCATTACGCCTGTTTCCGTGAGTGTGAATCGATGTTGGACCCTGCTTTATTAACATACCATAGTCTCGCTAAGCAGCATTGTTGTACCTTCAAGCGAGACGAAATCAGTATGAGCTGCCCCGATTTTTTGTCGGACCAGTGCTCAATGCTCAGCAATAGATCTCCCTTAAGCCCGAGTGACTCGAGTTCATGCGGGAGCATTCAATCGCCCGTGTCACTTTACGGTTCTATTCCGATATCCACCGTTGCTGAAATTGACTCCAGTCCATAGTAATAGCCGCTATTATCCGCCAGAGTATATCAAGGTGATCGAACCGGTGTCTACGACCAACTTCCCATCTTCACTCTTTGATATGCAGTCGAACAATAACCCAAACGTTCTCATCGTACGCATCTCGTTGTCTGTCTGATTTATCAACGTCATGCTGACCGCTTTTGTTAGGTTGGCGCAGGACCTTCAGGTAGCCCAACATTTTTATCATCGAAGGCTCATTTCACTAACACAAAGCACCCAGGTCTCGTTTTAGCATTGTCACTCCTACGAAATGGTGTACCCGTCCGAATTATAGACAAGGCACCCGTTCATATGGTTGGCCAACGAGGCGCTGGCGTAATGGTACGTAGAATACAAAGTCCTTCTGTTTCACTCCTGAAATGATTTTGCACCAGCCCCGTACTCTGGAACTTTACAAGATTCTAGGTATTCTTCCCGAAATTGAGAAGGGGCAAGCGCCCATACCAAGGATACGAGTCTACTCCTCACCCGAAGTTGATGGCGAAGAACCCCAGGAACGAGACATGATGGAGGTCTTCGAAGCGAAGCCCGAATTCTATAGGGTAACGTAGTTATATATTCTTACCTTCTTCAAACATTGACCAAGTACTAGATCAATGGTGCGATGTTTGGCCAAGAGGACCACCAAGCTGTATTGCGGAATATCCTATCCAAGGATTACAATTGCACTGTCGAATTATCTACGGAACTCGTTTCTTTCGAGCAATATCCTGACCGCGTCGCTGTCCGCACTAGGGACGTCAAGACTGGCATTGAGCAAGACGCTCAGTTCGACTGGTTAGTTGGCACAGACGGCGCACATAGTGTCGTCCGAAAGAAGCTCGGGTTGTCATTCCTCGGCGAGACTGTCGAAGCAAACACGCTAGTCATTGGGGACATTGAGGTTTTAGACGGACCTGACATGAAGGTACGTTCTTTCTTTATCGGCTGTGGGGTGGCCCTCATATCACGGCATTAGTATTGGACAGTCTGGGGTAGCTACGGAGACAAGATGTAGGCACACTTCTTGCCATTGCCCCATTTTGTATGGCTAACATCAACAACAGGCTTACCTTACGTCCCTACCAACGCAAAGGAAAGAACTACCACTGGTTGGTTCTCGGGGGTAAGAACGTAGATGTCCACAAGGCTGCGGCTGACAGGGAGGTGTTACTGAAATATATGCACGAAACTATTGGAAAGAAGAAATACGAGCACGGTGAGCTGAGAGCAGCTGCTCCATGGAGGTAAGCCCACGGTCTTAAATGCGCTTGTTACAAATAACCGATCCTGTAATAAAGAGCGAACATTCGAATGGTCAATAAGTTTGGAGAAGGGCGGGTCTTCGTCGCGGGAGGTGTGTATCCATGATCGGAAGCTCACGGTGAATGGCTAGCTGATACCTCTATCACAGACGCAGCACACGTACACAGCCCCACGGGAGGTCAAGGGATGAACTCGGGCGTTCAGGACTCCGTGAGTAACCTCTACCACTTTTCCGTAGCCTTGGGCTCATTACTCACGCATTTTTAGGTAAACCTGGGCTGGAAACTTGCTTTGGTTCACAAAGGGAAAGCACCCCATTCCCTGCTTGAGTCCTACACCACCGAACGTCTACCAGTCATCGCATCCATGCTAAACAAGACCACAGACCTCATGCACAAGACATTCACAATCTCCAGCGCAGCTGATAGCCAAGCTTGGGTGCGTGGGTGGGACCTACGCCAATTCGGTGTCAACTATCGTGGAAGTCCAATTACTGTGGACGAGCGATACACAGACATCAGCGAGCCTGTTGATCCATATCGTTCTGGGCAAGATGGGAGCGCCCATGCTGGAGACAGGGCGTACGATGCACCCGGAATGATCTCAGACGGGGAGAAGAAGAGGCTGTTTGACTTGTTCAGTCCGGTTCGTCATACAATACTGGTTTTCTCCGATGCAGCTGGCGCCAAGAACATCTTGGACTCCCTGGATTGCCCTGAAGGTATGGCTACCACGGTGGTCATACACCCTCAGGGTACGGATCCCTCAGAGAGTTCCAGCGCTGATTACACATTCGTGGATGGAGATGGCTTTGCATATAAACATTACAGTGTAAAAGCCGGTGAGACATGGGCTGTGGTTATTAGACCCGATGGTGTAAGTGATTATAAGCTCTCACTTTCTCGATGTGACTGACCATCTTCAATAGTATATCGGCGCTGTAGCGAAAGATGCTCCAGGCATAAGAAAGTACTTCGCCGGAATTCTTGTGTAAAACCATCTGGTTTCGATATCAGGACTAAAGCAAAGCACGGAAGGACACTATATGAATACTTTTGGTACTTGATACGTGGTTATGTACATGGTATAATGGGAGTACTATGGGCGAGCAAAGTGTTATGACCCCGAACGTCGCATTCACAATGTTGATCGTTGACCACATTGTTCAATCGGTAGTTACTGAATGATACTAGGTTAACGCGCTCGATATGAAGGTGTATGTGTGAAGACTATTTTACTCGGGCCTACTTAGCCGATTTAAGCGCGTCCTCGAAGGGCACTTCGATCTCGTGATGTGAAAGTACAGGCGTGGTGACTACCTGACGAAATCATCAGGCACACATTGACAGCAACGTCAAAAAAACCTCCATCAGGTGAACGGTGGGGAAACCTCTCGACATCGCTCTACCTAGGATGATACCTAATCTGGTGCTAGAGGTCAAAGACGTCGCTCTCTAGCCCAGCTCGTGCCTGCGGGGGTACCCACTGAATGTACTAAACAGTCAAGGCCCTGAGTCGGATCTACTCCGAGTCGGGAGAGACTCAGCTACTCCTTCATACAGCTTTGCCGGGTGTATGTAGTACGACGCGTCAAGTCGGCAGCTGCGAAGTCTCAACAAGGTGCTATCAATCGTTCCAGTTTCATCCGAGTCCGATGGTGCCCGTCGGAAATTAGCCGCTATTATCCGTCAAAGTTAGTATATCAAGGTGAACAAAGGCATCGCCCTCATCAGCTTCTCATCTCTGTCACTAATATGCAGTCAAACAATCATTCAAACGTCCTCATTGTACGCTTCATCTTAACTGTTTTCTAAATAATTCACTCATGTCTACGTTTCATTAGGTTGGTGCGGGACCTTCAGGTAGGACTCACCACCCGGCGAAGAGCAGTTCGACTGACAGAAATATGTTGCGCTCTAGGTCTTGTTCTGGCGTTAACACTCCTCCGCAATGGCGTATCAGTTCGACTAATAGACAAAGCACTTAGTCATATGATCGGTCAACGAGGTGCTGGTATTACGGTACGTTGTGAGGACAAATGGTGAGAGTTTCATTTCTGAAAGATTCCATCTTAGCCTCGTACCCTGGAACATTACAAAATTCTTGGGATTCTTCCTCAGATCGAAGAAGAAGCGACACCCGTACCAAAAATACAATTGCGCCCTTCGCCAGAAGTCGATGGTGAAGAGCCTCCAGCACGTCTTGTTGCCGAAACGATGGAAGAGAAACCCGAATACTATCGAGTGCGTGTCTCTTATGCTGTTTTCCTTATCCAAACGTTAATTCAAAGTAAGATTAATTCAGTCATCTTTGGTCAAGAAGACCATCTAGCCGTCTTAAGAGAGGTCCTATCGAAGGAGTACAATTGCGCTGTTGAATTATCCACCGAACTCGCGTCCTTCGAGCCACATCATGACCATGTTGTCGCTCACATTCGAAATGTCAGTACAGGCGTCGAGGAAAACAGTCGCTTCGACTGGCTCGTCGGTACGGACGGTGCGCACAGTATCGTTCGAAAGAACCTCGGACTGACATTCCTGGGCGAAACTGTGGAGGAGAATACAATGGTTATTGGTGACATCGAAGTATTGGGTGGATCGGAACTTGAGGTAAATTCCTGTTGTTCTTCGTGAAATGCTAGTACTAACGCAGCTGGATCCAGCATTGGACTGTTTGGGGTAGCTTTGCAGACAAGATGTACGGTAATCTCGTTCTAACGCTCACATGCAACTAACAAGCAATCCCATAGGCTTGCAATACGGCCCTATGAGAGAAAAGGGAAGAAAAATCATTGGCTTGCGTTTGGGGGAAAGAACGTAGATGTTGTGAAGGCTGCATCTGATAGGGATGCGTTACTGAACTTAATATTTGAAACGATCGGCAAGAAGAAGTTTGAATATGGTGAACTGAGAGCGGCTGCTCCCTGGAGGTATGTTCTTAACCTGAAACGCTCTCGTTTCTGGAAACTAAACCTGCCTTCAAGAGCAAATATCAGGATGGTTGACAAGTTTGGAGAAGGGCGAGTCTTTGTCGCCGGAGGTCTGTATTATCGCTCTGACTTTCGAGGTAGAACACTAATATTTTCATAGACGCAGCACACGTCCATAGCCCTACAGGAGGACAAGGGATGAACTCGGGCGTCCAAGATTCCGTGAGTTGATTTCGCCGCTTGCATTTCCTAGTGGTCGTCTTACCTTATCACTTGCGCGTTTTAGGTAAACCTGGGCTGGAAACTTGCTTTGGTACACAAGGGCCTGGCACCTACTTCCTTACTCGACTCCTACACCACCGAGCGTTTGCCCGTCATCGCATCTATGCTGAACAAGACTACCGATCTCATGCATAAAACGTTTGATACCGCTATTGCTAACAATGAAGCCTGGGTCCGTGGTTGGGAGCTACGACAATTCGGCGTCAACTATCGTGGGAGTCCAATTATCGTGGACGAACGATACACAGACACGAGTGAGCCTGTTGACCCGTATCGTTCCGGCCACGATGGGAGTGCCCATGCTGGAGACCGAGCGAGTGACGCACCCGGGTTGGTTTGGAACGAAAAGGAGAAGAGACTGTTTGATTTGTTCAGCCCTAGCCGCCACATGGTATTGGTGTTTTCTAACGAGGAAGGCGCCACAAAACTTCTGGATTCTTTTGTTTGTCCAGAGGGGTCGGTTACGAGCGCTGTTATCTACCCTCAGGGAACGAAATCACCAAAAGAAAGTGACGCAAATCACACACTCGTGGATAGGGACGGCCATGCGTATAAACATTATAAGGTGAAGGAAGGCGAGGCGTGGATTGTAATAATTAGACCAGACGGAGTAAGTGTTCTCAAGCTTCATTTATCACTGTCGCTGACGTTTCCGGAAAGTACATCGGTGCAGTAGCGAAGGACGCCTCCGGTGTAAAGAAATACTTTGCACAAATTCTCTTGTAACGCCAGCCGTGCTACTTGGGATGTCCACGCCTCTTTCATACATCAACTTCGGAAGGATCTTGTAGCTTAGAATATGTATCTATACAGCAGACCCTGAAAACGATGTGGCTTCGTGCGAAAGTAGCCTGTAACATGTCTCAGCTGACGCAGTTGTTATTATCACACTCCGCTGCTTTAGCTTGACACTCGAAAATTACCTTCAAAAGCCGAATCGGATAAATGGGTGTTGTTAAATGTGGTGATTGATTAATAGGGCTTCTGCCATTCACACAAATACAGCGGCCCAGGCAGCAAGAATCAAAGAACGAGTTGAGAACGACTCGGAGGCACTTGGGAAACCATTGGAAAGCTGGGGATCATGCCTACGTTTGGGAGAAAATAGTATGAGATCCAATTGGATTATGGCTCGAACCTTGTCAAAGCCTTGTGTGAGCTGTGCAACTAGTTTCCTGATCTTCTTTGGAATCAAGAAGGTGCCTCCCCATATTGACCGTGACAAGGGGATTCCTGCTGTACCATTTCCTAACGTGGTAGTACGTAGGAAACGACTCACTTTTACCACCCATTAGGATTCATAGGGACGATCGATTGCTCCTCCAACTTCCGGACAGTGGCGCTGGAATCTACACCACTTGTCGCACGATCAAACTGCTGCGGTATCGCCTAGGCACCTATGGCCTGGGGTGCATTCGTGCATATCGTCCGAGTCAATCGCTGTGACACTGGGCGCAATGGTTATGAATCTTATACTCGGAGCGCCAGGTTAGGTGGCAAGACTTACTCTCCTCGGAGCTTTAAATACTACATGTTTGAGCGAAAGCGCTGTGACTGCCGATAGATAGATTACATACTCCCGTAGATCTTTCAATGGAGATGTTTTCAAGTTGGCCCGGGCGTACTAGTTCCGGGCAGCAAGCCCAGATGAACCCGAGGACCTTATCCTACAAGCTCACAATAACGCGAAAGTGAGGGAAATTCGGTTATTCCATGGTCAAGGACCTACCAGGAAGTATAAACTGCAGGAATTTGATTTAGGAGACACTATTTTGTGTGTTTCGCAGGAATAGGAAGCAATTCCTCTTAGTTAGCGATTTCGGGAGGTTGTCTGAAGGTGCGAAAGCGCGCACGGATGAAGAGTGATACATACCCTAGAAACCATGTTCAGTTCCCAAGATATGATGACGTTCTAACCACTTGTCATTCTCTTGAATATTCGAGGGCGCATGGGCTGTCTAAAGACATTTATGAAGAGGCGGTACAAGGTGCGTTGATTATTGTTCCTAGCCGTCAATTCATGGTCATGTTCGCTGCGTGTTTGAGTACATCGCTGAGATACATCATGCTGTATTTGAGTATGAATTGAACAAGCACTGTAGCTATACGGTGGGAGGTATACGATACGAATCGTTGACATTGAAACACCATAGAGTCCAAACGACGTCACGAGTGCATACAATTCTTCAGGCCTATTTGAGTGCCAATGATGCGGAGCCAACTGAAACGCATGCGGGTAGTTCTGGGAAGACTATGGGATTTTCTTGCTCTCATGCTACTAGGGGGCTTCCCAAAACTGAAGAAAAAAAAAGGAAACATGAGGTGGTGAAAAGTAAATAGTCTAGTAATATACTTACCAAAAACACCCGAGCGGCGGGTGGCAGGTACCGATACAGCGCCCGTGTGTAATCGGATATCAGAGTGATGTCGAGCGAACATCATGATGCCTCTTGGGAAGCAACGTTGAAGTACAGTCAAACCCTGTAAGCCACCTAGATCAATTGCGCCTATACTGCACGGATATGATTTCAAAAGCTCTGCGAAGTAGGTGGATTGAGATTCATTGTATTGATGAGTATTGACCATCTTACCGTATCTTGGCAATGAAATATCGTAGGTCTGAGGTTGGCGACACGTTAAACGGCCCATCACCATTCTGGACCAGTGTTTTGCTCCTCAACGCACAACCTGTCCAGGGCCCATGCTCCTCTGGCCTCCCCTTCCTTCCTCTGGAGAGTACTAAATGGGAGCGGTGCAGTACCGATCACCTACAAGCAAATGGAGGCGGCGGCAGAGGAAGGGATAAGTACCCCCCTTTCCGCACCAAAGTATAAAACCTCCACCTGCTGGGATCCATGCCCACCATTCTACTCGCATCTCTGACTAGCTCCATGATATCAGACATGATATGCGCCAACATCGAGTTTAGACATGCGTGTATTGGTGTCGGTGCAAGAATTAAGATGTAGGGATAATGGCCTAGGATTCATTCGTTCTCGGAACCGACAGTGGATACTGAGGGTTAAGGTAGATACGAGAAATCGGCTCTGCTGCGTAATGACGACAGGAATGTCAGCGGCGAAGAAACTTGGTCCAGACTCCTGTCACCAATCGTTCCACCGGAACAAATACGTCGCTTCAAAGAGGGTGGTACTCGAGCCGGTTCCCATCGTTGCACAGTATAGTGGCTGGGGCTGGATTGAGGTTGCCAGACTGCATTCCTGTGTCAACGTTAAAACTGTTTCAGCTACTTACTTTACTCTCCCATGTTTCCGAAACTAACCAGCCCAACAGTGAGAAGAAATCTAGCCGATACCGACTCTCGAGCTCGATTAACATCACTAGTACAGCTCCCTCGAGATTCCCCTTCCGAGACAACCTTTTTCCGCTCATTGTCGTACACGGTAGAATTTGAAGTTGGGAGACAGCCTAGAATCGTTTCATAGGTCAATACGAGGTGGAGGGAACAAGGAGAAAAGGACAACTTTATTTACCTTGATTCAACATTCGGATATGTTACTATCTGCGAGTTTCTGGTGGAACGGTATAGAATGAAATCTGCAAGGAAGGGAGAAGATGGTCGAAAATCGTTATCGTTCCACTCTGGGCAATCAGGTGTCAAACGGCCGGACTCCGGCCGGTGTCACGTGCACATCTCTCTCTCTCTCTCTCTCTCTCTCTCTCTCTCTCTCTCTCTTTATGCCTAGCAAGAGACCTCCAAATTCCTGAATAACCCTGTGCTAAAAACCTAGGAATAAGTCAGATTCACCACGGGAACAAAAATGCCAGCATCCTCTAATCAGTTCCCGAGCAGTACACGGCATTGTCACCCAGTGAAACCATCCCAGAAACGGTTCCATACAGACTGACCCGGTCCTCAATGTATCAACCTGAAATGATGAACCCGAAAGCAACCTACTGGTTAGCGAAGATAGGAACATTCGCCCACAACCAGAGATCCGAAAGACTTTACGGGTGCTTTGCGTTTTTGGGAAGTAATACCAAGCCAAGAACCAGCTGTCCATGGTCACAAGTCTTAACAACTTTCTAATATCAAAGGTTTCGTGCTTCTTCGAACATCCTGCAGGATTTGGAAGTCTTGTGCAACCCACAGGAGCCTCTACGGCTACGGGCATTGTATCCCGTATCCAATGAATTGGGCCCCCGTACTACGTCGGATTAAACAGACAATCTTCTGCATCAACGCACTAATGGCTCGGAGTGGACGCCGCCTCGCAGATAGGGATTGATTATCGTACCCGACGACCATGTTCTTTGACAGCAATCCTATGCGTAGAATTGCGTTTCCTTGTCGGTTATCGAAGGATGTTATGAGGAGTGAAGCCCGTAACCATGTATGACTCCAGCAAATGGGGCCTCTGGTACGTTCCTCTAGTCGATCTGTAGCGTTTCCATCACTAAAAGCTTTATCTGCTACATCCCTTCATTCCGGTGATGCTCAAGCTATACGGAAATTGCAGGGGCTAACATTGGGGGTGTTCACCAAGACTTTGCAACCTTTTGAGGCTCCCATACAATTATCATGCTCCTCCGAGGAGAACACGCTACGCACAAATCTAAGCCTAACCCAAATCAACTCAATCCTAGTAACTTACGGCTCAGCTCGGACAAGGAGCCTTGGTTATCGATTTGGGTACTGGGAAGTCGCCGTATCCGAGTTTCAACGTCGTGCCGGTATTCTAAAGAAGGTGGGTGAAAAGTTATGGAAGCTTTCGAGGGTTCTAGGCAGGTAGCCGTAGCCAACTCATACTGATCGAAGTCGCACATAGGTATCTCAATACCGTATCCGAAAGCCCACACTTCCAGGAAGTTGTGCTCGGCGGACAAAATATACCGTCAGTATTCAGTTATTGGCTTCCCTTGAATCTTTGACAACACGTGAAAAGTGCACTCATGTTGACATCCTCGCACAGTTTCGTGTTCACATACACTCCGCAGCTGACATTGAATACTAATTCGCCGTCGCTAGGGGCCTTGTTCGTTCGTTGCTTTTAATAGACCATCATATTGTTTGGAATACGTGGAAGGGCTAAACTACCAGAGAACATGTGTCCTCTGGTCAGTACTTGGCTCTGAAGAGTAGTATCGTGGGACAGACCGTTGCGGGTATAGCATCAATGTCGACCGCACCTCACCAACGGACCATATTCCTCCGTGTCCGCGTCTGCTTGTATGAACACTTTCGACTTCCTCAGAAATATTTATTTTCACGCTACCAATCCAGAGACAAGCCCACGTAAGTGCACTAGCCCTAGTTAGATGACCAACATTTGTATTCTTACTCATGTGTTATTCATCAAGGCCAGAAATACTCCAAAGCGCTGAAGGAAGCAGACCCCAAGTTATTTTACACTCGCCCCACATCCAAACACTTCAACAAGACATAAAATCTGTCCGTGAATCTTCCTTCAATCAGAACTCTCGAGTCCTGATTGAATCTCAGCGAAGCTTATCTACATTTAATCCAGTATTGTTCCTGAAGACGGATATATCTTCCCGATGGACGACGAATGATCAAGAATGACCAATCCTTCGCTCGTGGCTCGGAAAAGCCCAGATCCCGATATCTCATCAACCAGGTGCCCATGGAGTATGTAGATGCTTCCGGAATTTTCGCTTTTAAAAGCTGACTTCTCCTCCACAATCAAGGCTAGCCGACGATCTTCATGTGAAGACGAAAGGGTTTGCATTGGTCAGATGAGAGCAAAATCTATTCACGTCTGATCTTTACCACTCGGATCGCTCATTACATTCAGTTCCTGTTAGCAACATAAGACCTCCTAACCTTTTTGGTTAGCAAGGTGGGCGCGACGCGTCGAGTTTCATCCGCAGTCCGGTCACTACCTGCGTTTCCGAGCACCAGGGATATCCTGATCCGAAAGGTACGCCAGAACGCTTTCTTGGGACCCATCGTGAATAAATATACATATTATTATTAATACGTTCCATCAGGGCTTCTACTCGAAACGACATTCACCTGGATCAACAGTTCACGTTTAAATGGCAACTTTCACAGGTGCCACATATGTCAGCTGATCGTGTTTATATGGATATTCTCTGGCGTTCAACTTCCCAGACAGGACTTGTGTTTTCTTTACCCGGTTTATTCGATTCAGGCTCTCGGTATACAGTGGAAAGTGGGGCAAGTGGTTTGCGCCCGAGTCGTGCGTTCCTTTTTGCTTTTCCTGGAAGGTGAACCGGCCGAACCAGCACTCAGGTGGTTCATCGATGTTCCTGGGGTAGACTCTCGCGAGATATCAGACATCCTAGGCTCCGGTGTGTAGACTGCGTTTCTCATCGATATCCGGATATCCAAGCTCAAATTAGTGCATTATCAGATCCGGGATCCGTCATACTCGTGTTGCGTACTACAACAGTGATCCTCATTTCCTTGTTCCGGCATGATATTGAATCTTTTTTGTTCTCTTCGCCGGCTGCTTTTATCGATAAAAGGTGCCGCTGTGTAAACTGTAAAGTCTGTTACCCCATACTAACTATGATATCAGCACTCAACCTACATGTTCATCTCCGTCACCGTTGCCGCTCCGCTTTGACAAGTTACGTGCTGTTTCTTTTTTTTGTCTTGTCGTTGAGTATACCATCCAGCCTGTAACTTTGTTATGGAACGTCACTGCTTGCATCAGTAGTCAAACATTCCATACCTCTCGGACAATGTGCATCATTTCAAAGGCCATAATGATTCCTATCGACGCCCCTGCCATCCTCACCATACGGATAACTAGGAATTTCGGAATTCGCAGAAGTTCACTATCTCCGTCATGGATTCCGTTATCCTCGAGGCGCCTAAGCTCACATGAACCATGTCCATTTGCTCCTGAACGGAGTACAAGAACTAGCGAGGTGCCAACTTCTGATAATCAGCGTTCAATCGGAAACATCGCTGAAGCTCAGTGCGTGATGCATATAAACCTTGGATGAATACCTGTCACTCCCTGGGGGGTCTTCGTTCAAAGATGCGTTTATACTTGGAACGGTTTTCTCATTCAGTGTTCTGCGAGATTGGTCCGTCATGATTCCGGTTGACGTTCAAGTTGATCCTCGGCTTTCTCCATTTCTCGTCCCCTGCCAAGCCTTTCCCTCCCCGCCGGGTGTATATTGGAAATACGTAGGTGCTAAACAACGGGCACACAAAACACGTATGTCGACCTCCAACTTGCAACGATCGTCGTGAACAGTGACGCATACTGTGTAGGATTTAGGGCGAAAAAGCCGCACTTCGCCGGGTGACGAATTGTCGACATCGAGATCAACAATGAAGGGTAAGGGCAAAGCAGTTGGTAGTTCGGCGGCGGCCGTGCCTCTTCGTTACGTTGCTGAACAAGTGGATCCTTTGTTCCACCAACATTCGGCGTTATTTCATTGGTCCGATAAACGCGTAACTCTTTCACGAGTGTCAATTACTACAAGACTAGACAAGACTCCAGACACTCATCAACCTCTTCATTTCCGCCATCCCTGGCGAAGGCCCATCCTTGAAGCTCGTTTACCAAACCCATCTTTCTAATCAGATGGCTCTCCGGCAGGCATCAGCCAGTCGAATGCTCGTGTCATGATACAGGTTATCGTAGCGTTTTTACGACTGCTAACTGTACTCATGAGATTCATTCTCACACAAGCTCAATGTTATAGCCACTTCTTAGCCTCGGGTTCGATAGCTGCTGAAGAAGTCATGTCTCGATCCCTGATCCAGGAAGGTGGCGGTTGATTTCTCCGGTACGTCGACGGCACCTCCAAACCACTCTCATGATACGCATGAACCTCGGGCTAGGTAGCTGGACACTGAGCTTCATATCTGACTGAGGACCAGGTTCTCCATGTACCCACACATAAGGAGCGCCTTTGATCTTCCGAAATGTAGCCTTTCAACGTAGTGAATGAACGAGCAGGCATGTTCACGGTGCCGTTATTCTTTGGCGCTTCCTCTTTCTCCATCAGCTGATACACGGCCCTATGTGTGGGGTAAATATCTTCCCAGAACAGCGAGAACCAACAAGAAGTTCTTCTTCCCGGCTCGCGTGTCTATTTTACACTAATTCCCACAGGAAACGTCACGAGCGAACATAGAAGTTACGCCACCAAGAACTCGTACCTTGCACTCGATCAAATGGGTAACCTGGGAAATGAGAATCAGATGTGTCGCGGGAGCTTTTTTTGCGAAGAACAGGTGGTCAATCACGAGCCTAGCTCGGCTGGTAATTTCACTTCTTTACAGTTCTTTGTTCACTCTTCGAGCTCAATGCGATCCAGGCAAGGCTAGTTATCACCGAGCAGAATCTTACCATTCGGACTTGCAGTGGAAAGGTCTGACCCATGCGCAGGAAGTCTGTGTCTGCTCGCTGTGGGCGCTACAGCCGCTATAGGCCATACCCCGCCGTCATCGCACGTTTGATCGTTCGGGTATTGATATGTTTGATGGTACAGCTTTTGTGCTTCTCCGAACTACCAGTCGTACGACTGTCAAAAGCGATATGGCGTGGGTGTCTTCCGTTCCGACTGTGGGGATCCGAATTGCCAGCCCTTCGAATTCCATTCACCCCTCGTTGAAATAGCATACAAGCCTCACCTCACATCAGTTGACTGGCTTCTACCAATTGAATATTCCACCTTACATGAATTCCATCGAATCACGATCGAGGAGGGGGTGGTATGATATATTGAATGATCTCCTGATTTGCGTTTCGCGTCGAGAGCTCAGTCGACCGGTGGGAACTTATGGAGCGCTTACACATAAGGAAAGCGAGGATCAAACCTAATACACGCCATTTCCTAACAGAGGCTTGTAAAACTTTGTACCAAGACTGTCTAACGCCACTGCGGTGGACTGAACAGCACCACAACAGGGCCAGAGAAAAAACGTGTCCAACTTGAAGATGATTTCTACTCGCCACGATTGATCGTTCTCCGTTTTCTACGGCCCACAGTTATTACTTATCATCACCCTTATAGCAAGCTCCTGTGCTCTCATGAAAGAAGAGCCACAGGAAGACCGGTTGCAGAGGACCGGTCGATGTACGAACCGCCCACGAACCGCACTCCATCAGTTCGGCTCTGCACCAGGCTACATACCAGTGGTTTGTTTTTTACATCAATTTTTTGTTGTGCCAGAACAACACAGCATGCTCCACAACACCCGCTAAAGCCAGGAACGTGGAAGCCTCGCGAGTTTGCAAAACGAGAAATCGGACCGGCGGTAGGTCACATAACCACACCAACGTACATACATGTCAAGGAAATTGGCCATGGGATCTCGCGAAGGAGGCAGAACATTGGAAGTTCAATACCACTGCAGTATGCTAAACGGTGTAAACACCCTGTGAAACAGGTGTCATTCGGAGTTACAGGCGGGTGAGGAGCGCGAGGCGACTCGGGGAGCCAGGCCTGAGTGAGAAACTATCATTCCGAAAGTCCGACGCAACGGCCGAGAGTGGAAAGAGACTCAACAAAGCAGTTATTGAGGACACGTAACGACAGGATGAGCATCATAGACGACGCTACATACAATGGTGTAGGTATTGGGGTTAAGAGCTAACAAGTAACCAGAAGTCCATAGTAAAGGTCCATCATCCAACAAAATAGTGTCCCTCTCGTGAAACACAAAGCACCAAATCGAGCTCATCGAATTGGACAAAGCAATGTCCGATGAAAGTTTTTAGAGGACAGCTGCAACGGCACCAACAGCAGCGGCAACAAGGCCAAGATTGGCAACAATGCCATTTGCTCCGTTGTTACCGTTCAGAGGGGTATCAGTGGCAGCAGATCCACTCGAGGTCGGGGAGCCAGAACCTGAGCCAGATGCACTATTGCTAGTGCTACCGGAGCCAGTGGCGGTGGTCGGCCTTGTGGTGACAGTGGTACCAGATGGTGGGTTGGTTCTGAGAGGCAGCAAATAAGGTCAATGTATCATGACGTAACTCGGACGACATACGCTGAGGTAGCAGAACCGGTGCTGGAGGGAGTCGTCGAGGCAGAGACGGTGTCACCGATGAAGAAGTTGCCGGTCCTTGCAAATTCATCATTGATGTTAGAAACGTTGACAGCCCGAATAACGTATTGGTCGTCCCTGGGTAAAAAGAAGTATTGAAATTAGGCCATGACAGGGAACAAACACAATAATCAATACCTGGCAAGCACAATAGGCATGAGAATGTCCAACGACTCGAGCGAGGGGTCTACATTGTTTGCAATGGCAATGTCTTGGAGCAAACTCGGGTGGTGCAATTCCAAGGTGAAAATGCTGTGGTTTATAGTCAGCTACCAAGAATTTCTGCTGATGACGAACAGTACTCACGGGTCAGACTGCTCAGAAATCCATGTCAATGTGATTCTGCCTCCAGAGGTAACGTCCGTAGGAGTGTTCAAGGTCAAAGCCTGGACGGCCACAGCGGCGAATGCGAGGAGACTAGTTTTTTCTCGAATCAAAACCATCACCAAATTGAAAGTAGTAGGAAAAAACTTACGCGAATTTGGAGAACATTTTTGCTTTCGTTAAAAGGGGAGAGCTGAAGGATGAGGGAGGAGGGGAAGAAAGGTCGTGGGGAACCAACGGCAACTGGGTGTGTGACCCTTGAAACCGTGTGATCCTGTTTATAAGCGCCGACCGGACCATACACGTGATTGATGTAATCACCGTTACCATGCTTTTTTCCTTTCCGCGTCATCCTTGGCGGACGTCGTCAATGTGTCAAGCACCTTCCTGTACAAAGTTCCAGCACTTTCTCGCCTCGGTCTACCCTATGGCATTCCTGCAAGACGAATATTGGCCTGTAAACCAGCAAATATCGTTTCAATCGAACCATGGTCTAATTCTGGTCGTTATTCGGCTTCCGTTGACTAAAATATGCTGTTGTCAGACGATCGAGAATTTTCGATCCTATTTCTAGAGCCATGGCCGCAGCAAGCTACAGTTACATCTCGGCCTACTATGCTAGATGCCTTGAAGCGTATTCTTTGGTGAAGTGACCATTGACTAGCCTGAGTAAGAACCAGACACTGGACGCAGCTGGCCAACTTGCCCTTGCAATCTTTCCCACTCGGATTCAAGAATACCGCAAAGCTGTACTAATCCTGGAAATAGACCTGCACTGATGAGCGTGGATTTGACTGGGTGAATTAACTCTTATAGCTTCTCGCGTTCTCCAGCACACCAAGCTCAACGCATGTATACCACCCAGGCCGACTCGCTGGGCCGACGGTGTTCAATTCAGGAAATCTTAGGCACTACACGAGTTTGATCAAAATGAAGACTTGTTCATGCGCTTTTTACCGATGCAGCGAGGTATTTTCCTTGCCTTTGCGAGTCGCACATAGCTTCCAAAGCATTTCAGCATTCGGTTCCTACAATGCAGGGTCCACAAGCATACAATTGGTATACAATTATAGCCATGAATATGGCTTCTGCCATCGGCCTTTCTCCTCACAAGCGAGCCAAAAGATTTTCAGCATGGAGCTTATCCGAACTCAATAATGTCTATGTCTTAGGTTATACCCGGCTCCTACGTGGTTCTCATTGTGGCTCGCTGGTTGTCACCTACCAGAAGACGGTGTGCAATTCAATTCATGTCTATGTGTCGAGCATGAGAAGGCCGCAAATGCTCGGTATCTTGACGCATTGAACTGGAGATTATTTTTTCAAGGTTTCACCATGCCTTTACCTTGCCTCAATCGGTTTCTTCCGTGCATTCCGTGCATCAAGAGATGACATCGAGGAACTTTGACAGCTTCATCGTCCCTCCCTGGAAGTCACTCCTCATGGATGTCACAACCAAAAAAAATCAATGGCACAGATGCCAAGTAGGGCTCCTGACCGCTTCTGGAGCCACAGCGTCGGTGCTATCGACAACAGCACCACTTTTCATACCCTTTCAGACGCAAAGTGACTCTCATTCCCCTCATTATGTGCTATTCCTTCCCGCGAGTCGCTACCTATGGAATGTTCGCTTACGATCATGACGTCGGATCGACTACTTCGAAACCAGACTCTAACGCAGACTTTGACCAGGGATCATCATAGCGTCTGTCAAAGTTTGCGTGGGTTTCTTATTCATGCGTTCAATCAAATCTTGCGAAGTCTGTCCTATCGTCACTGGGCGCTTGCGCGCCCTAAACTCAGTTGATGATGCCACTGTTCCGGGGGTCACTTACGCATGTGTTCATCAAGGCCATTAGTCTCGGGCCTGTTATGAGCCATGTGCATATCAAAAGCTATACAAAACGGCGGTTAGTAGGTTCTTCAAAAGGTAGGTCTACACCAGCCAACTATCTTGCTCTTCATCAGCTGCGGGATATCGGTGTTGGTAGTGGCGTATACTTTCGATAATCTCCCAATGTTCACAAACCTCATATCAGGTGTTGCGCTATCCCGATTGCCTTCGAACGCTCAACCTAAACTCGGTGTAGATGCGTGGTATGATCCTCTACTATTTAGGTGCGTTCTCTGTCAAAGTCCAAGTGATTATCTATAACAGCATATAACCGTCGAAACAGCATTCATCGAGCCGTTGATGTGCGAACAATCATCTCAAGTTGAACACCTGCACCTGGATTTCTCCGAGGTCGACCGTCGACTGCCAAACGCCACTGACGGATGAATTCACCGACCACTTGCCGTGGAAGCTGATACGAAGCGCCTCACTAGTCCAAATCGATTTCTGACCTATCTGTATCCCTACCAACCAGATTCCAAGAAAAAGTTGGATCTGCTTCCCCAAGGTTCGGCAAGACGCGGTCGTCCCTGACAATACGAACTTGGCCCAACTCGATCAGCAGATGCTGAGTTGTTGTCTTCGTAGACATTTCATGGACGATGTCAATTGAATTGCATATTCTCTTCTTCTCTCTCACGCAACACAGAATCCCTTGCGCCTCCCGATATACATCAGGCTACTGTTCGTGTCCATGGATGCTACAAGCCAACCGTGACCGTCTAATCAACGCATGCGAGGAGTCTCAATATCTTGTGGCGTATCAGATACGGTTGGTGAACCCCCACTGCAACCGTACCTTCACCAAGGTATCTAGCGCCGCGGGTTTCACAGACACTGCGGGTGTTGTATTCGAGCAATGCTATTTCTGACCTTCCAATGTGGTACAAGTCCGTGTTTAAGCTTACTCTTCACAGCGATAACAGCACGTCTTCCGATGTCAGCCTCGCAAGGTTCGCATTGAGGAGCACCAGCGTTCTCCGAAAGGTTTAAAGCAAGAATAATGACAACTTCAAAGCCTGAGGGAATTCTGATTACAATCATATTCTCGCCCTGTCCGACGCAGCGGCGGGGTTGCCGTCATCGCCGCCATTCTCTCAAGGCTTGTCAATGTTTAATTTGGGCGTAATAATTCCTAGTATTTGGGATCCATATTCCATATTGAATCCAAGTACATGTAAATGGACGTGACCAATTGAGCTTTCAATAAATTTGCATGTCGTTGCTATATCAGCTTGGATGTCATGAATTCATCGGACGTGAGCTCCAGTGTCTTACGAATGAAAGATTACCCTCATGATTATATCCGATTAGGCGTAGTGTTATTTTCAAGTCGACTTGCCAATGCCAATTCGCTCGGCATTTATGTGTATACAGGTACCTCAAATAGTTTAGCGTCTTTGATTGCTCGTAAAGCCGATGCAAGGACCCGTAAGCTTTACACATCCTGGATAAGAAATTGAACGCCATAGCTGGTTGTGCGGACTCGCGCTCCCAAAACGTCGCCTATACTAATATGCGTGCTTCTTCTGAAGATCGCATGCAAACGTTTGATTCTGTCCTCCAAAGACTATGAACATGATACCTCGGCCGTCCGTCATTGATTTTCGGCTGTTATGTGCGTAACAGCACAAGTGCGGGACGCGGTAGGGTCAAGATCATCCAATAATACGACACTTCTTGACAGAAGATAAATTCATTCGACCCTGCAGGGTTCGGCAGACAAGGGGCGGGTCGGGCAGAAGCGAAACCCGAATTGGCTTTGGAGCCTTCGTCATCCACAATTTCTAATTTGAATCTGTGGAGGAATGCGGGGGAGGGATGTCGTTAGAGAGCAAAAAGTATTGGTGGCATAGGGTGACATTGGCACAGGTCTGGTACACGCTCGGGGTTCGTAATTCGTATCGGTATTCGTATCCCATTCCTAACAAGTCGATATTATTGCCTTATTTATCGACTACTTGGATAGGTCCTAGGGGAAAGTGTTTTCCCGTACCAATAGAACGCCGCAGTGTCGATTCTTGATTGAAGGAACGAGAAGGATGTCATGGGCGCTCTCTCCGCTCGGTCTGTTCTAGAGCTTTGCTGGGTTCTTCCATTTGGGCGCTCGTTTCTAGAAGTACGATCATGATTATCAAGTACCTGACCAGAAGCTCATGATAAGGAATTACCAACCTCAGCGAACGCTCTAAGACCCTCCTGAAAGTCCGAAGACACAAAGCCGAAAATCGTATCGGATGACATGGGAATGCAGAAAACAGTAGTTAAACATTGATGGCCGACAAAGCAGGAGCAAAAAAAGATGAATATGAGTCACTGTGACTTGAGCGTGGTGGAGAAAAGCCATTACCTTGATGTTATCACCATGATATAGCCGCGTAGTCTCGGGAGCCCACATATTCTCCCGAGCAACACGGTCATGATCGTACTTCTGAGCCATTAGTAGGCCAAGCTTGGTCGTCTGTACCGAATCGGGGGAGTTCTGTATGACTTCCTTCGCGAGCTGAACAGCGGTTGGAATGACTTCTGATGCAGGGACAACCCGGTTGACGCTGTGCATCAGGTGAGACAACAGCAGAACAGCAGAAGCTGACAGTAAAAACTCACAAGCCAAATCTGCTATACGCGTCCTGCGCCGATATTGGGTTTCCTAACAGAAGCATTTCAGAAGCAAGCTGTGGTCCGAATAAGCGGTCGTCATCAAATATATCTTTTTTCGAAGGGGAACCGTAAAGATACGCACTTGATGTCCAGCGATGTGAGCTAGGCGAGGAATCCCTAGACGCGTACAATGTCAGTCAGAATGTCGTAAATCAAGGAGAGAGAAAAAGACCGGTAGAAACAACATACCTCCTGCTGCAGCGTACACTCCACGCTTGACTTCTGGTAACCCAAACTTAGCATTGTCTGCCGCAACTACAAGGTCAGAATTCAGCACAATCTCCGTCCCGCCTCCATATGCCCCGCCATTCACAGCAGCGATGATGGGCTTGGTAATTTCTCGACGAGAAAGGGAGCCGAAACCATGGGACATGATCCGGGTTTGCTCGTTCGTTTTGCCGGCTTGCTGATCTGCGTTCCAGCTGGAGTGGGAACGAAAATGGTTGAGCTTCGAGGTCTCGAGGTCTAGAGGCTGGAACGTACGCAATGAGGTCCATCCCAGCACAGAATGCTCTGCCAGCGCCCGTCACTATAACAACCCTAAGCGGAGTCGAAAGTACCGATCAGGAAGAAGGGTCGGGAATTTGGCATCGGTGACGACCAACGAACCAAAGAGAAGGCTCCTCAGCGAACCAGTCAAGCACAACTTGAAGGTCTCTGGCCATTTGGGGGGACATTGCATTGAGGCTTTTGGGACGGTTCAACGTGAGTAAAAGAACATGTTCGGCCGGGAATGAGACCAGGATCTGGTCGGAATGAGGTGGAGGGGTAGGAGACGCTGAATTTGTCGTCATGGATCAGATAAGAGACAGAAACAACAGAAGAATGCGGAAAGATGGCAATTCCCCAGGATATACTGTAAGGTGTTGTGGAGAGAGTTGGACGCGTGTCAACTGCGGCTACTCGTCGTCTAGCCGGCTCCCGGTAACCGGTTTTAGCGGGAACAGGCACGTGTCCCGTGGTTCCTTTGCTTCCAAATTTTCCATGTTACTGCAGAAGTTTAGAGTGCATATGGTCCCATGAAAGTGAAGTTGATGTAACGGCACAGACACGCGAGAAAGAGAGAGAGAAGTCCAGTGACGTTGTGAAGCCAAGCGCAGGCGTCGGAATCGGATTCGGGAACGTCGAAAACGGGGCTAAAGAAAGGAACGGAATTTGTGCGAATGGGGATACTGCCAATTAGTTACCATGGTGAGAAGTTGAAAACGAATATCCATGATGATATCCATCTCTTTCCAAAAGGCTGAAGGAACGCTTGGAGAGCTCGAAGCGGACGTGTTTCGAGAAGAATGCGTGAATAGATACTATGTGCACGACAAGAACGATAATAGACAGCAGGTGTAAAGTACAGCGAGTTCGACTCGCGGCTGATCGTACAAACACTTTCCCCACTCCCCTGACTGCAATAAACACCCCTTCCTTCCCCGTCCATATACTTCAATACTCTGGCCGGACCTTGTGTAATATATATCGTACAACGCGACGAACCATCGATTAGAGGCTGTATGGTGAAACAATGCGATAACATAGCCGATGATTGATAACAATGGAATGATGGCATGCGACAGTGAATACCGGAATCGCTGGTGAACAGGATCCGTTCGACCTTGCATCTGACGACGAGTGTCAAGACCTGGATGAGGTGAAACACGAGGTTAGGGAGTCGCGTACAAGTTGAAAGAGGTATAGACACGCACGAAATAGTATAGGTTCCCATTTATCCTTTGAAAGGGCAGTTGGGTGCGTGAGCACCGCGCCATCCACAATGACAGCATTGGGGACTACTATGCGAAGAGCATGGAGTCGAAGAGGTTGATTGGTGTTGTGAAGACACGCATTCGGACGTCGATGATGACGATGAGGAAGATGATTCCGTTCGTTGAGAGACGGGGATGGATGCGAGAGTAGTGTATGAATGCATTGCAGAGTTTGTATGACGGGTTGTACACCGGAGTGTGTGGAACTTGTTCGAAAGCTGAGAGGAGGTGGATGAGATGTCCCAAGTAGAAAAAAAAGTAGTCAGCTTTATAGGGGAAGCGGCATCAAGGCGGCATCTAATCAGTAGTGGCGTCCATGACCGCAAAGAGCGATGACTGTTTGCAGATATGACAAACGGGATGGGTGTTGCAAACCACGTCAGAAATGCCTAGACCAATCAAGGAAACTTCATCGCAGATAAAAGGGAGTAAGATCTTGCTACTTACCTTTTTAGGCAATTACTATGAACGGACCTGGTTCATCCTCTGTTCATCACACGTGTTCACAGAACACGAAGTAACCGCGGTTCCTCCCAAATCGAGCCAGGCCGAACCAACGCAAGTTCAACACGCGCTGGCCTTTATTCCTTTGAACACGACCAATACATACATCACCAATATCGAGAAAAAGAGATTTCGATCATTTATGAAGCGAGTTGATCTGGACTCTTCAAAAGTCAATGTCAAAAATACATCTAATCCTTGAAAGGTAAAGTGCCTGGTCAATATCGGCTGCTCACCATCGTCAAACAGACCCTTGCAGGGGAAAGATTCTCTAAATTTGCGTCTCGGCTGTTCCTTCGACCTGTCAATTTGAACAAGGGAAGGGGTTAAGCAACTCGAATGTCCGAATGCATGTAGCATCCCATTCGGTGAGTCAGTCATCCAATGTGCCAAACTCCGGGGATGTTCTTTGAAGCTTAACACAAAGGAAAGCACAACCTTGGATAGTGCGTACCGATACACCTTGTCATTTACGTCGTCGATGCTCATTACGAAAGGAGATGGCGATTATAGAACAAAGACGCTCAGTAAGTAATGAGGAACGCGTGAAAATCTTGCGCTCCGGACAGTTCGGAATAGGCAGGTGTCGCACCCGTGGCACTGGCAGAATCTTGATTTCGAATCTTTGGGACATTTCTCCCGTACATCGTTAGCTTGCGAATTAAGCGAGGCGTAGGTCCATTGGCGCGCCCAAGAGGAACACGAAAATTTTTTGACAGCGCAGCGCTTTGATGAATTATGGCAACGCAAGCGCCGATTGACACCAATACATACAATACAAAGCAAAAGAAAGAATACACTGTATCTCGTATGTCAGTCAAAGATTTGATCCTGATCGGCAACGCATACCTAAACGCCAGGGGCCTGCCTTCCGCGCCTTTCGCTTTCACCTTTGTCAATCTTGTCCTTGCGTTTAGGCATGTCTTTGTACCATTCAGGTACCTCGTGAGCTCTCGGTATAGCCTTTTTCCGAAGCTCCATAACCTCCCTCTGCTCTTCCTCCTCTTGCTCTCGTCTTCTCTGCTCCAATGCAATCTGCATCTCCCTCTCCTTCTCCTTCACATGAGCATCAAACTTCTCTCGCTCCTTTGCTCGAGCCTCCGTGAACATTTCAACGCTTAATGGTACGACAGGTACAATGTGCTCCTTCCGACTCGCTAGAGCAGCATCAAGCGCGGCGTGGGATGCTTTGAAGTCAGGGATTTGCCGAGAAGAATGAAGAAACTTCTTCGATTTCGTCTGCTGGTGTTGGTGTGAGATGGAACTCGAGCTCGAGCTTGAATTCCCATTCTGCGTGTCCAACTGCTTCCCTGTTTCACCTTTGCGTGTGGCTATACGTGCCTCGGAATGGAATGCGAATTCGATAGGCTTGGTCAGAGACCGTTCTGTTGGTGCGTCTGTCGAGCCCTGTGGAAAGACACCAAGGATTCCCAAAGTCAGGAGACTCCATCTCGTGTGACATTCAATTGAGTAATGCTTACCTTTGTCTGGAACGTGTTGGGACCGGAACCTGAGGTTGGATTGGCCTTTGATCGTAAGGTCTTTGTCACAAGATGCGATGTAGAACTCGAGGAGCCGACAGAGGAGCCTATGGACATCTGAGATGTATGGATATTATCACGAACGCCAACTCGTCGGGTGACTTTAGCTTTCGTTCGCTCGGTGACTGAGCCAGAGCTAGTCCGACCTCGTCGCTGTCGTTTTGCTGACGTACGAGTGACCGGTGCAGCGGCTCGAGCATAAGTTTGAGGATGGGATGTCTTCCCTTTCTTTCGAGGTTGAGCGTCTGAAGTTGCCGAATTCGGCCTCTTGTATGACGGCCGCGAGGCAGATAACGAATCGGTAGGGATTGGCTCCTGAGGTGAAATACGTTCCTTACGCGGGGATAACTGTGATAGTGTCAACGAATCGTCTGCTTTCTGGGACGTCTTGTTCTGCTTATCATCGGCATGGGAAAGAACAGACACATTTGATGGACCGTGAGGCGATGCCGAAGAAAGCCCTGGGTTTCCGCTTGTCGAACCAACGGCACTATCTCTGGAAATAACACAAATAGCGTCATCGTAAATCATCCTTGTCGGTGCCTGTAGAGAAAAGATAGGGCAGACGTACACTTTGGATATGATCATGTTCTGACCGTACATCACTAACCGCCCAGCTAATCCATCGCACGTGCTTGCATCTACACTCACATCTTCTTCTCCATCAAGTGCGTTGGCCAGCGTCCGTCGAGTGTTACCACTATCCCAACCCCTTTGTTCGACATGGCTAGGTACGAGTTCCCCGTTGAACGGATTGGGACGACTAATCGGCGAATGAGGCACCCTGCCATCATCGTTATCAACCTGGCACGGAATGGGGATCAGCTCTTCGCTCCTTCTGCGAGAAATGAAAGAACACACCGCTTTAGCCTTCGCATTAACGGGTAGGTGCTCCGGGATGTGCTGAACAACCATGCGTGAGTGTGATGGCGAGGAAGAGGGTATGAAGGTCAAAGGTACATCCACCATCATTTCCGAGTCGGAAACCAGCGTCTCTATCCCCACTTTCAAGCTCTCCAGCCTCTTCGGAGTAGAGTACCCTGCATCCAGCAACTTGGCGGTCTTTGACTTCTGAGGGTCGGAAATCCTTGTCGCCGGCGCTTTCTTTTTCTCGGGACTGCGTTTGGGGGAGTTTTTGAGAATGGACGGTGAGAGGGGTGGCTTGAGAGGCGACAGGTGATGTTTGGAAGATGATGCAACAGGCTTTGGGGTGTCCTGGTTGACGGTTACAGCTTCATGTCGGAACCGATGAGGAGCAGGAGTGGCAGTAAGACTGAAGTCATCGGCACCCTGCAAAAAGTCTTCGTCATCGGCCAAGAGCAGATTCCCTTCGTTCTGGGAAGGTATCTGGAAGGAGAATGATGTATCGGAAAGATCTGGGAGATGTCGTAGACTAAGTTCGTTGCTGGAGAAATTCGGCATGGTGACGTGACAAGCAATCTTTGAGTATTCTGTGAGTATACTTGTATCGCCATATTCGTTAGTAACGCACCCAGTCCCTCTAGAACCTTCTTTTGCCCTAATAATGCTGCCCTCACGCTTGCCTACATAAGCATGAGATGCATCAGCAGATTTTGGAGGCTATAGTGATACAAGCCATACCTGACACTAGTGAGACTATGGGACTCTTCTCTTCTCCAAAGAATACGGCAAAATGTCGAGCTCCAGTCGTAGTGGTGGTGGACGATGAAGAACGTGGAATTCAACAGCGCGTAACGCGAACGTGATGTCACACAAGCACGTGATCATGTACCGTACAGTACCCGGCGGTTACCGACAACTGACTCGTATGTGTTCAACGTATGTTTCCGTTCATTGTTTGCAAACCGCTGACTTCTTCGTTGTAGGCGATTCGATCTGGTAAATACAAAAAACGTATCCAACGCGTGAACGGCTCTTCCTATTTTCTAATTGCCTTTTGCTTCAAGTTGCCTCAGCCTCTGTCCGACGGTTTGGCTCGGATGCACGGATTCACTCATGAGAAAATGCAACGTTCACGGTTTTTTGCTGCACGAGGTGGCGGAGCTGGTATTAACGGCTTGTGTAGAGACCCAGAGACTTGAACTCTCAAGCTGGCAAGCTATCAAAACGTTAAGACTGACTTTCTACTCTTGAGTAAAGGCCAATTTCGAAGCTCTCACAGTGGCGAAACTCCCCGTTCAATTACTTAACCTGAGGGCTTCGGGAAACCAGAGATACGCCACACATCGTGTGGGCCGCTTCTATTCCGCCCTAGTAGCATCCTCACGAGGATGTACCCAGTCCAAAAAGTTGGCTCTCATCGATTGTTCAATATCAAAAAAATCGGCACCTTCCGAACCGCCTGTCGAGCACAGAATTATTGTTACCTTCGTTGGGATAAGACATTCACCTGTCAAGTCGCATTATACGTCCCACAAGCTCTGTTCTTCCCACCTTTTATCACTTCACTTGACCTCTTGGTTCAGAACTTCCTTGCACGGCACCAGAGGGATTGATGCTCAGTCAACCTGTCCATATCACTGTAAACTCTTATTGCATTGATCATTCCAAGGCCAGACATTGCGAACGCGCTGAAATCGGGCCCCTGCCAGTGCTAGCACCGATGGACATCATGACACGTATCCTACTCTCCTTGCGTTATTGTTTCGTGTGACTATCTAGCTGAACCTGAAGAAACTTGAATTACCCCATTGACCTCTCTTTATATGCTATTTCCGCCAAGTACAAGACATTACTTAGTGGAAACCATAACACGTATACATAAATACCCACTTTATTACATTCGTCTTGTCTTATCTTCAGGGTAGTTCGCCATTTTTCTCCGTAGTACTAGGTGCTTAGATGCATCTCTGTTCACATGTGCGTCCCGTATGTTGCATTGACCTTCCAAAAACACATTCTGTTTCGAGGAAGCTTCTCATCTCTGATGACGTAGACAGTGATTCTTGTTGTTTATCGCTGCCGTACATCAGATCCCTTCGCTTCCCTCACCCCTTGATCCAGGCAACACGAACACTGAGCATATGAATAGATGGGAATCATCCAATACGGGATGCCTTGTTCGGCATAGTACTTTCGGTGCATTTACAGGATTTCTAGAGGGTGTTTATCCGACTTGCTGACAAGAACTTCCACGTTCTCGAAGTTGTAACCGACACCTTGTCGCCCAAGTTCATCTCGAAGCTTTGACGCGAGTACAGGGAGATAACCACGCTCGGTGTTTGTATGGCCGCCTAAAAGCAAATGAATAGGACTCAAGTGAGCGAGAAGAATGGCCGGGTTATTTAGAAGAGAGCAGAACGCACATAGAATGACGTGTTTTCCTGCAGCGACAGCGGCAAGTACCTCATGCTGAAGAAATGGAAACCATTAGTTTCAAGAAGGTATGGAAAAGGAACCACTAACATGCGACATTTCACCTGTAAAGTAGACATCTGCTGGCTTTCCGACAAGCATGGATCCCCCAGATCCAGCACATATTGCGATAGTTTGTACGGGCCTGGATCGCAACGCCACATCGGAGGCACGACCAACTTGTACTGTTAGGACAAAAAACGTTTGTCAGATCGAGTTACCGGCAAGCAGGCGAGAGGTCAGCTGTAAATTGCGGAGCTCACGTACTCTGCGAAAGATTTAGGTGATTTTTGATACGGCTAACCAACACCTCGAACGAGATAGGCTTTTCGAGAGTCACAAGTCGACCTTCAGCGCCTTCGCTTTCTCCGGTTGGGGATAGTTTCTCTTCTACAAGAGCTAGAACCGTTCCCCCAGACTGGCTATCCATCACACCTTCTGCGAGCCAATCATTCACTCCTCCCCAAACGGAATCGATGGACGTATGAGGGCTGAAGACTGAGATTCCTTCAGCAGCGCACCTCAGGAGAGTTGACTGCAAAGGACTGGCAAGCGTGAGAGCCTGTAAGCCCTTAAAAATGGGTGGGTGATAAGAAATAACGACGGAAACATCACTAGCTAGACATTCCGCGAATACATCAGTAGTAAGACTATGAGAGATCAGGATTCTACTTCGAATGACGACTGATGAGGGAAACCTTACTCAATTGTCAACATAATGCGGTGACAGTTGCGCTTTTGAATTGGCGACTCTGTTTCCGCGATAAGAAAGTTTGTTCATCTATTAAGACCGATTTGTATACCTAACAGAAGTCCAACCTAAGGAGCAATTGTTTGAGTGCGAAGTTGTTAACCATTGCAGAATTGCTTACATTGTCCCATTTCTCTGCCAGTCTGAGTGGTGCTATACGGCCCATGGCTGAGGATACCGCCTTAAGGAATAGATTCGACATGGCACTCGGCGCTGTTCAATGGTGGTAGTTCGGAAGAGAAAGGCAAATCTGACGTAATTATGCCGGCGCACGTTATGGGCCAGTTGGCATTATCGGCATCTGACGAGACGCGTAGTTGTGGATTCTCTCATCTCGTGTTGGAACCGTACCTGGAAATCCAAGATGTGCATAGACTAAGATATTAGTCTCCAGACAATGAGCGAGCTCGTGACTTCGAGCTTTCTTGAGTAGAGTATATTATCCCACTCGGTGTCCACGGAAAACCGTGTCTTCAAAATCACCGAAATGAAACGAACCTAGCGAATTAGTATGTGGCGTTGCTGGTCACTTCGAAGAGTTTGAAAGGGTACTGATTTGATTATTTCCCCTCGGAGAGTGGAAATACCGCATTCAATCAGCCGCGGAAAAGACCTGCTCATATAGTTTAAGGTTGCCATCTCCGCGGAACATATCATCCATATACATAATCCATATCCTTCAACTACTGTGTATGTCTTGAAACATTATTCAATTACCTACAGGTTGTGTACCCACACGTCTCATGGCACAGGGAAATTCCTTGAGCTGATTCCGGGAAGTGAGTGCCGGTTGGGTTTGCGCTTTGAGGCACATAGAGAACGAGTCCGTTGTCCACCATCAAGCGACCTTTTTAGTGAGCGGAAATCGCGGTCCGAGGGAATCAAAGGTTCAGCAAGACCTCCGGCGTTGACCTTCAGAATCAGTGACTTCAGCGAACCAGTAGATCTGGTCTAGTAGAGCAAATGGCATGGTAGGATGGAGAGGTCATACGCGTATATACATGGTGTTTGAATGAGTGGCGCTAAGAACAGGATGGATGGATGTAGTACGATGTCTGTAGAGAAGGCCGACGCCTCCGCTTTCATTTCCGGCCTGATCGAGACCTTTCATCGAAAAGCGGCGGCAAGTTCTTTACTACTTATTTGGAACCGTGTTGCTATCTCCGGATGAGTAAGACCAGAAGCAGAAGCCAGAGAACCATGATTTTAGAGAGCTTCCAGACGACTTAGAAGTGCGAGCACTTCACTTTAGACTTGGATCACCAAAAGGATCGTCGCGTCAATTTGACAAGTTCTACTTGGTATCTTATGCACCACGCCTGCGAATTCCACGTTTTGTAGGCTCTTGCTATTAGCAATAGTCGAGTCCCCGAGATGAGGGCCTTTAATCTCCGTCCTCAACGGAGATTTAGATGACGCCTAGTGCGAACCGTGAACTAACACACTCTCTGCAATCTCACCTCAATGAGATCAGCTTACGAGGTCATGCCAATGCCAAGTAAACGGTAAGAGTATGGCCAGAAACAACAGTCTGAGATTCTTTGAAGCACAGTATCTCTGGGCCAGTTTAGCTGCCGGAGAATAGATATTCAAGGGAGCATCCTATCGGCAAACCAAGAATGTAGCGTGACCAGCCTGATCCAGATACATGTGCAGAACTGAATTGTCATCGTAAGCTGCTTGCGAGCACATGAAACCTCCGACATTCAAACTTTAACTCTTTCGCGTGACGGTCAAAGAAATCACGCTCTGATCGATTCATGCAACACTAGTACCCGTGGTGTGATTGATCCAAGCAGATGGAAGCCAGAGGCGTTGTATTGGCGGTGTAGGACTCCATGCGTATCAAGTCACCTGAAGAAACACAGAGAGACCGAGCCAGTTCACTTAGTATTATGGCTAGGGAAACAGATCGATGAAAGGGAAGAGGACTCGCGCGCCCACCGTCCAATTTCGCCAGGCTTGGACGGTTTAGCCCCCAAATAAACGGGTAGTCTGGTCTCGAAGTCGCTCGGGTTATACGCCCAGAAGTCTAGAGTAACCTGGAAGATTCGATGAACAGATAATGCAATTTTGCATTCCAAGATTGGGATAAGCTTCTTAAGGACTTCCCGGATGCCCAGAGCGTCGATCAACGAAATTCGCTTCCAAGGTCAAAGCTCGTGCAATCAGGAACGTTCGAAGGTCGACGAAGACGGTGATTGTGGTTCTGAGTCGAGACCCTGGTATGCAAGAAGCAAGGGCTTGTTGAACGATATCGAAATCTTCCATTGATTTCGGGAAAGAGCTTTGACGGGCTGATATATATAATATGAAATGAAAAAGTAAGATTCCCGTGGCGGTACAGAGTCACATTAACCTGAAAGTAACTCGTGAGCAATCACTGGCAGGGCCCGAATTCTTCAACGTTTTCTTTGTTGGGAAAGACACGTATGCTTGGACCAGAGTTAGAAACCAATGCATAGTCGTACGACCTACTCTTGAAGAAGTCTGATGAGAACGTCCCTTCATTGAATTATCTCAATATGTCAACTGCATTGAGCTTTGAGTGAATCAAGTAGGGAATGAGTGAAAGAGTGTGAAAGAGACTGCTCCCGTTTAACCGGGGATTTGGTGCCGAAAAGTCCGGCTAGAAAACTGTTCTAGTATCAGCGAAGGAGGATAACGCGCATAGAACTGCTTACTCATTTCACTTGAGATCCAGCACGTGAAGTGAACTGCAGTGATTTGAGGATACATGATTGGTTCCGCACACTTTAATTATCAATTAGATCTTCACGAGTGGCCGACAGCGGAAATAGAACGCTAGAACCTAACCTTTGACTTGAATTACTTGCTGGACAACACGCATATTTCATATGACCGGGCTAAAAGGCGTTAGCCACAGTCTACCAGTCACGGGTAGACGCCTGTGTAAGGAAGGTTCGGAAGAAGGTTCGGCGCAAAAGACTCATTTGTTATGGAAACATAGTGTGGTCTCGCGCTTTCAGGTAGTATTATATTTTCCAATTGGCCAAAGCTAGCATGCTAGATGTCATAAGTCTTCCCTACTAAGGCCCTGAATAGTCTTGATTCGACGTTCGCGTCGCAGGGTATACTTACCTTTTTAGAGGCGAAACTGCAACGCGGGTCTGTTGGGTCTGGAATCGGCGCCGTCTCGGTCAGCAATACGTACGGAGGACTATGGCAGTCCGACCCATTCAGACGGGAAAGTACTGGGAAGGAGCCTAGGACGTGACAGAAAAGGTCATTAACAATTTGTGATCGGCTGGATAGAAGTGTACCTCAGCACTTGGCTGTCAATGTCAGACGACCCTGAAGCATATTCCAGGACGGTTCTAATGCCGCGCAAGCGGTATGACCTTGAGAGCGTCGGGGAGCGGAAGAAGGGAATGATTCAAGATACAAGATTACGACTCGGATATGATGTTCCAAGTTGGAATGACAGGAGGCATCATCCAGGCACCAGGAACTTCATGAACATCACCGAAGGTGGTAGTTTCCGCATGTTCAGGGTTCTTGACGCGAGTGAAATGCTTGACCAATCGGAAGCTGCTCGGAATACGGAGTGGGCTAGGCCTAGGACTACGTATGGGTTCTGGTCGTTCAACCAAGACGGTCCAGGCGGTTTGAGGTTGTGCCAGAAGTCAAAAATATGTGCACAAGCTTGAAAAGAGGACTTGGTATATTTAAAGATAAACCCCTTGGAGTTTGACTGTGAAAGCTGAGCGCAATAAACTGTTGAACTCGAGTTAAATGTGCCGACGACACCGAGACCTACTAAACCATTGATAGTTGTGAATGATCATAACGTGTCGTCGTAAAAAATGTTCCGAGTCGAGGATGTTCCTTTTATGCCCTGAAGTAACGAGACAAAAGCTTGGTGTTCAGCAAAGTTCGATTGATTGAAGCCCTCATCGCAGAAGAAAATATTCGTAGTCCTGTCACGGTCATGTATGAGTATTCTGGTTACTCATGCTAGAAGTTGACTTATCTAAAAAAAGTTCAGTTCAAATACTACTCCTGGTGGGTAGCTGATCGCTGGGGCAGAGTGGCGATGGAAGTTGGCTGTACTACAAGGAATCGATGTTGATGAGACAGAAGGATCTTCGTGAAGGTCAGGTGACGACCCTGGCTGAGTCTCAGGCATGTCCTGGTCCATGGACCAGTCACCAAAGCCGCGGGCAGCTACCATAATTGACCTTTTCAAGCTCTTCAAGCGGGAGTCAATCTACCTCAGAGCTGGGTCTGTTGGCATATAGTCAGGCTTTTCGCGCGACTGCGTACCGAGAATCGGGACGATTCAATCCCCAAAAATCATTGGATACAGTACTCTAGAAACTTGCCCGGGAGTATATCGGGATTTATCACAAAAACCCACAGCCACTTGTAGCCCACCTGTATCAAGGAAATTGCACGGAGACGACACGGGAGGCGCAATTCACCGATAGACTTACTGGGACTGGCACATTCGTTGCGCGATCCTGTAGAAATCAAAACTTGAATCGACGACTTAGACGTAATAACAGTTCGTTTACATGTGCATCAGTCGCACACCAAACGGCACAACCTTATTAGCTACGCCAAAACTCTGTTGTGGCAGCCACGACATTCGGGGGCCATTACCCCTCCAAGACACGCCACTATCTGTTTTTAGGATTCTCTCACCTATTATCTTCGACTATTTTTCGACCACTAGTAGAGAGGTCTCTCTGAATACCCCGCAAAAACAAAAGTTTAGCATAGGTCATTGCTATCCGGACTAAAAGGGACATGGCGATGGCCTAAGTATTAATTCAACTCAGAGAAATGCTCGACTTCATGCACACACTATCGTCACTGGCAGGTCTCTTGAATTGCTACTAGCAAGAGTTTAGTCTCACCGCACGCTGTCAAACTCTAAGCAAGTAGCTCCCGTTTGTGCTTTCTGCCTGCGCCTGAACTGGTTTGAAATTGTGGTCTCTATCGTCCCTGTATACTTGATATGTTCGAAAACTATTTGTGACTGACGGAACCACATACGTACCTGCGTGTATAGACTGCGGGCCGCCTTGATGGAACTAGGACAGGCATATTGATGATACTGAATGGCAAAATATAATTCGATTCAACACATTTCGGCCTTGTGGTGTATTGTATTGCAACTTCTGTTCGCAGATGCAAAGATTGATTGATTGATGCTGTCACGGTCTATGAACCATAAACAGTTAAATGTTCGAATGTATTGCTCTCGCACTCCGCTAAGATTCCAGTAGGCGGCCATCGACGGAAGGAAAGAGTTGAGCCACGACTGCCACCTCAGAACGGTGACCAGGGTCCTTACTGGTTTACAGTCTTCCTAGCCATATGGGTATTTCACATGACGAGAGAAATATCTTATCTTACTGTCTTGTACCAATTAATCGTGAATCATATACTCTTGCAGCCATCCTACTCTCTCGACCTTACTGCTTTGGCTTGCCGTAATCAACAATTAATATACATACGGGTGGCTGCACAGCACTGAGAGCTAATTGTTGGCTAATTGACCGCTTTCGTTCCGTCATAGTTATCAGTGATGGAGACCTACCTGGTTGAAAATATTGCACTTTTTTGTCTCGATCACTAGATCAACAGTGAGAACAGATTGGCTGCGCTCTGCGTGTTGAGGTGGAAGATACAGGTTGAGCGGAGACAGCTTAGAAATTGATTGACAGCGCGTCGGAATGGACTTCTGCCGACTGAGAACACGAAGACAGGTACCCAGTTGGATCGGCCAACTCATGCTAAGGAAACGAGGAAGTCCACAGCCCCATGGTGTCCATCGTGCATTGTCAAGTTTGTTGGATCACCCTCTTAAATTTAATCTCGGCTCGGTGGTAACGGGGTCCAGAAACATTCTCGCTGAAAAGACGGTCCTTGGCGCGTTATTCGCTTGAAGTGTGACAGTTGGATGGCGAGCAAGCGGCCCGGGTTGGGCCCGGGGATGAACCGTCAAATATTTGACAATCACATGACGGATGACGCGTTGACGAATCAACAACGACTCAGGGTTTTGCATCCGCATTTTCCCTTTCCTCTCAAACGATGGAAGAGCTCTGACTCGTTACTGGGAGGAATGCGACTCTTACCTCGTACGTTGCTTGCCTGTCTTATATCAGGCACCAACTCTGACCATTTCTCTGTGGTATCTCAGGGTTCGAACGCTACAACGCTTGAAAACACCAACAGCAGTTTTGCTATGTGATGAAGGCCCACATATCCATTGATTCCTGCACCAGAAGATCACCGTACCAGCGCAACTTTTTGCGCCTTGGTTGATCAGGGAGTGTTTTGGATACTTCATGTTGAGTGCGAGTACAGTTCGCTACCATTTGGCCTTCACTAACTCTATCCACACTTTCAGTCTTTTCGGGGACTCGTATTACTCGGTGATCATCCGCTGAAACCAATTCGCCGTTCTATATCACCCACATGGCTGGAAATGACCCGCCTTCTTCGACATGGATAACCTGTTTTTCCTGAATCGTTCACGAGCAGATCTCTCTCTCGACAACATGTATCGACTCTACCACACGCGGTAGCGGCCGCCGATATACTCCTTGCGCGGATCTCCCGAGGGGGTGTAGGTTAAAACCAAAGATCACAATCGCCGATTAAACGCAAATTCGTGAGTTTATTTCTTCATGCCGTGATGCTCCATTCACATTCCGGCACATATATTTATCTCCACCAGATCACAGGCGTGATAGCCATACTTACACGTCGAGTTCAGCAGGAGGGATAATCGTCTCTTTTGAGACATACGCTGGAATCGATGGCCTTTGTGAGTTCTGACTCGATTCTCACCGGATATCTATCGATGGTATCGCCGCAGGTTCAAGAATATTCAAGAGATCAAGTGACAGCTCGGGTGTGGACCAAAATACCTCATCATCTGCTATGATATGATGTTGTCTTTCGCCGACTTCCAACTCGACATTACTTTGGCGAGCTGTGGGCTACAAGGGATGCCGAGGGACTGGGAACTAAAGCATATGTCATAGCAGTGCGTGCATTACATTTGTTTTTACTAGCTTGTCTTCTAACGTCACAATGCGCAGCCCTTGCCATGTCGACCAATACCGCTTCCCGAATAACTCTCTACTACTCAATCGTGTCTTGCTCCCAAAATTCATGCCTCAGATATGAAGAACGAAGCCGAACCGTTTATTATCGTGCCAAACCACTCATCTTCGCCGTGCCGACCAGTGGCGGACGTTGGTCGAAGCTTTCGGTACACCAACGGATGAGATGCCGGCTAACTCGTCGCCGATGCCATCACTCACTTTCCCCTACATGATCGTGCTCAGCGCTGCTCTCGCGGTCCCATTATCAAGCTCCCGCTTCCCATCTGCACGGGAGGCTGTCATATTCCCCATCGCAGCCATCCTATTGAAGTGTTGCAGTGATCGTGATACACGTTCTCGTCGATACTGTAGCACCCCGAGTCGCGTCTGTGATAGGCATCGGCAGCTAGCGCTATACTCTTCTATTCTTCCTCAGACTTGACCTATGGAAGGATGTGGGATATACCTCGCTGAGTTCTAGCTTTTGTCGATTTCGGATCAGTGCTTCTGGAATGGCAGGAACTTTCGTCATGCGGGTAATCAGTGACAGCCGGTATGTGGATTCCATTGCTATTATCCTTTCTAAAAACATGTCTGATCGGCCTCGCAGGAAGAGAGCTCACGTTATTCATTTCATGTGATTCTTTGTTGCTGCGGCCAAAATCTGTTTGGGATGATCAAGACAGAAGTAAATTCTTCTCGGAACCTGCGGAGTCTGTTATTTGCTACTCCGAGAACCTGAGATGTTTTTAGTGGATTAGACTTTATGGATGCATCCTGCCGTCGCCCAGTCACACCTAGATTCGAGACAGGAGGCCGGGAAGATGTCAGGCTCGGGTCATGAGCCTTCATGTCGTACTACAGGTTCGTTTTCTTACCATGACATGCACATGACACGAGGTGACCTCACATAAAGACAGCGAGCACAGGCCTTACTTGGGACCATCAAAATGATACCTTACCTTCCCCTAGAGCTTCATGCGCTTATCCTCAGTCACCTCTGTGACTCGCATTCTCATTCCAAGGCTTTCCGGACTCTTCTCCAATGCGCTCTTGTATGCCGAGCATGGGTTCCCATATCCAGAAGCCACGCCTTCCAACATATCTCATTCCGCCTTCATCACATGCGGAGCGACGTTCGTCTTTCAAATCTCCTTGAGGAACCCTTGGAAACCTTCTCCCATGCCAACGTTCGGAAAGTATCCTTCCAAGACTGTACCGGATGGTCATACGCCACAGCGATAACATCTATTACCGCATCTTCCGCGTTCTCAGACTTGCGAGAAATGGAGCTTGTTGGAACGAACTTCTGGAGGTTATCCGAAGTGACGCGTCAGCGCTTGGTCTCCGGCTTCACAACAGTGACGACCCTATCACTCCAAGATGTTCGGTTCCAAGGTCCCGAGTACTACATCACGTTCATGTCCTCCTTTCCGAGTTTGAAGTACGTCAGCATGAACCGTTGTAGGTGCGATGCGCTTTCAGCATCCGCAGCTCTTTATGGACCGACTTCCATTCAACTCCGTATCCGTACTCTCAGGCTTGAACAATGCGAAACTCCGGAGATGTGGGGGGTATTTGTACCCTCTCCGGCATTGGTCAAGTTCAGTATCACCGTCAATGGCTCAACCCACGGAAGGTGCCATGACGAGGAAGTGCTGGTGATCAATGCGATTCTGAGAAGCGCTGCCTCCTCCTTGGAGGAGCTGGAGATGATGGGTACAAGTACGTTTCCTTCGAGCACCCACCGTACGTTCCTCGTTGTCACCACAACATATCGCGGCTAATGCACCATGGTATAGGCCACCACCTCTATTCATGTCTTGACCTGGCTTCGAATGATCATCTTTGTCGGATCAGATTTGATCACCTGTCAGACGGCCACTGCATGATTCAGGAGCTGCTCCTGATTTTCCTGCGACAGTTTTCACATCTACACTGTGGCCAATCGCCGAAACTTCAGTTGTTGGAGCTACCCTTTGCGACAGACTACGTCGTCGATTGGTCGGCGGTGGATGACGTACTCCAAGAACCGGTATTTTCCTCGCTGAAGGGTATATGGTGTGGTCGATTTGTATGCTTCTTTGATGACCATGATGCTCCTCCACGGCCATCTCAGGAGTTGAGGTGGGAGCCGTACAAGCACTCTGAAGCAGTGGCAGATTTGGAGATGGCTCGTTGGGCGTTCATCAAGAACCTCCCAAAATGCTGGGAACGAGGTATTGTTCATCTATGTGACCCGATATACGTACATACAACTGCTTGACTTGAATCACATATTCAGTGTAAGTTTGGTGTAGAGCACCAGTGTCTGGCCTTTGTACCAATGCAAAGTTGGTTTCTTGCATCGTGTTTCTAACCCTCTGCTCTGCCGTAGCTTGCTTACGTCTTGTGCACAGCAGCTGAGATCTCGCCGATTGATCACCAAGGCTCGTAACTCAACTGATAGAAACTAAGGCCATGATATTTTCGGCTGAGACGAGCCCATGGCGCTCACGCGGAGCGGTTAGTTACCATTCTCTTTGTCTGGCATTAAAAGTCCATCTTTTATCAGCGAGGGGGAACTACACGACCCACTGCAGCCCTTCCTTTCGTGATGGATCTAGAAATTGCAAGTCCTCCTTCTCTCAAAATCATAACAACCCTAGAGAACCAAAGGATTGTCTCGGTGAGCACTACTCGTATGATTTGCATGAGTTACTAATCTTGCATTGGACAGTATATAGACGGTGAGCCACAGCTCACGAAATGCAAACTCTAAGCTTAGCAAGACCCACTAGTTTGTAGTGGTTTTTTAGTCCTCTATGATCTTATATTAAGATCAAGCCTCGAGGTCGACTACATCTGGTCCTCGAAGTGGTCTTTCCTCAAAGCTCTATACATCGTCCAGCGATACCTCCCGGTTGCTGACACCGTGATTGCGCTACCTTACCGTAAGTTTATTCGTCAAATAACCTTTTATGGCTTGACGGACTATACTAGACACCTTCGCCAAATTTCTTCCATTCGAAGAGTGCGTGGATAGTGCTAGCATTGGAGCAAGTGCGTAGAATCCCCGAAACAACCATATCTTGAGTTTTATGAGTCAACAGATACCATGATATGTGGCATCATTCTGTCAGAAGGTAAGACGTCTCAAAATCACACTTTGCCCCCTCCCAAATCAACGACAGTGGTTCTGTGCTTCCGAGTTCGGGCGGTCTGGGGAAATCATCACGGAGTGACCATTGCACTTGCAATTCTTTTGGTTGCATGTTGGGTTCCAGCAGTTATTTTCATCAACGAATGGATATCATCCCTGAAATGTGCGTTTATTTCTCTCGAATCAGAGAAAATACAATTGATCGTGACGGAAATGTGTTTCAAACAGATTTGGAGGCCCCCATCAAGGATTTTCGTGGCTGCTTTGTGTTAAGCGCAAGCAACATAATCTATCGCTCGTGGGTATTGATGCTGTTGTTTGATACTGGTCAGTTATTGCGTGTAATATCTAATGCCAATGCTGAACAAAGTTTCAATAGCCACGTTGATTCTGATCCTCGTGCCCGGTATTCGAGATGGCACATGTGAGTTCTTGGAAGATTAGCTCCCCGTATTGCGATAGATATCATATCCATAGACCGCTTTGGTGGAAGTTCTCGGATTTCTAAGACTATCTATCAAGATGGTAGTTCCTTCACCAGTTTAATCTGTATGCACGCTGAGGCCTTATTTCAGGTGTCATATACTACATCCTGATATTCGGTGTGTCAAAATACTTGATCTCTATAAGATACAAGGTTACTAAGCCTCTTCAGTTGCATCAGTCGTAAATGTGGCAGCAGCGTTGATCCTTCCAGTGAGTTACCATAGAGTGGCTGCAACACCGCGAGCTCACAAGTTCCAGCCCGAGCTAGCTCGAGTTTTGGCATCGTGCGTAAACTATTTCATTTCCAGCATCAGCGTTTGACGATATGTATCAGATTCGAGCGTGTATTACACTCTATCCTCACTAGCCGAGCTGTACTGCATATTCGACAGGTGGCGTCAAAGAGAGTTTATGTTCAGGACACGCCACGCCAAGGAGACGACCTCAGTATTCCCTAACGTGACGCAACATAGTTATACTGCCTCTATCTTCCCTTAGGTCCCTGAAATGAAGTGTTATCTCTGAAAAACATGCATCAATTATCTCCCAAGGCGTGCGATACTGGGAAATAACTGGGGTGTGTTGCCAACGTTGCTTTTCATTCGGACCGCCACCCGAATAGGGCATTCAACTGGTGACTACGTATGGTTCGCTCCACACTCAGACATAAACTTCAACCTGTCCAAAGGGATCTGTTGCTCGCCGTGGATGCCGAAGTTCTCTGAGCAGCTAAGTGCCAAGGAAACTTGAAGCAAACTACACAATCACAATGCGACCAGCCGGCGTAAGGAATTCAAGCTTATCCCCAATTATTTTCATGATTCAGGGTTGCCAGTTAGTGTCGAGGAAATAGCCTTACTAAGAGCTGAGCGCTGAGCGCTACGTCGTAGTCAAGTATTTAGCGCACTACAACGATAACAAAACGCGAACACGCGAGATAAACGTTCCCGCGACGAGTTCGAGATTCGCCGAAATAAACGGGCCTTTTTGTGAACCTAGTTCATTCAGATTCACATGTCAGTTCGCCACCTTGTGAGCTTAAGAACCAGTTGAGATTCGGTTTGGCTACACACAATCAGTAAGCCGTGAAAGTTAAATTGGCATATTTGATTTCTTAAATGCCCTAACGAGTGTTCAGTACTAGTATCCTTGGCAAACAAACCAATTCTCCCGGTAAACCATCATGCCTAACCCTATGATATAACACTGGATAGAAGGATCGTCGTATGTACAACATATGTGAATGCCGATGGCTCATGCCCATTCAAGCCCTTGGATTGTGTCGGCACGTCTATTGCCGGGACGTACATCCTGACAACTTCTCCTCATTACACAGGCTTGTCAGATGGTTATCCTTACAATACCACCGAAACCACCAGTGTAGTTTTCGAAAGAATGTACACCGGATTAACCACCCGGAGTGACCGCTGCTATCGAGGCTCCGTTTAGCGAACCCGTGCCCCCAGAATACCTTGAAGATAGCTAACTATAGGAATAAAGTAAGAGCGGCAAGCAAAGACACTTGGCTACTTAAAGCTATAGGTCGTGCTGGACGCTATCGTCAAAGGAATATTATAGCTTTGCCTTGGCTTGATCTTTAGGTCCTAGACGACCACGACTCAATTACTTGAAGCAGAGGTATCTTGACATGCTCCGCAAAACATAGAAAGAGGAATATAAAGCGAAGATCAACCAAGGAAGAAGTGGAGCGTTGAATATAAATATCAAACGTTTACTCGAGAAGGAACATGGTCCGGGGTATATCCAAAAGATAGAGCATACTATACGTTCGACCCTGAGAGATCTTTAACAGGAAGATCGAAGCCTGAGTCTTGCTCAGCACACATATCAGAAAACGTTTTAGAAAAGGCCCATTCGGCACACCGTAATACTATTGCGTGGGCAAGAAGAAATCTACCTTGCGTTACTTCCTGTAGACCAATAATGAGCGACAATAATGTAGCCGAATAAACCAATGAAATGTCAGCTTACCAGGCGAAAGAAGATACTGGACAGCGACAATGGTGACATTCGCTATAGAATAGAATAAGCAAATGATAGCTGCAGAACGGAGTCCCGCACCCGTTGGCTCGATCATCAGCTGTACATGTGTAGGATTTTTAGCTTTCGCGCTGTACTAGTGCGAGTGAATAGTATTAGAACGATACGAACCGGGTTGCACCGGTAGAGGGTGACCTATGCCAACAGCAGCGCAGTTGCGGCGCTTCCGAGATTGACATTGGCGTTCGTACAGCACGTCATACCATCCTGTGTTAGACGTAATTGAACGGTCAGTAACATATACAGAACAAAGGCGCTCTTGAATATTGATGCCAGGTACCGCAGTGGATTTGACTTCTTCCGATGCCCGAATACATATGGAGTGTCAAAGTGACTCGTCGGGTTTAACTCACCCGGAAAGCGTTCATCATCGATGGAGAAGTCAATGAAGTGCATAATTTTATTTACCGACCGCTCTTCAACCGCTATTATCCACGCGTCTTGTGTGTGCGCTAGGATCACCGTTGCATGTTCCGAGTCGAGAGTACAGCAAATGAATGCTGTAGCAGAGCAAATTTGATCACCGGGACGCTGAGACGTGCAATTAATGAGCGTTTCCAGTGGCGTGTGGCATCCCGGATATGAAGTTGCTCGCCAGACTGCTATCTCCTTGCTATAGAGCTTCCACCTGCCAGTATTTCGCCTAGCATAACGGAGAATGTCCAACATCAAGACAAGCATGATTTGGAGAATGGACCCTCCGGAAGTAGCGATTCTCCGAGAGCCTTGGATCATTACTTTCGAAGCTGATACCGAGAAATGATCCTGAACGCGTGTTCTAAACGTCAAGGTTCCGACAAGGACATGTTCGGGAAGCCTCGAGGCAAGAAGAGATATGAAAAGGCTGTATAGACAATAGTGCTGGGTCACTCACTCGTAAAGTTTGGATGGTAGTTTGTTATTGAATGTCATACGATTGATATATCGCTCGGGATCCGTTTCGAGTTGGTGCTTAAGACTGTGAAGGGTTCGTACCCTGACGAATATGACCGCAAAGGGGATCTTCGACGATCCTATAGGCGCCTGGTGAACTTACTGACAGGGACGCTATCGAGACCAGAACATTGAATATGGTTTCAGATAGGCGCGGAGAAGACAGGCACGACAAATTACCAGGAAATTGCTGAGGTTTCGGTTGCTACCCCTTTTGCAATTTAGTAGTGCCTTCCACGAGTGCGTCCGAGTGTGCCTAGAGCCTAGTTCGACAGCTCGAGGCTTTTGTCCAATGCCGGGACATATGAGTGATTCTAGCAAAATACGGGTGTTCGACGATCCAAGGAAGTAGATTAGTGAATGTGAGCAACCTTGAGGGTTCTTTTTTGTCATCGCTGAATTGGGACGGACGAACCATCAGATATATCCAAAAAGCACGTAAGTTTGGTATGGGTGCGTCGCGCTTGCGACGAGTGACGAGAATCTACATAGATGTTTGAGTGAGAAAGAGAGGAGACACCGGGGATACGTACCTGCGCTTCTCAGAGATACTTGACGGATGGCACAGGAAGAGCTTGTGAACTCTCAGCGCTAGGTAACGGTTCGTTGAATTGATAGCCGTGTATGAAGTGATATCCCCGAGATTTTATTGAACGAATCGTCTGGTAAAGCTGGATTCGACGTAATTCGTGGCACGTTCGAGTTCTCCAGCGGTTATCTGTCTACGATGTTTTTTGAGGTTGTGGCATGTGTATTAGCTGGCGTAGACAGGGCAAGGACTTATTAGTGTGCGGTCAAAACAAAAGGAAATACTCACTAGATCTAGATGATTCATGTTTGGAAGCAGAATGGTAATGCGTTTCGAATACGTTGAGTATAGTAAACGAGCCGTAGATGAGTAGCTCGTCGAGAGACCGGGCGAGCTCGCAAGCACATCCTCGGTACTGTACCTTCGGCGTAAGAGTTGTATTCTAGAGCTCCCGGCTGAGACCACCTAGATCATCATGTGGCAGGATTTCGTTTCTGGAGAATGAGATTCAGGATCAGCGTTGTCACTGAGTATTCAAGAGGCAACGTCCTCATTGCATAACCGAGCTCTGATACGAGTCTCTGGGACAATATATCAAGGAGCCCTAATTATAGCATAGCACGCCGCCGTTGAGGGTCGCTAGGTCAGTGCGGATAACAGACTTTGAATTAGGACTTATGTCACCAATGCGTAAATCTATGTGTTATTGGTATGCTCACCGTGATTATGAACATAAGTACTAACCCTTGCCATGCTGACATGGATGATTGGACGCGTCGTGTCCAAGGAAAGAAGGCGAGATCTATGGTCGTCGTGGAATGAAGGCAAGAAGCGAAATGCTTGCCGGTTTACGTGATGGGCCGAAAGGTCCGGCTTGGGCGAGCTCGAATTTTTTCATCCTTCTTTTTCTCCATACACCGGATCCCTGATTTACTCAACCTAACCCTATCTATACCTCTCACCCTACACCGACCGCCGGTATTACAGTCGGCTCCTCCCGCAATAGGTTTTCTGTGCTGGACGAACGACGGCATTCCGAGGATCAACCGCCTACTCCTTCGCCATGCTCGCACCCAAACGTTGGCTACGAGCACCATTCTTTTCCAACCCCTCTTTGCACGACTATTTCCACCATGGGTCACTCGACAACGAAGCACTTGTTGGTCCGACTACTTACGATGAAGTGTAAGGTGCGCAAGTGCCTTTTAGCTGGTTCTTATGACGGTACTGACATTGACTTATAGACGTTGTCATGTACCCCATCTCCTCCATCCTATCCAATATACGCCGCCCTCAATTCAGACTGCTAACACGCTCCTCTATCCTGCGCCTGGAGCCGTCGTTATGTGTGCTCCCCCGACACCCCCGTTCATCATCATATGCACCGCACTACCTGCTCGCCTTTCCTTCAGGCTGCCGCCATTAGTTACTCCTGATACACACCCATTCGGCCAAACCACTGGCATGGCTCCCCCTTCCAATCACTCATGCCAAGCCTGTGTACTACGTCAACTACATCTCCGTACCAGGTCAAGGCACGACGACAGAAGGACGTTTGCGTTTGGGAAAAGAGAAGGGGAGCGAAGACATAACTTCAACATGGACTAGCCTGCGGCAGCGTCTTCGCCGGTTTCCTGTGTCCTCTGAGAATTTCGGTGAATATGGATGCCAGATCGTCGGAAGGCTTTGATCTATTCTGTGAGTCGGGTATTCCTGTTGACCTCGAGTTTTCGCTCATTCAGAACCCAAATCAGAAGGGAATAGCACGATGGTAATCACAGTTGCACCGGTCGAACCTACGCCTGCCCCACCAAACATTCATGACATTTTCTACCACCGAGGGAACGACAGTACCCAACGCCTTCGATCTTCGGCCGCATACTTCTCGATTGTCCTCCGCGGTATTACTGGCAAGGCAAACAAAGGAAACGGGTATGTGGACGAGAATGGCATAGTACCGACCAGCGTTCGTCCAACACATATTCACACCACACGATGCGACCTTCCTCATCGATACGTCTCTGAGCCCGCTTTCACTCGACTCGGAACTCCTTCAACAACATCATGTCGGCAGCATGCACGTACCTTCCGATGGACACCGTTAGGATTACCACTCCGCCAGTGTCGTGGGACACCGATCATCAAAACTGGCACTACCCAGTGCAACCTTTCCTGTCATCTCAAGGGAAACTGGGCCCTGAGCCTGGTCTAGAGGTAGACGTGCGGGAACCATGATCCAGTGTGGTGAATGGCGAAGGTTGCCGACATTAGCGGAGTATCGGGAAGCCCGGCAAAGGGAGAATATCCGGTAACAAATCGCTCAATCGGTTGGAGTCTGGGTGGACATGGAGTTGAGGAGCTCATCTCGGACAAGTAAGTCAGTATCGCTACTGCATGTATCATTGCCTGACGCTCGCTATATCCAGGTTCACCGTACCGTCGACGCCCTCAGTGCTATTCATAACGCCTACTCGATATCAAGTAACCGTTTTGGCTCGTGGGATGCTGTAAAAGATGCTTGCTCTCTTGCCGAGCACGAGGACAGGACGAGAAAGATTGAGATGGGAGTTCATGCCTTTTAAAGGGATGAATATCGTGGTGCGTTATGTCTTACATATCTGGCGGGTATCGAAGTTCTGACCTTTGTATTACTCAGGCTGTAGCCTGCGGTCTCTCATTGTCGCTCGATGTTGTGGTCCACTATCGCTCCCTTTTGTATCCATCGACGCTAGGACCGGATCATTCATTACTTGAACCCCCGGCCTCGAAGAAACGATACTTAGTTGTTTTGGAGCCCTACAATCCATATAGCCTCAACGGTACCCCACGAAATCAACGTTCTGGTGCCTACTCGACGTGCAGAGCTCGAAGATTTACCTATTCGGAACTTGGAAGCCAAAGCCTCACCTAGGAAGACTGTCGTATAGTACTCGAACGTGATATGTTCACCGAAGCTTCGACCTCGAGAGTGGTTGTGCGCTCAATATCTTCGATGGGAATGCTTCCACCACCACCGCGTATGGGCTATTCCCTTGGGGAATGGGAGCAGCGCAGAGAAATGGAGAAATGTTTGGAGTTCATGACGTATGAGTACCTTGATGTACATCCCATTTCTTTCTGCGAGATCGTTGTACTGATTTCGCGTAGCTAGGGATGTAATGTTTCGGAATTGGGGCATGTACAGCGAATGAAATGGACGTCGGGATGAATCACTGGTACTGGATACGAGGACCGATTCTACGGTGCCATATCATCTGGTTGCTGTATTGATGCTTGCTGCAAAGTTTTTGGCCGGGCGGCTTTGCGATGGACAATACGAGGAACATGGCGCCGTTTCGCGCGGCTGGTCTAGTAAACGAGATAAAGCTGTTTTCATCGCACTACAAATCATACATAATTGGGCATATCTATGGTGATAGGTGATGTCTTTGCCGCAGAACCCAAATAGGAACCTGTACCTGAAATGAGACAATCACCCATTGAGCGAACAGGAGAACGCAGTGTAACATATCATTTCACCTATGTGTCCATACAGGAGTGAGAGAAACGGGACTATATACGGCCTTTCTGTAGCTGATTCTCGCGTGGCATCCATGGTGCGAAGAGAAACCCGATGGTAACAGCAGGCCACCATAATCCGGATGAAGAACACTTGCTGATGTATAAGAGGGTCTTTGAGGTATATATGTACGCTTCCGGCGATGATACGAAGTCCTGAGAGCATGTTAAGACGAGCTCGTTCGCCAAAGAATCCGAGAATATGCTTACCTCCATGGCCGCCCAAAATCGACATCGCGGGGCGAAATACAAGGAAGACGCCATTTCCCAAACTCGAAACAGGTTCAACAATATCTAGATGTTGTTTAGCAACCATTCAATCGACCGATAAACAAGGTCGACATACCTTCTCCTCGAGGGTCAAAGTATGAAGCTACCGGCATCGCTGACCACACCAGGCCTATCCTTGAAACTCCCGGAGCAGATTTTTGTATGTATGGGGCTGCTCTAGCGGTCCATCCGTAGGCGGTAGCGTGTAGAAATGTTGTCTAAATGGGAGGTAGGTCGGACAAAGGCCTGAGGTACATGTGCCAGGTATGATTCAGCGGGATGTCTTCAGGATGTCTTTGAGGGCGTTGAAGGCAACCAATGAAGGATCTAGGAGGGTATTAGAGTATGCTTTGAGGGAGAAGGTGAACACAGTACTGTACAAGGGGAATATCTCGCCTGCTCCTGCCGGAGCGGTGAAGCGACCGTATTACTGTGTGGAGGGCAAAGGCGTTAGAGAGCGAAAGATAGCACGGAGATGGCTACGTACCAGTGGATTTGACTGCATCAAGACCACTAAGCATCATCTCTGGCAGTTGAGGGGTGTTAAGGGCAGTTGGTTGGTGTTTGGGCAATGCCTCGACGGGATCGTGAAGGAGAATGCTGGCCAGGGTTCCCTTGTTGCGGCAGTTTGAATTGAAACTCGTAGTTCTGGAGGACCCGCTTTGTTAAGATGATGGACCTGTACTCTGTTGCGTACAGGATAGATGTGAGGGGTGTGGAGCAGACCATGTCGTAGAGGTGGATGTAGTGGATTTGTAGTGGTTGGAAAATGTGGTATGGCGAGATCTGTGGTTATGGACACCAGGTAGCGTGGAGCACTTATCCAGTGTGACTTAAGAACAGAAAGGACGCAGAGAACGGGGTAGGAAGAAATAGAACAAATGGGAGCGACGTTAAAAGAAAAGCCACGTGGTTTGGCTTCGATGAAAATTTTGTCGTGATAAGCGCCGATAACGTTGCACCCAAACCATGTCGTGGTCGAAACAACTCAATCTTCTGCTCACCGTTTATCTCTTAGCATTGGGCCATCCAGACTTACTATCAATTATTTTCCTGCAATACCTCCGACGGTCGACCTCCGGGCCAGAGTGCCAGCACGCTCTCTTCAATTTCGAATGAACAGTTTTATCGATACCCTCTCTTTCTGCTGTTGAACGCTAAACTCGCAACACGTCCACTCGGATACCAGAGGAAAGCCAGGGAGGACTTGGCTTAGAGGGCTCGCAAGACACTTTGGGGGGAAAAGAAGGACTAGATCGTCCTTTGCAAAGGAACAACTGTCGATGGTACGTGGATTAGCGCTACTGTGTTCCCTGATCATTGATGATTACTTAGGGCTGTATCATCTGCATCTGCATTTGTCGAAACTTTGCATCGCACAAGATTTCCGCGCACTGTGATACATGTGACGTCAAGTTTTACCGACAGCACTCTCGCTCCCATACCGCTATCTCCGCCTTCTGCTCTGCGTTGGCCCTCGGGTAACACCTCACCCCATCTCTGCTCCACCGCCGACCGCCGTCTCAAGGCTTGTCCATGTACTGCCGCAATCCACACACTACAAGAAAGCCATGCTTGTCCCGCGTTCAAGTCGCCACACTAAGATGAGCAAAACCATCGACTTGTAACCTACAGCACGGGGCGTTATGCGGTAGTGCGGGAGGCTGCATCATGGACACTTGAGCAATCATTGGTGAGTGAAATTCACCCTTTCGTTTAGTCATAGGTCTGGTCCTGACTCTTGATTTCCAGGGATTCGTCGGGCCCTCCGAGATACCCGATAGTTATTCACAACGAGAATATCGAGAGATTAAAGAAGAATAAGGATATGAAGGGCTTGCGTGAAGTGAAGGAACTGGGATCGATTGTGACTGCCAATTGAACCGGATTTAATTTGGATGTATGTATCCTTGTACAAAATACCACAACCCAATTTTATTCCTCCGATTCGTTCTCCCTCAATTCGTCCCCTGAGACCTCACTATCTTTCTCTCCCTCCTCATCAGGGATCCATCCATCATCATAATCATAATACCCCGGTATCCACTCAATAAATCCCTTCGTAGATTCCTCATCCCCATCCTCTACAGAGCCGTGATTCATCCTAACCTTCCCCCGACTAACAATCTTTATAGGCATCTCTGTCTTTGGATCCAAAGGTACCACTGGGGGAATGGGGTTCTGTTACAGGCAATGAGCAAGAATGTAATGCTCAATATCTAACTTTACACACCGTATCCAGTACTGCAACGATTTCCTCGTAGACGTTCAATCCGCCAGCCATCAGAATGAAGACAGACATGTAGATATTATCAATCTCCCATTCCAAAGTATACTGGCCATCGGTATTTGCCTTGGTGACCTTCCCGGCCAGTGCAGCGTCATATAGCATGATATTGAAAAAGTCTTTGATGACTATGGGCTTTGCGCCGATTTCTCGAAGCCGAGATGCGCCAGTTATTGCTTTCTGCATGAACTCGGAGTCATGGCGGCCGTTTCCAGTCTGAAAATGCTGTCAGATAATAACAACTTGAATGTAAAGGCAGTTACCAGTGATCTGCCAAAGATTAGCTGAGGAGCAGACCAGTTTTCCCCAGAGAGTTCATGATCAAGAGAACGCATCCAACGTAGCACATATCTCAGCAAAAAAGCACCCTCTTTCTGCTGATATGATGCTGAGGCATGTCTCCACAGCCAACGAGCACTTGCATATTGGTATACATCAGATGAGAGGGCCTCTGGGAGTTCCGCATCCGCCTTGTCAAGGTGATCCATGGTGCATGCAACCATAGCTTCTCCCAAAACCACACGGTACTTTTTGGGATCAATATACCAACGACGAGCCCGATCCTCTGAGGTCAAAAAATCATCGAATGATTTGTGGAGAAGTTGATAACACCCATTCTCCTCGGTGACAAGGCTCCGGAGTTTTTGGAAGGCGCTGAGAATACCTGTGTTGTTTTCAAGATTCATGTACTCGGTAACAGTGTGGAGATTATCAATGGAGCATGGATACACCTCTGGAGAGTTTGCCATGATTAGACCTAATGCCGTGCATATATTCTGCCGTATGTCGTCGTCCCCTTGTTCGTCTATGAGAGAGTTGAGTGCGGTCTCATATAAAACCGTGAGCGCGTGTAAGGCATTTTTTGGTGGCTCATTCTCTGTGAAGACCTTCAAACGTTGTGCAATGTTTTCTTTGATGAAGCCGACGACCGTGGCTGCCCAAATAAATAAGCCACTAGCACGTTCTGCCAATCGCTCAACAGCGTTGTGTTTTTGGGCAGTGTCTAGGCCATCAAAGGACGAGTGTTGGAAAGATTTGGTGAGGAAGTAGTGAATGTCATTTGTGGTCTCGGGTGAGGTGTGGTCGAGAGGAAAGTGGTGAATGTGACTGCAATGTTGCAAGGATCGAACAATGTCTTCCTCGGGGCGGCTGGCGAGGACAAAGCGCAAGAATGGGAGTAGCTTAAATTTATCGTCAGCAAACAGCTCCAGGAGCTGTTCACGGAACTTTGTCTCGGCTCGGTCTTCTCGTGAGCTTTCGTCGATTCCATCGACGAGGACGACGATACGGCCTTCCTTGGCGATGTCTTCGCTCAACCCTTGGAGAGGATTGATGAGAAGTTTTTGGACCTGCATCGATAGTTTCGTGTTCTGTGCAATCTGACGACTTCGCTCTACGACCTCCGCAATTAGCTTTCCAAATCGCTCGTCAAAGTCTGCCAAAAGGAACGCAAGAGTTTTGACAAACTCTCCAGCATCGTTGTAATCATTTCGGTCAAAACGGATGAAAGCAGCTAAACGGCTGTTAAAGCCTAGCTCGGACAACGAGTTGTGAAGCGTTCCGATCAACAAGCTTTTGCCGCACCCAGCGACACCGGAAATCCAAAGGATGGATTGCTCTCCATGGAAGCACCATTCCAGTATCTTCGCAAGCGAAGAACGACGGGTACCCAAAAGGCAATGTGACTTGGGCCGCAACAGTTTCGCGGATGGTTCGAGTGTTCGAAGTGTCTCTTTTCGTTCTTTGAAATCGGAAAATGAGGCTCAAGTTAAAACACCTTTGGTTCCCACCGTTGGCGTCTGATTAGACGCCACGAACAAATCGTTCGGGGCAATCAATTAGATGTCAAATCGACGAAAAAGGCCGCACCCCGCAGCACCCTTCTACCGAACCCGCCGCACCTCTGTCTGCACCTCAGAGTCAAAGATCTTCAAGTCGCACCAAAGGCCCGTGACCATCATCGGCGCTTCCCGGGCGTCGTTGACCACGTCACCTTCAACCCTCTTCAACCACGTTCCCACCAATATCAACCACCTTTCTCACACGCTCTCGTCGTCATCCCTTCGTCGTCGCGTCGTCGTTCAGTGTCTCCCGGACACAATTTTTTAGGGTACGTTCCATTACTTTCGTCCAGAACTAAAAACTCGATCTCATAAACTCGATCCTAGTCCTTTTTTCTCACCACACTCCAAACGAAGGGCTCTCGCAACATACCTCAAAGTCAACTCTTATCTCGGAGAACGATGTCGTTATGGGCGGGCAGAGGAGACAACAGGTTCTAGAGACTATCATTGAAGGCTGTGAAGAGGTACAAAGGAAAAGGGGAGTATGAAAAAAAGGTCAAAGGTACGTATCTTGTTCCTATGTATTAAACTATGCTAACCCTCATTAGCAATAAGCCAGAGTGCGCGGGAGCCTTCGGACAACTAGTTGCACCCCAGTACATGCTTCACCCTGAATTTCCAGGTGTCACCGAGGCTTCACGGCAAGAACAGAGTGCGTCGAGACGAGAATGCGCTGCGGGCGTGAGTCTACTCCCGATCATTTGTTAGCTTAGCTGAACATCTCCAGTTTCAGATCCCTACACTTAATCACCATCGCTAGTCAAAGCCTACAAATCTAAGCCGACACAATCCCTCGCTATACTCAACTTGCCCCTTCAACGTCAACACTTGCACTCAACAATACAATCCCCAAGGTGCTCGACGTGAAAAGGTATATGGTTCGTTATCATCTTGCACTACATAGTCTCAAGCTCAGTCTCTTATTACCCAGGACATCTACATCTTGATGCACGCTTTCTTACTGTATATATCAATGTATACAATGTGTATGATAGCCTTGTTTGACTCGTGTACACTCTGCTAGTAGCTTGCATGTAAGATACAATTCAATGCTCAATTTCATATTCCCTCATCCACAGTGGAGGACCTTATTTGTCGCAACGCTGTAAATCGCGAAGGAAGGTCATACTGACGCCTGCTAAGCGCCCGCGGAAATAGCTCATTTATTCAGCAGAAAATGTTTGCAAAAATTCTCCAGCATCCAATACTTGATTTAAGACTGCCAGACTCTAGAGAATGATTCTAAGATATCATCCGAATAACATACTCAAAGCTGGTATCATTTGAATCGGTAAGACCATACAGTGAATTTAACAAAGCTGAATACTTTACACAGTAGCGTATCTTGCCCTTCTTCACTATCACCATTATCATCTCACCTCACCTCACCTACTCTTTCCATCTCTCTGCACAATATGACTAGAAGGAAAACATATACCACCAAAGAAGCCAGACGCAAAGCCGATCGACTGAAAGCAGCTCGACATTATGCCAAAAATAAAGATACAATCAACGCAAAGCGAAGAGAGTCAAGGCAACAACAACATGAGCTTCAACGGTACGTGGATGCTTGTAATACTCGATGATTCTAACCCGAGGGCTTATATTAGGCAACGAAACCTATCACGAGCACGGACAGAGTTGGAAAAACGGGAGCTTGAACAGAAGGAGCAAAAACGAGGTTCAATTGGGCAAAGGTGCGCTACCACAAGTCTTATACCAGTTACGAACTCATTCATCAATTACTCATGCAGCCATCCAATACACCGTGTCCGTGAAATATCTCAGTCTATCAACACGCTTACTGTGGTGTCACCAACTGAATACCTCGAGTGTCTGTATCAAGATTATCGTGCATGGGTCACAGGCCCCGGGACTGCACCATCCCCTCTCGAACTACCCAGCCGCCTATTTGACAACATGATCGCTGAACTGAACCGTCTGTCAAGTACCCTGCTAGAGCAATACGGCAATGGAGAATACTACAAAGAAACAGAGGTCGTCATCCATCAAATGCGTTCCATCTCAAGTTCTGTTGACGATATGCAGTTGGCTTTTTACGACGATTGTTTGGAGGAGAAACACACGACGGGCAAGCTCAAGTATCAGAGTAGCATTTATTGCACTGAAATTAACGGTGAATTGGAATGAGATACACATTTAACACTAGTTAATGTACATGATGACGCAGCAAGGGCACAGGATGTATTCAAGGAAGCCATGGGGCCACGGCATCATCGTTATCGATGTTTGAACTTGGCACCCATGATATTGTGTGCTGGTAGGATGGAGGGAGAATTTTTGTTGACGACGTTCGGGAAGGCAATATACGTAGGTGAAATTAATTGTAGTCCTAGAGTCTGGACATGTGAACGATTAATATGATGCTGTATGTGAAGTAATTTGAGACGTACCAGTGAACCATGTACCTGTATAACCATATCCCAACTTTATCCCAACTCTTGACGGGGGCGACGACGACGCGACGAAGGGATGACGACGAGAGCGTGTGAGAAAGGTGGTTGATATTGGTGGGAACGTGGTTGAAGAGGGTTGAAGGTGACGTGGTCAACGACGCCCGGGAAGCGCCGATGATGGTCACGGGCCTTTGGTGCGACTTGAAGATCTTTGACTCTGAGGTGCAGACAGAGGTGCGGCGGGTTCGGTAGAAGGGTGCTGCGGGGTGCGGCCTTTTTCGTCGATTTGACGTCTAATTGATTGCCCCGAACGATTTGTTCGTGGCGTCTAATCAGACGCCAACGGTGGGAACCAAAGGTGGTTAAAAGGCGGAATGAATGTGGCTCACCTATGGACCTCACAGCTCGATGCGTTTGCAAGACTGTCATAGTTGTGACCTTTACCTGAGATTTAAAGAATTCCTCCTTTAGCTGCTCAAAAGTGCCTTTGAGATCCGCTATCGTTAAGGACGTGTGGTCCATGACCCGATCTGTGACATTTTAATTATATTGATAAGCCAAGAATGTCGTGCAAGAGAAAACCTACAGAGAACTCCTTTGATAATGCAGCTTGAGAGGAAGACGTAGCATTCCTGTGACTGTGAAACTATTCTTTCAAATAGTGTCGAGAAGTCGCCTTCTGCGTTCAACGCGTCGTTCTCGATTGCAATATTGTATGTCTCTATCATTATGTCGTAAAGTGCGACTATTGCTTCATCTTGTTCGTGCTTTGCTTTGATTACCTTTATAATTATTAGTTTGTCGTTGGGACAAACGAGGTTGAAGTTTCTTACATGGTAGATTCCGGATACGACTATAGAAGCAGCTCGAGCGATTTCATGCACCTGGTATGATAGGTTCAGAAATGTGATGAGCGATAGCTTTTGGAAGTTTACCTCTGATAATTGATTCAGGGTTTCAATGACCGTATCGGCGGTCTGATAAATACGCTTTCGTTTTTCGGTCTGTACTTTGAGCTTCTCAATCTTGTCCTCAAGGTTGGCTGAATCTCTATCTGCCTTTGTGTCAGCATCTTGACGGTCTTCGACGGCAGGAGGGGCGTGTTCTTGCTGCTCTGTTGAGGCTGCGGCTGTTGAAGTCAACGTTGAGCGGCCCGGCGAAAATGCAAAGTGTTCCATCTTCAGTGAGAGCTCGAGGCGGTCATCGCGCGACTTTCTCTTGTGAATAACCATTTCCCTTTGAAGCTCTTTTCAAGTAAATGAATCAAAATTCACGATAAAAGATGTATCATAAACGCACCGCTTGCACCATTTACATTCATTTCACCCAATGGAATTCCTACAGTGGCCACAAGTGTATTGCACCAAAGTGGCCGATGACGAAAAACTTCGACACATAGCTGGGAATGGTGCCCGGATTGACTAGAGAGCAGGGAGACAATGTTTTTAGCTACGACTTTTGTCAGCTGCATTCATTGGTGACATACATCTGCAAGTTCAAGGAGCATCCTTGCTCTGCCACTGTTTTCGTATCGGTGTGGTATATTTCGCAAGAGCCATTGGGAGACTGAACACTAATAATCAAGCTCTTCTTGCTGGAGGATGGAAATCCGACGATTTTGAGCTCTACGCAATATCAGCCGAGTGTGTGCCAGAGAAAATTATATTGCTTGCCTGTGATTCTGAAAGCATGGTCCCCCGATTGTCTTTCTCTGCCGCCAATAGTGAGCAAATGTACACGGTGAAGTTAAGGCAAGCATACGTTGGGTTAACGTGGGCATCGCCTGTAGGCGCCATCGTTGGTTGTGGTGGGAAGAGTAAAAGAGCAGATCCTCGGTGATGGTCTCGCTCTGATTGTAGCTCCCACACACACCAAGAACACGTTTTAGCCCGTGTTCATAAAAAGACATTCTTGTCTAATAGTAATATCCTGACAGGGCGTATGCAATACGATGAACCCGTGGTACACAGCATTCTGATGATCAAGAACATCGAATGGGCGCCACCGTACGTTACTGTTTCGCACAAGTCCAGGGACTTTGTGCGCTCTTCGGTGTGCGTAATCGGATACAAAACAGTATCGCTCAGATGGTATAGTAGAACCTGCGCTATATCAAGATGTATTAGCGCCGAATCAGGTCTGAGAAGGATATACACGTACGACGATTTCCCTGAGACGTCACGTCGTCCACTCAACCTCCACCGAACGCCTGTTAGGGCGTCGAGAAACATGTCAGGACGTAAGGTGGAGACCGAATGAAGACCACACTTTACAATGAGCAAAGATTTGATCTTAGGCTCATACGTGTAGTCTACTTGTTGAATGATAGAAGCTGTCCTGACGAGTATAGCTCTTACTGAGTAGATAACGTAAATGAGAGGAACTCGATGAAACGTACTAAAAATAGTGGCGCCACAACAACTGCGATGAATGAAGTTCCGCGACCAGACTAATAGTAGCGATACTGACCTGTAGGACCTGTTGCCAAGCTCACCCAGAAGAAATTTCATGTGAAGGTACCTTTTCGGCTCTTCTTTCTACCAGGCATACCCATTTCGTTTCCCATGAAGCCCTTGTGGTCGGACAAGACACCAGAGTGAAGGATTTTAGCGCGGTTTCCTGATGATACGCCCAGGAAAACATACTGTGCTCATAGATGACGAAACGAGGCGGGCATCTTCGCTAACATTTTGGTAGCAGGGGTATGTTCGGTCTGAAAACCATCGCAACGAGCGCGAGGAATCACGTATAGTGGGTACGAAATGATTTCTAGGACAGCCTGAGCATTCCTCTTTGTACGGAAGGAGCACGAGAATCGTACATGGAAGATACCTAATAATAGCCTCTCTCCACATCTCTAATCGATGGATTCCCACTGAGCGTTCTGAGAAGCGCCTGACGTTGCTATCAGGCTTCTCCTTCTGGACGCACGGCACAAGACGTGGAGATAGTGAACATGTCGGGCGCCAAAACCTTGATCATTCGCGCTTGGAAAACAATCGAATGCCAATGAGTATCTGTGAGTGGTGTTCGCAAGGAGCATGGCTTGCGGATTGTAATTTAATGAACTGTCTGAGTAAGGTGAATATTAGAGAAGGTCGTTGTTGGGGAGGAACAAGAAATCGTTTTATTGGATGTAGACCAGAGCACGAGTACCGGAATAACGATTTTGACATTCCGTGGAAAATGGTAAAATATAGCGATAGACTTCTAGAGTACTCGACTGAGAATGAACCTAAATGAACGGTCAGATTAGAGTATGGAAGACCATGATGTATGCAAACGCACCAAATACCCCGAAATCCGTTCGCGTAACCTGCCAGCAAAATAGAGCTCAATCTCGGACTGTACATCGAGGTCCCAAGACCGTGTCCGGCCAAAGACCAGTCAGAATGATGGTCGAGCTCACCTTGATGTATCTGGGTTTAGTTCAAAACAAGGCCGCCGAATAGTCAATCGAGGAGCGCTGAAAGAAGAAATGATGTAACAAGAAACAACTATAAATTGACCGACTCCACTAAATACATAGCTCAGGTAAATAACTGTAAACTACAGGTAAATACCTCGCCGGCTCTTCGTAACAATAAAGAACCAAATCATAAATGATAATGTAACATATGGTTTAAAGTAAAATTATTGAGAAGTAATTCTGGAAAGGAAAGGAGGTAAATGTACTGTTTTCGTTCGCTCAGGCCTCATCCGCGACGGCGAAGTAACTCTCCGATATTCACCCCAAATCCGACCTGCCAACCGAATAGCAGCGACGTGCCAGGATTGAACGATTGCAGTGTGTGCGCGTTGGTTTGTAGAGAGGCTGTGCACAATGTTGGAAATGTTAGGCATGGAGCCCAGATAATAGTGAGTGCGTTTCAATGGCCATATGTCAGTGTCGGCGAACAGCTGAGATGACGCGGTAACGATGACGGCCTGTTCATCTTTTGTGAGATGGTAGGGCTGGCGTTGGACAAGAGAAGTGGTGGTAGAGACCAAGGAGTCCTTGGCATGGGTACGAAAATGCGCAAATCTCGGGCATTCCGTGAAGATATGATGAGTCGTTTCGAGTTCGGCACACCCAAAGGAGCACCAAGGAGATATATTGCCAAAGCGCCTGAATTTGGTGAAATTTGTGTCAAGTTGAGATGAACGGGCATAGAGCTGAACGACAGCCGAATATGCCGAAGTCGCTCGAGTGTATGGATAGGTTGGGGGAGGTGTCAGATCATGGAGAGTGTGTAGGAGAGTGCTTGCTGGGCGGAAGGAGGCTTCATAAGCCGAACGACGTGCGAGTATATTCGATATATACAAGAACGGGTTAGATTCAATGTAGGAGTGAGTTTTAGAGAATAAGGTAAAATCATCCATGAAGAATGTAGGTAACGGTGCCGGCGGGGGGCGAGGAATTGAGCGATGAGCGGACGAGGCGATACGATCTGCAAGATCATTCGCTCGAGCAGGCGGAGAAGTAGACGAGGTGTGAGAAGGAATGTGTTGTATTAAGAGTGGTGCTCTATGGTGACGACGATGTACAATGTCCATGATCCATCGATATAGGGCTCGCGCAGGGTTCGATGCCCAATTGTATGAGGGTAAATTAAGGGCATTATTGAGATGGCGAACAGCATTTGAATTGTCGGAGTATATCACAGGCGAAGGGCTATCGGGGCGTGGAGTATCTCTTATCAGCAGTATGGCTGTAAGAATCCCGTATACTTCAGCCAGTTGGTTATTGGCTGAGAGCGCGAACGCATCGAGCGTCGCTAAGAGGGTGTGCGATGTCGAGATTGACGAGAAAGCGGATGATCGTGACTGGAAGGGAAGTGGTGCGGGTGGAACGGTAGAGCCGTCTGATGCCGATAACCCAGTAAATGTTGGGTCCTGTGGTGGTCTCCGGGGGTTTGATGTGGCGAAGTTGGTGAGGATGAGTTCAGAGAGGCGTTGGCGGGCAGCCCGAGGAATGGACAATGTCCACAAAGCAGTGTACGGCGGGTCCGGGTAAGTAAAAGGCAGTCCAAATGAAGCATGGACAAGAGACTTCAACGAAAAGCTCTCGATCCATGACTTCAGTATAGGGAGGTATTGACGGAGTATTCGTGACCGGCATATTTGTGGGGACGCAGCTGGGGAGAATATGAGTCGTGGTATTTGTCGACACGTCAACGGAGACCACGTTGCGATTTGATTCAGTCTGCGTATGCCGATATTTTTCAGTAGAATTGGCGTGTTTAATGGGAGGCATGATTTGAGGCTGTAAGGGAGAGAATTGAAGATGTGGCGAATGCTGACATTTCCGTCGTAGAGATACGAGAGGTCCGTCAGGCGAAGGGAGGTGTTTGTGGTGTGCAGGACCCTGTGCGCGAGGGAGAAAGAATACGGAAGTGAGCGTTTATGTTGTAGGAAGGAGCGACGAAGGCTTGGGCCCTCCAATGGGAACCGACAGTAATTTAGAGCACATGTCCAGTCAGATAATGTGACAGTGGCCATGTCTTTGAATATTGGAATATGGTGATTGAGGTCGCGAAGTAACCCTTGAACCGCCAGGGAATCATTTATCCGAGTGATGGATGGAAAATCAAAGCCCATATACGTGAACGGTAAGGAGAGGAGTGCAGAATTGAAATGAAAGGGCCATGATAGGTACGAGTGGACTTTGTGTGCTACCAGACGGTCCAGTTTGACTGCTTGGTCCTGGGTCACTGGCTGAAATGCGAGGCGAGGCTGTAAGCGTGAGATAAGGGTGCTGGATATGATCCGTCGAAGAGCAGTAATTGGCAGATGTTGGCGAAGTACAGGAAACTCAAAAGCATCAATGATGCTTGAGAGTTTGTCGAATTGGGCATCTGTGTCATTGACATGAACCCGTAAGAATTCAATATGCGACTCGTATATCTTGATTGGTACTGGTATGCGACGGGAGTGGTCGAGCGGGTCAGCCGATGGGATCATAAGGGATGGCGGCGGTTGAGGAGCATTGCGAGCATAGATTGCTGATTTCTCCCAGTTCGTTTCACCTCCATATGAGACTTGGAAGCAATCCGATAAGTACGACAGCTGCTCTAGGGATGCAAGGGAGGTTGTGGCAATACCACTATCATCCATTGCTTCAACCATCCCAATTTCAACGGTTTTGAGGTCAGCCGGGGTGTGGTAATCTCCTGCTCGTGCAGTAACTGATTGCACAGTGAGGAGGCCGTTGAATCCCTGGGCTTCATCTCGCAACCAGTGGTTGCACATACTCGAGGTGAGAGTGCATTTCAAAGGGGATAGTGGTCCTCCTTGTTTTGTGACTCCAGAGAAGGTGATTGGGTCGGTGAGACCAAAGAACATTTTGATTTGGTAGGGTACATTTTCCTGGGCTGACATGTCAAAGTCGATCAAAGACAGGGGTAGGCCATACGCTCGGACGGCATCGTAGAAACCTTCAGGTTCCAGACGATCAAACCCTTTTTTCTGATCCCTTTTGAGCATGTACATTGGGGTCTTTGTGCGGTCTGACCAGGTTTCGAGCTGAGCGAGGAAGGAGGTGAGGTCTCGTCCTTGTACACCCAATTGTGTCGCAACTTGTTGTTCCGGTAGAACACCCATGCGCTGGAGGTAAGGCATGATACGTGAAACCAGCCATGCAAAGGGGATGTTCATGTTGAGTGAGTTACAACAGATACCCCGGTAGTTGCGAAGGTCCGTCATATCCCCACGCTTATGTATGAGTGATAGGGTAAGGGGCTTGATAGAGTCTGGGAAGTGGGAATGTTGAATTGGGTAGTTCCATAGGTCAACAACGAGTTGAAACGCCGGGTCAGGAAGATTCTTCACCATCCATTTTTCCCATCCGTCGGGTCCAGGGGCTGGTCTAGGCTTGCCTTTGCGGATGATGGCTCTGGCTTCGTCAATGGACATGAGACGTGGCCATTCGAAAGGATCATCATGTACGCGTGCACGAATGGAGCGGATAGTAGGCGTCTCGAGCCATGGTTTTGGTTGAGGTGGCCTGTTTGTTCGTTGGTAGAGGAGTGTGAAGTATTCGTTAGTGGTTTCCTTCACCTCAGTAGCACCGGTAACAATAGTGTCAGGATCACCTGAAAACCCCTTGGATATTGCGGCTGGAGGACCCAGGAATGATGACGGATATAGCCTCTTGGGGGAGCTGCCTTGGAGACAGGACTCAATCCTTAACCGATCCCTATTGACAGCACGAGTGTTAAGTACAGTACGCTCTTCCCTGAATCGCAGTTTTGCCAGCGAGGACCTGAGGGATTGGAAGAAGTCTAAAGCTTCTTGTGATAGCAGTGCATGTGTAGAGAAGACTGTTGTGCCTGCTATTGTATCGTGACAGCTTCGTAGGTATACGAAACACCAGGGAGCCCGCTGTAGGAGTGATTCGAGTGTTCCTTGTTTGATGGCGGCAATGATCCTACTGACACGGCGAAACTCGCGGACCAAAAGCTGGAGTCTAGCACTGGTTGGGCGTTTCGGAAGATACTTCCGAGGTAGCTCGAACGATGCTGCCGCTGCTTCGTGGAATATTTCGGTGAGGGCATTGTATAAAGTATTGTATTCGTCATCAGATGTGATAGGGCGGCGGGTGATACCCCGTTGTCGGATACCGTCATTCACCTTGTCAGCGAATAGTTGGAACCGGTATGTTTCGCCACGTTTTGGGAACAGAAATCGAGGAGGATATGTTGCTGGTTGGGCGGAGGAGAGGTCGACGTTCCGTGAGATTGATGCTGGTGGGATGAGGACTAAATTCGCTTGAATAGGGCGGTGATCAGTGGCAGGGACAAAGGACTTGACAACAAAGATAGAGTATGCTCTGACTCCAGCAATGGAAGACGCACACCGATCAATGATGGAGCAACATCTGTCGGACTGGAAGGCATGATATGTTGCACCATCTATTCGAGCATTGTTGTCTCCTTGAGAGATCCACAAGTCTCTACCGTTTATCGACTGTAGGAATTGTCGGTATGCCTGACGTGCAGGGCCGTCATGCTGCAGGTGATCTCCCCATTCAACATCCGCCAGCGTAGCGTTGGTGTCACCAATGATAGACCAGGAGTATGGGGCAGAGGTAAGGATATCCTTCACGTCTGTCCAGAATGCTTCAAGGGTTTGGAAGGCGTCAGCACCGCCTGGGTCATATGGTGCGTATACAGCCACCAGCCTGTGACGAAATCCCTTTCCGGCAGCTGTAGGAATAACAACATCAGTGGCAACCACACGGCCCTTAAGGCGTTCAGGAAGGGGAATCATGGTGGCTTGCAGAGAAGACTTGATCCCCATTGCGACGCCCCATTTCGCTGATCGTCGGTTTGTCGGGATCCCAGGAGATTCAAAGATCCTATAACCCTGCACACGGACAGCGGATTGAACAGGATGTGATGACTTAGTCTCGCATAGTACCCATGCATGTGGGTTGTGGGTGGAGACGAGGTTGTTGAAGGTTGATGTCTTGGCAATGTCGGAGACTCCGTTGATGTTGAGGGACAAGGTGGAGAGTGTTGATGGAGATGGAGAGGCTTTAACACATGAGATTGGTAACAACAGAAGGATAATGTACATTAGAGTCAATAAGGGCTTTGAGATACACCTGTTCACATGGGCTTCAGACCGTTTTACCGCTGAGCAACGTTCACTGTGATAGGAACGTGTTAGGGGTGCGGGTGAGAGATGTGCGATAGAACGAACCTGTTCCATCGGCGTTTCGTGCTGTGGAGCATCACCCTGTTGATCAGTGTCCTGTTCCATTGGTGTGTCCTGCAGGGGTGCACCATCCTGTCGATGAGGATCCACCTGGGGGTTGCGTAGGCCTGCCTGGGTCGCTGGTAGGCCTGTACGGGGATCAGCAGGAGGAGGAAGACCTGGGGGTGCGGCAGGTGGCATGTGTGAATGTTGAGATGGCGGTGGCGGCGGTGGTAAGGGGGCGATGATGGATTGAGTAGCGGCATATCCGCTACGAGCCTCCCTAACAATCTCTTGTTGTTGGGCAAGTTGCTGGTCGAGCGCAGGGAGAGAGTTCAATGCTTGAGCGCAAAGCTCTTGGCGCGGTGCCACCAGTGAAAGCATCTCTTTCATTTCCTTCTGGGACCTGAGGCGGTTGAGCTCGGATTCCGCAGCAGTAAGGGTGTATAAGGCAAATTGACCCTGTTGAAGAGAGGCGAGTGAGGAACGGTTGGCCTGGAACTCATGTTGCAGCTCCTTGATGAGATTGCCTTGATTCCGTACGAGGTCAGTCAGTGCAGATGCAACGTCAACACCCTGCGTTCGGATGAGGTCAATCTGTTTTTGAAGGCCTGCGGACGAATCGCGAGACGGACTCGGATTGGTGTCAAGGAAGCGTGGAGAGGGGCAGTTACGATGATTGAACCAGCAGAGCGGGGTAGGGTTGGATAGTTCGACGAATGACGGGATTCCAGGGAGAGAAGGTGTTTTCATGCCGAGCAGGGAAGATACAGCCTCCCACGTGCGGAGAACCACCAGATAAGCTTCACCGTCGAGGACCATGCAGCTATGAGAGACGATGGACTCATCCTCGAAGCTACGGCGGATATAAGCATTCATTGCTCCCTCAAATCCATGAATACCCGCAGTGCCTGCTATTACGATATCCCATCCCCAATACGGTTCCACGAATTTGGGCCGAGAGATGTGGAGAATCCGTTGTTGGACAACAATGGGGTTATCATACAGTTTCTGAATGTCTTCGCGGTTCCGGAGGTCAATGGCGAGACGAGTCCCAACGACAGATCCTGAGGTCTTGGCGCAGTGGAGAAACGAAATGTTCCTCTTGCGTAAAGCCTCTTCGACCAATGGTTTCGTTCGGGCGGCATCGGCTTCGCTGTCCATCGTGACGAACACTCGTCGGGCGCGGTCGTAGCCAATTCCGGTCTTCCACGAGGCGCGGAACCTTCCATGACCTTCGATAGCGGTGATGAGGTTGTGAAGGATGTCGGGGCGAGGCTGGGGCGTGTTGACCCCGACGAAGATGAAGTCGGTGGTGCGGGTAGACGTGCTGCCAGAGTGGAGAGAAAGAAGGGAGAAGTCAGGGAGAAAGAGGTCGGGCTTGTTTTCGCGGGAATGGGTGACGATGTTGTTGTATTCCGTTCGGAATTGGGTGATAGCTGCCGTGGGGGATGAGTTGTCGAGGTGGTAGACAATTATTTCGATCCCTGCGGTCGTTGTGGAGGTCGGTTCTTCGAGAGGAGGAGAGGAGGAGCGGTTTTGGGTGATGATTGGGGGTGCCGGGGGTGGTAGATTAGATGCCATGTCAGCTTAGCGTTTTAGGAGATTTATGATGGATTTAAGAGAGATTTAGACGTAGATTACGATGTGAATATGAGATAGATTATGAGGAAGTAGAGTATGAAAGGAGGTGGTTGTGGTTGTGGTTGTGGTTGTGGTTGTGGTTGTGACTGAGAGTAACAAGAAAAGAGACGGCGTCAATTGAGAACGCGCACCTTGACCCTAACCTCAACTTGGCGTATTTGGCGGAAACAAACAATAATGGAACTCTTCACCAACGACGACCTCGAACGATATCGCCACTCAGCAGAGGACTATACTTCAAAGACTTGGCCAGACAAATCCTGCGATAGAAGTATCCTTATCTGGAGAAACACAAGGCGGATGGATGGCTCAGAGTTCTTTGAGACGATGATGGTGTATCCGGTAAGTAACGTCTGCTCTTACTTTGCTATCTCACTCACTTGTGCTTAAAAAGCTACCCAATAGTGTTTGTTCATCCCGCGACTGGCACCAATCTAAGTCTCAAAGGCACCAAAAACCAACTTCCGCACCACTACATCCTCCATGGTCGCACGACTATGATTCATCCCAAGCCAGACTGGGCCACCTGTTACTCCGCCTGTCTGCTCCCTACCGAAATCACACCCACCGCTGCCTCGGAGCACCTCTCATGGATCACTCCACGCCCATGCACTACCTACGTCGGCTGTGGTGACCCCCTCACACGTGTACGCACTCCTCGTTCTACAACCAACTTCTCCATCTGATTTTGAAGCTCTACAGTGCAGCTCCCGCCCCTTCTTCCGCGGTATCTGATACATGAACATAACTATCTCCGGTCTTTATACGCAAGGACAAGCCGGTTATCTGGCACGAAAGACCTCATATGGTACGCGAATACTCTTTCGCCAGGCTTTCCCGACCTCATTCCTCTCCAGCAAAGTCAAGGCCTGGATATCTATGCTGTCAATGGTTAATAGTCGAAATCTCGCAAAAAATAGATGGTTACAAGGTCCAGAGTAGCGAACGTTTTTGCAGGTTCATCCAGAGGTATTCGTGAGTCTTATTCATTCCTTCGTTTGGATTTCAGGCTGACTAGTCTATATAGATGATTTCAAGACTGCTCTTGATCTCTCCTTCCCCGATGTAGGCCCAGTAATGTCTCTTCCGCTACACCCGAATTCAAAAGACCCCATTTCTAGGTTCATCTCGCACGACAAGACCTACATAACCTGTCCGTACCCCCCGGATCATCATTCTTGAAGAACAGTTGGTCCAAGATGTAGAGGGCTTAGAGGTACAGGGTTCTGGGGGTAGCGCCGACTCGAGGTATGCTAGTCCAGTCTCTTCAAGTCAGCTCGCCAAAACCTAACTGAAAGCTTCAGGTGGCAAATGCATACAGCAGCGGCCTTTCCAAATGTTTAGCATGGTCTTTAGTGCCCTCCGCCGATGATGCGACTGAAAACGTTCTCAACACACCCAAAGAACATCCTCCGCACTTGTTTCCTTCCATCTGAAACCTCAGCACCGTACCCATTCCCCCCTTCAATCCTTGCGACTTTGGTGTTGTCATGCCCGTCAGTCCTACTCCGCCTTCGTCATAACGGCCTGAAATTGCCGTCGACATGGGTTCTACCCCGTTGCACCACCTCCTCATCCTCATCTCCGGGATTCACCTATCTTTCCTTATTCCCCCTCCATACCATTTTCCGTACCTCATGCATCGGCTATTCCTAAGCCGGTAGAACAGTATTCGAAGACATATAGTGCCTACTCGTAGACGTCAGACGCCATGCCAATTCACGTGTCCACATTCCGCCATCCCGCTCGTACACTAGCCATCGTTCATACCCAGGCGATAAAGGAGAGTCCGGTTCTCTGGTACCGCGAGACTTCCCAGGGTATGGTCAAACCGCGATGGAATGCTCCACAGCAGCCTCATGGGACGTACCTAGACACGACTGCAAGGTTACGCCCCCACACTATGACGCACTCGCTTTTTCGGACCCCAGTTTTACTCGCTACGATGGGCTCTACATACTCGGCACTCGTAGCTTCATTTTGCGTCTCCTGTGTTGTCGGACGCGAGGGACTGGGAAAGGAATTGGGACGTCGGGAAGGTATCGGCTTCGGGTCGTTGAGTGATCCTCACGACGAGAACATGATGAACGAACTGGACGAGCCGACCTCGTACAATAGTACGCCATGCTCTGTGTCTCCCAAAGTCAAAGGTTGGGAGCAGTAATTCGGGTCCCAAGGTTCAGGCACATCCCAGTCGGGAATGCCCGGAGTATCTCTTATCTTCGATTCGTTGTATATGGTTGCGGAGGTGAAGGGGGCGAGATGCGCGTTCGGTTTGAAGCGGACAATGCGAAACTAGAAGGGGCGAAGGTTCGGATACACCAATGTATTCAACTAGTCCACCACAGTAGACGTATCTCATTATAATCATGTATTGATATACAACGGAAGACAACGACGCGAATACCCATGGCTTGATTTTCTGAGTCCAACACGATCGCGATATGTTCCATACAGTATACAAAGGGCGAAGATCAATCAAACGTTTGCTTGAGAAGGAACATGGTCCGCCGTCCGGGGTATATCCAAAAGATAGAGCATACTATATCTTCGACCCTGAGAGATCTTTAACAGGAAGATCGAAGCCTAAGTCTTGCTCAGAAAACAGTTTAGAATCCAAAAGATAGAGCATACTATACGTTCGACCCTGAGAGATCTTTAACAGGAAGATCGAAGCCTCAGTCTTGCTCAGCACATATCAGAAAACGTTTTAGAAAAGGCCCATTCGGCACACCGTAATACTATTGCGTGGGCAAGAACAAATCTACCTTGCGTTACTTACTGCAGACCAATAATGAGCGACAATAATGTAGCCGAATAAACCAATGAAATGTCAGCTTACCAGGCGAAAGAAGATACTGGACAGCGACAATGGTGACATTCGCTATAGAATAGAATAAGCAAATGATAGCTGCAAAACGGAGTCCCGCACCCGTTGGCTCGATCATCAGCTGTACATGTGTAGGATTTTTAGCTTTTGCGCTGTACTAGTGCGAGTGAATAGTATTAGAACGATTCGAACCGGGTTGCACCGGTAGAGGGTGACCTACGCCAACAGCAGCGCAGTTGCGGCGCTTCCGAGATTGACATTGGCGTTCGTACAGCACGTCATACCATCCTGTGTTAGACGTAATTGAACGTTCAGTAACAAATACAGAACAAAGGCGCTCTTGAATATTGATGCCAGGTACCGCAGTGGATTTGACTTGTTCCGATGCCCGAATACATATGGAGTGTCAAAGTGACTTGTTGGGTTTAACTCACCCGGAAAGCGTTCATCATCGATGGAGAAGTCAATGAAGTGCATAATTTTATTTACCGACCGCTCTTCAACCGCTAGCCACGCGTCTTGTGTGCGCTAGGATCACCGTTGCATGTTCCGAGTCGAGAGTACAGCAGCAAGTAAATGCTGTAGCAGAGCAAATTTGATCACCGGGACGCTGAGACGTGCAATTAATGGGCGTTTCCAGTGGCGTGTGGGATCCCGGATATGAAGTTGCTCACCAGACTGCTATCTCCTCGCTATAGAGCTTCCAGCTGCCGGTATATCGCCTAGCATAACGGAGAATGTCCAATATCAAGACAAGCATGTTTTGGAGAATGGACCCTCCGGAAGTAGCGATTCTCCGAGACTCTTGGATCATTACTTTCGAAGACGACGCCGAGAAGCGAGCCTGAACGCGTGTGCTGAACATCAAGGTTCCGACAAGGTCATGTTCGGGAAGCCTCGAGGCAGATATGAAAGGCTGTATAGACGATAGTGCTGTGTCACTCACTAGTGAAGTCTGGATCATGGCTTGTTGAATGTCGTATGGTTGATAGATCGCTCAGGGTTTGTTTCGAATCGACACTTAGAACCGTAAAAAGGTTGGACCCTGACGAAGATCCTATAAGCGCTTGGTGATATTATTGAAAGGGACACTCTAGAGACCGAGACAAGGTCTACTCGTGTGAAGATGATTTTAGATGAATACGGAGAAGGCAGGCACGATGAACTGACCAGGAGATGCTGGGGTTCTTCATCGCTACCTTGTTTGCCGTTTAATAGTGGACTTTGGCATTCCACGAGTATGTCCGAGAGCCTGAGTGTCTAGAGCCTAGTTCGACAGCTCGAGGTACTTGTTCAATACTGCGACGTATGAGTATTTTTAGCAAGGTACGGGTGTTCGTCGATCCGAGGGACTAGATTAGTGAATATAAGCAAGCCTGAGTTGTTTTTTCCCTGTTATCATTGAGACGGACGAATCGTTGGATATATCCAAAAGGTACGTCGATTTGGTATGGATGCGCTTGTGACGAGTGACAGAGAATCTAAGCCGATGTTTCAGTGAGAAAGGAAGGTACGCTTACGAAGACAGCGGAAATACTTACCTGGGTGAAACTTTGGACCGATCAGGCCCACGCATAAGTGACGGTTTGTTGCAGCCACAGACAAATGACCGCGAATGCGGTTGAGTTTCCGAGATTTCATAGAACGACTCGTCTGGAAAAGCGGCATTCGATGTATTTCGTGGCGAGGTTCGAGTTCTCGAGCGGTTGGCTGTCTACAGTGTTTTTGAGGTTGCGGCGTGTGCGATAGCTGGCGTATACAGTTGCTTTGAAACACGAGTTAGGGACTTATTAGGAGTTCAGGCAAGGTAAAATGAAACAACGATCCATTAGACCTAAATGGTTGATGTTCCGAAGCAGAAACGGTATCGCAATTTGAACACGTCGAGCATAGTAGTTGAGCGTAGACGAGTAACTTGCAGAGAGAGACCGGACAAGCAAGCATACCCAGGGTACTGTACTTTTGGCGTAAGATTTATGTCCTAGAATCTCCTGGCTAAACCACCTAGACCATCATGTGGGCAGGATTTCGTTTCTGGAGAATAATGTTCGGGATTAGCGTTGTCACTGAGTATGATCCAAGATGCCGGACGTACTCGTTGCATAGCCGAACTCTGATACGAGTCTCTGGGCCAATATAGGTATCAAGGGGCCCTAGTAAATATAGCATAGCACGCCGCCGTTGAGGGCCGAATGGGTTGGCTAGGTCGGTGTAGATAACAGCTTTACATTAGGACTTATGTCACCAACGCGTAAATCTACAGTATGTGTTATTGGTGTGCTCACCGTAATTATGAACATAATCACTCGCCTTTGTCATGGATGACTGGACGCATCGTGTCCAAGAAAAAAAGGCGAGTTCTATGGTCGTCGTAGAATGAAGGCAAGTTGTGAAATGCCTGCCGGTTTACGTGATGGGATGTTCGAGACCTTGGTTCGGAGGGGAGATCCCGGGGAGAGCCGAAAGGTCCGCGGCCGGTTTGAAATTGAATGAGCTCGAGCTTTTTTTCTCTCCTCCATAGACCGAAACCCTCGTTTGCTCACCCTGTCTATATCTTTCATCCTACACCAACCGCCGGTGTTACTGTTGGCACCTCACAAATGGGCTTTCTGTGCGGGACATCGACATTCCGAGGAACGACTGCCTTCGCTTGCGCCTTTCCCGTACATGTACCAAACGTTGGCATTCCTTTTCACACCATCCTCGCCCGACCATTTTCACCACGAGTCGCTCAACAACGAAGCGAGTATGACTACGAAAATGTGTGAGGTGCGCAAGTGCCTTTTAGCTGGTTCTTGTGACGGTACTGACATTGACAATAGACGTTGGCTTGTACCCCATCTCCGCCATCCTATCCAATATCCACCGCCCTTAGCCATGCCTGCTAACACACTTCTCTATCCTGCGCCAGGAGCCGCTGCTATGTATGGTCCCTCGACACTCCCGTCCATGTACTACCTCTCGCCTTCCCTTCAGGCTGCCGCCATCATTTACTTTTGCTACACACCTATTCGGCCAAACCACCGGCGTGAATCCCCTCCAAATCAATATATCGATCATGGCCTACCTTTGTACGACGTCAGTTGCATCTCCGTACCATGTCAAGACACGATAACAGAAGGACATTTGCGGCTGGGAAAAGAGATGGGGAACGAAGCATGATCCAGATTCGGCACAAAGGTAGGTCCTGTACCGTGTCGGATGCGAGTTTCTGAACCCTGACATACCTACCGGTAGACTATATGAACCTTGGTCACAGGCGTCCGTGACATCATCCTCAAAGTCTCGAGACACCCAAAGCGCGGTATAACCTCAACATTGATTGGCCTGTACCAGCCTTCAAGCCAGTCTTCTATTCAGCCGAGTTCTACGCCGAGAATATGTTGACATTGGGGAGTTCAAAGAATATGGAAGGTTAGAAGTCTTTGGCCTTGATATTGTAAGTAGGCTCTTTCTTTCTATTTCGAGTCCTTGCTCATTCGTGTCTCAAAAGCGACTAGCCGAAGAACCCAACGCGGTCCACATCGGCCTTTCAACACCCCATCGCTGACACTCTACTTCATCGTACGATAGTGCGATAATAACACCAATCCTTCTATGCCCACCACTTGAATACAAGTTCCGTCTTTTCAACATCCACTCGGCATGACGTCTCAACTACGCCAACAACTGTCCCACCATTGTCTACCGCGACGACCCCGAAAGTACCCAACGCCGTTCATCTGCAGTCTTGCGCTTAGGGTTCATACCGGGAGGTCGAAGAAGTAGCACCGTAGGAGGGGTTTAACGGGTATACTGGCGAGGATGGCGTCGTAACGAGCACAAGCGAGCTTTCGTACTGTCGACGCCACCTAGCTGCTCTTCGATACCAAGTCGCGGTTTTGGATGGTGCAGTCGTGTGGAGAGCGAGGACAGGACGAGAAAGTTTGAGAGGAGATCTCATGCCTTTCGAAGGGATTGTCGTGGTGCGTTGTCTTGCATACTCGGCGACTGTCAAAGTTCTGACCTTATTACCTACTGTAGCCTACGGTCTGTCCTTTATGACCACTGTCACTCGAGATCGTGGTCCAATACCGCTTCCCTTTGTATCTTACGATACCTGAACCGGATCCTCCGGCCTCGAAGAAACGCTATTTGGTACTTTTGGGGCCCTACAATCCATATAGCCTCAATGGTACCCCACGAAATCAACACTACGGTGCCTACCACATGTCAGCAGTACACGAAGATTTACCACCCAGGAAGATCGTATAGTGCTCGAACGTGCTACGCTCGCCAAAGCTCCAACCCCGAGAGTGGTTATGCGCTCAACTCCTTTGACGGTGGTGCTTCCGCCACCGCGTATGGGCTATTCTCTTGGGGAATGGGAGCAGGGCAGAGAAGTGGAGAAACGTTTGGAGTTCATGACGTATGAGTACCTTGATGTACGTCCCATTTCTTTCTGCGAGATCGTTGTACTGATTTCGTATAGCTAGGAATGTGATATATAGGGATTGGAGCATGTACAGCGAATGAAATGGACGTCGGGATGAATCACTTGTACTGGATACGAGGGCCGATTGTACAGTATCATGTCATCTAGTTGCTGTATTCAAGGATTCAGGTCGATGCATGCTTGAAAGTTTTTGGTCAGGCGGCTTTGCGATGCGCGGCTGGTCTAGAAAACGAAATAAAGATGTTTTCATCGTACTACAATCATACATGATTGGCATATCTATGGTGATAGGTGATGTCTTTGCCGCAGAACCCAAACAGTAGTGCAAGGAACCTGTACCTGAAATGAGACAATCACCCATTGAGCAAACAGGAGAACGCAGCGTAACATATCATCTCACCTATGTGTCCATACAGGAGTGAGAGAAACGGGACTATATACGGCCGTTTCGTAGCTGATTCTCGCGTGGCATCCATGGTGCGAAGAGAAACCCGATGGTAACAGCAGGCCACCATAATCCGGATAAAGAACACTTGCTGATGTATAAGAGGGTATTTGAGGTATATAGGTCCGCTTCCGGCGACGATAAGAGGTCCTAGGAGCATGTTAAGACGTGATCGTCATCAAAGAATTTAAGAAAACGCTCACCTCTGCAGTCATCCCAAGTAGTCATCTCAGAAAAAAAATATGCCCAAAACTGACTCAATGAGCTCCTTCCTGCCATCAAGAGAGGTTCAGTGATACCCGAAACATGTTTAGCAACTATTAACGCAACCAATAAACGAGGTCGACATACCTTCTCCTCGAGGGTCGAAGCTATGAAGCGACCGGCGTCACCGACTGCACCATATTTGTTCATATAACTCCCGGAGCAGATTGTTGTATGTATGGGGCTGCTCCAGCGATCTATCCGCAGGCGGTAGCATGTAGAAATGTTGTCTGAATGGGACGTAGGCCGGAGGTACATGTGACGTGGATGATTCAGCGGGATGTCTTCAGGATGTCTTCGGGGGCGTGGAAGGCGACCAATGAAGGATCTAGGAGGGTATTAGAGTAGGTTTTGAGGGAGAAGGTGAACGCAGTACAAGGGGAATATCTCGGCTGCTCCTGCTGGAGCGGTGAAGCAAGCGTATCGCTGTGTGGATGGCAAAGGCGTTAGAGAGCGAAAGGTAGCACGGAGATGGCTACGTACCAGTGGATTTGACTGCATCAAGACCACTAAGCATCATCTCTGGCAGTTGAGGGGTGTTAAGGGCAGTCGGATGGTGTTTGGGCAATGCTCGACGGGATGGTGAGGGAGAATGCTGGCCAGGTTTCCCTTGTTGCGACACTTCGAGTTGAAATTCGTAGTGAAGGGCTTAGGAGGATATTTTCTTGGTTGAGATGGTAGACCTGACTTCTGTTGCGTACAGGATAGAGCTGCGGGGCAGACCATGTCGTAGAGGTGGGTGTCATGATTTTGTAGGGTTTGGAAGATGTGGTATGGCGAGATCTGTGGTTGTGTGCGTCAGGTAACGCAGAGGACTTATTGTGTGTGTGACTTACGAACAGAAAGGACACAGAGAACAGAGTAGGAAGAAACAGAACAAATGGGAGCGACGTTGAAAGAAAAGCCACGTGATTTTGGCTTCGATTAGAATTTTGTTGTGATAAGCGCCGATAGCGTTGCACCCAAACCATGTCGCGGTCGAAAAAACTCAATCTTCTGCTCACCATTCATCTCTCAGCATTGGGCCACTCAGACATATCAATGACTTTTCTGCAACACCTCCGACCGTCGACCTCCGGGCCAGAGTGCCAGCACGCTCTCTTCAATTTCCAATGGACAGTTTTATCGACACCCTCTCTTCCTGTTGAACGCTAAACTCGCAACACGTCCACTCGGATACCAGAGGAAAGCCAGGGAGGATTTGGCTTAGAGCGCTCGCAAGAAATTTCGGGGAAAAAGAGGGACTGTCTCCCTATGCGCCGAGGAAACAATCATCATTGCGAAGAAATGGTACGTGAATTAGCGCTATTGTGTTGCCTGACCATTAATGACTTTTTCTTACGCCTATATCCCTTAGCCAATCTACAGAAAAAAAATACGTCGATGTTTCGCATGATACGAGACTTCTACGCACTATAATACCTTGTCAACTCTACCGACATCACTCTCGCTCGCACCACTTTCTCCGCCTTCATGGTCCTCGGATGACAATGATCCTCTAGCTCTCCTCCACCGCCACCATCTCAGACTTGGTCCACATACTGCCGCAGTCCATATACCCGAAGGAACGTCCCATCAACATGCTATGAACAGGCTCAGTAGGATGGGGTGAGCTAAGGGCGCCATGCGGGCGTTCGAGTGGCAGCACTATGAACGCACGAGCATTCACCGGTGAGTGAAATTACATGTCTGACAATACCTTGATTTCCAGAGGTTGATTTTGCCCTCTAGGGCGCCCGATACCCGTGAATTGACTGGATAGGGATATAGAAGCATGGTGGGAGGTGGAGGAAACGGTTGTAACGGCCGCCAATTCACCTACCGTGAATTGGGGTGCTCACAGCTTTGTACAAAATACTACACGCAATCTAACATTTACTCCTCCGATTCACTATCCCTCGGTCCGCTACTTGAGGGCTCACTATCTTCCCCTTCTGCCTCATCGGGGATAAATTGGTCTCTCCCTTCACGGTAAACGTATTCCCCTGGTATCCATTCGATGAACTCCTTTGTAGATCCCTCATCTCCATCATCTACGGAGCTGTGATTCATCCTGATCTTCCCCTGACTAACAATCTTTATAGGCATCTCTGTCTCTGGATCCAAAGGTACCACTGGGGGAATGGGGTTCTGTTGCAGGCAATGAGCGAGAATGTAATACTCGATATCTAATTTTACGCACTGTGTCCAGTACTGCAACGATTTCCTCATAGACGTTCGATCCGCCAGCCATCAGAATGAAGACAGACATGTAGATATTATCAATCTCCCATTCCAAAGTAAACTGGCCATTGGTATTTGTCTTGGTGACCTTCCCGGCCAGTGCGGCGTCGTATAGCATGATATTGAAAAAGTCGTTGACGACTATGGGCTCTGCGCCGATTTGTCCAAGCCGAGATGCGCCAGTTATTGCTTTCTGCATGAACTCGGAGTCATGGCGGCCGTTTTCAGTCTGAAAATGCTGTCAGATAACAACAACTTGAATGTAAAGGCAGTTACCAGTGAATTGCCAAAATTATACTGAGGACTAGACCAGGTTTGCCCAGAGAATTCCTCATCAAGAGAACGCATCCAACGTAGCACATATCTCAGCAAAAAAGCACCCTCTTTCTGCTGATATGATGCTGAGGCATGCTCGGCCAGCCAATAAGCACTTGCATAGCGATATACATCAGATGAGAGGGCCTCTGGGAGTTCTGTATCCATCTTGTCAAGGTGATCCATCATGTATGTGAGTATAGTTTCTGCCAAAATCACATTGTACTTCTCCAGATCAATATACCAACGACGAGCCCGATCCTCTGAGGTCAAAAAATCATCGAATGATTTGTGCAGAAGTTGGTAACGCCCCTTCTCCTCGGTGACAAGGCTCCGGAGCTTTTTGAAGGCGCTGAGAATGCCTGTGTTGTTTTCAAGATTCATGTACTCGGTAAGGGCGTGGAGAACATCAACAGAGCATGGAGGATCAGCTGAAGAGTTTGCCATGATTAGACCTAACGCCATGCATATATTCTGCCGTATGTCGTCATCCCCTTGTTCGTCTATGAGAGAGTTGAGTGCGGTCTCATATAAAACCGTGAGTGCGTGTAAGGCGTTTTTTGGTGGCTCGTTCTCTGTGAAGACCTTCAAACGTTGCGCAACGTTTTCTTTGATGAAGCCGACCACTGTGGCTGCCCAAATAAACAAGCCACTAGCACGTTCTGCCAATCGCTCAACAGCGTCGTGTTTTTGGGCAGTGTCTAGGCTATCGAAGGACGAGTGTTGGAAGGATTTAGTGAGGAAGTAATGAATGTCGTTTCTGGTCTCGGGTGAGGTGTGGTCGAGTGGAAAGTGGTGAATGTGACTGCAACGTTGTAAGGATCGAACAATGTCTTCCTCGGGGCGGCTGGCGAGGACAAAGCGCAAGAATGGAAGTAGCTTAAATCTATTGTCAGCAAACAGCTCCAGGAGCTGTTCACGGAACTTTGTCTCGGCTCGGTCTTCTCGTGAGCTTTCGTCGATTCCATCGACGAGGACGACGATACGGCCTTCTTTGGCGATGTCTTCACTCAACCCCTGGAGAGGATTGATCAGAAGCTGTTCAACCTGCGCGCTCAGATCGGTGTTCTGCGCAATGTGTCGACTCCGCAATATGGCTTCCGCGATTGGCTTCCCAAACCGCTCGTCGAAGTTTGCAAGAAGAAAGGCTAAAGCCTTGACAAACTCCCCAGCATTCTTGTATGTGCTTCGGTCGAAGCGGATGAAGGCAGCTAGCCGACCGTGGAAACCCAACGTTGATAGGGTATTATGAAGGGTACCAATCAGTGAGCTTTTGCCACACCCAGCAATACCCGAGATCCACAGGACGGAATGCTTCCCGTTGAAGCACCAGTCCAGTATTGTCGAAAGTGACGAACGACGAGTTCCTGGCAGACAGTGACACTTTGGGCCCAAAAGTGTTTCCGAGGGCTCAAGAGGACGAAGTGTTTTCTCTCGTTCTGGCATTGTATACTGTGAAAACAACCGAGTGCATAACTTTCAAGGTAACTCACCTAAGGATTCAACAGCCTTTTGCGTATTTATGATGGTAATAGCTGCGAATTCTATCTGGGTTTCAACAAATCGCTTCTTGAGTTGCTCGAAAGCGGTGTTGAACTCTGCTATTTTCGAAGGTGTGTTCCAGAAACTCGAAACCTGGTCTATAACCTGAATTTCAGACATTATTATGCCACCTTGGTAAGTTAGCACTTACGGAGAACGCCTTTGAACATGTAATTCGAAAGGAACACATAGCATTCCTCCGATTGCCGGACAATCTCGTCAAAGAGCTTCGTGAAATAACCCCGTTCATTCAAGACTTTCTTATCGACTGCAATCTTGAACGTTTCTATCATAACATCGTAAAGCCCAACTATTGCCTCGTCTTGCTCGTGTTTCGCTTTAATTATCTGTATAAATGTCAGGAATATGCACGCCATGACTGAATGCTAGAAGCTTACACGATATATCCCAGATACGACGATGGAAGCCACCCGGGCGATTTCATGTATCTGGTACAATAACGACCGAATCAGAAATGAGATGAGCTCTGTCTTTGAAAGCACTTACCTCCGACAAAGTGTCCAGCGTTTCAATAACCGTATCAGCGGTTTCATAGATACGCTTGCACTTTTCAGTTCGCCTCCTGGCTCTCTCCACCTCATCCTTGACGTTATCTGGATCGTCTTCCACCTTCGCGACACTCGCAACACCCTTTTTGGAATCATCTTCTGCCGTTCTAGGGGTGCATTCTCCGGGATTGCTGGAAGAGAGTGCGGCAGCTGTAGTTGACATTGAAGGATCTGACAATAAAGCTGAATGCTGTGTCTTCAACGTTAGCTTGAGACGATCATCGAGGGATTTGCGCTTGTAAATGACCATTTCCTTCTGATATTCTTTTCAAGCACATGAGTTAAAATGAAAACATTAGATGTATCATAAACGCACCACTTGCGCCGCCGACGTTCATTTCACCTATCGAAATCCCTGCAGTGGCAACGAGCGTGTTGCACCAAATTGGCCGATGACGGAAAACTTCGATAGATATCTGGGAATTTTTCTCAGATTCACTATAGGGCAGGAGTCTAAGAGTTTTAGCAAAGATTCTTGCCGGTCACACTCGACGGAGACGTACATCTGCAAATTTAGGGAGCATCCGTGCTCTGCCAGTGTCTTCGTATCGGTGTGGCATGTTTCGTGAGAGCCGCTGGGGGAGTGAACGCTGATGATTAATTTCTTCGCTTTCGCAGACGGAAACCCGACAATCTTGATCTCTGTGCAGTATCAGCTGAGTACATCCCGGAGAGAATCATAATCCTTACCCTTGATCGTGAATTTGAGTGATTCTGACTGCCGTTCTCTATGATATTGGTGAGAGAAAGTACACTTGGAATATAAAACAGACATACGCTTCGGACACTTGAGTTTCACCTGTAGATGCCATTGCTGGTGGAGGCGAGAATGAGGGAATAGCTCATGACTGACTATATAGTTTTACTCGCTGCATGGCTCTTACACGCCGAGAAAACGTTGTATTCCATATTTTTCAGTGAACACCCTTCCGGCATGCTGACATCCGGTATGCACGTTGTAGCTACCATTAAACCTATGGTCCATGTTCTCTGACGATCAAGGCGATGGGATTCCGTCTCGTACTTACAGCCTCGGAAATCCTGTGCCGCAGGTAAATGAGTGTCTTGGAGAACGTTTAGCGTAGAAAGCTGCGTTTTATCGAGAATTTTGACAGTAGAGCTTCCGGTTCAAGATGTAGACGTACAACGATTTTTCCCGGAGAAGTCACATCATCCACTCAATCTCCGCCGAACACCTGTCAGGGTGTTGAGAAGCATGTCAGAACGTAAGGTGGATACCGCATGAGGATCCGGCATTGATCACTGCGACTTGCCTTCGTGTCACAAGAACTCGGGCTTTTGCAGTTCTGCCTTTACGACGAGGAATGATTGTTTTGGATGTTCATACGCAACTCACTTGTTAGATCGAGAAATGGCAGCGACGAGTGTAGCTTGTACTCGACTGTGTCTAGATATCACATACTCGCCTTGACACTTGTCGTTGACGGACCACGGACCTCCATGATGTCAAATTAGATAGCGTACATGAGTGTAACACGATGAAACGTACTAATCATAGCGGTGCCGCAGCAGGGGCGAGAAATGGAAGTTTCATTACGAGGCTAATAGTAGCGATATTGACCTGTGGGATCGTTAACCAAGCTTAACGGGGGCGGATCTCATGCGAACATACCTTTTCGGCTCTTTCTTCCTATCCTGGCATACCCGTGTCATTTCCCATGAAGCCCTTGTGGACACCAGAGTCAAGGATTTTAGCGCGATATCCTGACGATGAGCCTAGGAAAGCATACTGTGCTCGTCGATGGGACATTTTCGCTAATATTTTGGTAGCAGGAGCATGTTCGGTATGAAAACCATATCAACGAGCGCGAGGGATCACGTCTTTGTACGGAAGGAGCACAAGAAACGTACCTGTAAGACCCAATAATACCCCCTCTAATGATGGATTTGTACTCCAAGCGAGCGCTCTGAGAAGCGCCCGATGTTACTATCGGGCTTCTCCTTCCGGATACGTGACGCAAGGCGTGAGTATGTCGAAAGCCAGAGCCTTGATAGATCGACTGTTCACACTTGGAAAGCAATTGGATGCCAACAAATATTTGTGAGTGATGTTCGCTTCGCGGGTTGTAGTTCGATGGACTGTCCGGGAAAGCTGAGTCTTAGGGGAGGCCGTTATTGAGGAGGTAAAGGAAATCGTTGTATTGGATGTAGACGAAGCACGAGTACAGGAATAATGATTTCGACATTCCATGGAAAACGGTAAGATATAGCGACAATCTTCTAGCGTACTCGAATGAGAAAGAAATATCTAAATGAAGGAACGGTCAGATTAGAATACGGAAGACCGTGACATACGCAGACGCACCAAATATCCCGAAATCCGTTCGCATATCCACCAATGAAATGAAGCTCCCCTCCTATCTCTGTGTCCTTGTCGCTCTTGAGAGACTGTAAATGATGCTGAACGGTCCAAGGGATGAGAAAACGCAATATTGGATATACATGTCCGCGCGGCGCGGCAGGGTTGCACACCAAGGATTAAGGACCACGTCTTGTCCGGGATGGAAAATACGGTCGGAGATACAGTAGAGTCGGTGGTCGACCTGGCCTTGGCTTCTTGAGGTCTAACTGTCAGATAGTTGAGCGAGGAGCAATGGGCGCTGCAAGAAGTGATGAGCATTAAAGAAGATCAGAAACGCTCGCGGCTCATCTTGACCCTAACCCCAATTCGGTGTATTTGGCGGAAACAAACAAAATCGGAACTCTTCACCAACGACGAGGTCGACCGAAATCCACACTCAGCAGAGGGTCCATGCTTCAAAAACTTTATCAGGCGATTTTGGAGACAGTAAACTGCTTATTTGGAGATTTTTAGGGCGGATCAATGGCTGAAAGTTTTTTTTGGGATGACGATGGATCCGGTAAGTAACGTCTGCTCTTACTTTGCTATCTCACTCACTTGTGCTTAGAGAAACGACCCAATAGGGTTCCTCCACCCCACGGCCGGCATAAATTTAGTCTCACTCAAAGGCACCAGAAATTAACCAAAAACCGACTTCCGCACCACTACATCCTTCATGGTGGCGCGACAACGATCCAACCCAAGCCAATCTTAAACCGTGCCGCTATCATCTCCTGTTGCTCCGCCTGTTCGCTCCCTACCGCAACTACACCCACCGCTGTCTTTTATCACCACTCGTGGATTACTCCACGCCCATGTACAACCTAAGTCGACTATGGTAACACCACACGCGTGTACGCACTCCTCGTTCTACAACCACACTTCTCCATCTGATCTTTGAGCTCTACAGTTCAGCTCCCGTCCCTTCTTCCGCGGTACCCGATACAACGATCCCCGGTTTTCGTACGCAAGAACAAGCCCTTTTGACGACCAAAGGACAAGCCGGTTATCCAGCACGAAGGACCTTCAATGAGATGTGAGTACTCTTTCGCCTTCCAGCGCTATCTTGTGCTCGCTGTTGACAACCGCTACGTAGCTTTCATGAACTATACTTTCGACGTTTCCGCTCACAGTATCCGCTCCAACATACTAATGCTGTTGGTTGGCATATTGTCTGTGTTCTGGGGGTTCTCGTTACCGTGGCGCAAGAACGATAAGTTCTAAATGATGGACCGTGGAGGTATCTTTGTGATGGGATGGTGCTTCTGAACTGGGCATCACAGTGCGTTCTACTTTTTCCCTCTCTACAGTGACTCCCGGTTCTGACCTTCTGCTTAGCCAGCATTCCTCTCGTGCAGATTACGGTCCATGGACTTCCCTACACCACCAATACTACATCAACTCCATCCTCTTCCCAAGTTGCCAGTACTCAACCGTCATCCCGGGAAATTCGACACACCTGCACATGAGGCTCGTTTGTCCTCGAACACGCCATCTTTACCCACACGTCGAACTACGCCTTCACCCGAACCTGGAAAGTCAAGTCCTTCAAAACCACCGTACGCCGAGGCCTTTACGCCCGCTATCATGTCATTCCCGTCGCCAAGTCAGCATGTACTAGGAGAACATGGCAAACGAGCTTACTGGAGCTTATGCTCGATTCCGCTAGTGTCTAAGAGCACTGAACAGCGAGCTCTCCCCACATCCATTCCCGTCATCTCCATTGGTGCCTGAGCGAGACCGCGAGACCGTACCAAGCAAACTCTATCGTTCATCAGGGCGGAGCAGTCGAGCAGGTTATCTCGGAACTTCTTTTTGGAAATGGGAGGATCGTAAGAAGGCGTGTAGGAAGTCAAGAAGGGCATTCAGGTATCTCGATGTACGTGCCAACTCTCACTCAGATTCTTGTGCTAATGTCCCTGAGCAGGAACGGGATGGATTTGCGTTAGGGCATGCATAATGAACTAAATGGACGGCTGGAATGTATCTATCGTCTATACTTTGCATAGTTCATACTGTATCGTAATCTAGATATCGTATTCGGGTTGGGTTTTCAAAGTTTTGACGAGGTACGAACAGGGTAGAGTATCGGTATATAAGCCGGGTCGCGTATGATTGTTTGCATGCTACAGGCAATATCACTTCACGAGAGTGCTGGTATGGCCGTCAAAACATGCTCGTTATCAAAGTATCTAAGAAAATGCTCACCTTTGCGGGCATCCCAAACCGTCATCTACGCTCACGATGCACTTTACACGCACTTTCCCGTCCTCATACTAGACTCAGAGATGCCTAAAGCACGATTAGCAATCATTGAATGGATCGATAAACGAAGTTGACATACCGTTCCCTCGAGGCTTGAAGGTGTGAAGCGGCCGGCATCATCGACCATATAAGATATACCCGTAAAACTTCCGGAGCCCATTGCTGTACGTGCAGGGCTGCTCTAGCGGTCCATCCGCAGGTCGTAGCGAGTTGAAATGCTGTCCAAATGGGAGGTAAGCCGAAGGTATATGTGGCGAGGATTGTATGGTGAGATGTCTTCGGGGGCGTCCAAGACTAACGGTGAATGATCTGGGGAAGTATTAGATTATGTTTTGGTGAAGAAAACGATTATAGTACAAGGTGAGGTCAGGGCTACCATAGCTCGTGTTGACGCGCGGTATCAAACGAGCATATCGCTGTGTGGAGGGCAAAATTGTTAGAAAGTGAAGAGTGACATGGAGATGGGTACGTACCAGTGGATTCGCCTGCACCAAGCTCAATGGTTGTTACCTCTGTCAGTCGAAGGGCGTCAAGGGCGGTCGGGCAATGTTTTGACAATGTTCAATGGTTTTGTGACGGAGAGTACAGTACTGGCCAGGTCTTTGCTTGTTGCGGGAAAGGCATCCTATGCTAGAGATTTCTGGAGGGTGCGCTTTGTTAAAAGGTCTGTATTTTGTTGTGTACAGGAATCGGATAGTTGTAGTCGGGGCCTTCACGGACCATGTTGCCGAGCCGGATATCTCCTATATAACAGCTATAGCATCAACTGAGACTACCACCGCGGGCAATCTCTTGGTCACCTACACTCTAGGCGTTGCAGAGTCGCCTCCTTCCCATATCTTCGACAGCCAGGACATTTGAACAAAGGAAACAAAGGGCGGATAACATCTGATGACACCCGGGGTACTGAGGCCTCTTTGTCTCTTGCTATTCCATTGAGGGCGACACCGCATCGCCTACACTGTAGGTGACCTGGTAGATGCCCCCGGTGTACATTCAAGACCAAATCGATGGATACGCACCTTCAAGATGCAACAGGAGCTACTGCATTGTCCGAATTCCGCAACCCCGGCGAACGTTGCAATATCATATCTGAGGGCGATAGCCAAATCATTGCATGGGCTCAAAGTTGCTCCATCCTCCGTACGCCTGAATCTGGAAGATGTGGTATTACGGCCGGGTCTGTGATCATAGACGTCAGGTAGTAGGTAGGGCACATACTGTGGGACTTACACACAGAAAGGATATAAAGAGAGTAATGTTAAGTAATGTTAATGGGCGATAATGGGAGCGACGGTGAAGGCTGTTGAAAAGAAGAGCCACGTGATTTAGCCTGAGCTTCAAAATTTGACGTGATAAGCGCCGACAACCTTGAACCCAACCCAGTCACTCGTCCCAATGA